>OX359275.1:6016500-6636000 GCA_947179155.2 Hedera helix | reverse complement strand
TCCCAACTTGTAAACAAATTATCTAGTGGGCTATTTATATTAGTCTATTAGTAATTATCTTTATATAATTTTTTATATTAGTCTATTCTTTATATTTTATTAGTCGTCCTTAATTTTAACTTTTTTTTATTAATTTAACACTTTATCATTTCAGAATAATATTTATAAAGAAAATTAAATTTATTTATTAAAAGTTGGAATCTTACACTAAATTTAGGTTCAAGATATTACCACCGACGTTAATTATAAGCTTTAATTTCCATGGAGTTATAAAAAGATTAAAGGTTTTTTATTTGTATTAAGAATTATGAGTTATTATGTTAACGTTCGAATTTGTCCACACATTCAACCAGTGGCTTGGCCGTGAACCTGTACAGAGGGAACAACCATAAAGTACTTTACGGCTTGAGCCACCAGGGGATACCTCTAGTGTGAGAGTAAGTATAAGCTTCAAGATATGTTAACAATGGAGGCAAGTAGTATTTGGTAACGTAGAATATGATGTATGTACCTCTATTGTTTACCATGTATTTATAGTACTCATATTACTCAACAGAACTTTATTTCCTAATTGTGTAGTAGAAACTCTGTTGGAGAAGGTACGTGTCACATTAATCAATGTTGGATAGATAACTCACATATCAATTAGTACGGAATATGGTAATTAGTTAGTATCTGAATTGATATGAAAAGTGATCTCAAACTTATTAGACTTGGGAATCCTCTTGTGCGCGTACTAGGCCTAATGGGCTGTAAGGATAAGACCCAATATGGGTAGCCCATTTGCGCTAGTAAATACGCAGCCCAACATTGTCCCTACTCCTTTTAACATATGAAATGTGTTGGAGGAGTAAATAGGAGGCTCTAGGAGTCCAAAGACTATAACGACGGAATAGGGCATGTTGGTTCCTAGATGCACTAAGAGATCTAGAAGGGGGGTTGAATAGATCATTTAAAAACTTTTATTTTTAGATAAGGATTAACATATTATAAATTAAGTAAGTTAATTTATTTAAGCACTGCAAAATAATAATTTGAAAATCCCCTTCAAAGATTTAATGAAATCCTCAGTTTTGAATTTAGTTGATCTTGTAGAAGTAAGTCACAAACAAATATAAAGTATAATGCAAAAATTTAAGTGCAGAAAGTAAAGGAGACACAAAAATTTGAAGTTGTTCGAAGCACAAAAATCTCATAGTCTACTCTTCTACACTTCTGGTAGGGAATCCACTTAGGATGTGCAATCACTAAGATCAGATCACTAATATCTATTACAACACCGAATCACTAAGATTTCTTCAAATCACTTAGACTTGGCAAATGTCACTAAGACAAAGGGTCACTAAGACCAGCTCACTAAGAACTTTTCAACTTATTTTGACTTGGCTCACAATGAGGTCACTAAGACTAGTAATCACAGGCAGGATAAGTGATTCGAGTTGCTGCTAAGTGGCTTTAAGTCTAATGAGTAATGACATAGCTGTAGAACAAGTCGTTCTTAATCGTAGAGTAGAGCTCTTAAGATTTTGACAACAATTTGGCTTGATGTTCGTTCCCTTTATTATTTTGGATTGAATCCTTGTGTCCTTTTATAGAGGATCTTAAAAAAAAAATTGATTTGTAGCCATTGCTTCATTAAATGCTGTGATCCTAAAAGATATCTAATATTGACATTTGGGGAGTATGTCAGTTTGCTTTCAACTAGGATGTCATATAAGTATGCTGAAAAGGTAATCACGTAGCTGATGTCACTTGGTCAAATTAGCTGTTAGACAACCCGATCTGACCTTCATTTTAAACTTTAGATGATCAACAAACACCTTAGATTTTTTACCCTTCAAATTTTTCCATTGTTAGTCCACTGTCTAACCTGTTATACTCTACTATTTTCTTAATCGTAGAGTTTCTTAAAGATCGTAGAGTATTTTTCTTGGTTCACTCTACAAATTGTGAGCTCTATGATCAACAGACTTTACAATCCTTCAGCTCTACAAAATGATCTATACATTCAATTCATTCATAGATCAACCTAACAAGCTTAATATTCTACTCTAAGTCCTTGTACATCAATTTTATACTTAAAGACTTCACAAAAGCTAATGGATACAAATATACATTAATAATCAGATTAAATCATCATCAAATCATTTAAACATGCATTTGTACTAACAATCTCTCCCTATTTGATGATGACAAAACCAGTAGTTTCAAGCATTTATCAATTCTAAGATGCATAATATTTGAATTTAAACATGACTTATGTACAGTGAACAACTTTATTTCTAGAGAGAAAGAATGAATATATTAATTGAATGTATAAATTTGCAACCAAAAAAAAAAAAATCAAGGAAAATTTTGCAAGTATACCTTTTCAAAAGATTTATCATTTTCCCCCATTTTATTTATCCCATTCCCCTTTTGCTCATTGGAGGATCTATTCTTTTAGCCTATATTTTTCTTGCATAGTTGATGAATGAATTTTATACCCACGAATTGACTATTTTTGATCTTGATAAATTATAAATCCTCAAGTATTTTATGTGATTTTATTGTATTTTAATCTTGTTTTATAAGAATATGGTATTAAGTTATTTCTATGGGTTTGTATATGATTTTGTAGGAACGTGTACATAGAATTTGGCGTTATAGTTATGCAAGCAAATTGGATCAAAATTCAGCAGTTGGGTGAAAGGGATGCTGGGGCGCCAACTTCTGGGCGCCAGGGCATATCACTACACCATGCCAGATGCTACCGAGAAAGCTATTGAGCAAAGCCTGTACTTTAGTTTGAGTGATGGGGCGTGCAAGAAGTCAGCGCTAGGGCACAAGCCAAACAGAGAATGAGCATCGGGGTGCTGCATTGCTAAGTTGTCAAAAAATAGGTTTTTATGACTTAAACACTATAAATACATAATGATCTTCAACTGAAAAGAAGGGAGTGAAGTGTGTGGCTGCTGGAGTTCATCTTGGATGCTCAAGAACCAATAAGAGAACAACAAAGGAGGAATCAAGGATTCGAGGAATAGTTATTGGAGATTAAATCTTCATTATCACAGATTTTGCTTTCTTCCTTTTATTCTTTTCCTTTAAGTTAACTCACTAATAAGCTTATTAAATCTAGATTCCTCTAAGAGTTTGGTAAAAACACCAGCAAGTTAATTTTCAGTAAAGATAAAGTGCAAAGAAATATTTCTATTTTGAACATGATCTCTAATAAAATGGTATCTAATGTCTATATGTTTAGTCCTAGAATACATGATAGGATTATGCGTTATCAAAATAACACTTGTATTATCACATAATATAGAAATAGACTTGAATTCAAACCTAAAGTTAGCAAGCTGGTTCTTCATCTATAAAATTTGAGCATAGTAGCTTTTATCAGTAATATACTCAGCTTCTGCAGTTGAAGTTGACATTGAGTGTTGCTTCTTACTGAACCATGAGACAAGCTTATTTTCTAACATTTAATATGTGCGACTAGTGCTTTTCCTGTCTAATTTGCATCCTGTAAAGTCAACATCTGAATACCCTATTAGATCAAAGGTTAACTCTTTAAGATACCACAGTCCTAAATGTTGAATGTCCTTAAAATACCTGAAAATCCTTTTTATACCTAATAAATGTGATTCCTTAGGGTCATCCTAAAATCTAGTAAATATACAAGTAGCAAACATGATATCTGACCTACTAGCAGTTAAGTACAAGAGAGATCTAATCATATCTTTATATTGAGTTGTATCAATACTTTTACATTTCTCATCCTTGTCAAGCCTGGTTACAGAGGCTATTGGAGTCTTCATGGGAGAGGCTGATTCCATGTCATACTTCTTAAGTAAGTTATTGATGTACTTAGCTTAGTTGATGAAGATTCCTTTATCAGACTGCTTCACTTGAAGTCCAACGAAGAAGCTTAGCTCACACATCGTACTCATCTCGAACTTACTCTGCATCAGCTTGGAAAATCTCTCACAATTTTATGTCAGTTGAGCTAAATATAAGATCGCCTACATAGATTTGTAATAACAATGTCTAGTCTTTATGTTTTCTAAGGAAAAAAGTGGTGTCTATCCTACCTTTAGTGAATCATTTTTCAATAAAAAAAATTAGTCTGTGTTTCATACGATGTCCTAAGTGCTTGTTTTAATCCATATAAAGCTTTATCTAATATGTAAACATAGTCAAAGAAGGTTGAATTAACAAAATCTGGAGGTTATTCAACATAAACCTCTTCTTGAAGTTCTCCATTAAGAAATGCACTCTTGACGTCCATGTCCTAAGTGTTTCTTTTAATCTATATAAAGCTTTATCTAATATGTAAACATAGTCAAAGAAGGTTGGATTGACAAAATCTAGAGGTTGTTCAACATAAACCTCTTCTTGAAGTTCTCTATTGAGAAATGCATTATTGACGTCCATTTGAAAGACTTTGAATCCAATATAAGCAGCATATGCAAGGAACATTTTGATAGCTTTCAATCAGGAAATAGAAAAAAAAATGTCCAATCATAGTCAATTCCTTCTTCCTATGAATATCCTTTTGCTACCAATCTTGCCTTGTTCCTTCTGATCACTGTAACAACCCCAAAAATTTGTACTATTTTTAATCTCGATCTTGTGCGTTAAAATACAACCTCGTCCTTAATCTTTACAACATTCATTATCAATATATTAATAAAAACTCAATGATTTAAAATTTTACAACATTTGCAATCATTATAGCTCATCAAATTATGTTTCATTAAAAACTTTACAATCTTATCTTATCCCTGGATCACAATCTTTACAATCTATCTTAGTTTTCAAAATCATATATATAATGCTTTATCTCAATATGTTAATTATGAGTATTCAAAAACTCAACTTTAAATACATGTTTCATTCTATACATCATTCATTATAATCTAGTAACAAGCCGTTTTATATAACAAGCTAGATTTTCCAAATAGCAAGATGAAATCCTAATACAGCAAGTTATATTCATAATATATACTATCTTTCATATAGTATTTCAATCATATAATATTACCTTACAAAAGTAAATGTAAAGTTTACAACTTAGTTTCAAAAAGAATATCCTTTATTAGATATTTCAATGTTTAATACAACTTGTTTCATTTTCAAAGCAATATGTCATTCTAACAAGTTTCACATTCAACTAAGGAAAATAAAATACGCTTTCTTTCTAAATGCGCTTCATGTCTTTAAGGCCATATTCATTTGAAACTATTTCTTTTAACTGTAAATAAAGTTCAATTACAGGAATGAGCTCAACGGCTCAACAAATCTAACAGTTAATATAATTCATACTTCTCATTTTATACTTACATCACATTTCATACATGATTTATCTTTCGTACATGTTTTACAGTTCATGAATACTTTACAGTTCATACGAACTTTTCATTTCTTAATCACATTACATTTCACGCATGATTCACATGTTATACATATTTCACATAACACAACAATGATCAATTTCACATAGAGCAATTAATTTTCATCAGTCAACTGCATACTAACAAGTATTAGCACATCATAGCATCAAGGCACATTAGAACAATTTCCCATATAGATCAAGTATTGAAAAACTTGCCGTCATTTGCATTCATCGTTTACGCTCATTATGCGTATGTTGTATAATCCTTACTCGTTGGTTAATATAACCATAAATTTTCATTCGTCACATAACTTATATATATATAAAATCAAGTTATAACACGTTCATCAATCTCATTCGAGACTTAAATTTATCTAGATTAGTTTATTAATCTTTAATTTTCCTATATCCGATGTATTACACCTTATATAGGTTATTGAATACATCAAACATACACCAATCCATTTCATTCAAAACTTAGTAAAAGTTTATAATCATTAACTCATTATCCAAGTTGGATTTAACATCTCATAACTGAGTTATTTTATACTTCTTAATGCATTTAAAGTTGAATTACACAACCTAGACGCATAACATTTTTAAAAAATTACAAAATATTTTTTGAAGCCAGCCACCCCAGCGCCAGTTTTCTACGCCCTGACACAGTTTGAAAGAGGGGTTAGTGCCCCGGTGCTGAATTACTACACCTTGGCGCTGGTGCCCTGCTCTAGAAATTTCAGTTTCTTACTAACATGTTTACTTCCCAACTACATAACTTACACCACATAAGTTCAAATGACCTAAATTTTGAATAATTACCTAGATCATACTACAATGTACATAAAACATCAATGTTTGGTCTTTAACAATTACTTTAAGGCATGAAATCGAAAACTCAAAAATATGTGTTTAGCATAGTTTTCGAATTTAGAAAAGTTTGCTAGAAACTCGTGAAAACCATTTTGAACTTGGTTTTATTCATCTAAACAACTTGAGTTAACTTATAACTCATCTATGCACAATAATCCACATAGATTACTATCTAATTTTCATATGACAAATAACTTTCATTGAGGCATTTTCTCAAATACCTTATATGTATACTTGAAAATATATGATTTTTCATGAATTCAATGCATATATATGAACATCATCTCCACATTTAATCCAACTTATATCAGAATCCTTCATGATTCTTTACTAAAAAACAACCTCCCACAATCAACAAACAATAATTTAGAAACTAGAAATAACTAATTTCTTTAAATTAAGAGAAAATGTTACTTTTAAACCTTAATTGGGGCTGAATTCCTTCTTGATATAATTTCCTCAACACCTTTTTCAAAAATCAGCTTGGAACAACAATCTCTATTATTCTTGCATCAATTTGATGGATTATGGTGTGAATTATGAAGAACTTTTGTGTTATGGCTTTAGGGACTTAGAGCTTGTAATTTAGGAATGGAATATACAGAACTTAGGAGAATGAATATGAATTAGACCTCAAGTAGCTATAGAATTCCACTTATATTACATTAAGGCTTGGTGGCAATGGGTTAACTTAGGAAAAATTATTAAATGCACAGGGAGCACGATGAACAGTATGCTTCTCCTCTCACATATATGTGGACCCCAGCACAAAGGGTTAAATGCATCGAGAGTACGATGAACAATATGTTTTTTTTCTCACATACATGTGGACCCTAGCACAAAGGGTCCCACGCGGGATCCAAAGGTAAGTGAGAGGGAGAGCATACTGTTCATCATGCTCCTAGACTATGGAATAATTTCTCATTAACTTAGAGCATTACACCTCCTACTTAGGCTAATAATATTCAGTACAATCCACTCATTCTAAAAGCATTCTCAGCCCTTATTTTGATTAAGAAAGCATACGTGCATATACATTATACATATATACATAATACATAGTATGTATTTTTAGCATTTATATTCATATATGTTATATACATATTACATATACATCTATATATTATAATTATATAATTTTCAATACATAACATGTAATTGTTATTAATACATGTACTAAAATTATATGCATGCCATTATATGTGTAATGACCTCGAATTCGGGTCCCTCGAACCTCGAATCCGGTTCAACACTAGTACTACCTTTTCCTTATTGTTCATGAATTACAACAATATTATAATTGATAAATAATCATTTATTTACAATTTTACAACATATCTTTCTATTCCAGAATCGCAATTTTTATACATTCCCAGTATGTCTCAATATCATATATGATACGACATTCTATTACAATCAATTTGAGTATTTAACACTCATATTACATACCAACCAATTCTTATACTACACAATCATTTTACCTGTCCAATTCGGACTGATATCTACAATGGTCGTGCTAGACCTTCAGTGAATGTAATATGCATTCCTATTTCTTGATCTTTATCAAAAACTTCGAATAACTTGCACTATCTGAAAATGTTGGTTTTAAGCAAGAGTGAGCACGACGACTCAGCAAGTTTAACAGTTACACATAACACATTACATGCTTCACATATTATACATGCTCTACATTTTATTCTTAAATCATGCATTTCATCTTATGAATGCTTCATACTTTTTATGCATCACATATACCAACCAACTAGTCTCTAGCAATTCATGCTTCAAATTTCACATGTAATCACAACTCATGCTTTTCACATATCACAAATATCATCAATAAATCTGCATATCAATAATATAAAATCACATTTAGGAGCAAGTTCTGGAAAACTTGTTTGATTTGCTTATACCATTTACGCTTATTTGCGTCTGTTGCTCAACCTACAATTTATATAACAAATTGACATAATCATTAACTACCAGGACTATTAATTAGTCTTAATTAAGACATTAACTTCAAATTATTAATTCTTTAGTTGTCTGACCAATGAACTTTTAAGTTCCGGACAAAAACCCTAGCCCAAACCTAGTTTGGACATGTCGGGTACACTTAACCATCTTACGCATTCACTACACATTCTTCGTACGACCTACTTTTAATAAGTTGTCTAACTTAGTCACAAATTGACTATTTATATTGGTTTAATTCAATTAAACTTTCTTCTCTTACATAACTTAATGATTCGGAGATTCAATAGTGTATCAAATACTTCAAAATATTATCTACCTTTGATAATATACAACTACGTTCAAATATTATTAATCATTTAATAATATTTTACTCACGTATTAACATTATTTACCATTTAATAATATTTTAATCGCTTATTAATATTATTAACCATTTAATAATATTTTAATCACTTATTAATATTATTAACTATTTAATAATATTTTAATCACTTATTTAATATTATTAACTATTTAATAATATTTTAATCACATATTAATATTAATAATAGTTTAATCACTTATTAATATTATTAACCATTTAATAATATTTTAATCTCTTACTAATATTATTCATCATTTAATAATATTTTAATCATTTATAAATATTATTCACCATTTGATAATATTTTAATCATTTATAAATATTATTCACCATTTGATAATATTTTAATCACATATTAATATTATTAACCATTTAATAATATTTTAATCACTTATTAATATTATTAACTATTTAATAATATTTTAATCACATATTAATATTATTAATCATTTAATCACTTATTAATATTATTAACCATTTAATAATATTTTAATCATTCATTAATATTATTAACCATTTAATAATATTTTAATCATTTATTAATGTTATTAATTATTTAATAACATTTTCATCATGTACTAATGTTATTAATCATTTAATAACTTTTTAATCATATACTAGTATTATTGATCGTTTAATAATATTTTAATAATTTTCAAATAATACCAATAGTTAACTTTTTAATTGTGTTAACTTTAGTCTTTATTTTAAACATCTAGCTACCATTAACGCACTAATAAATTCTACATATATAAGTTTAGTATCCAAACACATTCATTTTACACTTATTTTAACTTAATTTATCAAGAAAAACTCGATTCAGACTTACCCGACCCAACCCAGACAGACCCGGAGCGCCCAAAACTTCTTCTGGCAGTGGCCTCGGGCGCAGGTGAGCCCACACCGAGCGCAGGCGGGCCCGGCCAGTCTGTCCGGAAGTCAAACTTTTGACTGCTCGACCCTCCGATGCTCCGACAGCCATAACTTCTTCATTTTAAAATATTTTGGGGTGATTTTTGAGTTCATTCTCATAAGAATTTTCCCCTCTACAATTTCTCTTAAGATCACAAATCCAAATTCCGAATGAAACTGGACTAAAAATTGCTCATAAGGACAAAGTGAAAACTAAAATTATAAATCCTTGGTTTTAATAGTTCAAACTTGAATAAAATAAACTCTACACATCTAAATGACACCATCTTAGTGTTGTTGTCTTCCTAACTTCTTGTTTTACAATATTTCATGGTTCAATCAAGTTTTTAAAAATATTTTGACAAGAAATTTAAGATCGAACCATCTAGGGTTTTACCGGTAACACGATATGGATTTTTCTTCCATTTATTTGCATACCATACATACCAATACTTGTATTAAATATACTAAACCATGAATCTACCTATATATCATAGATTTATACTTCTAGAGTATCAAAATAACTTTTGATCTGTTAAAAATACTTTTTGACCGATTAAAACATATATAGACTATAAAAATGAACTAAAGAAAGTTTAGAACACTTTTTAACCTCTTGGACATGGATGTTCTTCTTCTTTTGGCTATGAACTTGCTAAAGACTCCTCCTTAACTATTCTCTAGTATTTTTCCTTGGTGGATCATCAATCTCCCAAAGGTTTACTTATTTTTTTCTCTAGAGCTTCTCTCTCTATATTTGGTGAAACAAATGAACAAACACTAACACATGATTCAATGTCTCTATTTATAGGCCTTTTATCATCTCTTTTTATTACTTACAATATGTATATCTATACAATTTGACCAACATTACTTGCAACCATCAAAACTTGGCTTGATTTAAGGAAAAAGACTTGATTGAATGATTAACATGAAAGACTTCCATCAAGGTTGCTTGTAAGCAACTTTTGGAGTGTAAAATAAGCAAAATGAAGCCACACTCGACATTTTCATGTGGGGCCCTCTCAAAATTCGGGAATAGCAATAAATTTTACCAACTTGACTTTATTTTTATATCCTATATCATTATATAAGTATCCATATATATATACACCAATATATATATATATAGACCACAACTTTGACTACCATTTGAGCTCCACATTGGACTCTAGAATTTAATATATTGGGCTCATCCAATTAATTGGTTTGAGCTCAATTTAATTATTACAATGGGCTAACATTAAATACCCTTTATTACATTTAATTAAATCAAACATTGGGCTTGTTTAATTATTACATGGATTAATGTTAAATTAATTATATGAACTACTAGGTAAATTTATTTGACCTAGATTAATACCTCAATTGGACTTATTATATAATCAAATTAGACTTGCTATAAATAATTCTACCACCTTAGGTTACTCAATTAACTCATCCATAGTTAATTCTCATAACTACCTTCCTTTCTCTAGCAATTAATCAATGTTTGGTTAATTCTCTATCTTGCCTGCCAGCTAGGGTTATTCAATTAACTCTACATTAGTTAATTCTCTACACTTAACAATATTTCTCAACACTTTGACCAACATTGGACTTTTAAGTGTTTGGGCTACATAGCTTATCTTGCATTGGGCTCTCTTATTTAATTACTTGGGCTACCCAACATAACTTACATATCATTTATAACTTGGGCTTGGTAATTAATTTAATTGGACTATCACAATACTTGTCAACGTAATTTAATTGGACTTATATTAATTATCTCTTAGACTATTAATTAACATAACATTTGGGCTTATTATTTAATTACTCACATTCATGCAAGTATTCCCATCTTGGGCTTGTTTAAAATCCATTAATGGACTCTATATAACAACTTAATAATTAAGTTAATTACTTAATTAATTAACTTCTTATTATTGTCATCCTAGGCAATCATTCTAGCATTTCTATAACTTTAACTCATAACTAATATAATTAACCTAATTAATTGTATTTCATAACTTTCCTTCTTACATCATATTTAAACTAATTAATTTATTAGTTTTAATTGAGTATTAATTTACTCATCTTCTTATTTGTCTAACAAACACACTTTAGGTATATATAATTTAATATAACCACCTTCACTTCTCAATTGAATTTATTTTCTTAATAAATTCTCTACATGCATCATTACAATATCATCACATTTAATTTCTAACAAGTAAATTATTAAAATAAAAAAAATGTTTACTCATTTTCTATACATCTTACTTATCAAATTATAGGTTTTAAATCATAACCTTTAATTAATATTTAAAAATCTTATTTACAAACCTTGTAAATATTTGGGATATTACATTTACCCCTTTTTATAAGAATTTCGTCTCTGAAATTTTATCATACTCATTTCTATCAATTTTCATTGGTAGCTGTCGTTAACACTCCAAAATTAATCCTTACTTTCAATCACAAACTCAGTATAATAGCAAGCAAGGGTCGAACCCACATAGAATGATTAATTTATTTTTATGCAATGTAAACTAGATTTGGGGGTTTTGAACTAACTATAATTAATTAACTAAATAAAAGTAAATTAATAAAATTAATTAATAAATTAAAAACTTCAGTTCTTCGGTTCAATCTCACCCTTACAATTAATAGATCAATCAATAAAAATATATTTTTATCCTTACATGAAACCAATAACCTTAGATAACAACAAGCCCTGCTATCCAAAATTTTTCATAATTTTAATCTAACAAAACAAGCTCTTCATTAGATTCTAACCATTATACAACCTAGAACAAGCTCTCTAAATTTAATATAATGGAAGCAATAATCACAAGAAAATTAGATTATTCTAAGCAACAATCTCATAAGCTCAGATTGTTTAACTTACATCATGATAACTATAGCAATAAATAAAAGCTTGACCACAATCATCTATCACTGTTGGGGTGTAATTCATTGGGCCCAACCCGTCTGTCTTGGGCCCCAAAATAATTTCCCACAGGAACTGGGACAAGCGGGCCTTGGGGTGCTTGAACCGGCCAACAGCCCACTCCTCTTCCCAGTTAGGTGAGGCTGATGGGACGTTGGCGCAGTTCAGCTTACTTCAGCAGGTGGGTCAGAGGATAGCCCATACTAGTATGGGCTAAACAGGGGCAGGTAGACAAAGAAACGTCTTGTCCTCATTTATGAGGGTATGATGGGACGTTCGTGGATGCATGGATGAGTATATGCGAGCCATTTTCTGGACAAAGGGTTAGTTTTTTACCAAAAATAACATAGAGCTATCAAACATCTAGCATATTCCAGCATACATTTTAAGGTTCTTCATTGTGACGTCAGTCGCCTGAACTTACTCTCACGCCGGAGCATCCCCGGACAGCCCTAGCTGTGACTGTCCTGTGGGGTGATAACGGTTTGTTGTGTGTGCAGGTGTCCAGCTGATAGGTGATCGCAGCGGGAGCAAGAATTAGACGTCAACATTGGCGCTAGAAGGAGGGCCTGGTGTTTGATACTTACGTCACCCGGTTGTTTTGGAAAGAAGACTGTTTCTATGGCTGAGAGAGGAAGTTCGAATGAACGATACCAGGGGTCCTCATTCGATCCCCGAGAGGATGGCAGTAAAGCCTTAAGAAAGCGACGGACGGGGGGCAAACAGTCAGGGCATGCGCGAGGATACGCACAATCTGAACCCGTTAGGAGGCATTTGTTTACGCCCCCGTTGGAGTTGGAGTATGAGTCATGCAGAAAGAGGACTGAAGAGGAAACAGCCCCATCAAGAAGGGTCTCACAACAAGAGCTCGTTGAAAGAGAAAGACAATACCGTATTAGAGAGGCTGAGTTAGAGCTGGAAGATTTACAACACAAACATCAAGACTGGCAGAACCATTTGTTGAAGCTACAGGAAGAAGGTCCGCCCACAACCATTGACAGTAAGGAGAGGGCCGATACCCCACAGAGTCGGCCTAAGTCGGGACTCGGACGGACAAGTCGGCACGGACGGGAGGATACACGCCGATCGGTAAGCCGTGACCGTGGTGGTCGGGATGGTACAAGGGGAACGAGCCCAGCTCAGGGTCATTTGAGCCGCGACCGGGACGGTCGGGTCGGTACAAGGGGAACAAGCCCAGCTCAGGGTCATTTGAGCCGTGACCTGGACAGTCGGGTCGGTACAAGGGGAACAAGCCCAGCTCAGGGTCATTTGAGCCGTGGCCGGGACGATCGGGTCGGTACAAGGGGAACAAGCCCAGCTTAGGGTCATTTGAGCCGTGGCCGGGACGGTCGGGTCGGTATAAGGGGAACAAGCCCAGCTCAGGGTCATTTGAGCCGTGGCCGGGACGGTCGGGAAGGAACAAGGGGAACACACCCAGTAACACGTCCCAACTCTCCCAGTCTAAGTTCTCGGGAGTGGGAGGGAACTCCAGATTACGGGGCCAGACAGAGGGGTCCTTTGGCCGGACCTACACTTCAGGATCAACGGATGGTCCCTTATGTCCCCATGGCCGACCCGGTCATGGAAAGGATCTCGGAGTTAGAAAGAAGACTAGCTGCGGCAGAAGCCAGACCAGCGACAGGCTCCGAGCCCAAGACATCCCGTCCCATGCCTTTAGATCCAAAATCTCCCTTCTCGGCAGCCATTGACCAAGAAAAAGCCGACCCTAAGAAGAAATTGCCGCCCCTCGAAATGTACGATGGTTCGGGAGATCCGTACGATCACACAAGTTCATATGAGAGGGTGATGGGGTATTACAACCATACCGAGGCAGGGATGTGTCAGATCTTCGTAACGACGCTAAAAAAGGGGGCCAAGCAATGGATGATGTCATTACCGCCCAATTGTATAAAATCATGGTCCGAGTTGAGTATTCGGTTCCACAAACGGTTTGGAAGTAACAAGAGAAGAGGAAAGGTAACAGCTTCCCTTATGCAGGTCAAACAGAAACCCGAAGAGTCGCTGGGCCAGTATGTACAGAGGTTCCGGGATGCGGTAGGAACCATAGCCGACCTTAATATGATTCAAGCATTGGGGTTCTTCACTACAGGAATGGATGTTACCCGGGACAGAAAGATGATGAAAGATGTAATGTTCAACCCTCCCAAAGATCTTTTAGATGCTTATGACCAGGCCGAAAAGTTCATAGCCGTGGAAGAAGCAATGGACAGTTTAATACCGAGGGGCAAAAGCACGGAACATAAATCCCATGGAGGGAATAAAGGAGGAGACAACCGGCCTTCTGCATTTGATAAAAACAGATCCAGGGGTGGACAGCCAAGTTCGGGGAAGCCGCCTATCAGCCCCGGGCCGACAGCAGATCTTACACGCCCTTAAGCACTGACCGTGTCAAGATCTTGGAAGCCATAAGAAACAAAGAGGGGATAAGAAATGAGCCCATGGAGGATAGGCCGCATGGGTCCGGCCCGTATTGCATGTATCATCGTCGGACGGGGCATACCACGGAAGCGTGTACTGGGTTAATGAACCTGATTGAGTCCAAGGTTCATAGGGGTGAACTGAGACAATTCGTGCTGGGCCGAGGGCAAAAGACAGACTATGCTCGGAAGGAACTGGTTAAAGAGGTCGACCCAGGAAGCCTCCCTCGGAGGGCCGTGGACGTTATCATAGGCGGCTCGTCGTCAAGGCGCATGGGTAAAAGACGTAGATCCTCCGGGACTGTCTCAACTTTGACTGGTACTCCCCTTGCTAATCCGCGTCCCTTTCCCAAGATGGTGATATCCTTTTCAGATGCGGATTACCCAACCGAGGCCATCGAACTGCATGAAGGAGCTTTGGTTATAACTGCCCAGGTCGGGCCAGTAGACATGAAGAGAATAATGATTGACAATGGGTCGTCAGTGGATGTATTGTATAGCCACGCCTATCAGAGAATGGATCTTCAAGGTGTCAGGTTGGAAGTTGGGATGGAGTCACCTTTGTACGGGTTTGGTAATGAGGTGGTTCCGGTGATCGGGACTTTGGAGTTACCCATGGTGTTCGGTACAGCTCCTAGACAGGTAACTTTACAAGTGAAATTTTTTGTAGTTCAAGTTGATTCAGCATACAATGCGATCTTAGGGCGGACCACGTTGATGGCTTTGAGTGCCGTTACTTCTATCCCTCACTTCAAGATTAAATTCCCCACTCCGGAAGGTGTTGGTGAAATAAAAGGAGATGTTGACATTGCTCGAAGGTGCTACCGCCATGCGTTGACAGCTTCATCTGTAGGGGTCGGGAAACAAAAATGCACCATGATAGTAGATATGGAGCCATACGCGGAAGGAGATACTGAACCTCTAGCATCTCCTGCCGAGGCTACCGAGGAAGTTGAGTTGGTACCTGGAAACAAATCCAAGTTGATGAAGATAGGTGTCGAACTGCCGGCAGATATTAAGGCACAGCTGGTTCAACTCCTGCAGGACTACGCTGATATTTTTGCATGGACACCACGGGACATGCCCGGGATTGCTGAGGAGGTTATCGTTCACAGGTTGGCAGTTGACCCCTCTAGGAAACCTGTGCGCCAAAAAAGAAGGATATTTGCACCAGAGCGGCAAAAGATCATCGATGATGAGCTCGGGAAACTTTTGGATGCTGGGGTAATTGAAGAAATCGAGTACCCTGAATGCCTAGCTAATGTAGTGTTGGTCAGAAAGCAGAATGGGAAATGGAGGCTTTGTATAGATTACACCGATTTGAACAAGGCATGTCCCAAGGACTTCTATCCACTCCCCCATATCAACCAATTAATCGACGCGACCTCGGGCAACTCGGTAATGAGTTTTTTGGATGCTTTCTCAGGCTATCATCAGATTCACATGGCGAAGGAAGATATTCCTAAAACAGCTTTTATTACCCATCGGGCCATATATGCCTACAAAAGAATGACCTTTGGGTTAATTAACGCCGGAACCACCTACCAAAGGATGATGAATTTCGTTTTTCAACGGCAGATTGGGAGAAACATGGAAATATACGTGGACGATATGATTGTCAAGAGCCCACGAACACGAGATCATCTACGGGATCTGGAGGAATGCTTTGAGGAGGTCCGACGGCATAACATGCGGCTCAATCCTACTAAGTGTACTTTCGGTCTCAGCTCGGGAAAATTCTTGGGATACTTGGTAAGCAAAAGTGGGATTGAGGCTAACCCAGAAAAGATCAAGGCAATCTTGGACATGCGGCCACCACAGAGCTTTAAAGATGTTCAGAAGCTTGCTGGGCGCATCGCGGCATTAAGAAGGTTTATGTCTAGGTCAGCCGAGAGGTGTTTACCTTTCTTTGACGCTTTGAAGGGACCTAAGAATGAGAAAACATTTCAATGGAATTCTGAGTGTGAAGACGCCTTCCAAGGAATCAAAAAGTACTTAATGACGGCCCTTACACTACAAAGACCAGTATCCAGGGAGCCTCTCTATGTGTACCTATCTGTTGGTTCATCGGCCATTGGAGCCGCCTTGGTAAGGGAGCAAGGGGGTATTCAAAGACCAGTTTACTATGTCAGTCACATTCTAAGGGATGCGGAAACCAGGTATCCTAACTTGGAGAAGTGTGCATATGCTTTGGTGGTCGCCAGCAGGAAACTCCGACATTATTTCCAAGGTCGGCTTATCGTTATTTACACGACACAACCTCTGAAGAAGGTCTTGGGTAAACCCGATGCCTCAGGCAGAATGATCACCTGGGCAGTTGAACTAAGCCAATACAACATAGAGTACCACCCTAGGACTGCAATCAAGGGTCAGGCGTTGGCTGACTTTATAGTTGAATGTACTTTCTCTGAAAATGAAGTGGCACCATCCTTTGATGTCGCCCTCACAGCTGGGGGGCAACCCGATCTTGGTTTCTCCTAGACGATGTATGTCGACGGTTCGACCAATGCAGAGGCTAGCGGGGCTGGAGTCATCCTAACAAGTCCTGAAGGGTTTAAGGTACAACAAGCCATACGGTTTAAATTCCGAGTCACCAATAACGAAGCCGAGTACGAAGCAGTTTTAGCGGGGCTGCGGTTGGCCAAAAATTTGGAGGTTCGACGATTGATTATCTTCAGTGATTCCCAATTGGTCGTGAAGCAGATTCAGGGCGAATATGAAGCTCGAGGAACAAGAATGAACAAGTATTTGGCCGAAGTAAAAATGATGCTATATAAATTTGAGTCATACGTTATCAATGGAATCGAAAGGGAAGGCAACTCAACTGCTGATGCTTTGTCAAAAGTTGGCCGCAACACAGGTGGAAGATTTTGCGGGGTCCGTATATCTAGAGGTCCTTACCGAACCAGGTATCGACAGAAAGGAACTCTTGTGCATTGAAAGGTCGAACTGCTGGATAACTCCATACCTTGACTATCTGGCCGACGGGAGGCTTTCGGCAGATAAAGTTATGGCGAAGAGAATCAAATATCGGAGCTCGTACTTCTGCTTGATCGACGGGGAGTTGTACAAAAGGTCGTACTCGTCCCCATTACTGAAATGTTTGATTCCTTCCGAGGCGGCGTACGCCCTGAAAGAGGTTCACGAGGGTATCTGCGGAGATCACATGGGCGCCAAGTCATTGGCATATAAGCTTGTTCGGCAGGGTTATTATTGGCCGACTATGTTTCAAGAAGCTAAGGGGTATGTTCGGAAGTGCCCGAAGTGTCAAATCAACAATTCGGTTCCCCGCCAACCTCCAGAAGAGTTATCCTCCATATTATCCCCAATCCCATTCGCCATGTGGGGCATTGACCTGTTGGGTCCTCTACCCAAGGCCAAGGGACAGCTCCAGTATGTGATAGTGGCTATTGACTACATGACGAAGTGGGTGGAGGCAAAACCCCTTCGACATATCACTGAAGAAAACTGTGTAAAATTCATGAAGGACTCCGTGGTATATCGGTATGGCATCCCTAGGGTACTTGTTTCGGACAATGGAACTCAGTTCGTGGGTAAAAGGTTTGAAGGGTTCTTGGTCGACCTAGGGATTCAGCATCGAAAGACATCCGTGGCGCATCCCCAGTCCAACGGACAGGTTGAGGTTACTAACCGAACCCTTCTAAACGGGGTTAAGAGAAGGTTGGATGAGGCTAAAGGAAGGTGGCCCGAGGAATTGCCAAGTGTTTTATGGGCTTACCGAACCACTCCCCGAACGACGACGGGGGATTCACCTTTCCGATTGGCATATGGGACGGATGCCTTGATCCCAGTCGAGATCGAATCTCCCTCGTTTCGTGTTACTAATTTCAGGGAATTGTACAACGATGAGGGCCTCCGGCTCAACCTCGACTTGTTAGGAGAGGCCCGAGATGAGGCGATACTAAGGTTGGCCGCATATCAACAAAGAACCGCCAAGTACTACAATAGAAAGGTTCGGGTCAGGAGGTTCGAGGTAGGAGACTTGGTGCTTAGAGAGGCCGATGCCTCGACGCCTAACAACACGGGGAAATTAATGCCTAATTGGGAGGGTCCTTATGAAGTTATTGAAGTGCTCAAGGAGGGGACTTTTCGCCTTAAAGACATGGAAGGTATCGAGTTAAAGAATACATGGCATGCTAGCCGTCTGAAAAAGTACTATCAGTAAGGGGCTGTACCTTGCAGTTGAAAGAAATGTTTAATTGTAACAAGTATTATCAGACTTCAATAAAATATGTCCACTATTGATCGGATACACTTAATATTCCATGAAAATTTGCTGTTGGTATTTCATTAGCTTGACTTGTTTAAAAATTACATAAGTAGATTCGGTTTACAAGGTATATACAGGGAAAATAATTTCACAGGTCGGTCAAGGGGGTGGAGGTTCAGTTGAAGGTTCGGCATCGGTTCCCTGCCCGGGTTCCGTAACTTCATCCTCAAGCCAAAGCAAATCTTCTTCCGAGAAGCCAACAGACCGGGGATCTTTGCCAGTGGCTTGGATCTTCAAAAGGGCAGCTCGGTAACCCTTGCCAAACTCCGTGGCTATTTCTTCCATCAGTTCCGCCGAGGCCCTGTATTCGGCAATGATCTATTTTGAG
The DNA here is from genome assembly GCA_947179155.2 of Hedera helix. Classification (NCBI taxonomy): domain Eukaryota; kingdom Viridiplantae; phylum Streptophyta; class Magnoliopsida; order Apiales; family Araliaceae; genus Hedera; species Hedera helix. The sequence goes on along the minus strand of OX359275.1, from coordinate 6,616,511 downwards.
CTCGTGGCCGATGATTTCGTATTTTCTCTGAGATCATCGTAAGCCTTTTTTAGGGAAGTGGCATACTTCTGGAGTTCAGTATGCTCGGCGTGACCCTTTCGGTTGACCTCCTTCAGGTGGGCGTATTGGTTGTTCCGCTCTTGGACTTGGGTAGCCAGTTGATCTCTCTGTTTGGCCAAGCGGACAACTTCTATGCGATGTTGTTCTTCTATGGAAGCCTGCAAAGCCTGGTCCGAGCGAACCGTTGTTTCCAAAGTCTCAATCTGGCGCTGGGCCTCCAAATGCTGCTGGCAAAGTTCTTCGTTTTGCCTAGTAAGATCTGCTTGCTGAAGCAGCTTTTGATGCATTACCCGGTTCTCTTCCGTTGCCTGCAGAAGGGAAGCTTGGGTAGCTGCCTGCAAGTCGCCCAGCTGACGGATATGAAGAGCTTGTTCTTCCTTGCTCTTTTCGAGGGCTCGGTTGGACTGAACAAGCCCCTGATTTTCGGCCTGGAGCTTCTTTGTCTCCATGCCCTTATCATGGCATTTACGAGCGACATCACGGTGTTTCTGGGCTACTTCATTCACTTGGATGCCCAAGTTATGGATCTCTCGCTTAGCCCGCATATACTTCCCCTCCAGCTCTTCCGCCCTTTTGAACGAGCTTTGCCCCGACCCCTCCCGTCTCAGAAGTCTGCTAAACAGGGCCAAAAACTGCAGAAAAACGAAAGTTAACATCCAGAAAGACGATAGATAACCTAAAGAAAAGCCAAACTCTAGGAGATTACTTACCCGACCCTGTTGAACCATAGAGCCCAGAAGAAGGTCTTGTGTGGAGAGATTGTCCAGTCTGCCGTCATCCTTAGGGAAATTAAAGACTTCAAAATATTGCATAGGCAATTCGGCCTTGTCGTTGGTTGGGAAAAAGGAGACCTCGTGGAATAGCCGTTGTAGTTCCTGGTCGGAGAACGGGTTGGGCCTAAAACTGGAGGGATTGGGGTCGACTGCAGCGGTTGTTTGCGGTTCTAGGCTTGGTGGGTCGGAATGGCCCGTGAAGACTCCTGGAGCCTCCTTCGGTACAGGATCGGCCGCTCCCTTTTTCGATCCTCCAGCCTGTGTCCCGGAGGGAGCACAGCGGATTGTCTCCGCTTGTACGGGAGGTATGGTACGGGTCTGCCCCAGCTTCCTTCGTTTTTGCATTGCGATGTTCAGCTTGTCAGCCTCATTCAGCTGGGAGACATCCCGTTTGGGAATTGTGGTGCCCCCGAGGGAAGATGGTTGTTGTCTTGTCTCGGCCGAGGGCATGACCTCCTCGGTCACAGGTGGACGTCCCTCGGTGGATGCCGGAGCCACCTCGGGCACATGACTGCATCCTTCAGACGAAGCAGGGGCTCCCACTGGAATTGTCCCTCTCTGGATACCACGGGTGACCACGGCCGGGTTGGCATTTTTCTTGGCGTGCTTCTTCAAGCGTTGAACTTTGCGGGGAGTGCTATGTTTGGGGTAGACTTGAGGGCCCCGGACTTTCTGTATTGGTTTAACTAAAAGTGGTGGTTCGGTGTTGCGGCTCGGGGGCACTTCCACGTTGAATTCCTCGGTGAACAGAGGAGGGCTTGATGGGGGAGGAGGACTAGTCCGACCTCCTGGTTTGGACATCACTACTGGGGACAAAACAGGAAACACTAAAACAAGACATTTCGGAATATAAACATAAATGCAACAGCACAGAACGTGAATAAATGAACTTACATCCATGTCGAAATAGCCAGTCCTCGTCGGACAGAACGCTTATGTCCCATGGCTCCGATGGTAGTTTCTTCATAAAGGCATGGAATTCCCGCTGTCGATCAACCTTCATCCGTTCGTACCCCAGGTTGATCTTCTGTGGCTCATTCCAACTCTGTAGTTGGTCGACCTCGGTGCTATAGATGTAGAACCATCTCGAATGCCACCCCTTATTGGTGGATGGGGGCTGCACCAAGCTTCGGCGCCCGGAGATCTTACTCAAATAGCGAAACCTGGGGATGTGGGCTTTATTTAGGGTATACATGGAAAAGAAAAAGTCAATGGAGGGTTCGATACTGATTTCCTTGCAGAAGGCTATGAAGCAGACAATATGGATGTAGGAGTTGGGGAGAAGCTGGGAAAGGGCTATGCCAGTAAAGGTGAAAAAGGAGATAACGAAGTCGTGAAGGGGAAAACGAAGCCCGTATCGCAAAGCTTGGATATGGATGGTAGTATACTTTATATCCACCCAATGATACATTTTGTCGCACTCTCCAGGGGCCCTAAGCTCATACTGAAGGGGGATTCGGAATTCGTCCCGGATGGCATCCAGATCCATTTCCTTGATAGACGATTCGGTGCTTGCGTGATCGTAGGCCTTGTCAGAGCTATATCGGAGGCGAATGGATTCCTCCTCTTTCTCGGCCTCGGTAAGAACAGGAGTTTTCGGATCCTCGGTAATGGGGCTATCGATGGGACTATTGAAGAAAGGGGGAGAATCGGGTTTTTGAGCCATAACTATGAGGCGGGGTGACCTGATCGGAGAAACGAATAGAAAGTTCTTGCCGGAGTTGCCAGATGCAGGGTAGACACGTTGAGATGAGAAATGAAAAGTTTAAGGTATCGAAAATAAACTGAAGGGAGAATGGGGAACGTTTCCACTAAGGAGTGCGATGGGAGGTGCGTAAAACGAGGACGGCTGCATTTAATGGAAAGGGCGCGTGATAGGAAAAGCTGACGAGGGGTATGGTGACGGTTTGACTTTGGGAGGGCGCTTGTTTTTCGCACTTCCTTTTGAAGAACTGGGTACTCTCCTATTTGGTCCGTTTCCTGAAAATTAGGAGAGTGGGGGGCAATGTTGGGGTGTAATTCATTGGGCCCAGCCCGTCTGTCTTGGGCCCCAAAATAATTTCCCACAGGAACTGGGCCAACCGGGCCTTGGGGTGCTTGAACCGGCCAACAGCCCACTCCTCTTCCCAGTTAGGTGAGGCTGATGGGACGTTGGCGCAGTTCAGCTTACTTCAGCAGGTGGGTCAGAGGATAGCCCATACTAGTATGGGCTAAACAGGGGCAGGTAGACAAAGAAACGTCTTGTCTTCATTTATGAGGGTATGATGGGACGTTCGTGGATGCATGGATGAGTATATGCGAGCCATTTTCCGGACAAAGGGTTAGTTTTTTACCAAAAATAACATAGAGCTATCAAACATCTAGCATATTCCATCATACATTTTAAGGTTCTTCATTGTGACGTCAGTCGCCTGAACTTACTCTCACGCCGGAGCATCCCCGGACAGCCCTAGCTGTGACTGTCCTGTGGGGTGATAACAGTTTATTGTGTGTGCAGGTGTCCAGCTGATAGGTGATCGCAGCGGGAGCAAGAATTAGACGTCAACAACCACTATTCACTACCAACGATTAGGAACAATATCAATTACACGTAATATAATTTATAAATCTAGCAATTGATAATAATTTGATTAACTCAACATGCCAAAATTAAATCAATCAAACCCAATATCAAATAAACAATTAAAACAGATTATCATAAATAATTTCATATGAGGAAGAATAAATAATATTACTGAATTAATTAAATCATTAATTATAATCGGGTTTGAAATTCCCTAGAACTGAATAATAAAATTAGCCAAACATAATAAAAATAATAGATAAGAAAAACCTGAGAGAGAGAGAGAGCTCCTAATTGTATATATTAATCTGATCTTAATTTAAAAACTTTGAAAACATGAGTCTCCTAATATATTTATAGAAATACAATAAAAATCCTAAGCTAATGTGGAAAAGAAATCCAATTTGGAATCAAATTAATGCTCAAAATCCGAAATAATCCCGTTTCCCAGAAATTCCGCGCGCCCAAATAGCCCCTTAATCACGCCAGTTGACCGGTCAAACGCGGAAGCTGCGTCAGCTGACGTCACCAAGCACGCCCGCGTATTGCGCGACGTTTTCTGCTGTGTACCAAACGACGTCGTCCAAGCCCGCCCGCGTTCTCAATTTCTTCACTCCGCGCCCAGACAGAAACGACGCCATCTCAACTTCTCTTTCTGACTTCCTTGCGCGCATTGCGCGCGGCCCAGATTTCCGTTTAATTACGATTTTGCCATCCACGTTGGTTATTTACGATCTTGTCACTCAAACTCTTGCAGAATTTACAGATTTGCCCCCAAGCTTATTTTTCCTACAAAATAAAATATAAAAATAAATAAAAATAATATAAAAATATTAAAAATCCTAAAAACACATAATAATAATAAATAAAACACCTAAAATAAATAAAAACATATAAATAAAAAGAAATATAAAAATATTCTAAAATTACCTAAATTAACATAAATTAACATAAATCCTATAAAACCTATTAAAATCAAAATAAGCTAAATAATTAAACATTTAAGCACACAATAAATATAAAAACTAAGTATTAGGGAATAAAAATATCGTATAATTTAGCCCTATCATTCATCTATGAGAATATCTCTTTACTCATCAAATTCTATGACCACCATTTTCTAGGAAGTTCATATTTCTAAACTTACAATTCCAGAATAATGGAATATCTTGTAGAAGAATAAATTAAAAATCAATATCTTACAAAAGAATAAATTGAAAATCAAAATATTCGTTAAAACTTTCATAATATGCTGAGGGGTCATACAGACCATGAACATTTAAGAGAAATTATCAGTCATTCAACTGAATTCCAAATAAACGATATTTACTTATGTAAATATTTTATAAACACTATGTTTATCAATCACAAAGACTGAAAATATTTCAGAAGTGTACATTAGGTGATCAACCTATTGTACCATACGTCGTGCAGAACATCTTAGTTATTGGGCGCCAGTCGGAGCTATATGCCGACGAAAATACACCACAAGAAAATGTTCTATCAGCGACCGCTTATTAGCGACCGGATTCCGTCGCTAATGGACATCAGCGACCGCATTCGGTCGCTGATATCCGTCACCTATAGTTTGGTCGCTAAGATGCATACCAGCGACGGACAATAGCGACCGAACTTTCAGCGACCGCAAATGGCGACCGACTCGGTCTCTAAGCTGAGTCATCACACATCACAACATTCGCCACGTGTAGCGATCGCTAACAGCGACCGAAGAAACAACGACCAATATCAGTGACCGATGAGATGATTATCAGCGACCGAATTTTGAGACGAACAGCGACCAAATAGACCGGGGGGTAGTAGCGACAGGTTATTAGCGACCGAATTCGGTCGCTGATTATTCTTTTCAGAAAAAAAGTTTTTTTTGTTTTTTTCGATTCCCAAAAATTTCTTTTCCAGTCAAACACATCCCAACACAACACAACAGATATATAAACGATCTAATTGAGATCTCCAACCAAATATCAAATTCTAACCAAATGAAATAACATACATTTCAAATAAATATAAAACCAATATCTAATCAAATCTTAGTACATAAATATATACAATAGGATAAAAATCCAACCGTGCATGTGTAACACAATAGCATGAATAAAATAAAAAAGCTAAGAACGATATGTAGCTCACCAAGCTTCATCGATCTAGCTAACTGCCACGTTCCTGTAACAAAAAAAGAAACACGTTCAAGATAGTATTATTGACTGATTAATTTGGTGCATTAAGTAATAATATTACCTCGTCTTGCTCAATCTCCTCCTCCTGGTCCGGTTGACTTGCTGCTGTCGCCACCGCATCCGCTAATGAATCAGGGCTCAACGCTTTCAAATGATCTTGCAGTTGACGTAAAAGTGAAGGATCTTTGCATATGGCTCTAACACAGTCCGCAGCATTATGTGGCGTCGGATTGTATGATGCTTGGGTAGACTGGCTACCAGAGCTGCAAGAGGCAGTAATACTCGGCCGTCTTCGCTGCCCTTGGCCATTAACAAAGTTTTTCTTGACAACCAATGCCCTTTCTCACAACTCTTGATCAATCGGCGGGCGACCATTACCAGGGGGATACCGCTCATCCATTAGTTGGTTGTAAATGTCCTGTAATTAAGTAATACATTGAATAGTTAAATGTAACGTCAAAATTAATGTATAAACATGTAACGTTAAAAAAACTTAATTACCCGCATCTGTATAGCATCAGGCAGACCATCACGAGTGGCCACGTACACATCTAACCAATTGATAGTCTGACCTCTAGACCTACTAGATGACTACAAATATGACAAGTGTATAAATATATTAGTCATGCAAATAAATACTATCCATAAATATATGAAGAAAGTAAATTTGACGAACTCTGTACCTCCCTATCCATGAAATGTTGCGCCTGTGATATACTACCGCCTTTGTATGTACCCTTTGCCTTTTCCCATTCAGCTACACCTGCGGATCTGTTCCTGGCGGCAATCCTCCCTTTCTTCGCCCATTCGTCACTCTGCCACTGTTGGCACATCTCAACCCATATATCGCGCGAGCACCACCACGGGCTGTACTCATGCATATACTCCGCAGCCTGGCCAGGATGGTCTACGCCGGCATTATATAGTGCCTTTTCCCGCTCATTCTTTATGTTGTCTTTGGTGCGGATAACACACTTTTGCCAGAATAGTGTCTGCATAACCCCTGTCTGTGAATCTTCCCACTTGTATCTTTTCTGAAATAAAAATACAATAATAACATTAAAATAAACATTAGAATATTTCAATAGAATAATTACAAATTACAAAAAAATAAATACTTGGAACTCCTGCCAACAGGCCTCCTTATAGGCTAGCGGTGTGCTAGCCCACGTAATAGATGGGGTAGGCTAGTTTTGTAGGCATAACTGTGAAATACATTTCACAACCCTAACAGCTGCAAAATCTCTGAAATATAGAATAATTTACATTAGTATATACAATAATATTATTGCTGAGTTTAATATTACTATACGGTTAATAACTTACGTGTTGGTAGGATCAGGGCGAATCTGTAATACAATATGCTCGTTTGGATTAGTTGGCGCATTCGGTATTTGATTTGGACCCCGGCCTAAACCGCGTTTTCTTCCTGATGCTGAAAATGCCATCTATTAAAAAAAATGACATATTAATGTGACTTACATAATAATAGCGACTGAAATAAAATGCGTGTATATACAACAAGTCAATAATATTGAGTAAACATTTATATATAACTCTACAGAATACAAATTAAAGTAAACATACATTTTAATGAAATTCGCTGTCAGATTCTGAATCCTCTTCAACAATATGTGGAGATTCATAACCATCTCCTACTTCAGAATCGGTGTCATTGTCACTTAATAACTCTTCCTCCTCAGTATCACTGTCATCTAAGTGTTATACTGAATCGGGATCCAATTCATCATCCTCACCTCCACCCTCTAAATTGTTGAGTTGATTGTTGTCATCGAGATTTATTATAGGAGGGTTATGTAACGTCTCCTATTGGTAGACTTCTCCCTCTACTAATTGGACACGAATGCGCGCAGGAGTATGAATGACAACTTGCCAATCTTTAGGCGTTCTATCCCTTTTCCGAATAGGAGTACGAGTATAATATACTTGTTGTATTTGAGTTGGCAACACAAATGGTGCATTTATATATGTCCTTTTGTTGAGGTCAATATCGACAATTCCATGTCGATCGACACGTATCCCTTTTTTTGAATCAAACCAACGACATTTAAACAGATTAATCTGACCTCCGTATGTACCCTTGTACGACAACTCAATGATTTCTTCCAACTCCCCATAAAAGGCACGACCAACTTCATTGTAGCAATCTCCTTGAACAAACACTCCAGTATTGGTTATTCTTTTACCGATGGTGTATATCTTTATATGAAAATCATAGTCATTTACTTTATAACCATTACGAGTGATTTGGTCCCTATCTGGGCCCATGGCTAAGACTTGTAAATTTGAAGGAATTGTATTATCATTAAGAGCCTAAAATTGTTTAAGACATTGTGAATAAGTGTTTCATAAATTAAATAAAATGACTTAATTAAGTTAAATAACTTACTTTATCCTTTATCCATTTTGCAAAGTTTTGATCCCAATTTAGTTCAATATCTTTATCAGTTATGCCGTGCTGATTTGTTCTTAACTCAGCATCGAATGATCTACAGATATATTATATATATGAAACAATATATATAAGATTACAGTGTACATCAATGAGATTAAGCTAAATATGAGTTTTACATGCATACCTCACCAATCCCTCAATCTCCTCGCAATTGAGAAGAATGTAAGTATGTGCAGCATGTAATTCTGCTTCAAAGAGGAATATGCATTTTTCTTTTCTATAAGCGCGACCAGGTAGACCAAATACAGAAAGTCGACCGTTTAGTTCAACGTTCCCCCCATCATCATGTCTTAGAACTCGATTGGTCTTTGTCAAAACTTCATCGGGAAAATAGCCTGATACAAACGTAGATATCTCATCAAAACTGTATGCTTCACATATCGACCCCTCGACATAAGCTCTATTTTTAACCTTCCTCTTCAGGTTTCCCATCACCCTCTCGAAAGGATACATCCATCTGTATTGAACTGGACCACCAACACGAGCTTTATAGGGTAGATAAATTTGCATATGCTCCATGGAGTCAAAAAACCCTGGTGGAAATATTTTTTCAAACTTACACGTGATCTCAATGATGCTCTTCTCAACTATTTCCATGTCATTTTCACTTAACGTTTTTGAACATATCCTTTTGAAGAAATGACTAAGCTCACTCAAAACATCCCATATTGGTTTATCAAGCAAGTCTCGAAATGCTATTGGCAAGAGTCTCTCCATGAACACGTGACAATCATGACTCTTCATCCCTTGTATTTTATCACCTGTAACACACCTTACAATGTTTGACGCATATCCATCTGGTAGTTTCAGAGACTTGATCCATGCACACACATCTTCAACCTGCTTCTTGGACAATGTGTATTTTGCATGCGGTTTGACAATCTTTCCATTAGGTGATTCATAAAACTCTAAACCAGGACGTTTACAAATATCTTTCATATCCAACTGTGCTTTATCATTATCTTTCGTCTTGCCCTTAACACCCATCACGGTGTTAAATACATTGTCAAACACATTCTTCTCAATATGCATTACATCTAGATTGTGACGAATCAAGTTTGTAGACCAATAAGATAGTTCCCAAAATATGCTTCTCCGAACCCAATTGTGAGACTCACTAAACCCATTGATTGTTGCTGAGGCAACACTTTTACCAAATGGGATTACTGGCAATCTCATCACACGGTCACGCACCTCCGTCCCAGACAATCGTCCTACGGACATATCTTTCTCTACTTTTCCTTTTTTAAAATTTTCTCTATTTCTTCGAAAAGGGTGATGTATCAGCAAGAAACGATGATGACAGTCAAACCAGCAGGGCTTCCGACCATGTGGTAGATTAAAAGACTTTGTATGCTTTAGACAATATGGACAAGACATCTTCCCGTTTGTACTCCATCCAGATAACATACCATAAGCAGGAAAATCACTAATAGTCCACATAATTGCTACCCGAAGATTAAAATTTGTTTTGGTCGAAACATCCCAAGTCTGTATTCCATCCTCCCACAATACCTTCAACTCGTCTATAAGAGGTCTCAAGTAAACATCTAGATTCTTTCCAGGACTCTTGGGACCAGAAATCATATGTGAAAGAAACAAGTATGGTTGTTTCATACACATCCAAGGAGGCAAGTTGTATGGAGTCACTATCACAGGCCAGCAGGAGTACGAAACAGCTGAGTGGCCGAAAGGGTTGAAACCATCGGTTGACAATCCAAGTCTCACATTTCTTGGTTCTAATGCAAACCCCGGATGTGTTAAGTTGAATTCTTTCCAAGCCTTCCCATCTGCAGGATGATTAAGTTCCCCACCTTTAGTTGGAGATCTCGCATGCCAAGTCATGTGTTCAGCTGTTCTTGAAGACATGTACAATCTTTGCAGCCAATGTGTAATTGGAAAATACCTTAAAATCTTAAAAGGTATATTTGTCTTTTTTGTAGTCACACCCTCTTTATTAGGCTTAAACCGATCATGACTGCACAACGTGCACTTTGTCTTCTGTTCATTTTCCTTATAAAATAACATGCAATCGTTCGGACATGCATCGATCTTCTAGTATCAAAGACCCAACTTCTTCACCATTTTCTTGCAAAAGTAATAGTTATCGGGCAATTTTTCACCGTCAGGTAACATACTCTTAATGGCCTTTAATAGCTACTCAAAACACGCATGACTCATGTTGTGATCAGCCTTGATGTTAAGTAACGTCGCCACTACAGACAATGTAGTTTGCTTTGAGCAACCAGGCCACAACGGTTCGCATCCCTCCTCTAATAACTTAGAGAACACTTTGACATCAGAATTCATAAGTTGATCTATATCTTGTTCCCAATCAAAATTTGGCCCAGCAATATCATGAACCATGTCATTCATACGATGGGTACTACTGTCTGCTGGATTATGTATCCATGCATTGACACGCTCTCTTTTCTGTCCATGTGCCAACCAACATTCTTCATAATTTTTCATGAACCCATTAACAAGTAAATGATAGGTGACTATATCTCTGTCCGCATAATTGACAGTCTTACACTTCAAACAAGGACATCTTATCTTGTTCTGAGCGTTGACACATTCTTTCTAGCTATATGCGTAATCCAAAAACACTTGACAACCAGTTCTAAATTCAGCTGTAGCACCTATCTGCCCGCGTGACTTTCATCGCCTCATCCAACTACGGTCTGAATATAAATCCATAATAGTATGGTACCTATTTTGACAAGATTTTTTGTATTCATTAAATCTACTTATTAAAAATGTATAGGTATAATGCATGTTTTCTACCTAAATACGTCTCCACCCTTATTACACCGGTCAGGCTTCTATCCCATTCTTGTATGTGAGTCCCACTAATGTCAACGACTTTAAATAAATGCATGTGTTTGTTCTAAAGAAATTTCGGCAGCATCTACCATTAGTCTCCAAGTACACGAAATAGACTATGATTCACACAATCTAAGTATGCACCCGGAGAACAATAGAAGATAAACAAACCAAAATTTCTTTAGAACAAACAGATAAATTCGCTTAACTCATTGACACCGGCCTAAGTGGGAGCGAAACATACAAGAACAGTCCCAAAACGGGGACTATTCAAGATTCACTCCTCATAAGTGAATCTTAAACGGGTTTCTAAGCTGCCAATATTTATTTTATATTATTTTTATATATATTATCTTATTTTTATTTATTTTATAATATTATTTTGAATAATATTATATTATAGTTCTTTATTTTATATTAATTTGAATGATATTATATTATATTATTTTAATAATATATTATATTTTTATTATTTTGTATTATTTATCTTTATTATATTTTTTTGTATTATTTTATACTATATTATATTTATTTATATTATAATATTATTTTGTATAATTTTGAATGATATTATATTACATTATTTTTATTTATATTATATTATATTATTTTATATTAATTTGAATGCTATTATATTATATTATATTATGTTTTTTATATTACTTTTCTCTATTATATTTGTTTGTATTATTTTATATTATATTATATTTATTTATTTCATAATATTATTTTGTATTATTTTAAATGATATTATATTATTTTTCTATATATTATAATATATTATATTATTTTTATTTATTTTATAATATAATTTTGAATGATATTATATTTCTTTATTTTATATTAATTTGAATGATATTATATTATATTTGTTATATTATTTTGTATTATGTTTCTCCATTATATTTGTTTGTATTATTTTATATTAAATTATATTTATTTATTCCATAATATTATTTTGTATAATTTTGAATGATATTATATTATATTATTTTTATATATTATATCATTTTATACTAATTTGAATGATATTATATTATATTATGTTTATTATACTATTTTTCTTTATTATAGTTTGTTGTATTTATTTTATGTGATATTATATTTATTTATTTCATAATATTATTTTATTTATTTTGTAATATTATTTTATATTAATTTGAATGATATTATATTACATTATTTTGTATTATGAGGAAAAATAGTAGTGCATAATATTATCATATGAGGATAAATAATAATGCATAGTGTTTTTACAATTTTTAATAATGACAAAATGAGGACAAATATTAGTGCATAATATTATCACATGAATTATATTAGCTAAATCAAACATATTGCATATCGGAAATAGAATAAATATATACGGTTTACCTTTTCCGGCAGGGGTGGCGTCTAGCGAGGCTGTCACGGTGGCGACTGGCAGGAGGCGGGAGGTTCCGGCAAGGGAAGAGGGGGCGGCCGTCGGCGGGGAGAAGTCTTCTCCTCTCTCCTCTCTCTCTTCTCTTTATTCTCTTCTTCCTTTATTCTCTTCTCCCTTCTTCTTTCTCCCTTTCTCTTTCTCTTTCTGTTTTCTTTCTCTTTCTGTTTCTGTGTTCCCGTGCGGCGGATATTAGGTCTGAACATAACAACGACCGCTTTCGGTCGCTATTTTTTTTTAATGCGTTGGCACTTTTAGCGACCGCATATTCGGTCGCTGATACATTAACGACCGCCTCAGCGACTGATATCGGTCGCTAATTATGGCGCCAAAATTCCTGCGCTTTTTTGGTGACATATTTTGTATTTGCGACCGATAATAACGACCGGAAGCGGTCGCTATTAGTATTAGCAACGACCTTCATAATCGGTCGCTGGAAGCTGTCGCTAAAACTTAGTATTAGCGACGGATTTTGCGGTCGTAGAAAGTTTTGGTCGCTGATGTACATTTTTCTTGTAGTGATATATTTGCTTTAGCTGACAGAATATACTTATTTCTTGCACTTGTTCACCTCAGACTTACTACCAAATTCCGCACCAGAATAATTTGGATTGGAAATACAACTTGAACCATTTTTGACCAAAAATGTCCTATCAAAATAAATGACATAGACTCATGTCATTAAACTGTTCGTATATTACAAACTAAAAATCATTTTAGATTAGTTAAAATAACTGAAATTTATTTTTAGGACTTCATGATACCGCAACGTTGCAACAGTGCGTTGAGGATTCCGTCTTTTTCATCTTCGCATTAATGGCGCATGATGATTTTATAAATACATTTTGATATTTTTAAATCAATTTGTCTAGCCGAAACAATTAGCATAGACTCTTCTTTAAACGTTTTAAAATACTAAAAAATATTTTATGACTTCGTCATACTACATCATACCATAGTGGGCTTTAAACATCCAACACTAGGTTACTCTGCATTGATGACTCTATCGTTTATCATCTTTGCACTAAATGCATTAATTATTACTAAAACATATTTTGACATTTTCAAAAGCACAGAAGTGCGAATTTAGCACGATTTTAAGAATTTCAAAGTCTAGCATAGCTAGAAGATTTGGAATATCCTAAAACCTCAAAAAACCTCAAATTTCTCCTCCGCATTCTTTTTCAGCTTAATAACTACATATAGTATAAGTCTAATCTTGCTAATTAACTCTACCCATACTCACTATTCATCAAACTTACCACACATTAGGGGTTCAGGAACTTACCACAATCATATGGGTTGAGAAATTTATCCTAGTCAGACCAAAATCCTCCATTTGCTGAGGGGTTCCACCATACAATTATGAGTCACGAACTTACCATCAGTCTGAGTTTTAAGAACACGTACTTATCTTAATATTCTCTACCTATCCTATATATTATGAGAAAAGAATCACCTTCTCACCATATATAAATCGAATAGTGTGACACCAGGTTCAAATCGATTATCACTATAGGAAGCTAAGTGGGGTGAATCAGTGATTTGTTCTGAGTGTAGCACGCAATGTTGATTGCTTAAGCCCAGAAGTATTTAGGGAGTTGGACTGCTGCTAGAAGCGTCCTTCATGCCTCTATAAGAGTTTTGTTATTCCTTTCAACTACTTCATTTTACTGTGGAGTTCTTAGAGCTGAGAAGTTATGATATATACCATTGTCCTCATAGAACTTATCTATCTCAGAGAAATCGAGTTCTCTTTGATGATCACTCCTTATAACTTTAACTTTCTTAACCTTCTCATTTTCAACCAGCTTGAAGAATTTGATTAACTGTAAGCTGGTTTCGTCCTTAAAGCTTAGAAAGAATACTCATATGAATCTTGTGTAATCATCTACGATAACTAATAAATACATTTTTCCTTTAAAGCTGATAGTTGGGATTGGCCCAAAGAGATTCATATGAAGTAACTTCAAGGGCCTATTATTGGAGTTGATTGTCTTACTTTTAAATGAGCTCTTGGTTTGCTTTTTCAAGTTGGTAGGCTTTGCATAGTCTTGATTTGACAAAATTCATTTTGGCAAGCTTGAGACGAGGTCTTTGGTGGCAAGTTTTGACATGCTTTTGAAGTTCAGGTGGGATAATCTACTATGCCACAACTAGCTAACATCTTCTAAAGCTTTAGCGAAGAAGCAAGCTATTTATGATGAACTTAGCTCAGCGAGATTAACCATATGCACATTGCCTTCCCTAGTTCCAGTTAGTTTCAACGAGTTGCTTTCTAGGTCTCTGACTTGACACTAGTTATTGATGAAGATTACTTGGTGCCCTTTGCTGCACAGTTGACTGATTCTTAGCAGATTGTGTTTTAATCCTTTAACATATTCTACTTTGCTAAACGATACTATACCATTTTTGGTTGAGCCATATCCTCGAGTGTTTCCAGAATTGTTATCTTCAAAGAAAACTGCAAGCCCATCTTTTTCTCTAAAGTTCGACAGGAGAACCTTATTGCCAATCATATGCCTTAAGCATCACTATCAAAATACCAGATAGAATTGTGGAGTTCTTTACCTGCAAAATAAATCTATCTTTATTTTGGAACCCAAACCTACTTGGATCCAGCTTGTTAGTACCCTTAGGGACCCAAATCTGCTTGATTTTATGTCGATAAAGAAAGGGTAGCAATCATCATGATAACATAATGTGGCAATATGTCCATACTCATGATAATTAAAACACTTCATATGATCTATGCTTGTATGTGTGCCTGGATTTCTTTTTATCGGGAACACATGTGGATGATAGTTATTGCTAGCCTTTCTTCTTAATTGAAACTTTCTCTACTTTTATACTGCTCTATGATTTAGTGATCTCGTAGAGTAGAAGTCAACTCTATGTTTCAGGCCAGGTTGGTTTGTAAAGTTAATTTTACTTGACTCTGCAATTCTTTAAGGCTTGATCGTAGACTTTGGTTTACCCTGCGATTTAACAAATCCCAAACCAATATGTGACATATCATTCTTAGGAACAAGAATTTGGTTTATAGAGATTGGACAGATGGGAATAGTAAGCTCAGCGACCTCTTTAGATTTCATAAACAAAATGCCACTATGGGAAGAAGGAGCATTATTGATGTTAATCTCCATTGATTTCTCCACACCTGGATCTAAAAAAGAATCTCCAAATCCTAAACTTGATCGATCAGAGATAGCTCTATAACTTGTAATCATTGAGTCCGTTGACGAATAATATTGATTCCACATTGAAATTATCTTCTCCAACTCTTTTATCTTAGAGGTTAAGATTAACTCTCTCTATGCACCACGTTCAGTTATCTGTCTCAACCTTGCATTCTCAGCCTCAAGGTTGGAGAGAGAAGCAGTACCTTATAGAGTTATTTCCAACTCTACTTCGACTTTCTCTTTCTCCCCTTGAAGAAAAGAATGGTCCTTTGATAGAACCCTGAACCACTTCATATATTGATGCAGATCTAAAGTAATATCATGAAAAACAGTTCTTAAATCATTAATATCAACATCAGGGGAGTTAAAATGGAATACCTCACTGATGTCAACTCCTTGACGATCAGTGGTGTTGCTAGCCTCTGCTTCAATGGCCATTAAACACAAGTTAGCCACTTAGGTTTCTTCATCATCACTTGATTCAGAACTTGAGTCATTCCCTGTGTCGCTCCACGATCCTTTAGCGACTAAACCCTTATCCTTTCTCTTCTAAAACTTCTTGTAGCCATTGTATTCCTTCTTTAGGTCTGACTTTTTCTTTTTTATCTTTAACTCTTCTCGCAGGGCCTTGGTGCACTCTACGATATAATAACCTAGTTTCTTGTAGTTGTAGTACAAAATGTAATAACCAGGAAAATTATGAAATTAATTTTATTTATTTATTTATATTCATAGGAAAATATGATGTATGAAGTATGTGTGTATGTGTTTATGTTGTATAATGAGATGTAGTAAGTTAGCAAATTAAATTTATTTGAATTAACTAAAGAAGGAAAAGGAATGCAAAAGAAGTTTATGTGATGAAAACATAAAGCTTAAATGTTGGCCTTCAATGGCAAATAAGAAGATTAATAATGATCAAGTGAATTACTTGTATGAATAATGACAAAGAAGAAATAAGTGAATTATTAAAGATAACCCAATGTGAGAATAACTGTGTGTGTATGGGTAACTATATTATAAACCCAAGTTGATGAAAGAGGTAGCTAATGAATTAAAGTTAATCAAGTCGAAGTACTTGTATTAATGTCTATTAAGGTTTCATCAAAACAAAACCAAGAATTTGTAAGTAATAGTGTTTGGTAAGATAACTCAATTAAGTAGTCAAATGGACTTATAAATAACAAGTTTAATTGGATTACGTAATTAGACTATTGTGTTTATTTAATGAGCCCAATGTAGTAGTCTTATAGGATTTAATTTATAAATCATATATAAAATATATGGTGAGTCCAAATTAATTTAAACTAGCCCAATACTTGTTTTTATTTCAAGTGTCATAGTTAGCCCAATTGATTTAATTGTTGGGAGCCCAAGTGTTGATGACTTAAATGAATGAATGTAGTAGCCAAATGAATTAAATTGTTGAGCCCAAACAATTGTAATTCAAAGTCCAAATAAAATTAATTCAAAGATCCAAAGTGGAGCCCAATGTGTATGTATATGTGAATATGTATACATCTATTGGTGTGTATATATATATATATATATATATATATATATATATGTATGGATGCTTATATAATTATATAGGACATAAAAATAAAGTCAAATTGGAGGAATTTTAATGTTATTTTCGAATTTTGGGCCTCACATAGATGGGAAGTTTGCTTATTTGGTGATTTTGGGTACAAAGTTCTTAACAACTCCCCACCAACTTTAGTCATTCATATGGTCATTCAAAATATCACTCAAAGGGTCATTCAAGCAATAGTAAGCAAGATTAGAGCCTTAATGAACAAATGTTAGTTGATTAGGAGAGTTAATGGTGAAATCCTAGAGTTCTATAAATAGAAATGTCCAACACTTGTGCAAATGTTGGTTCTTTTGCTCAATTCACTAAATTTTAGAGAGAGAAAATTATAGAGAGAAGCTAGAGCATTTGTAAGAGTTCTAGAGAAGAAAACACTTTGAGTGTTACTAAGTGTGGGTGATTTTTGGTCCATACAAGAAGATCAAGAAGGAGTTCTTGTGACGCCCCCAAATCCGGGTCCCTTGAAGCACGGGTTCGGTGCTCACGTTACTATTCTACCGTGTCATCACATTCATTCATTCTGAATAAAATATTAAACTTAATTTACATTTACACATAACTAATCCCTGGTTCTACATACCTTTATACATACACACGTCCGTACCTGACATATTACTAAGATAATATTTACAATACAACTGTTCTCTATCTAAGCCTTCACTGTTGACTAGCTTTTCCTTTTCCTTTGTCTAATCCTGATCCCTTAGCCTGCTCAGGTTTAGCTGAAATATCATGTTTAAAAGCAATGATGAGCATAAAATAGCTCGGCAAGTACATAAGTAAATGAAGACATGATATTTTAAAATGGTGAATGAAAATCATATACGATTTAACTGAATAATCCATGACAACTGAATAAATGTCAATTAACTAAAATATGTTCAATAAGATGGGTTAATATCAATAGACTGCATCATGTTTACTAAACATGATCATTATCAATAGGCTGATTGATATCAACATTGGTTCAATATATGAACATGAAAATTATACATGAACTTTACATGAGAGACTGAGAGCATGGAATTTGCTTACTGTATGGTCACAAGACCAAGAACTGTTAAGAACAATACAAATCATAAAGACTGATATTGCCTAAGGTAGTCATAAGACTGCTATTCAAATTAGATGTGTACTCTAGGTGATCAGTCCATCGTATCATTATATTGTGCACAACATAAACATCTAGCGACGCAACTACGCCATAAAATTATATTGCTTTATACTTTACTCATCTTTATTAAGGTTGTTCTGTTACAGCATATCATAGAATCTGCACCACAGCAATGTGGATTGGAGCACATAACAATAGACATCTGATTTCAACATGTATCATCATACATGTCTAGCCAGAATCAAGATTAGTATCGACCTTTTCAAAGTAGTTCAATAGTGAATAAACTTTACATGATCATATGTGTGTATAACATAAATGACTGTTTAATGAACTATAAATGGATGTTCAGTTAGAAGACCTGTCTTTGTCCTCGTCTATCTCAATTGGACAAATCTTATCCCGATTGAGTCCTACATAATCATAATATGAGTTCATGCATTAGTTATATACATATGCATGCCATAACTTGTTATACAAGCTACCATTTAACTTTACATAACCCTTAACATATAACACATTGTTCACTTAAGTTTTAATATCTACCCCATTGATTATTTTTATGAAATTATGGTTTACATACATGTTTTTATCATTTAATATCAAAACATATTATTTTGGACTTAAAATATAATTTATTTTTATTTTTTTTAGAACACTACACCCCAGCACAGTATTTTCTTCATCCAACCTCGTTAGCTGCGAGATTGGCTCAGCCAGACTGCGCCCCGACCAACTTTGATTTCGCCTCGATGAGCTCTTCACCGCAGCACTCCGCCCCGATGCAATTTTCAGTTCAAATAACTGCACCCCTGCGCAATTCTAGTTTTTCTAAAAAAAATTCTTTCAAAAATCCATGTTATTTTTTATCCTTTTTTGTAAAACTTGATTCCAACACTTCACATAGCACATATAACATGTATTTGTCTTGCATGGGCCTTCAAAATATTTAAAAACATAATTTGGACTTATTTTTCCAAAGATTTCATTTTGGACATCGGCAAACGTTTTAAAGCGTTTAAAATGAACATTTATCGTCATAGATGCCAAACGACTTTCAATTAGATTCTAACATGTGTATTTACATCAAACTTAGATGTTTGGCCTCGTTTGACCTTCAATTACACAAATTGGCCAAAAACCACACATTGGTTGCATTTTATCCTTTTTAGCAAATTCAAATTTGAACTCCCTTGACATCTTGAACCTCAGGCATCACATAGACTACCATAAACACATTTAGTAACTTTGTATGCTTGTATAACTCCTACATGCACCTTCCAAAACACTTTATAGAATATGATTTGGTTTACATGCAAATCATAGGCTAATATTGAAATTTTCCACAACTCCTCATATTTTCAGCCTTCCATGCATCTTCTATGCTACCAACCATGAAATTACTCATGTATTCAACATGATCATCACCTTCAACTAGGATTTCATCATTTTTAGCAACATATAACACATTATCATCCATGAATCATGCTTCTAGCTTTTAATATATATATGAATAGCGCCCCACCTTTGTTCTAGCCAACTTTGAGCTTAGGGTTTCATCAAATATCAAACATGAAGCACATAAGTCACATAATCTACACATATAGCCAAAGATGCATGCACGGCTACTCTTATTTTTGAATTTAAACACATAAATGAAGGATTTTAAGATAAAAACACATTTATACCTTCTTTGTGCTCTCTTTCTTCTTGCTATAAACCTTTTTAAAGAAGAAATCTCCACTTTGATAGCTAGACTTCCTTCTCTTAAACACCTTCTTGTAATCTCTTGAGTCTTTAAATCAAACCCTAGCTCTTCTCTTTTTCTCTCTATGAACTCTTGCTTAGCAACTTAAAAATTAGAATGGAATGAAGTAAGTGACTTGGCTTATACTTGCTTAACATATACATACATAAATTGTATGAATCTTGCCAACACTTAACCATACACTAGTTAAGCTACACCATACATGGTCAAGGCCATTTAAAACATTTCACATGGACTTTCAATAGCACAAATGACAATTCTCACCAAAAAGGATACCATGATAATTCTTCAACTTAATAAGGGTAGCTTAGTTAATATTCAAGAATCCTAGAGAATTAATTCCTATTAAGTTATAACTTGTTTATTTCTTAATCAATTCAAGTCCTTTTTTTATCCAAATTTATTCCATTAGGCTTGAATTTTATTTCACAATCACACATTAAAAATTTACTTTCCATTAATTTATAATCATATTTACAATATTGAAAATTTTCATGTCATTACAGTTCTAACCATTTCCAATAAGAAGATTTCTATAGAAGGTTTAAAAGTTTCTTAAACTTTAGTTATAATTTTCTTTATGTATGAGTTTAATCAAGCTTGGTTATGGAAGGATCTATGTGAAGAAGATTGATGGTTAAAAATGCACGATAAGTGTTTTGATATGGTTAGTGTGTGAAAAGATGGGTGAAAGATGAAGATGTTTTATGTAAAAACCCTAGTTAAATGTCTAGGTTGATGATTTATGATTCTAGATGTGTAAGTTATTTTTATGATCTATGAGTCTTGGATGATAGATCTATGTGTTATGAAGATAACCCAACTTAAACGATTGAAAAAAATGAAGAAATGAACAAATTATGGTCCTTTTACTAAAAGAGATCGTTTTGGAAACCCTAGTCGATCGATCCTAAATATTGTGTCAAAAATGATTTCAAAAATGCGATTGATCCATGAAATATTGTAGATTATTAAGTTATGAAGCTAACAACACCAATTTGGTGTCATTTGAATGTCTAGATTTCATTTTATGCAAATTTGAATCAAAAGTGTCAAAATTGGAAATTTTGAAAATGTATTCTGCCGGACTGCGCCGGGGCGCAGTGCTATTATTCGTGAAAGATAATTTTTCCGAACCGGGTCGGGTCGGGCTGGGTTTTGGCAGTTCGGGTCGATTCGGGCTAGAAAGTGTTAACATGTTCTAAAATTAATAATATTAATATGGGATTCAATTAATGTAATTTAAATATTGTAGATGTTTAATTAAATAAGTAAATGAATATAATATTATTAAATAATTAATAATATTAGTAAGTGAATAAAATATTATTAAATGACTAATAATATTAAGAAATAATTAAAATATTATTAAATGGTTAATAATATTAATAAGTGAATAAAATATTATTAATAATATTAATTAAGGATTAAAATATTATTAAATGGTTAATAATATTAGTAAGTTGATAAAATATTATTAAATCATTAATAATATTAGTAAAAGATTAATAATATTATTAAGAGTGTAAAATATTATTAAATGGTTAATAATATTTATAAATGATTTAAGATATTATTTAATAAATAATATTATTAGAAAGAGCAAGACATTATTAAATTATTAATAATGTTAATATGTAATTAAGATGTTATTAAATAATTAATAATACTGATGGTTGAATAAAATATTATTAAAATGGTTAATAGTATTTGTAAATGATTAAAATATTATTAAATAGATAATAATATTTGTTTTAGGATATTATATTATCAATGGTGATAATATTAGGAAATGATTGATATGTTCTTAAATGATACTTATGTGATTAAAATATTATCAATGGTTGATAATATTATTAAGTGATTAAGTGTTAGATGATTTAAGTGATGTATTATATAGTTATATGATATTCTGATTGGTAGATCAATGTTGTTGAATGTTAGGTTATTCAAAGGAAGTTATTTTAAGTTGAATATCAGAGTAGTCAGTCGAACAGACAAGTTCTCTAACCCTTAACTTATATTTATTTTTGCAAGTTCTCTAAACCTTAACTTATATTTATTTGGCAAGTTATTCTAAAACTCAAACTCGTTTCATTATGCAAGTTTCATATACTTATTTTTATTAGGATAAGTATCTAGAAGTTGAACTTAGTTTCGAATTACTTGATGAAATAATTATTAAGAATTATTTCATATCTATATTGTTATTGATATTCGCACTTATGTGCATTCGTATGACTGTTCTTAAAATGAACTATTTAATGAGATATATCTATATTATTTGTTTCAGCTAGATATTGCATGTGTAATATGACTATTTTATTTTTTAACTAGTAAAAGAGGAAGATCTATGTCAATTGTTTTGGCTAGACCGTCTATATATTAAATTCATAAATCTGAATATTGTTGAAACTAGTCCAAACAATATTGTTGTGGTGCGGAATCTGATGGGAAAAGCTGAAATGGACAACTTAGTATGAAATGATGAAACTACGGTCTAATGAAAGAATTTCGGTCAAAACGAAATTGGATGGTTATAATGTGTATAATATATAAGTCCAATAGGTTGATCACCTAGAATACCCATATTTGGATATTACAATTGAAATGATTGTTAATATTCAAAACGAAATGACAGTCTGATGTCTACAGAGTATTATAAATACTTAAAACTTATGTTCACGATCTTGTGACGACCCCAAATCCATGTTCTTTAACCTCGGGTTTGGTTCTCACTGTACAATACTTAACAACAATGAAATACATAAATTGTATTCAAACTTCGCGAAATAATACAAAAGGTTCCTTAACAAAAGGCTACACTTCCCAAGGTCAATTACCTTAATCTTAACATTACATATCTTAAGGGAAAATACAAAAGATTTACAACAGTAATTACCTAACAGTAATTTAAACTAGCATGCAACTACTAAAATTAAGCATTCGCTTTCCCTTTGCCTTTGTCCGATTTAAAGCTTTCGGGATTGGCTGAAATATAGTCATGATATAGCAAGAATGAGCAACTAAATGGCTCGGCAAGTTTATAAACAACAATCATACGATATATCATGATGAAGGGAAATAACTTCAAGGTTTTCAACAATAGTAATTGTGAAAGATATCAAGAATCAATGTTCAATAAAATAATGTATTGACTCTTTACTGTTGAGTGGTCTTTAATGACCGTGAACTGCTACTAAGGTAGAACAGACATACAATGACTGACACCTTGTTAAAAATAACGGGACACTTGAGGGGATCAGTCCTCTCATGTCCTATGTATATACATCACATTTAGATTTCTTGCGCGCTGTCAGTTTTCCGACAAATAAAAATCCCCTTTAACTAGGGTTGTTCTTTCTCAGTCTTACGGTAAGAATCCGCACCAGCCAATAGTTTGGATAAGCTTTTATAATATTCAATTCAATGAATTAATATACATTTGTCTAGCCGAAACAATTAGCTTAGACATCTTAAACAGTTGCAAAAGCACTATGTGCGAATACAATAATCAATAACGATGTGAAGAAATTTTCGATAATTAATTCACTCAAGGGTCTGTCAAATATTTACGAGTGTAGATACTTGCTCAACGATAAATGAATTGCTCAATGTAATTAAGGTTGAATAATAATTGCAACAATAAGTACAAGTTAAGGGGTAGAAAACTTGCCTCGTGCGTCGTCTACGGCTAACCAACTTAATTTAATAATCCTTGAACGGACCTAACAATTAAATCAGTTTGATCTTAAATTAGTATCATATACACATTAGTATAATGACCTTTATAACTCTTACGAATCACATAATTATATAATTACGGGTATACAATCACTTAGGAAATATTATCACTACTTGATAATATTCCGAACACAAAGAACCTATATTAATTATTTAATATAGTCCAGACACTTATCTAATATTATTAATAATTTAATAATATTTTATTAGTCTTATAGTATTATCAATCATCTAATAATACCTTATTAATCTTCTTATATTATTAATCATTTAATAATATATTAACAACCTTATAATATTATTAGTTATTTAATAATATTTTATTCATCTTCTAATATTATTAATTATTTAATAATATTTTATTAATTATCTAATATTATTAATCTTTTAATAATATTTTAATAATTATCTAATATTATTAACTATTTAATAATATTTTATTCATCATCTAATGTTATTAATTATTTAATAATATTTTATTACTTTATTAATATTATTAATCATTTAATAATATTTTATTCATTATATAATATTATTACGTATTAATAATGTTTTATTGCTTTTCTAATATTATTATTCATTTAATAATATTTTATCTAATTATTAATATTATTAATTATTTAATAATATTTTATTGACTTATTAATATTATTACTCATTTAATAATATTTTAATCTCTTACTAATATTATTAACCATTTAATAATATTTTAACCAATTGTTAATGTTATTTATCATTTAATAACTTTTTAATCATATACTAATATTATTAATTATTTAATAATATTTTAATAAAAATCTTCAAACCACACCAATAGTTAACTTTGTAATGGTGTTAACATTAATCTTTATTTTAAACATTTTGTTACCTATTAATTACAAATAAATTCCATATATTGGTTCAATGCACAAATACCTTCATTTTACACTTAGTTATACCTAAATTTTCCAAAGAAAACTCGACCCGGACCGACCCGGACTGCCCAACACTGTCTGGCAGCGTGTTCTGATGCAGCTGCGTCAGTTTTGACGCAGGTGCGTCAAGACATTTCGTCCGGAAATTAATTTTTTTGACTACTCGACCCTCTGTCGCTCCGACAGCCATAACTTCTTCATTTTAAAATATTTTGGGGTGATTCTTGAGTCCATTCTCATCAGAATTTCATGATCTACAATTTCTCTTCAGATCACAAATCCAAATTCCAAACGGAAGTATCCGTAAAATCGCTCACAAGGACAGAATGAAAACTAGTTTCATAAATCCTTGATTTTAATGGTTCAAACTTGAAATAAATGAACTCTACACATTCAAATGACACCAACTTAGTGTTGTTGTCTTCCTAACTTCTTGTTTTACAATATTCCATGGTTCGATCGTCTTTTTGAAAACGTTTTACACGAAATTTACGGATCGAACCACTTAGGGTTAAAAAACGATATCCTTTTTGGTAAAAGCTATAACTTCTTTGTTATTCATTATTTATGAACTTTTCTACAACTTCTATGCATTTTTCACATACCAAATCATGTTATAAACACATAGAGCTATGAATATACATATGTTACATAGTTAAATACATCTAGACCATCAAAACGAGTTTTGATCGGTTAAAAATAGATTTTAACCGATCAAAAGCTATCTAGACTACAAAAACGAAATAAGAAGAAGTTGAGAGCACTTTTAAACCTTTGTGATTTGTTTGCTCTCCTTCTTCTCCTACCAAAGTAGGTTGTGTAGCTTGAGGACATCCACCAAGACCTTCCTTAGCTTTTTCTCTCAATTCATAAGTGTATTTTTCCTTTCTAGCTAACAAATGCTCTCTCTTTTCTCGTTGGATGTGTCTAGCAAATGAACTAACAACCAAAACAAGAGTGTTGAGCATCCTATTTATAGTCAACCCTTAATCTAGCATTAATTCACTAATCAAGCTATGTTGGTGAAATTAAATGCTAAGTATGCTTACTATTCCATTGATTGACTAGTTGATAGACTTTTGGAATGACTAGAGTTGTTGGCCAACTTATGACATAGAGTAAACTAGAAGCAATCTAGGAAATCAAGTCATCCAAGTGGGGCCCTCCAAAAATTCAGCAAAATGGCTTTTCCAAGCCATTTTTCCTTTATTTTTAATGCTAAAATGTGCATATATACATCTATATATATATATATACATATCTATATATATATTGACCAAAGTTTGACCTTAATTGGACTTCACATTGGGCTTGGGAATAACTTCTATTGGGCTCATTCAATTAAATTATTTGGGCTCAATTTAAATAACACATTGGGCTTATATTAAATAGTCTAGGTTACATTTAATTAAATCAAGCATTGGGCTTGTTTAATTAATTACATGGGCTAGTAATTAAATTAATTACATGGGCTACTAGGTTAAGATCTTTAACCTAGTTTATCAACTTATTTGGATTAAAAATATAATCCAATTAGATTTGCTTTAATTAATTATACACTTTGCTTTAATCCTTTAAATAAATATACAAGCACATAAGTACATTTATTTAATTATCTAATGCACAATTAATTAATACAAAAAGTTCAAATTCATTGCTAAATATTTATTAAGTATATTTACAATGACTAATGAAATTCGTGGTCATTACAGAAGCAGTATGTTAAATCAATTGAAAGTTATTATTCAAAGTTGCATGTCTTCACTATTATTGTATATTGTTGAAGTTCCAAGAGCTAATTCTTTTTCATTCATGATATATCCTTTATTGTTTATTTAAACTTGCTGAGCAAAGTGATTTCTCAACCTTGCTATATCATGAACTATTTTTCAGCTAAGCCCAAGTTTTCTAAGGAGTACAAAGGCAAAGGAAAGGTGAATGAGTAGAAGTAATTAGTTTTTATTTTATGTTGTAAATATTTTGTATTATAAGGTAATAGTGATGTATTTAAGGTTAGTGGAACCTGGGATTGATGATACGTTTTCTAATGAATTTATGTATATTTTTCGCGAATTATTGAAGATTTAGTTATGAATGTTTATCAAATGATGAATAGTGAGCACTGAACCCAAGGTTCGAGGGACCCGGATTTGGGGGCGTCACAAGTTGGTATCAGAGCTATAGGTTATAAACCTTAGGTAGGGAAAAACTTTATGATTATGACCGTAGAGAAGATAAGAAAACTCATAAAGAGTTTAGGAGATGGATTGTAGAAATTCATCAAATAGAAAAAATTATGTGTATATGAGAAAAGACCTTATGCTAGGATCGTAAGAGTATGAGGATTTGGAAGATGATCTGAAAGTAAGTTTAAAGGAAAAGTTGAGCAATGATTTAGAAAAGAAGAAAGGAGAAAAAAGGGGGGGGGGATTGAGAGATACTTAATCCATGGAGTATAGATAAGAAGAAGTGATCACTTATAAATATGACTAAGGTTAAATAGAATGAGGTGATGTTAAGGTATAAAGTAATGATTTCGAGCACATAGAGGATATCTGAAGAAGATTGATCTATATAAAGATGATCGGAGTAAATATAGATGAAATAATTGAATAAATAGATAAGCTATTAAAAATAAAAGTTAAAGAGTTAAATGATCATAGAAGAATGAGAAGATTATGGAGCTAATCATAAAAGCAGAGATTGATAAAGTGATTGAGAAAAACTAAAATGATCGTAGAAGGAGATAAGCATGATGAAGAATTACATATGAATGATAATAGTGTATGTTGAGGAGTCTGATTTTGAAAGTGTATATCTTCGGGAGTTCAACTTTAGAGAATGTGTTTGAAAAAGTATGTTTTCGGGAGTTATTTTTAGAAGATCAAAAATCGGATGATTTTCTAATTTGTAAGTTGAAATATATCTATATAATAAAACAAAACGGCTCAAATCCCAAAATTTCAATATCCAACGGCCTCAAATTAATTTAGACTTCAACATCCAACACTCTAAAATCATTTAGGGCTTCAACATCCAACGGTCACTAATATATCACTCATTTTGCCTCCTAATTCAACATCTTTTATTCAAAAATCTATCCACTCATATTTCCCTCACAAATCAAATTCACCATTACACTATAATAATAATAATAATAATAATAATAATAATAATAATAATAATAATAATAATAATAATAATAATAATAAAATAAATAAATAAAATTGCACGTAAACAACATGGGTCACCCTTTTAGCATTGACACAATTTCCCTGTTTTTCGAGTATTGCGGTCGTTATGTTTCCACATGCAAATTGATTTGGGTGGAAAATCACAGGGACGGTTTATATTCATTCTAATTTATTTACAAGTTATTTTAGGTTGCAAAGAGTCTTTAGGTAATAGATGATTTTTTTAAAATTTTAATTTACGTCGTGCCTTCAGGTACGGGCAATTACGTGTCATCTCTTTGGTGTTTTGTGGGCTATATTGAGAGCAACTATTGTAGTAGGCTCTGACTCATGGTGAATTTTTTTTGTCCAAATTCAAGAAAAAATATAAAGGAAAAAATGTTATAATGATGCGATTTAGTTGATGTTATGACAATACTTTTTTGTTTGAACTTAGAGGGCTCATTTTATACTTTTAGGTATATATGAAAAAGCCTTTCTTTTAGATTTTTACATCTTTTTCCCCCCCTCATCGAATCCCACCAAAATGACTTGCAGTACTACCCTTTTTTCATAGGAAATATTGTTCATTGATCATATTGATCGATGGTTAGAGATACGGAAGCAAATAAATACTGCCAAACTTCTCATTCCATTTTGTCAATAAAGGAAAGGTGTGTGGGATACCTGAAAACACTATATTACACAAATTTGAGCCCGCTAGCGTCAATTAATTAATTGCTCAAACCTGCAAAGAACTAATTTTAAGTTGGGAATGAGTAACACACTAATATTTGCCTAAAAAAAAACTATAACTGGATTGAGTATCAATTTTTTTGTATTAATGGTTGGACTCTCAGTTCTATTATGGAACTGAGAGTCTAGAACTAAGAGTCCACAACAGTTTTAAAATTTTCAATCTAAAAATATTAGATATAGTACTCAACTGTTATATTAATTGCACCGTGCCTTCAGGCACGAGTTATCCCTAGTATATATATATATATATATATATATATATATATATATATATATATATATGCAAATTTTGATAGAAGTTATAAGATTTTAATGTTGATAGAAGTTTTAAGATTTTAGAAATCCCAACTTTGGAGTTAAGTACAGGATATGTTATGTATTTAGAATGATGCTAAGAAAAGTATAGTATTAGGTAGTAATGTGAAGCATATTAAAATAATAATATTTATTAAATATGCAATGTGATGATAGAAAGACAAGGTGATGAGAGAATGAACATTTAAAAGAATGTAGAGGATCGTGGTATAGTAAATAGGCTATTAAACGAATAGAGGATATGTGACTAATAAATTGTGCATATGGATAGTAGGCAAAAGAACGCTTAAAATGATGTATCAGTATAAATGATGGTGTACTACGTACTAAGTTTTATATATTTTAAGATTGATTATGCGTTGACATTAATAGTACATGCTTAAAATCAATAGAGAGGTAGTAATACTACCGTATTATGTTAAACGAAAATGTCAAGAGAAAGGTCTTAAGAAGGAAAACCCTAGACAATAGGAAAGAAAATTAAAGAATTAGACCAGAATTCATTACAGACGATTGGTGAGTCTAATAGTAGATGCTTTTGAGAAAAGGATCAATGAATTGGAGAAATCCAGAGGTAAAGAAGAAATTAAAATATTTATAAGCAAGATTTGAAGAAGAGTATCAAAGAAATGATAGAAGAAGATTTTTGAGGAGCAGAAAGAACGATAATAAGATCGTGAAATGATCTAAAAAGATGAACTTATAAAGAGTTATGTGCTAAAGTATGGATTAAGAGAATTCATATTAAGTTAAGAAAAAATTAGAGGTTGTTGATTTCAATTGAGAACTTATGTTAGTGGCTGAGTTGAACATTCCTTTGTATGGGCAGAGGATTATGTTTGATTTGACAACCACTTAGTTTCCTATATTGATAATTGTTGAAATTTTGTGTCGTGTTAATTGTTATATATATGGCAAAAAGGTGATTCTTTTATCAGGTGTATAACGGATAGGTAGAGGATGTTAAGGTAAGTGCATGTTCTTAAAACTCATACTTATGGTAAGTTCGTGACTCATAATCATATGGTGGAGCCCCTCAGCGAATGGACAATTTTGGTCTGACTAGGATAAGTTCCTCAACCCATATGATTATGGTAAGTTCCTAAACTTATATTGTGTGATAAGTTCGATGAACAAGGTTAGAAGAAGGTCATAGATAAAGATTTAAGAGTTCTCATTGATTTGAGAACAATAATAGGAATTGTGTACGACCCAGTATTATTTTCCTAAATAATACTAGTAAGTTATAATATATAGTGATGCTTTGCATCGAGGATTATGCTATGATTTGAAGAAGCATAAGGTGGGTGATCACATATGTGGCATCATAGTTACCAAATTCTAAAGAAAATCAATTGAAGTAAAATTAGTAGAGAAGGGCGTGAGTATTTATTTTAAAGTTACGAAAATTTCAGAGAAAAGAAGAAGCTGATAAACAGTATGAGAAATTATCGAGAGTACGAATATATGTTGATGGATATGAATAAACTTAATGAATGATATGTTGAAGAATAAACGACAAGGTTTAACATGGTAGTAAATTTTACTAGATGAAGAGAAATTAAAGGAGAATAATGATACACTATTCAACAATCAAGTACGTGTAAGGAACATAAGAAGAAAATGGCATTCGAGTTATTAAGGTCCTTGGTAAGAAATGTAAAATATGTTGTATAAAAGGAAGAAGAAGTGAATAAGAGGATTTAGGGATATCATGTATTTATAAATCCCAACTCTAGGAGTATGTGGGTTATGTGGTTAGGTTAAGTCCTGACTTTTGTGGTCCTTATAGGATATGATCGTTTATTTATGTATGTTTTAGAATGTAATGTGCTAAGATACTACTGTTTTGCGTATAAATATAAATGCGTTATGTTTATATGTTTTAAAACGATTAATGTGAGCATTAAATATTAAATGCTATAAGAATGAATGTAATAAATAAAAAGTAAGATAATAATGTAAGTTTTATCTTAAAAGTAGACAATGCTGCCATGTAAACAACCCCGAAACCTGAGAGGAGAAGAATCAGTTAATAATGAAGGAGGTCAAGTAGACCCGATGCAAACTTTTCTTAATATGTTAGCAGGAGTAATACAAAACTAAACTCTAGCAGTAGGAAGTCCGCCGAAAAATCGGTTGGCAAACTTTAAGGATTTTAAAATAGTAGGACCACCAGAGTTCCGAGGAACGATAGATCCGATCGAAGCTCAAACATGGATGGAAGAGATGGAGAAAGTGTTTGAAGTTGCACATGTTACGGAGGAATAGAAGACAACATTTGCCACCTTCATGTTGAAGGAAAGGGCTAATTATTGGTGGAATGCTAACAAAAGTCGAGCAGGAGAAGGAATGGTTATGTGGACTCGTTTTAAGGACTTATTCTTTGAAAACTATTTTCAAATAGTACACAAACAAGAATGGAAGTGAAATTTTTGAAACTCAAACAGGGAAACACGAAGTTAGCAGAATATGCCGCCAAGTTCAATGAACTAGCGAGATTTACTCCACATCAAGTGGACACAGAAGAACGAAAGGCAAGAAAGTTTGAACAAGAATTAAATTCATGGATCTACAATAAAGTTTCGATTATTCAGATTAACATGTTTTCAACAATGTTGGAAAAGGCAATCATAGCGGAAGGCAAGAGTGAAACTTTGTCAAAATATAATCAAGAGAGGAAAGGAAAGAAGAGTGAAAAAGGAAATAGAAAAGGTAGCAGCGGAGGTAGTAACATGCAAAAAAAATAGTGGAACCATAGAAATAGGGAGGATGGACAAGAAAAATCAAGCAAAAAATAGAAACTTGTGAAAGATGTGGAAAGAACCACTTGAGAGTGTGTCTAAAAGGGACAAATAGTTGTTATAGGTGTAGAGAGCAGGTACACGTTACTTTGAACTGTCCTGATCCAAGAAAGAGTATAAAGTGTTTTATTTGTAGAAGAATGGGTCATCCATTTAAGGACTGTCCGAAGAAGGAAAGCAAGGCGGGAAACAGAATCAAGGGAAATAATATTAAGGAAGTCAAGAGACATGGTGACAGGTATTATTCCGATCAATAATATAATTGTTTAGGTATTATTTGATTCAAGTACTATCTGTTTGATGATTTCACTAAATGATTGGAATTATTTAGAAAAGAGAATAAGTACCTTAATAATATAGAGGTCGCAAGGAATTGAGTAGCATCTATCCAGTATTAAATCGAAGGGTTGTGTAAGAAAGATGAAGTGTAAGTTATCCGTAAAATTAATTCAGATATACGAGAAAAAAAGATAAGAAAAGAGTAGATTATAAGAAAATTTTAAGTAACCTTGTAGCGGTGATTCTGGGGACAAAATCCTTATAAGGTGTAACGACCCCGAAATTCGACCCATTTTTATTCTCTTAAATCTTGTATTTATTAAACATCATTTGCCTTATGTCCAAATTTCGGTTCGTTAATATATCTTTCATCACCTTACTTGATCCATTAATTGATTTTAAAATCATCAATTATCAAAAAAATTCTCATATAAATTTTTCTTTTTCTCGATTCAATCGTTGTATTAAAATATTTGGATATTTAAAATCCCTACATCTCGATCCTAGTCCCTGGATCGCAACCTTAACCTTTTTCTTTTCTTACCTTGTACCAATATCTTAAATCTCATCATTCAAAATTTAATATCCTTTCATATCTGTATAATTATTCATGGATTTAAAATTTACAGTCATTTAATTTCATACAAAAATTCCTTGTTGCATCATTCGAAATCAAACATATAATAATTTCTATCGTAGCAATTATCCTGATCCATCACAGTTCATAATTGAACTTCTATCATATTCACATTCAACTTATATATACATACAATTCATCACAGTAAATTAACAAATTTCTCTTATTGAAATATAATTTTAACAATATAACAATCTCGTTTTCTACCTTCTAGGCAATTCATCTCTAATATAATCCAATATTCTTGAATTTCATTTCTTTCCTGCAAAAATATTTATTAAGCAAGTAATGAGCACAATGGCTCAGCAAGTTCAACAGTTATACTTCACGTAGCACATACCTTATTATGCTTGGTGTGTGTCATATATCATGTGCTTGTGCTTCAATTATAGCAATATATCTCATATCGTTGTACAAAGAACACATTGTGGTCATATTAAACACGTATCACATAACACATAATTTGTATGCATTTAAAACAAGAATTGCATATCATAATAGTTCAACATTTGACATAAAAGGGACTGAAGAACTTGCCTGGCGTCCAGTTATTTAAATTGATAGCTCAAACCCTTAACTCGATCAACCTATGGTCATAAAATAATCAAATAATAATTATTTAACTCCTTGTGATATTAATTTAATTAATTAATATCATCCCTAGGCCAATTATTAATTTATATGGCCAATTATATTAACCTCGTTCCTTACAATATTCGTTTAACTTAATATAAGACATCCTCCATACGGACAACCCGGCTCATCGGATAAATTTTAGCACATCTGGTTGTCCAAAAATTTTATTTAAACATTTTTCTAAATTGTAACCATGCTAGATTAATATTTAAAGTATTTAAATATTAATCCCTAATATTTAATATTTATGGAAAAATATTAAATTTAATGCCCAAATATCATTTCTATATTTTTAGTATTTTTCTATAATTTTCTGTAATTTTTAAACAATTTTTAAACATTTATTTCATTAAAAATCTGATTCTGGGGGCATTTTGGTAATTTCCGCGGCCTAGGGACATAACCGGAATTTTCTGGAAAGTCCAGGGGCATTTCTGTCATTATCGCACTTCTAGGGACTCATTCGGTATTTGCCGGAAAGCCCAGGGGCATTTCCGTAATTTCAGTGGGTC
The DNA here is from genome assembly GCA_947179155.2 of Hedera helix. Lineage (NCBI taxonomy): Eukaryota > Viridiplantae > Streptophyta > Magnoliopsida > Apiales > Araliaceae > Hedera > Hedera helix. The sequence goes on along the minus strand of OX359275.1, from coordinate 6,582,767 downwards.
TAGGACACGTTTGGTATTAGCCAGAAAGGCCAGGGGCACGCTGGTAATTTTACCGCGTGCCTCGGCCGCGCGATGCGCGACACCGCCCTATGCCGACGCCAAACGGCGTCGTTTTACCCCAGTTTCCAGAATTCTCCTCCGCGCATGGCGCGGGTCTTCCTTCCGGCACCAAAACGGCGTCGTTTTGGCTCCGGTTTCCGGAGAAATCCCTCCGCGCAATGCGCGGAGCACTGTTCATTCTTCTCTTTCTTTCTGCGTGCAACAGTGCGTCAACTTTTAATTTTTTTCCATTTTTGCTCCAAATTTTGCCAACAAAATAACTCCAAAAATCACCAAATTCATACATCAATATCCAAAAATTATTTGGAATCATTATTCTAATTATTTATAATTTTTCCATAAAATTATTTTATCCTCTAAAATACCAAAATAATTCATATAAAAAGAATTTATACCTTCCCTTAAGCGTGGAATTCTTTCTTTGAGGCTCCAAGACCTTCTCCTTCCTTGGTGGTGATCTATTCCGGTGGTGGCTTGGTGGCTACGGTGATGATGGAAGAGAAAGAGAGAGTTTGTGTGTGTGTTTGTTTTTCTCTTCTTTTTCTTTGTTTTTGCCTTCATGCTTTTTCATTCTTTTTATAACCAAAATCACTTAATTAAATTTTATAAAAACTCAATTCCACCGCCTCTCTCTCTCTCTCACGCAGCCAAGAAATTTCCGGATCATTTGCATGCATAATTAATCAATTTTTATACATTACGTAATTATACCGTGTAATAAATATTTTATATAACATATAAAAAATATTTATTTTAATTTACTAAAAATCATATCATGATTTATAAATAATATTAACACCCTTTTTGGGTATTTTACTTGACAAATTTTGTACACACATAATACCATGCATGTAATTATTTGAGGTAATTTATACCTCCAAAAATCATAAAATAATTCATAGGATATATATAAATTATTTTTCATAATTTTTCACTCGTTACTTGTACATCATGTTACACTAACATGTTCCCGTTTCCGAAATATTATTCTTCATAAAGGTCATAATAATTTAATTATGCATAAACATAATTTTTAATAACTTAAAACATTCCTTTTTCTAATTTATTATTCAATTTCTTTAATATTCATATTAATTTCTTTATATATAAATTATATAATTTAATATTATATAATTTATATAATTACATTCTTCTTTTAAATAATTTCTTAATTTCCTCCAACTTTATTCCATTTAATCACCTTATATAAATTACATAATTATTCTTATATAATTTATATAATTATTATTTTCTTCATACCTTATTTTAATTTCCTTATATAAATTATATAATTATTATTATATAATTTATATAATTACCTTTCCTTCTCGATTAATTTCTAAACTTCCTCCATAATTCCTAATAAATTTAAAATCAATAATTACAATTTTTACTAACTTCCTCATTAACTTTTCGAAATTTTCGGATTAATTTTATTATTAATCCCTTAATTTACATAATTAATAACTTTTAAATTATAGCAATTACCAAGCATCCATATAAACATATTTACATCATATTTCTCACATTTCCACATAACTTCATTTAATTTCATAATTTCTGCATTTTCATAACCATTTTATTGTACAATTTATTGTACATTTAACCAAAATTTCTCTTATTCCTCATAAATTGTTTTTAAACAATTTATTTACTTTTCAATTATTTAATTTAACACAAATCATCACCATCTCTGTACAAATTTAATTTATCAATTAAATCATATCACATACCTTAAATCACATAATATAATAATTAATTTAAACAACCTTGATAATTTTATCAATTAAATTCTCATTTAATTTTATTAAATAATTCTGAAAATTCGGATCCTCACATTCTTCCCTCCTTAACAGGATTCCGTCCTCGGAATCATAATTGCCGTAATACTTATACGTATATTATTCATAGCACCTTGCTATACCTTCATCTTGATGAATAACAATTTGATCAATAATAATTATATTTTACCTCTTTAATATTCATAACTTACATGGATAACCTCATAATGGTCATTACTGTCAAAATATTTAATTTACAAATTCTTTATAATAGTACATTTCATATTTCTCTAAAAATTTTATGAACAACACTTTAATTCATTTCTTGATATACTTATTAAGATAATTTCTTATTCTCCGAAAAGTTTCATCATAATTCTTTTCTTAATTCATATAAATCTTCTTTACGTTTCTTTTCATCATTTTCTTCTTAATTCACATTCATAATCCTCTTCATATTTCATAATTCATTCTTTACTACCTCCATTATTCAACATTAGGTTTTAAATACTAACATTTACTTGATTTATCATAATCCTTATTTAGAATTATTTTAAAATTCTGGGGTATCACATTCACCCCTCCTTCATAAAATTTCGTCCTCGAAATTTCTATGTACTAATATCTCATTCATTTGCAACATATATAATTCCCTTGCACTCATTCCACATATATTTCTTTCATTCTGTCCTCGTGGTCATTATACATTGCCATTTCTAAACTATCACATTTCCTAGTTACTTTACTTCGCAATTATTACTTTCCTTAGCACTCACAATCAAATAATAATAACCCATCCTACCATCCAATCTTCATAAGAGTAGAGGAAAAATAAAACTTTTTGTAGTATGCTGAATGAACTTTTATCCCGGTTTAACAGTACTTCACTCCCAGAGTACGTCGTACTGCAAACCACTGACAGTGGGTTAGTCTGTCATTAAAGTAAACATGTACCCCGGTTACAGTACTTCACTCCCAGAGTACGTCGTACTGTAAACCCTGACAGTGGATCAGTCTGTCATTAAAGTGATGTATATTTAATCCGTAATTTGGCACGCCAGTAGAACAATCTGTCATGCCCGTATTTCTTAATCTTTTTGTTCATCTCAGCCTTAGAATCCATTCAAAAATAATTCGATTGATTATAACTTTCAAAGAATTATGAATTCAATAAATATTTTTCAAAATTTGTCTAGCTGAACCAAATAACTTAGACTTGTATTTCTTCAACGCTTGTCTAGCTAGATCAATTAGCATAGACTAACTTTTAACAATTTATAATCCGCAGAATTTTTTTAAAACATTCATCATGTCAAAACTTTTCAAAACGTCTAGCCGAGTCAAATGGCAAGGACTTATAGTTCTGACATACCTTCAAAAATCAAAATTATTTATGACTTCATGTTACCGCGTCATTTTGACAGCCCGTTGAGAATTCCGTCGTTAATAATTCCTACACCATAAACCATACTTTATGGTGTTGAATCATCTTATAACGAAATAGTACCGCACCGTCTCAACAACACGTTGAGCATTCCGTCATTCATCACATCTGCACCGGCTAAAAGGTGCGTGGATGATTCTTTTGAAATACATTTTGATGTAAGAACATTTTTCGTCTAGCCGAAACAAGTAGCATAGACACTTTTTAAATCGCTTAAAAAAATTTCATTTATATTTTTCAAAGCACATACGTGCCAAATCAACTTGAGGCCAAAATTTTCGAAATCTAGCAAAGCTAGAAGAATGGGAATACCCTAAATTCCCTAACATTCACCTTCTACTTCTTTACTTAATTACAAAAAAAATTATTTCTAGGACTATTATTCTTTATCATATTAAAATTTCTATCTACTCCAACTTTTCTATACCCCCGTATAGTTCATCAAACTTGCCACACATTATGAGTCCAGGAACTTACCACAAGAATATGAGTTTAGGAGCTTGTCCTAGCAATATGTAGTCTGAGAACAAGTCAAAGACTATCCATTTACTGAGGGGCTCAAAACATACCATACGATTATGAGTCATGGACTTACCATATGTATGAGTTTTAAGAACTCGTGCCTAAACTTAATATTATCTATCTATCAAAATTGCTAACGCGACTAAAACATTTCAATGATTATCACATAGTAACTAAGTAAACACAAATTCCCCGCCCATACAAAGGATCGTGCTACTCAGTCACCACATGAGTCCTCAATTGAAATTTCGTACCCAAATTTTCTTCCCCCTTATCATAACCTTTCTATCCTTAATGTTTCATCATTCTCTAAATTCTTTTTGTACTATTTCATAGTACCATATCTCTTTATAGCATCAAGCTATACCTTGTTGACCATTAATAGGTCTCTCTTTTCTTTTACAGTCTCATTAGATCCCATCATAGTCTTACTTTACAATCCATTTCTTACTCGTTTCCCTTATCTCGTGATCGTATCGTAGTACGATCCTCTTACCGTTCCTGATCATGTTATTATGATCTCTTCCTAGACATTTTGGATTACCCTGTCATCTTTATTACTTAAATCAGGTGTTCCCTGATTATCTTTGAGATTCATCTTTGAATCATTTCAACTATTCTTTCAAATATATATCATTAATTGAACTTATAAACTTTCTCAATTCGTTACCTTCGTTCAAATCTTACTTAACATCTTTATCTCTTGCTTATAATCTTATCTCTTACATATTTCCTTTACTTTAACCAGTATCTGAGAACATCTTTCTCAACTTATAACTCTTTCCATTCTAATCCCCCCATGTTCATCAAACTTATCACGTATTTGGACTCAGGAACTTACCATAATCATATGGTTGAGGAGCTTGTCCTAGTCAGGCCTTAGTCGCCCATTCGCTAAAGGGGCTCCACCATACAATCATGAGTCACGAGCTTACTATACGCTTGAGTTTTCAGAACACTTAACTAATCGTACTCTTTCTTACTTTAGGTTATAGCCTAAGGTATCATTTACCTAAGGTTTATAACCTCTAACTCTGATACCAACTGTAACGACCCCGAAATTCGACCCATTTTTATTCTCTTAAATCTTGTATTTATTAAACATCATTTGCCTTATGTCCAAATTTCGGTTCGTTAATATATCTTTCATCACCTTACTTGATCCATTAATTGATTTTAAAATCATCAATTATCAAAAAAATTCTCATATAAATTTTTCTTTTTCTCGATTCAATCGTTGTATTAAAATATTTGGATATTTAAAATCCCTACATCTCGATCCTAGTCCCTGGATCGCAACCTTAACCTTTTTCTTTTCTTACCTTGTACCAATATCTTAAATCTCATCATTCAAAATTTAATATCCTTTCATATCTGTATAATTATTCATGGATTTAAAATTTACAGTCATTTAATTTCATACAAAAATTCCTTGTTGCATCATTCGAAATCAAACATATAATAATTTCTATCGTAGCAATTATCCTGATCCATCACAGTTCATAATTGAACTTCTATCATATTCACATTCAACTTATATATACATACAATTCATCACAGTAAATTAACAAATTTCTCTTATTGAAATATAATTTTAACAATATAACAATCTCGTTTTCTACCTTCTAGGCAATTCATCTCTAATATAATCCAATATTCTTGAATTTCATTTCTTTCCTGCAAAAATATTTATTAAGCAAGTAATGAGCACAATGGCTCAGCAAGTTCAACAGTTATACTTCACGTAGCACATACCTTATTATGCTTGGTGTGTGTCATATATCATGTGCTTGTGCTTCAATTATAGCAATATATCTCATATCGTTGTACAAAGAACACATTGTGGTCATATTAAACACGTATCACATAACACATAATTTGTATGCATTTAAAACAAGAATTGCATATCATAATAGTTCAACATTTGACATAAAAGGGACTGAAGAACTTGCCTGGCGTCCAGTTATTTAAATTGATAGCTCAAACCCTTAACTCGATCAACCTATGGTCATAAAATAATCAAATAATAATTATTTAACTCCTTGTGATATTAATTTAATTAATTAATATCATCCCTAGGCCAATTATTAATTTATATGGCCAATTATATTAACCTCGTTCCTTACAATATTCGTTTAACTTAATATAAGACATCCTCCATACGGACAACCCGGCTCATCGGATAAATTTTAGCACATCTGGTTGTCCAAAAATTTTATTTAAACATTTTTCTAAATTGTAACCATGCTAGATTAATATTTAAAGTATTTAAATATTAATCCCTAATATTTAATATTTATGGAAAAATATTAAATTTAATGCCCAAATATCATTTCTATATTTTTAGTATTTTTCTATAATTTTCTGTAATTTTTAAACAATTTTTAAACATTTATTTCATTAAAAATCTGATTCTGGGGGCATTTTGGTAATTTCCGCGGCCTAGGGACATAACCGGAATTTTCTGGAAAGTCCAGGGGCATTTCTGTCATTATCGCACTTCTAGGGACTCATTCGGTATTTGCCGGAAAGCCCAGGGGCATTTCCGTAATTTCAGTGGGTCTAGGACACGTTTGGTATTAGCCAGAAAGGCCAGGGGCACGCTGGTAATTTTACCGCGTGCCTCGGCCGCGCGATGCGCGACACCGCCCTATGCCGACGCCAAACGGCGTCGTTTTACCCCAGTTTCCAGAATTCTCCTCCGCGCATGGCGCGGGTCTTCCTTCCGGCACCAAAACGGCGTCGTTTTGGCTCCGGTTTCCGGAGAAATCCCTCCGCGCAATGCGCGGAGCACTGTTCATTCTTCTCTTTCTTTCTGCGTGCAACAGTGCGTCAACTTTTAATTTTTTTCCATTTTTGCTCCAAATTTTGCCAACAAAATAACTCCAAAAATCACCAAATTCATACATCAATATCCAAAAATTATTTGGAATCATTATTCTAATTATTTATAATTTTTCCATAAAATTATTTTATCCTCTAAAATACCAAAATAATTCATATAAAAAGAATTTATACCTTCCCTTAAGCTTGGAATTCTTTCTTTGAGGCTCCAAGACCTTCTCCTTCCTTGGTGGTGATCTATTCCGGTGGTGGCTTGGTGGCTACGGTGATGATGGAAGAGAAAGAGAGAGTTTGTGTGTGTGTTTGTTTTTCTCTTCTTTTTCTTTGTTTTTGCCTTCATGCTTTTTCATTCTTTTTATAACCAAAATCACTTAATTAAATTTTATAAAAACTCAATTCCACCGCCTCTCTCTCTCTCTCACGCAGCCAAGAAATTTCCGGATCATTTGCATGCATAATTAATCAATTTTTATACATTACGTAATTATACCGTGTAATAAATATTTTATATAACATATAAAAAATATTTATTTTAATTTACTAAAAATCATATCATGATTTATAAATAATATTAACACCCTTTTTGGGTATTTTACTTGACAAATTTTGTACACACATAATACCATGCATGTAATTATTTGAGGTAATTTATACCTCCAAAAATCATAAAATAATTCATAGGATATATATAAATTATTTTTCATAATTTTTCACTCGTTACTTGTACATCATGTTACACTAACATGTTCCCGTTTCCGAAATATTATTCTTCATAAAGGTCATAATAATTTAATTATGCATAAACATAATTTTTAATAACTTAAAACATTCCTTTTTCTAATTTATTATTCAATTTCTTTAATATTCATATTAATTTCTTTATATATAAATTATATAATTTAATATTATATAATTTATATAATTACATTCTTCTTTTAAATAATTTCTTAATTTCCTCCAACTTTATTCCATTTAATCACCTTATATAAATTACATAATTATTCTTATATAATTTATATAATTATTATTTTCTTCATACCTTATTTTAATTTCCTTATATAAATTATATAATTATTATTATATAATTTATATAATTACCTTTCCTTCTCGATTAATTTCTAAACTTCCTCCATAATTCCTAATAAATTTAAAATCAATAATTACAATTTTTACTAACTTCCTCATTAACTTTTCGAAATTTTCGGATTAATTTTATTATTAATCCCTTAATTTACATAATTAATAACTTTTAAATTATAGCAATTACCAAGCATCCATATAAACATATTTACATCATATTTCTCACATTTCCACATAACTTCATTTAATTTCATAATTTCTGCATTTTCATAACCATTTTATTGTACAATTTATTGTACATTTAACCAAAATTTCTCTTATTCCTCATAAATTGTTTTTAAACAATTTATTTACTTTTCAATTATTTAATTTAACACAAATCATCACCATCTCTGTACAAATTTAATTTATCAATTAAATCATATCACATACCTTAAATCACATAATATAATAATTAATTTAAACAACCTTGATAATTTTATCAATTAAATTCTCATTTAATTTTATTAAATAATTCTGAAAATTCGGATCCTCACATTCTTCCCTCCTTAACAGGATTCCGTCCTCGGAATCATAATTGTCGTAATACTTATACGTATATTATTCATAGCACCTTGCTATACCTTCATCTTGATGAATAACAATTTGATCAATAATAATTATATTTTACCTCTTTAATATCCATAACTTACATGGATAACCTCATAATGGTCATTACTGTCAAAATATTTAATTTACAAATTCTTTATAATAGTACATTTCATATTTCTCTAAAAATTTTATGAACAACACTTTAATTCATTTCTTGATATACTTATTAAGATAATTTCTTATTCTCCGAAAAGTTTCATCATAATTCTTTTCTTAATTCATATAAATCTTCTTTACGTTTCTTTTCATCATTTTCTTCTTAATTCACATTCATAATCCTCTTCATATTTCATAACTCATTCTTTACTACCTCCATTATTCAACATTAGGTTTTAAATACTAACATTTACTTGATTTATCATAATCCTTATTTAGAATTATTTTAAAATTCTGGGGTATCACATAAGGAGGGGTGAATGTAATAACCAGAAAAATTACAAACTTAATTTTTATTTATTTATTTATATTCATGAGAAAATATGATGTATGAAGTATGTGTTTATGTTGTATAATGAGATGTAGTAAGTTAGTAAATTAAATTTATTTGAATTAACTAAAGAAGGAAAAGGAATGCAAGAGAAGCTTATGTGATGAAAATATAAAGTTGAATGTTGGCATTGAATGACAAATAAGAAGATTAATAATGATCAAGTGAATTACTTGTATGAATAATGACAAAGAAGAAATAAGTGAATTATTAAAGATAACCCAATTTGAGAATAAATGTGTGTGTATGGGTAACTATATTATAAACCCAAGTTAATGAAAGAGGTAGCTAATGAATTAAAGTTAATCAAGTCGAAGTACTTGTATTAATGTGTATTAGTGTTTCATTAAAATAAACAAAAAAAAATTGTAAGTAATAGTGTTTGGTAAAATAACTCAATTAAGTAGTCCAATGGACTTATAAATAACAAGTCTAATTGGATTATGTAATTAGACTATTGTGTTTATTTAATGAGCCCAATTTAGTAGCCTTATAGGGTTTAATTAATGAACCATATTGATGAGTGTGTGTTATATCTACGATTTGTGTACCTTTAGGCTTAATTACTTGCTATCTTTAAGTACTTTTAGTTCTATTTTACTGGTTTATATGTTTAATTTGCAGAAAACGGCTTCGAGAGGTCAAAACGGGAAAACAAGCTGTCAGTGGCAATTTTGTAAATTTGAACAGTGCATGGCGCCGGGGCGCAGTGGCAAGGCATGAAGACTGCGCCGGGGCGCAGGTCGGTGAATCCAGTTGTCCAATACCGCGTGAGTAAACCGAGTCTGTATTGGAAGTTGGTTGTCTCCGTTGAGTTAAAGTAGGATTCTAGGACCTTAATTCAGAGAGCAAGAAGCGTAATAAGGGAGGAGAAAAAGAAGCAAGGATAGACACACGGATAGAGAGCAATTGGGAGGATGTTTTGGAAGCAAGAACGTAGCAGTGGAATCAAGAGAATTCAATAGAGTTTTTTCTAATTCCTTTTCTTTTATCTTCTGAATTTTGATGAGTTTTTATATTAATTTGGTTATGGTTTTCATGACGATGTGTAACTAAATTCTTCTTTAGGATTGCAATGGAACCGTTGGTTGAACTTTAATTAAAGTATCTTAGTTTCAATTATTTGATTAATTGTTGGATTGGTTGTTATATCTTGCATTAATTTATAATTGTCTGATCAACAGTTATTTGATTTCTTAGATGGAATTGACGAAGAAAATCTAGGAATAGATCCGGATATAATAACGTGTGACTTTGTTTATTCTTCTTCGGAAGAGTATCATGATAGTATATAGGATGCGAATACCTATAGACCACATGTAACATATTGAGAGTGTGATCTTAATGAGTCTGTTTCAATGAATCTTGCATAGAATTTATAGCATTATAAGTTGGGGTGGATCTTTTTATTAATTATCGAACGAGATTAGTAAATAGATAAGTGATCTCAGTTAACAATCCATATGATTAAGTAATGGGAATTAAGATATTGACATTATTGTGATCCAACGGGGAAATTGTAATCTTAAAGCCTTTTTATTATTTGATAAATCAGTTTCATTAGTTAATTGGTTAGTTTAAATTCAATTTCAATTTTAAGTAGTTATTATCCAAAGTTGCTAAAGTTTAATTAGAATTGAATCAATATAAATTTAATAGTTAGCATAATTGTTATTACTTGTTCCTCGTGGGTTCGACATCCTTATTTATACTATATTACTTGATTGACCACGTATACTTACGTGTGAACTCCATATATTTAAATCGGACAACAAGTTTTTGGCGCCGTTGCCGAGGAACGGTTTTAATAATTAGTTTATTATTAATTTTTATTTGTTTAATTTTAATTTAAAAGTTTTATTCTTTTGTTTTACCTTTGCCTTTATCTGGATTTTATCAGGTAGAGCTTGCCCGTGCTTTTGGGAAGAAGTTGCTTTTAGTATTTTGTGTATGCACACAAGATCTAAAGGTCCGGAACTAGAGCCTTACGAAGACGACATAGAACGAAGGTTCCGTAGAATTCGCACTTATATTCGGACGACTCTAGAAAATCAAGAAAGAATGGCTGAGGAAGAACAGAAAACACTGCGGGAGTATGATATGCCACAAGTGACGGAGATTCAATCTAGCATCACAAGGCCCGCCATCACAGCAGCAAATTTTGAAATCAAACCCGGAACTATTCAGATGATCCAAAACTCGGTTCAGTTTGGGGGTTTGCCGAATGATGACCCCAACGACCACATTGTGGGCTTCTTGGAGATATGCGACACATTTAAATATAATGGGGTGACAGAGGATGCCATTCGACTGAGGCTATTCCCATTCACACTGAGAGACAAAGCCAAGAGCTGGTTACACTCCTTGCCTGCGGGATCCATTACAACGTGGAATGATTTGGCACAAAAATTTCTGGACAAATTCTTTCCACCAGCAAAAACGGCAAAGATGCGGAACGATATCATTTCTTTCGTTCAGCACGACTCGGAGTCACTGTATGAAGCTTGGGAGCGATTCAAAGATTTGCTACGGAGATGTCCACATCATGGAATTCCTAAGTGGTTGTGAGTCCAAACCTTCTACAATGGTCTATTCAGTCAGATTAGGACGAGCATAGATGCAGCAGCTGGTGGAGCATTAATGGGAAAGAATATTGAAGAAGCGTATAACCTGCTTGAAAATATGGCAGTGAACAACTATCAATGGCCTACAGCTAGAACTCATCAGCCAAGAGCAGCATGTATTTATGAGGTGGATGTCATGACAGCCTTGTCGGCACAAGTAACATCACAGCTTTCTGCCATGCCAAAGAAAATAGATGCTATGGGAATGCAGAAAAATCAGTTGGAGACAATTTGTGAGATTTGTGCAGGAGAACACTCAACGGAACATTGTGCTATTAATTCGGAGTCTGCGCAGTTTATTGGAAATCAAAACAGACAGCCGCAATATGGTAATAATGCAAATAATTACAATCCTGGATGGAGGAACCATTCGAATTTTTCATGGAGCAATAACCAGGCGCAAACTCAAACTCAAGCTCCAAGACATCCATACCCACCTGTAGTTCATCAACAGCAACAACCAGATAAGCTATCACTAATGGAAGAAGTACTAGCGAAATTGACAAATCAATTTGACGTGACTTCGAAAAATCAAGCAGCTCAAATAAGGAATCTTGAAACTCAGCTTAGTCAGATCCATAGTGCTATAAACAACCGACCTCAAGGATCTTTACCAAGTGATACTGAGAAGAATCCAAAAGGAGAGGGTAACGCACACTGTAAGGCGATTACATTGAGAAGTGGGGCAGAATTATCTGAAACAGTCAAGGAGAACTCAAAGCAATCACAAGATGTCGAAGCAAGTGAGGATGCAGACTTAGCAAAGAAAAAGGAGAAACCCGTGAAAAAACCCGAAGGAGTCAAGCTGAATCCCTATGTTCCACCAGTACCATTTCCTCAACAACTAAAAAAGGCAAAAGCAGACAAACAATTCTCAAAGTTTCTAGAGGTATTCAAGAAACTTCAAATCAACATACCCTTTGCGGAAGCTCTAGAACAAATGTCAAACTATGTGAAATTCATGAAGGATATTTTGTCAAGAAAGAGGAAGATGGAAGATTTTGAGACAGTCGCACTGACAGAGGAATGTAGCGCCATTCTACAGAATAAATTGCCGCCCAAACTAAGAGATCCAGGCAGTTTCACAATACCATACACAATTGGTGACAAGTTCTTTGGGAAAGCTTTGTGTGATCTGGGGGCCAGTATCAATCTAATGTCGTTGTCAATATATCAACAGTTAGGCCTGAAGGAAGTGAAACCCACTAATGTTACGTTACAGCTGGCAGACAGGTCATTGACGCATCCACGAGGAATAGTGGAGGACATATTGGTGAAAGTAGATAAGTTCATCTTTCCGGCAGATTTCATAGTATTGGACTTCGAAGAGGACAAAGAAATTCCGATCATACTTGGGCGTCCATTTTTGGCTACGGGTAGAACTTTGATAAATGCGCAGAAAGGGGAGCTAACTATGAGGGTGCATGATCAAGAGGTCACTTTTAACGTCTTCAAAGCTATGAAATTCCCAAGAGAAGCAGAAGAGTGTTTCAGAATTGATTGGTTAGAGGTAGCAGTGGACAAAGTTTCTGAGGTTAATTGTAATGCGGATCCACTTGCAACGGCATTAGTTAATCCTATAGCTGTAGATTTTCCAGCCCCACTTGAGTTTGTGCAGCTATTGAATGCATATACACCGTTCTTACAGACTGGCAAGCAATTTGAACCTTTAAGTCATTCTGAGAAAGTAAAGACCCATGACAAGACTTCTATAGAAGAACCACCCGTTTTGGAGTTGAAACAATTGCCAACCCACTTGAGGTATTCTTATTTGGGGAATTCTTCTACACTACCGGTAATTATTTCCGCTTCACTTGATGAGTTACAAGAGACAAAATTTCTAAGGGTATTGCGAGAATTCAAAACCGCCATTAGATGGACCATAGCAGACATTAAGGGAATTAGCCCATCACTATGTATGCACAAAATCCTGCTTGAGGAGGAGGCCAAACCAGTTGTAGAGCAGCAACGACGACTAAACCCAATCATGAAGGAAGTCGTAAAGAAAGAGATTCTCAAGTGGTTGGATGCGGGATAATCTACCCCATATCAGATAGTTCTTGGGTTAGTCCGGTGCAATGCGTACCAAAGAAAGGAGGCATGACAGTAGTAGCTAACGAGAATAACGAACTAATTCCAACAAGGACGGTGACAGGTTGGCGAGTCTGTATGGATTATCGGAAATTAAACAAGGTAACTCGCAAAGACCATTTTCCGCTGCCTTTTATCGATCAGATGTTAGATAGATTGGCGGGACATCCATTTTATTGTCTGTTGGATGGCTATTTGGGCTACAATCAAATTGTCATAGCCCCCGAGGATCAAGAAAAAACAATGTTCACGTGCCTGTATGGAACATTTGCCTTCCGGAGGATGTCTTTTGGGCTCTGCAATGCACGGGCGACATTTCAGAGATGTATGATGACAATCTTCTCTGATATGGTATAGCAGAATTTAGAAATCTTTATGGATGATTTCTCGGTCTTTGGTGATAGTTTTGATCTATGCTTAGCAAATCTGATTGCGGTTCTAAAGAGATGCGTAGAAACAAATTTGGTGCTTAATTGGGAGAAGTGTCACTTCATGGTGCAAGAAGGAATCATCTTGGGACATAAGGTGTCGGCTAGTGGTATAAAAGTGGACAAGGCAAAGATCGAAACGATTGAAAATCTGCCACCACCAAATTCCGTGAAAGGAATTCGAAGTTTCTTGGGACACGCAGGATTCTATCGACGATTTATCAAGGATTTTTCCAAGATTACAAAGCCGTTGTGTGCTTTACTTGAAAAAGATGTTCCTTTTAAGTTCACTACAGAGTGTCATGAGGCATTTCAAAATTTGAAGACAAAGTTGATAACTGCACCAATAATTGTCGCTCCAGATTGGACTTTACCGTTCGAGCTCATGTGTGATGCTAGTGACTACGCAGTTGGGGCAGTCTTGGGCCAGCGTAAGGAAAAGATATTTCATGCAATCTACTGCGCTAGCAAAACGCTAACAGATGCACAATTGAATTACACCACAACAGAAAAGAAACTACTTGCAGTGGTATTTGCATTCAACAAATTTCGAGCCTATTTGATTGGGACAAAGGTGATCGTGTTCACAGACCACTCTGCAATAAAATATCTAATCTCTAAGAAGGATGCCAAACCAAGGTTGATCCGTTGGATTCTTCTACTTCAGGAATTTGATCTTGAGATTCGGGATAGGAAGGGGTCCGAGAACCAAGTAGCAGACCATCTCTCTAGACTGGAAAATTCGCAACAAGACCAAAGAGATCGGGTATTGATAAATGAGTCATTTCCCGACGAGCAATTATTCTTTATAGCAAAGGAAGCCCCTTGGTATGCGGATTACGTCAATTACATCGTCAGTGATGTACTTCCTTATGACCTGAGTTATCAGCAGAAAAAGAGGTTCCTACATGATGTCAAGCAATACGTTTGGGACGAACCTTTTCTTTTCCGACAATGTGCTGATCATATGGTAAGACGATGCGTGGCTAGGGAGGAAGTCGAAGGCGTTTTACAACACTGCCATTCATCTTTGTATGGAGGTCACTATGGAAGTGATAGAACAGCTGCAAAGATTCTCCAATCGGGATTCTATTGGCCAACAATGTTCAAAGATGCTCACGAATTCGGAAAGAGGTGTGATCGTTGTCAACGGGTTGGAAACATATCAAATCGGCAAGAAATGCAATTAAATTCAATCTTGGAAGTGGAAATATTCGACGTATGGGGGATTGATTTCATGGGACCGTTCCAATCGTCACTCAATAACAAGTATATTTTAGTAGGGGTGGATTACGTCTCCAAATGGGTGGAAGCAGTGGCGTTACCAACTAATGATGCCAAGGTCGTTCTAACTTTCTTGCGCAAGAACATATTTACAAGATTTGGAACACCAAGGGCGATAATCAGTGATGGGGGGTCACATTTTTGCACCAAATATTTTGCCGCTCTTCTCACGAAGTATGGTGTATGGCATAAAGTTGCGACGGCATATCACCCACAAATGAGTGGACAAACCGAGATTACAAATAGAGAAGTCAAGCGGATTTTGAAAAAAATAGTCAACCCGACCCGCAAAGACTGGTCCAGCAAGCTTGATGAGGCTCTTTGGGCATACCGCACCGCGTACAAAACTCCCATAGGCATGTCTCCATATAGGCTCGTCTACGGAAAAACATGCCATCTCCAGTAGAATTGGAGCACAACGCATATTGGGTGATTAAGAGGCTCAATTTTGAGTCACGGGTTGTAGGAGAAAGGAGGCTTCTGCAATTAAATGAATTGGATGAATTCCGGATGAACGCCTGTGAAAATGCCAAAATGTACAAAGAGAAAGTCAAAAAGTGGCATGACAAGCGTATTGTTGAGCGAACATTCGAACCGGGTCAATCGGTGCTACTATTCAATTCAAAACTCAAGCTTTTCCCGGGCAAGTTGAAATCCAGATGGTCAGGACCGTTTACAATCACGAACGTCTTCCCATACGATGCAATTGAAGTGATTGACCCTCGTTCTCAGGAAACGTTTAAAGTTAATAGGCAAAGACTTAAGCATTATTGGGGCGGCAACGTGGATCGACAACGAACCTCCGTAACCCTTTCCGAGCCAACTTAAGCGAAAGGGAGAAAGTCAGGCTGAAAGACTCTAAATCAAGCGCTTGTTGGGAGGCAACCCAACCGTAGTATCGCTTTAGAATTTGGTTTTCAATCTTTAGCATTTTTAAGTTAATTTAGTCAATTTATAGGATTTATTAAATTTCTAGCTTAGGAAAATTTCTTATATTTAGCTCCATTAATTCTTGCATATTTTTATATTCTTGCAGCTAAAGACGTTCATTATTGGAGCTTAGAAGTCAGAAAAATGTAGCAGTCAACAATTTGGCAGAAATCACCACAACGCCCCGGCGGATATAATAAGATGATTAATGGCGCCCCGGCGAGACAAGATGGCGCCCCCAACGAGAAGCTCTCAGCCTGATTGCGCCCCGGCGAATAAGATCGCGCCCCCAGCGAAAACCCCTCAGTCGAACAGCGCCCCGGCGAGATGTCAAGGGCAAATCACAGCGCCCCAGCGCAACAGTCGAGTTTCAGTTTTTTAAATTACCAATTCCCACGCCCGAAAGGAATTAAATCCTAAACCTACTCGGCTCATTCTTCTCTCTCGCAAGTTCCCAGCCTATCTTTTTTCTTCTTCTTCGTCTAAACCCTACGTATACCCCCAAACTCATAGCCTCCTCCGTAACGGACATTCATAAGCCTCCTCTACGATCCCCCTCGGTTGACACTCCTCCTCCCCACAGACTTCCATCCGGTGTTCACATCTCACGGGTCTATTACAACGTTTGGGGTTAGTGATTCTTTCGGTATATCAACAACATTCAATCATCCAATTTGAGGTACCAAATATAGCAATTTATCCTATATATATTTACTTTACATTACAATCTTTCAAGTTTAGTAGTTGTATTTGGTACTTTGATTACTTGTGTTAGGATTACCCAGTGGTTTGTGTTGGCCACTGGAGGAGAATAGGTGGTGTGGTGATAAAAAACGGAGCTAAGAACAGAGTATCAGTTAGTAAGGGAAATTTTTGGTCTAAAACTAACATAAGTTTGGGGGAAACTTTGGTGCACACAAACTGTTTGATAATTTGATACAAAGAGGGATTTGAATCGTGTGCTTCCACATTGGTATTGTGCAATTATGCCTCCGAAACGACAGAGGGGAGAAGGCTCTTCAGCTGCACCTCGGCCCTTTAATCGTAAGAAATTTATTAGTGTAGAGGCCGAGGATAAGTTTAATAATGTGTTAGCCGGTCGAGCGTTGATTGCAGAAAGGGGGTTGCGTCCAGATATTTTAGAGGACGGGGAAATGCGCGCTATGTTAGTTGGACGTGGATGGAAGGTGTTTACAGAACACCCGGATGCGGCACTAACGGCCGTGGTTAAGGAATTCTACGCTAATGCGCTCGATACACCTGAGTGTGAGGTGCTGGTTCGGGGCCAGGTGGTGTCATTCAGCAGAGAAAGGATCAATGAATATTATAATTTGCGGGCCCCGGATGTGTGTCAGTATTCTACACTAGGAACTCCCGATTATGGACAAATTGTCCGCGAGCTTTGTCGACCGGGCACGGAATGGAAAACAAACAAGTATACGGGCAAGATATCGACATTTCCGTTCAATGCGTTGAGTCATTATGGTAAGATTTGGTACGCCTTCTTGTGTGCCAAATTGATGCCGTGTATGCATGTGAGCGACGTGACAAGGGAGCGGGCTGTTCTTCTATATGCCATCATAACAGGATTATCTATTGATGTGGGCAGTGTAATTGTCGCGTCAATTAAAAAACAGTTGAAAGGTGCAACATCCGGAGGCTTACCACACCCATCCCTAATAACCGCATTATGTCAATAATCTGGTGTTAAGTGGGGATCAGCGGAACCAGTGCATCCACCCACGACTCTCCTCGATCATAACCTGATTGCACGCTACAAAGTTTGGGAAGGGGGAGAGTCTCATCCACGTGGCTCAGGATTTATTATGGCTCCTTACTCGCCACCTCATGCCGCTGCTACTCCTGATAGCCCCGATGATGAGGCAGCTGAACCAGTTCCTAACCGAGCCGTCAGACGATTACAGAGGCGGACAGATATCCAGTTTGAGGAGGTGTTTCGGCAGCATGAGCGCCTAGCGAAACGTCAGGATGCTATGCATGCGTACACTTATACGTGCACTTCTGCTTTGGCCGTGATGTTGTCCCAGTTGAATCCGAATGCTCCAGCCTTTTCGATTCCAGCCCCGCCGATGTTACCGGATTATCCGCCGAATGACTCAGACTCGGAGGACGAGGAGGACCACCCCGACCATGATGCCTGATTTACTAGGGGAGGTTTCTTGTTCTTATTCATGTTTACTTTCTTTACTTGTTTTACAATGAGGACATTATTTCTTACGAGTTTGGGGGTGTACGACATTCTTTCTGCATTTTCATATTTACATTGCATGTGCATATTTCTAGTTTTCATATTTACATTGCATGTGCATATTTCTAGTTTTCGTTTTTGTTAGTTTTGTCTGATAGTTTATGGCATTTAGGTTAGGGTTAATTATTAATTAATTAAAAAAAATTTAAAATTTAAAAATTTTCAAAGAACAAAAAAAATATTTGCATGTAGGATCGTATAGTATTGCATATAGGAACACTTGAGCATTAAATTAATGTATGAAATTTAAGGATAGCCAATGATGAAATTGTGAGTCTTCATTTAATAATCTTAGCAAGATGGATTTAGATCGTTAAAATCGGAGTTTTTCATATTTTACTGATTTTGTTGAGCTTGATACCCTTAGTTCTTAATTGCACATATTCAATATATTAAGTTAGTCGAGTTTTGATACAAGCTTTGTGGATTTAGGTGCTTGAGAAAGATTTAGATAACTTCTATCACTTGTGGGAAGAAAAAAACTATATGGAAAAAAATGATCATGTGCTTCGATGTTTGTCTTATAGAAATGAAAAAAAAAAAAAATAATAATGAAAAAAAAATAGACAGATATGAGCAACACTTAGCTAATCCGTTTTCGTGGCCTTTATTACTCGAACAAGTAAGCTCTTAGGAGTGTCTCTACACTTAGTGTCCTGAACCACTTGGTTTGGGAGTTACTGGTGGAAAGTTCGCTACGTGGGTAATTTTGAAAAGCCTAAGGAAAATGGGTATTGCACATGTTAAGTTAGTCATATACGAGATGGAGCGCAAGACGCACTCGTAAATAAAAAGGATGAATAGAAAAATGTAAAACAAGTGTATAGAGGAGTAATGAAATGTTATATGAGTGATTATCTTTATTTGAGCATTGATATTCATGAGTTGCGTTAGAATGATGGCTGATTTGGTATGTTGAATTAACACACACACGAAAGGGTTGAAGGTGAAATGAAATTGGTGATATGTCAGATTTTAGACTAAAACGAGAATTTGAAGTTTGGCTAAGTTATTATTTAAGATCTTTGAGGCTTGATATTCATGAATTATGTTGATTTGTGCTCGAGACATTAGTTATGTTGCATTGCATTCATGTAGTTTAGGTAGTTTGTAATTTTTATTTTATTAGTAGTGTTTTTGCTTGAGGACACGCAAGGTCTTGAGTTTGGGGGTATTTGATGAGTGTGTGTTATACCTACGATTTGTGTACCTTTAGGCTTAATTATTTGCTATCTTTAAGTACTTTTAGTTCTATTTTACTGGTTTATATGTTTAATTTGCAGAAAACAGCTTCGAGAGGTCAAAACGGGAAAACAAGCTCTCAGTGGCAATTTTGTAAATTTGAACAGTGCATGGCGCCGGGGCGCAGTGGCAAGGCATGAAGACTGCGCCGGGGCGCAGGTCGGTGAATCCAGTTGTCCAATACCGCGTGAGTAAACCGAGTCTGTATTGGAAGTTGGTTGTCTCAGTTGAGTTAAAGTAGGATTCTAGGACCTTAATTCAGAGAGCAAGAAGCGTAATAAGGGAGGAGAAAAAGAAGCAAGGATAGACACACGGATAGAGAGCAATTGGGAGGATGTTTTGGAAGCAAGAACGTAGCAGTGGAATCAAGAGAATTCAATAGAGTTTTTTCTAATTCCTTTTCTTTTATCTTCTGAATTTTGATGAGTTTTTATATTAATTTGATTATGGTTTTCATGACGATGTGTAACTAAATTCTTCTTTAGGATTACAATGGAACCGTTGGTTGAACTTTAATTAAAGTATCTTAGTTTCAATTATTTGATCAATTGTTGGATTGGTTGTTATATCTTGCATTAATTTATAATTGTCTGATCAACAGTTATTTGATTTCTTAGATGGAATTGATGAAGAAAATCTAGGAATAGATCCGGATATAATAACGTGTGACTTTGTTTATTCTTCTTCGGAAGAGTATCATGATAGTATATAGGATGCGAATACCTATAGACCACATGTAACATATTGAGAGTGTGATCTTAATGAGCCTGTTTCAATGAATTTTGCATAGAATTTATAGCATTATAAGTTGGGGTGGATCTTTTTATTAATTATCGAACGAGATTAGTAAATAGATAAGTGATTTCAATTAACAATCCATATGATTATGAGAATTAAGATATTGACATTATTGTGATCCAACAGGGAAATTGTAATCTTAAAGCCTTTTTATTATTTGATAAATCATTTTCATTAGTTAATTGGTTAGTTTAAATTCATTTTCAATTTTAAGTAGTTATTATCCAAAGTTGCTAAAGTTTAATTAGAATTGAATCAATATAAATTTAATAGTTAGCATAATTGTTATTACTTGTTCCTCGTGGGTTCGACATCGTTATTTCTACTATATTACTTGATTGACCGCGTATACTTGCGTGTGAATTCCATATATTTAAATCGGACAACACATATATAAAATATATGGTGAGTCCAAATTAATTTAAACTAGCTCAATACTTATTTTTATTTCAAGTGTCATAGTTAGCCCAATTGATTTAATTGTTGGGAGCCCAAGTGTTGATAACTTAAATGAATGAATGTAGTAGCCAAATGAATTAAATCGTTGAACCCAAACAATTGTAATTCAAAGTCCAAATAAAATTAATTCAAAGATCCAAAATGGAGCCCAATGTGCATATATATACATATATGGATGCTTATATAATTATATAGGACATAAAAATAAAGTCAAATTGCAGGAATTATAATGTTATACTCGAATTTTGGACCCTACATGGATGGGAAGCTTGCTTGTTTGGTGATTTTGGGTACAAAGTTGCTTAACAACTCCCAACTAACTCTAGTCATTCATATGATCTTCAAAATGTCACTCAAAGGGTCATTCAAACAATAGTAAGCAAGATTAGAGCCTTAATGAACTACTGTTAGTTGATTAGGAGAGCTAATGGTGAAATCCTAGAGTTCTATAAATAGAAACGTCTAACACTTGTGCAAATGTTGGTTCATTTGCTCCATTGACTAAATTTTAGAGAGAGAAAGTTGTAGAGAGAAGCTAAAGCATTTGTAAGAGTTCTATAGAAGCAAACACTTTGAATGTTATTAAGTGTGGGTGATTTTTGGTCCATACAAGAAGATCAAGAAGGAGTTCCAACCATTTCTAAGAAGAAGATTTTCATAAAAAGTTTAAAAGTTTCTCAAACTTTAGTTATGATTTTCTTTATGTATGAGTTTAATCAAACTTGGTTATGGAAGGATCTACGTGAAAAACATTGATGGTTAAAAATGCATGATAAGTGTTTTGATATGGTTAGTGTGTGAAAAGATGGGTGAAAGATGAAGATGAACATGTTTTATGTAAAAAATTTAGTTAAATGTCTAGGTTGATGATTTATGATTCTAGATGTGTAAGTTATTTTTATGATCTATGAGTCTTGGATGATAGGTCTATCTGTTATGAAGATAACCCAACTTGAACAACTGAAAAATATGAAGAAATGAACAAGTTATGGTCCTTTTACTAAAAGAGGTCATTTTGGAAACCCTAGTTGACCGATCCTAAATTTTGTGTCAAAAACGATTTTTGAAATGCAATCGATCGAAAAAAATTTGTAGATTATGAAGTTACGAAGCTAACAAGACCAATTTAGTTTCATTTGGATGTGTAGATTTCATTTTATGCAAGTTTAAATCAAAAGTGTCAAAATTAGAAATTTTAAAAATTTTGAAAATGTATTCTGCCGGATTGCGCCGGGGAACAGCCTTTAGTACAAAACACTGCACCGGGGCGCAGTGCTATTATTCAAGAAAAATGATTTTTCCAGGCTGGGTCATGTCGGACTGGGTTTTGGCAGTTCGGGTCGGATTAGAAAGTGTTAAAATGTTCTAAACTTAATAATATTAATATGGGATTCAATTAATGTAATTTAAATATTGTAGATGTTTAATTAAATAAGTAAATTAATATAATATTATTAAATGGTTAATAATATTAGTAAGTGAATAAAATATTATTAAATGATTAATAATATTAAGAAATAATTAAAATATTATTAAATAGTTAATATATTAAGAGTCGAAGAAAGTATGCTTTCATGTACGTAAGGTAATTGGTCCGGGAGAAGGGGCATTTCCGCGAAGAGCTAGGCCTTGTTGTACTTGATAGGAAACATGTATTTTTTCTTGTAAATACTGAACACTTGTGTAAATTTACAATCATTAATAAAATTTATTTTCTTCTCATGAAATGAGTTCTTTATGTTCTTCTTTTTACTCTATTTGATAACTTGATAACACTAATACTTAGGCTTCCCTGTCCCCCTCAGCCTTTGTTGAATAACACTGAAGGTAAAATTAGAGGGAAATAAGTGATGAATCGGATCAAATAGAAATAAGATAATCTCAACAGAACTTTTATCCCATAAATATCGAAGAAATAATATGATCGGTTAAAATAACCTCCAAAAAATATGAAGTACATAACTGATTAATGATAATATCACCTAAATCAAACTGCATGCCATATATAAGAGATAGACTTCTTGTCCATGGTTTGAAGCTCTTCAACAATCATATGGAGATCTTCCCAGGTAGGTATAGGCACAGTAGACTTCAGGAATCTGAGGACTACTCCTTGGTCTCTTCGGCTGGCATAACTATTGGTTCAGCATCACTTTCAATAGAGTTATCATCCTCTTGTCGTCGATCACCCCTGGAATATCTTCTACCATTATCTCTTTTGTCGACTCCATCGCCTCTGGGGTCTCTCTAATGAAAATCACCGTTATTTTCTGAAGAACCTCAAAGGTTGACGAGGGTCTCTTCTAACTCTATAAATTTATCGACCTTTTCATAGGTCTGTGATAGAGTCTGGGGAGCTGTTGAGATGATTTCTTCGATCAACCTGCTAGATTTATCAACATTCAAACACATGGTTAAAAATTGAATTACCTAAGTTGAATCTATGGTAGGGATTTCGGACACTGCATCTCTAAATCGCTTCATGTATTGCCGAAGATCTTTATTTGGTCTCTGCTTCACTTGGAGCAACAATGTTATCATCCTCACACGCCTTTTATTGCTGTCGAATTTTATATAGAAATGCTCTCGTAACTCTTCCCATGAATCAATGGAGCGTGGAGGAAGAGAGATTATCCATTCTCTGGCCATCTTTTTCAGAATGGATATAAAAAGATGACACATCGTCGTTGCATCATGACTATGAAAACATATAGCTTGTTCATAAGTAAAAGTATGATCATGTTAGTCACCTGTTCCATCATACATCTCCAATATAGGGATTTTGAGGCTTCTGTCAATTCTGGCTTTTTCAAGTTCCTATGTGAAGGGTGATATGTGAGGTTTCTTTAATTTGGATCCAAGACGTTTCTCAAAAGTTCTTTTCGGGGATGACTCTCCGGTGTGGCTACCCTCCCGATATTTCGTATCTCGATCATCCCTATTACGTCGGGGGAGGGGGGGGGGATCTCAATCGTTTCCTTATATCTTTGGTATGGATTGATCGGGAATTTACTGTTATTTGGTCATGATGGCGGTCATAGTATCGGTCGTGGTGTGAATCATGACGATCTGGGCAGGAGACCACGCCTCTCTTGCTCATTTGGTTGTTTTCAGCCTTTGCTAGTTCTACATATTGCTTATCAAGTTTTTCTTGCTAGAGATCTAAAGTTTTCTTTCTGTAAATCATCTCTTGGACACGGCGCTGTTCATTGGCATCTACTATATGATGGGTTTGTGATCGTTTCGCTCCTGGGGAGTTATTCTGGCTTTTTGAAGGTGGTGAAGTCACTATGTTTGTTCTTTTTTGGTTAAGAAAATATTGCTACTAAATACTAGAAGGTCCTCCTTCTAGCGCTAATGTTAACGCTCAAATTTGTCTTCCTGTTCAACTACCGGCTTAGACGTGAACCTGTACAGAGAGAGCAACCAGAAAGTACTTGACGACTTGATCCGCCAAGGGATATCTCTGGTGTAAAAGTAAATACATTTTTTAAGATGTGTTAACAATGGAAGGAAGAAATATTTAGTATAGTAGAATATGATGTATATACATCTATTATTCATCATGCATTTATAGTATTCATATTACTGAACATGACTCCAATTTCTAATAAGAATTGTGTAGTATAAAATTTGTTGGAAAAAGTAATTGACATAGTAATCAATACTAGATAGATAACTCTTATACTAATTAGTATTAGATATGATAACTAGTAAATATTTAAATTGATAAGAAAGGCAATTTTAAACCAATCGAACTTAAGGGTCTTTTTATAGGCATGATAAACTTAATGAAGTATAAGAATAAGACCTAATATAAATAATCCGTTTATGCTAATAAATACGTAATTTAACAACTACCATTATTTATCGTCGGTAGTCGGTAATCTAAATTATATATACTCCATTTTATAATGCTCTTTTCCGTTGGCACAATGATAATATAAATCACTTGCTTGCGTGCATATGTCCCATGGGTTCATGTGCTAGGCCGGTTGTATAGGTTATATAATTTAAAAAAATACGATTTTCAGCGTCATGTTATTTCAATTATTTTAACTGTATCATTTTATATTAATTAATTAATT
Organism: Hedera helix; assembly: GCA_947179155.2. Taxonomy (NCBI): domain Eukaryota; kingdom Viridiplantae; phylum Streptophyta; class Magnoliopsida; order Apiales; family Araliaceae; genus Hedera; species Hedera helix. Next base: position 6,557,685 of record OX359275.1, on the reverse strand, counting down.
TATTTTATTAATTTAAAATTTATTTATTTGTTCTTAATATTTTTTATATAGAAGCCTGGAAGGAACAACACTTCTGACATAACTGCTAGATAAAATGTATACAAGGGCGGAAGTACTCATGGGCTCGGGTGGGCGATAGTCCGGGTGAAGGAGGAGGGGCTGTGAGAAGGAAAGGGGGTGTGAGGAAAGAGGGTAGCACTGCACAGGAGAAGGGGGTGTAAGGAAATGGACTATTGGAAGCTATAGCCCGAGTGAAAGAGGATTAGTCCGGATGAAGAAGGATTTCTGGCTCCACCCTTACATTTATAACAAGTTAATTTGTGAGGGTGAGAAGGACTTGGGGCTCTAGTCAATCGCCTCTTCCTTCACGTAGGCTTGACGCTCTTAATTGTCACATCTGTGTTCCAAAGTTGCACTGATAATTGCTTAATCTTGACAGTTGACAGTCCTTAAGAAGATATTTTTTTGACGAACCCTGGCGTAGAGTCTGGAGAGTTTATTCATCAAATAAAACGGAATTTTAAATATGATAAGAATTATTTGATAAACTCCTCTATTTAAAATGAAAATTCGATACACGTAAAATGAAGCCAATACCCAGTCTGATAAAATAATGCTGACTTGTTTTTCTTTATTTGCCATTAGAGCAATTGACTAAAAAATAGGATATAGAAATAAAATAAGAAGTAGGAGCTCATTTTGTAGTGTCTAATCTCATGTGATCATAATCGCCAAACATAAATAGTCTAGTAATAAACGATTCCTATGCATTTTATTTTCCACTTCTCGTAGCGAAGTTAAAATGAAATAAATCCAGTTTTAATAAATTAAATATGTAGTGAAATTAATGCTAAGGAGATGAAATAAAAAATATATATAATTTCTAGATAGAAAAGAATATCTAACAAGGATGCAAATGGGTGTTTACCACGTGGGGATAGAGCTGCGAAGAGAAGACAAATATTTGGGAGGTCGTAGACGACAGCACGGAAGCACAGAGGCCATAGGTAGTGACTAGAGAAGCAACGTGGACGGTGGACATGAAAGTGAGGGTGACCAGATAGTCCACATGTCAAAAATCTGTCCGCTTCATTTATACTGGACTGTTCTGTGTGGGCCTTCTATGCGGCTGTGTTTGTCCCTCACTTTACTCCGGCCGGCGAAAGGGAAAGGATCTCATACACGTGTAGCCATTAGTTCGCTCGGCATGCAGCTCACGTGCACATCATGTCTTTCTTTCTAGACGCCAAATCTATTTTCTTATCCATCGTGGCCTAGTCTAATATCAATGTTTCATCTAGATTTGATAAAATTGGTCCGAGCCCGCGGAATAGACAAGCTGACCCGTAAAAACTAGATCATTAAGTTTTGCGGTATTTACTTTTTCCTACGAGTTTATTCTATTGTTCACTTTTAAAATTTAAGAATAAATAATAATACGATTATACAAAATAAAAAATAAAAAATAAAAAAATAAGAATACATAATATATTTAAATTTATCAATTTAACTAGTTCTTTTTATTTGACGTATTCAGGGGTGAAGTCAGAAACTTTCATTGGAGTGGGCTAAAAATATTATAATGTCAAAATTGAGTGAACTATAAAAATATACGCAACAAAAAACAAAAAAATTTATATCCACAGTATGACATTTTAAGTCTATATTCAAAAGTATATAAAATGTATGACTTTATAAAATGTCATATATCTAGTCAAATATGACATAGATTTGTACAAAAATTATAAATCATGTTTACTAGTACAACCAAAAAATAAAAATAAAAACAAGAGGAAAATGTGCAAGGGAAGCAACAAACTTATCTGTGCTAACATGACAATTAAATCCTCCAATCAAAGATCAATTACCGAGTACGGGAACTCAGTGTTAGGGCCTTTCTCTAAACTAAGGAGTTGAAACAGAAATGCTAGTAAAGGACATAGAAGTAAGACTACTATGAAAATAGGAAGACTTAAAGCTGCTCATTAAATTTTTTTATTAATATTATTATTAGGTAATTAATATTAGTTTAAAATTTTATTACTAACAATGTGCTAATTAATTATTCTTCATATCTTTCTCTCAATTACTCCATCTTTAAGGATAAAATAGGAAATGATTAAATTATTTCTCCTAAATATATGTAAAACGTATTATATTTTAAAAAAAATTCATTCTTTTTAAAATGACCTATATAATGAAAATGAGGAAATAAATCAAAAGGAAAGTTAAGAGTTTTAAGAGAGGTAAAATATAGTGCGTATTTTAAGAAATTAGCGGTGTACAGAAGCATAATAATAATATAATTCTGATGTTGGCCCAGAAAAATAAAGGCAAAATTAAAAATTAATTTACTCCTACAATCTATAAAGTATTATGTGTAACATGAATTATATATGTCATTCAATTCGGGACAAGGATAAAAAAGAAATTAATTAATTATGATACAGTTATGTTAATTAGTGGAGCATTAATTGTGTGCAACTGCACCTAACACTACAAGAAAAAGGCTCAATTCCGACGGAAATTTTCGTCGGAAATAAACCTATTCCGTCGGAATTATAATATTACCGACGGAAAGTTCGGTCGATGATTCGGACGAAAATAACCGCGTCGGAATTAATTTCGTCGAAAATTCGGTCGAAAATAAATAATCCCCAACGTATTTTTCCCGTCGGAATTTTCGTCGTAATTATCATATGCCTGACAGAATAAATTCCGTCGAAAATAAATAATTCCATCGGCATTTTAATTTATATCTTCGACGGAAATTTCGTCAGAAAATCAACCCATCCGTCGAATATAACTACTTAATTTCGACGAAAATTTCGTCGTAATAAATTTATTCCGTCGGTAATAGTCCTTCCGATAATTAGGAAATTAATAATTTAATGCAATAATTCCGACGAAAATTCCGTCGTAAATACCAAATTCCGTCGGAAATACAAGATTTTTTTTTTAAAGGTTCTTTTTGCTTTTTTCAATGCCAGGTTTTAAAATCACATTTTTTGTACCTGCAAACCTGCTTTATCCCAACAACACAACAGCAATCCATTCTTTATGTTCACACACTTGATATAAATATAAACGACGACACATTATAAAATAAATTATTGTACTTTACAAAACTAAACCAAATTACGATGAATTACAATCAATTAAGTTAAATTAATTACAACTAAATTATAATCTACAAAGAATCATCGCCCGGAGATCAAGGGTTCTGTTGTGGTGTATGAAAATCATCGTTGTCACACCCCCCCCCCCCCACGCTCGCCAGCATGCTCGAAATTATCATCCTGTTAATACAATTACAAATATCAGTCATTAGTTCGTACTTGAGATAAAAATTCATAGTTAAATAATTATTGCAGAACATGCAGAACATATAACTTAAATTGAACAAAATACCTGTGCAGTTGTGCGTTGAGTCAGCATCGGGGCAAAAGCCTCCAACAACAGGGTAGTCACCATCCGAATCACCTCGTCTCGTATCGCGGCGAACTGCTCCGGAGATATGCCCGTACTCTTGACACTGGCCCCTCCTGCAACGTCCTGAGCAAGCTGGTGAAGACGAGCATTGGTAGGTAGGCTCTAACTATGGAATATCGGATCCGTACGAAACGTCTCCGACACCGCCGCCATAACCCGCTGGAACAACGCATCATCCAAGCCAGCGCCCGTATGAGATTGTCCAACATGTCCTCTCGAACGCTGGCTAGAACCTGCAACATTAAATATAACACAAAAAAAATGAAATATCAATATAAATTTTGAATTAACGAGCAACATACTACAATAAATACCTCCGGTCAATGTATATGCCGGCACCCTCGGCAGCCCCAACACTCGATATCTGCTCGTAGTGCTACTAGGGGGATCTTGAGATGCGACCCAAAGAGCCATCTCCTCATCCCTAGATAAGCTAACGACGGACGGAGGGATGGTAGAATCTCCCCTAGCAGCCTACAACTCAGCTACATGCTTGTCCCGAAGGCTCTGAAATCGGTCCTGTAATTTATTATGTATATGGTAGTTTATTGACTCATTTAATTAAGTACATGATACTAATTATTACATAACTTTATAAAAACTCTTACCCGTATAGCTGCAGCTGCCTGTGACATACTACATTTCTTTGGCGTGTGGGCTCTATCCCAGAACTCGATCATGGTGGGAGGTCGTCCCAACTCACCGCCCATGGCCTAACAAATAAAATTTTAATTTATCATTTATTTAGTACATATTTTTATGAGAATATTAAAGTAAACTAAATATATACATACCGATTTTACTTCTTCAAATGACCGCGAACTCGTAGTATGTACTACTCGGAGCTGACTACGATTTTTCTTCATTTGTTCTGATTTTTTTTGAATTCGTCAGCATCCCAATGAGTACATGTGACCTCCCATGCTGCATCTGAGATAATAGGGGGCTGATGGTCTCGAATAGTAGTCTCGGGTTGGTCTACAACTGCCCGGGCAACTCTATCTCTCATCTCGTACAACCAGCCGGTGTAGTTCTTCGCAACATGTGCAATAATAACATTGTCGCCTGTCGCCTGAGAGATGCCCTCCTCATATCTAAAATAAATCTAAGAAAACGAACTAACTTATCAGAAAAACTAAATTGAATGTGTAAGTAGTATGTACGTATACAGTTTAAATTATTTAAAATAACTTACGTGAAATTCACGTAACACGGTATCCATGAAGGAGGCATCATGCTGCGCGTACTGTGTAAATCGCATGCAGCCAATGGGGAGGTGTGTCAGATATATGGGGTGTAAAGTGGCTTTAGCCACATGATCTATAATACTACAAAACAAAACAAAGAACGCAAAGTTATGTTTATTGTTTTACAAAATAAATTAATTCAATTTAACATAACGTTATTTTACACTTACTGCGCAGAGCCGACATCTTCGCAGACAATATGCCCAACAGCTGGCGGGCGACCAAATAACCCAAGGTTCGTCCCTCGAGGACGTCGTCGAGCAATATCTGTAAGTAAAATTGAATAATTAAAGTTAATAAATCAATTCCCAAAACATAACCTACAAATAGTAAGCAAAACAAATTAATATTTAAGAAAATCTACTACCTGACGATGATGACCCGCCCTGAGTTCCGTCAGATGATCCTGCACGACCACCACCGCGCCGACCGCTACCACTATGCCTAGCCATAAATGTACTACTGAAATACAAAAATAAAATGCAATTAATATGCAGTTAATTAATTTAATTAAATAAAATACACTTCTTAAGTTTAAATGTAGTACGTCGTCAAACCCATCAGAATCATTTTCATAGTTATCCTCGGATTCTGACACGACTTCTTCATTATCAGTTTCGTCGTCAACCACGTCTTCCTCGACTTCATCATTATCGGGTACGTCTTCCTCGACTTCATCGTCAACCAGGTCTTCCTCGACATCATCATTATCAGGTACGTCAATGACATTTACCAATAAATCGTCGTTATGTAGGACTACCTGACTGGATTTGCTAATATCATCCTGCAATAGCTCATCTGTCCCAGACATATTAGTATCATCAAATGGACGAGTCTTTGTTGTGACAATTATATACCAGGGACTTTTACAATTTACTACATTAGATGCATAATAAACTCGAGTCGCTTGACTGGCTAATACGAATACGTCAGCAGAATGTAACTTTGACTTTATATTTACTGTGACGATTCTGTTACGATCAACTTTAACACCCTTCTCAGTATCAAACCAGCGACATTTAAATGTAACTACCTTTTTACCCACGGGATAATTGAGCGTAATTACTTCCTCTAAACGTCCATAATAATTGGACTCCGAATCTTGGTAACAACTGCCCAACACGACAATACCAGAATTGACTAAAGTCGGTTCGTTTATGTCATCGACATTAAATCTATACCCATTGACGATACAGCCGGGAAATGAACTAATCAATTTGTAAGGTCCTTCGATGACATCTTTAAAACGAACATAATTGTTGTCTTCTGCAACCCTTCTCTTAAACCACTGTTGAAAATTTATAGTCGTGAATGATTCCAACTGTACTGCATTTAAGCTCGGGTTTAAAGAACATGTTTCGTCTTCAAATGCACTGAAACAGTTATAACACGATTTAATTTTAGACTAGGCTATTAAAAATTAAAATTTTATGAATAGTATTTACTTACGTTATGTATGACGATACTTCGGGCATATTTAGAATCACATATGTAGACACAATTTTCAAATCTTTTTCTCTTAAGTACGTCATTGTCTCATGGCCAAATGGTTTAGCCGGATAAGAAAATACAACTAACTCATCAACACATGGTTGGACTCCAACGACCTCATTTTGACTTAAACGATTGTGTTTTGTTGTGACAACATCTTCAAAATACAATGAGCTGAAGTTGACAAGCTCTTCCTCCGTGTACCGTTCAGCAATAGAACCCTCTACACGAGCTTTATTCTTTACTTTCTGCTTTAAACGACGCATGTACCTAAAATACATTAATTAAGTTTACAAACATTACGAATATGAGTTATGAATATCATCAAAAAAGAAATGTAGACGATAATACCTCTCAAACGGATACATCCATCGATATTGCACAGGTCCTCCATGCTTAAGTTCATATGGCAGATGAATAGGCAAATGCTCCATCGAGTCAAAAAAACCCTGGAGGAAATATCATTTCTAACTTGCACATTGTCAGGACTATATTTTTCTCCATTTGCTCCACGCCAGTATACCTTATAACCGTTGAACATAGATCTCGAAAGAAATTTGAAAACTCGGTTAAGGCGTCTACAATTTTTCTGGGTAACCTATCGCGAAATGCAATTGGTATCAACTTCTGCATGACAATCATGACTTTTGAACCCAGTAATTTTCAACTGTTTAACTTTACTACAACCTTACTAAGTGAGAGACATAACATCTAGCAACAGTTCCAGATGGGGGACTATTTGGCATTCACTCCTAGTGAGTGAATGTCAAACGGGTTTCTAAGCTCCTAACCAAATTACATGCACAAGTGATTGAATTTACTAAACGAATTTTTTGGGTACAGCGCAATTGAATTTCTAAAATCGTAGCGAAACTGCATGTACAACTGATTTGATTAAATTGAGAGTATTCCATATTCACCCATTACGAGTGAATGTCAAGCGTGGAACGTTAAATTAATGTTATTTTATTTTATTTTATTTTGTTTTACTTAATTTACTTTATTTTCATTTTATTTAATTTAACTTAGTCTTATTTAAATTAATTTATTTTATTTAGTTTATTTCATTTTACTTAATTTAATTTATTTTTTCTGAATTATATTTAATTTCACTTAATTTTATTTAATTTCACTTAATTTAATTTTGTTTAATTATATTAACTTAATTTATTTTATTTTACTTAATTTATTTTATTTTATTTTATTTTATTTTAATTATATTAAATTTAACTTAATTTAATGTAAATTAATTATACATGATACAATTTTATTATATTAAATTAATTAAATTATATTTTATTTTAGTTTATTTTAATTGTATTTAATTTAACTTAGTTTAATTTAATTTAAATGTAATTATTTTATTTTATTTTATTTTATTTTAATTATATTAAATTTAACTTAATTTAATTTAATTATATTACATTAATTTTATTATTATTTAACTTAATTTAATTTAATTATATTACACTAATTTTATTATAATAAATTAATTTAATTATATTTTATTTGAGTTTATTTTATTTTACGTAATTTAATTTATTTTTTCTGAATTATGTTTCTCTTCATTTAATTTTACTTAATTTTATTTTAAATTAATTTATTTTATTTAGTTTTATGAATTTAATTTATTTTAAGTATATTTAATTTAACTTAATTTTATTTAATTAATTTAATTATATTTTTATGTTAGTTCATTTCATTTTATGTTATTATTACAAAACTAAGTAAATACTAAGCTTATTTTAATATTGACAAATTAGGAAAATACATAAATAGATGTAGGGCCCACAAATATTGCATTTGAACAATTTTAACAGAAATTCCGTCGGAAATACCCAAAATAATAACCATCAAGGAAATACCACATACTACCACAAATTAATTTCCACATACTGCCACAAAAAAAAATATATAGTCCACATACTTCCACAAATTAATTTCCACATAATTTCAAAATATATATATATATATATATATATATATATATATATATATATATATATACATACCTTAGATGCTACGGACGTCGGCGACGGAGGGGCGACGGAGGCGGAACGGACGGCGGCAACGGGAGGCGGCAACGGACGGAGGGGTGAGCCGTAGGTGTTGGGTCGTCGGTCGGAGGGGCCGGAAGGCGTTGAGAGAGAGAGAGAGATATCGTGACAGGAGAGAGAGAAAGATTACAAAAAACTGAAGCGGCTGGGGGAAAAAGACGATGAAAAGGGTTTTACGTTATTTTTGACGGAATATTCCGTCGATATTAGGTCCGTCGAAAATAATATAAAATCGACGGAAATTTGGTCGATTATATGTTCTATTCAGTCGAACTTATATTGTCTGGATGCGGGAATTTTGGCGCCAACAGGGATATACGATATCGACGGAATTCCGTCGACTATAACTTATTATCGACGGAATTAAATACGACGGAATAATCCGTCGTAATTATATTATTTTTGACGAAATTAATTCCGTCGGAGATAATTCCGTCGGAATTGAGCCTTTTTCTTGTAGTGTAATCACACTAGCTAGCTGAGCTATTGTGTGCAACTTCTGTTATTTTCTCTCTCTATTGTCTGAGTTATAACCTGTGCCAACTAAAGCTCCTAATGTTATTTTCTAAAAGGGGGCCCAGGGTATAGCCTGCTCAACCCCCCTTAAGCTCCGCCCCTGGACGTATTTATTAGATGCCTCACACGCTCTACAATGATCTACATACTAAAAAATTATTTTTATAGTAACTAAAAAACTATAATTGCTATAACATGAGTTCAATCTCAATATATTAATAAATTAAAGACTAAACTACTAATAAATCCTCAAACCCAATTACACCCTTGCGTTTAACCATTAGTCGATGTAACGACCCCGAAATTCGGCCCATATTCTTACCTTAAATTTTGTATTTATGATACATTACCTTTCTTACGTCCAAATTTCGGTTCGTTAATAATTCTTTAATCACCTTCTTTAATCCCTTGTTTGATTTTATAATCATCAATTACCGAATTTTTCGGTATAAATTTTTTTTTTCTTTTTCTCAATTCAATCATCGTATTAAAAATATTTGAATATTTAAAATCCTTACATTTTGATCCTAGTCCCATGGATCGCAACCTTTACTTTTTCTTTCTATTATAATGCTCAACATTTAATTTTAATGTTGATTATATCCATCCAATATTTCTTGTATCATGATTCATAATTAAATCATTTAATAATCTTTATCGTAATATCTATCTTGAACTACCACAGTTCATAATTTAACTTCACACATTCTGTCTGGAGTTGACATATACATACATATGAAACATCATTATAAACTTAACAAATATATCCACATTGACTGAAAAATATAACAATACATTTTCCCACCTTCTATGCAATTCACCTCAAATTTAATCCAATATTCTTGAAATTTATTTCATTGCCTGCAAAAATATTTATTAAGCAAGTAATGAGCACAACGGCTCAGCAAGTTCAACAGTTTATGCTTCACATAACATATACCTTATCATGCTTGGTGTGTGTCATACATCACGTGTAGTGCTTCTATTCAGGCATTATATCTCATATATATTTATATCGTTGCACAAAGCACACCTTGTTGTCATGTTAATCACGTATCACATAGCACATAATTTGTGTGCATTTAAAATAAATATTTCATATCATAATATTCAACATTTAACATTTGAGGGACTGAAGAACTTGCCTGGCGTCCAGTTATTTAAATTGATATCTCAAACTCTTAACTCGATCAACCTATGATCATAAAATAATCAAATAATAATTATTTATCTCTTTATGATATTAATTTACTTAATTAATATCATCTCTAGGCCAATTATAAATTTATATGGCCAACTATAATAACCTCGTTCCTTAAAATATTAGCATAACCTAATATTTAATACCTTCACTACGGACAACCCGGCTCATCGGATAATTTCTAGCATATTTGGTTGTTCGAATTTTTATTTAATCATTTTCTAACCTTTAAACTCATTAGATTAATATTTAGAATATTTAAATATTAATCTCCAATATTTAATATTTTTACAAAAATATTAAATTTAATGCTCAAACATCATTTCTATATTTTTAGTATTTTTCTATAATTTTCTAGAATTTTTAAACAATTTTTAAACATTTATTTCATTAAAAACTGATTATGGGGGCATTTTGGTAATTTTCGCGCCCATAAGGACACATCCGGCATTTCTCGGAAAGCTCAGGGGCATTTTCGTCATTTCGGCAACGTTAGGGACAAATCCGGAATTTTCCGAAAAGTCCAGGGGTAATTCTGTAACTTCCGCGGCCTTAGGGACACGTTGGGCATTTCCGGAAAAGGGCAGGGGCAACACGGTAATTTTACCGCGTTTCGGTCGGCCGCGCATTGCGCGGACCGACCCCCGGTCGTTCAAAACGACGCCGTTTTCCCTCTGATTCCGGAAACTTCCTACCGCGCATGGCGCGGTCGCCCCTTAGCCCCAGAAACGACGTCGTTTCTGGTCCCTGTTCACACACACACCGCGCCGCGCAATGCGCGGCTTCTCAGAAAATTTTTCTCTCTCTTTCTCGCGAACAGTATGTCAACTTCATCCAAAAAATCCATTTTTGCTCCAAATTTTTCACACAAAACTACTCCAAAAATTATGTAATTCATACATATATATCCTAAAATTATTTGGAATAATTATTCTAATTATTTATAAATTTTTCCACACAATTTATTTATTACTAATAAATACCAAAAATAATCAAATAATTCAAAATAATTTACTTTATACCTTCTTTGAAGCTTACTTTGATGGCTCCAAACATCCCTTTCTTGGTGGTTATGGTGTTTGCCGGCTTGGTGGTGGCGTCGGACGGTGGTAGAGAGTGTGTGCATGTGTTTGTTTTTCTTGCTTTTCTTTTTCCCTTTCATTTCTTTTCTTCCTTTATCCTTTTATACTCCCACACTCATCAGCCATGTTGGAATAAAAATATTTTTCCCACCGACTTATTTGCCCAACACTTGTCTCTCGAACGTTCCACCAAAAAATCAAGCGTGCAAGAATTTTATTTTTAATACATTACGTAATTAATTCGTGTAATAAATATTTTATATAATGTATATAAAATATTTATTTTAATTCACCTAAAATCATAATTTGATTTATGAATAATATTAGTATCCTTTTTGGTTATTTTTCTTGACAAATTTTGTACACGCATAACGCCATGCATGTAATTATTTGAGGTAATTAATACCTCTAAAAATCATAAAATAAATCGTATAACATATAAAAATTATCTTTCATAATTTTTCACTTCGTTTCTTGAACAACATGTTACATTAACATGTTCACATTTCCAAAATATTATTCTTCATAAACGTCATAATAATTTAATTATGCATAAACAAAATTTTTAATGAATTAAAACATTCATTTTTCCTCATTTAATTTCATTCATTACATTTCACATTCCTTTCCTTATATAAATTATATAATTTATTATTATATAATTTATATAATTAAATTATCCCTTTTTATAATTTTCATTTCACACAAAATATAATTTATAAAATTTCTTCCATCCTTATTCAATTTAATCACCTTATATAAATTATATAACTATTCTTATATAATTTATATAATTATTAATTTCTTCATACATTACTTTAATTTCCTTATATAAATTATATAATTTATTATCATATAATTTATATAATTACCTTTATTTCTCAATTAATTTCCAAATTTCCTCCATAATTCTTGGTAAATTCTAAAATCCATAATCATAATTTCACTAATTTCCTCATTACCTTTTTATTTAAACTTGGATTAATTTAATTATTAATCCCTTTATTTACATAATTAATGAAATTTATAATTATTACATAAACATACACATTTATATATATATACAAATGTATATATATACATATCTAACTCATTCTCACATTACCACATAATACCATTTAAAATCATAATTTCTATATTTCCATAACAATTTTATTGTACAATACATTGTACATTTACAAGAATTTTCTTTTATTCCTCATAAATTGTTTTTAAACAATTTATTTACATTTTCAATTATTTTAAATCAACACAAATCATTACCATTTCTATACAGATTTAATTTATCAATTAAATCTCTTCAAACATCTTAAATCACATAAAATATCTCAAATAATTTAAATCATCTTGATAATTTTATCAATTAAATTCTCATTTAATATTAATAAAGAATTTCTGAAAAATCTGGATCCTCACATTCTTCCCCCCTTAACAGGATTCCGTCCTCGGAATCATAATGGCCGTAATATTCATACGGATCTTATTTATAGCACTTTGCTATACCTTTATCTTAATGAATCACAATTAATTCCATAATAATCATAACTTACCTCTTTAATATCCATAATTTACATGGATAGCATCATAATAGTCATAACGGTCAGAATATTCAATTAGTAACTCAACATTATATTTCATAATTCTCTAAAAATTTATTCATAAAATTTTAACTTATTTCTTGATACACTTATCAAGATATTTTCTCATTCTCTGGAAAACTCCTTTCTTTAATTACACTTACCCTTACTCGATCCACTTATTTCATATTCTTTATTGCATCTCATTCATACAACATCTTTATATTCTCAATTCATATTCATGAATCTTCTTTTCATTCCATAATCATTCCTTAATACTTTTATTATTCATCACTAGGTTTTAAAGTTAACCTTTACTTGATTAATCATAATCATTATTTAGAATTATTCTGAAATTCCTGGGGTATCACATTCACCCCTCCTTCATAAAATTTCGTCCTCGAACAATTACTTTACCTTTATTTCGCATATCTTTCTTTCCTTCCTTTCTCATAGTCATTGCACATTGCAATCTTTCTAATCCGACACATTTCATAATTTCTTTACTTCACAATTATTGCTTTCATTAATGCTCATATTTAAAAATATTACCCCATCCTACCATCCAATCTTCATAAGAGTAGAGAAATTTATTTTGGAAATTTTCATACTTTGCTGGATGAACACTTATCCCGGTTAACAGTATTTCACTCCCAGAGTACCTCATACTGCAACCCATTAAAATAATAACTTTTCAGAATAATCTGAACATGATCCCGATTTACAGTACTTCGCTCCCCGAGTACCTCATACTGCAAATCCTGACAGTGGATCAGTCTGTCATTAAATGATGGATGTTTCACCATACTTTGCATTTCTATGCCAGGTGATCATTTAATCAACCTGCAACATTCTTAATCTTTTTGTTCATCCCAGCCTTAGAATTTATTCGAAGAAAATTTTTATAACTTTCAAAGAATATGAAGTCAATACATTTCAAAATTTGTCTAGCTGAATCAATAGCTCAGACTTATATTCCTTCAACGCTTGTCTAGCTAGATCAATTAGCATAGACTTACTTTTAACACTTTATAATCCGCAGAAATTTTAAAACATTAATCATGTCAAAACTTTTCAAAACGTCTAGCCGAGTCAAATGGCCATGACTTATAGCTTTGACATACCTTCATAAATCAAAATCATTTATGACTTCATGTTACCGCATCATTTTGACAGTACGTTGAGGATTCCATCGTGAATAATTCCTACACCATAAACCATACTTTATGGTGTTGAATCATCTTATAACGAAATAGTACCGCACCGTCTCAACAACACGTTGAGCATTCCGTCATTCATTCCGTCATTCATCACATCTACACCGGGCTAAACGGTGCATGGATGATTCTTTTAAAATACATTTTGATATTCAAAATATTTTTGTCTAGCCGAAACAAGTAGCATAGACACTTTTTAGATCGCTTAAAAAATTCATTTCTATTTTTCAAAGCACATTCGTGCCAAATTAACTTGAAGCCAAGAATTTCGAAGTCTAGCAAAGCTAGAAGAATGGGAATATCCTAAATTCCCTAACATTCATATTCAGTTTCTTCACTTAAATATTAACTTTATTGCTAGGACTATTTTCATTATCATATTAAAATTTCTATCTACTCCATCATTCTATAGTCCCCGTATAGTTCATCAAACTTGCCACACATTATGAGTCCAGGAACTTACCACAAGAATATGAGTTTTAAAGCTTGTCCTAGCAATATGTAGTCTGAGAACAAGTCAAAGACTATCCATATGCTGAGGGGCTCAAAACATACCATACGATTATGAGTCATGGACTTACCACATGCATGAGTTTTAAGAACTCGTGCCTAAATTTAATATTATTTATCTGTCAAAAACTACTAGCGCGACTCTAACATTTCAATGATTATCACATAGTAACTGGGTAAACACAAATCCCCCGCCCATACAAAGGATTGTGCAATTCAGTCACCACGAGAGTCCTCAATTGAAATTTCGTTCCCAAGTTTTCTGCCCCCTTATCATAACATTACATTTCTGTCATTCATCATTCATCATTCTCTGAATTCTCTTTGTACTAATTCATAGTACCATATCTCTTTATAGCATCAAGCTATACTTTTTTTCGACCATTAATAGGTCTCTCTGTCATTCCACATTTCATTCATGTCTTATCATTCCCTGAATTCTTCTTGTACTATTTCATAGTACTCTTTCTCTTTATAACATCAAGCTATACCTTTTTGACCCTTAATAGGTCTCTCTGTTCTTTCACATTCTTACTTGATCCCATCATGATCTCACTTTACAATCTACTCCTTACTCGCTTTCCTTATCTCGTGATCGTATCGTAGTACGATCCTCTTACCGTTCTTGATCATATTATTATGATCTTTTGCTATGCTCTTTAGATTACCTTTCATCTTTATCGTTTAAATCAGGTGTCCCCTGATTTTCTCTGAGATTCATCTTTGAATCATTTCAAATATTCTCTTTCAATTATGTTCTTAATTGAACTTATCAATTTCTCAGTTCATTACCTTCATTCAGATCTTTCTTAACATCTTTATCTCTTCCTTATAATCTTATCTCTTTCTTGAAATCTTTCATATTTCCTTTACTTTAGCCAATATCTGAGAACTATCATTCTCAATTTACAGCTTTCCATTCTAATCCCCCCCATGTTCATCAAACTTATCACGTATTTGGGCTCAGGAACTTACCATAATCATATGGATAAGGAGCTTGTCCTAGTCAGGCCTTAGTCGCCCATTCGCTAAAGGGGCTCCACCATACAACCATGAGTCACGAACTTACTATACGCTTGGGTTTTCAGAACACACAACTATCTTTATTCTTTCTTAGGTTATAGCCTAAGGTATCATTTACCTAAGGTTTATAACCTCTAGCTCTGATACCAACTGTAACGACCCCGAAATTCGGCCCATATTCTTACCTTAAATTTTGTATTTATGATACATTACCTTTCTTACGTCCAAATTTCGGTTCGTTAATAATTCTTTAATCACCTTCTTTAATCCCTTGTTTGATTTTATAATCATCAATTACCGAATTTTTCGGTATAAATTTTTTTTTTCTTTTTCTCAATTCAATCATCGTATTAAAAATATTTGAATATTTAAAATCCTTACATTTTGATCCTAGTCCCATGGATCGCAACCTTTACTTTTTCTTTCTATTATAATGCTCAACATTTAATTTTAATGTTGATTATATCCATCCAATATTTCTTGTATCATGATTCATAATTAAATCATTTAATAATCTTTATCGTAATATCTATCTTGAACTACCACAGTTCATAATTTAACTTCACACATTCTGTCTGGAGTTGACATATACATACATATGAAACATCATTATAAACTTAACAAATATATCCACATTGACTGAAAAATATAACAATACATTTTCCCACCTTCTATGCAATTCACCTCAAATTTAATCCAATATTCTTGAAATTTATTTCATTGCCTGCAAAAATATTTATTAAGCAAGTAATGAGCACAACGGCTCAGCAAGTTCAACAGTTTATGCTTCACATAACATATACCTTATCATGCTTGGTGTGTGTCATACATCACGTGTAGTGCTTCTATTCAGGCATTATATCTCATATATATTTATATCGTTGCACAAAGCACACCTTGTTGTCATGTTAATCACGTATCACATAGCACATAATTTGTGTGCATTTAAAATAAATATTTCATATCATAATATTCAACATTT
The DNA here is from genome assembly GCA_947179155.2 of Hedera helix. Taxonomy (NCBI): domain Eukaryota; kingdom Viridiplantae; phylum Streptophyta; class Magnoliopsida; order Apiales; family Araliaceae; genus Hedera; species Hedera helix. The sequence continues at coordinate 6,541,290 of OX359275.1, read as the reverse complement.
AACATTTGAGGGACTGAAGAACTTGCCTGGCGTCCAGTTATTTAAATTGATATCTCAAACTCTTAACTCGATCAACCTATGATCATAAAATAATCAAATAATAATTATTTATCTCTTTATGATATTAATTTACTTAATTAATATCATCTCTAGGCCAATTATAAATTTATATGGCCAACTATAATAACCTCGTTCCTTAAAATATTAGCATAACCTAATATTTAATACCTTCACTACGGACAACCCGGCTCATCGGATAATTTCTAGCATATTTGGTTGTTCGAATTTTTATTTAATCATTTTCTAACCTTTAAACTCATTAGATTAATATTTAGAATATTTAAATATTAATCTCCAATATTTAATATTTTTACAAAAATATTAAATTTAATGCTCAAACATCATTTCTATATTTTTAGTATTTTTCTATAATTTTCTAGAATTTTTAAACAATTTTTAAACATTTATTTCATTAAAAACTGATTCTGGGGGCATTTTGGTAATTTCCGCGCCCATAAGGACACATCCGGCATTTCTCGGAAAGCTCAGGGGCATTTTCGTCATTTCGGCAACGTTAGGGACAAATCCGGAATTTTCCGAAAAGTCCAGGGGTAATTCTGTAACTTCCGCGGCCTTAGGGACACGTTGGGCATTTCCGGAAAAGGGCAGGGGCAACACGGTAATTTTACCGCGTTTCGGTCGGCCGCGCATTGCGCGGACCGACCCCCGGTCGTTCAAAACGACGCCGTTTTCCCTCTGATTCCGGAAACTTCCTACCGCGCATGGCGCGGTCGCCCCTTAGCCCCAGAAACGACGTCGTTTCTGGTCCCTGTTCACACACACACCGCGCCGCGCAATGCGCGGCTTCTCAGAAAATTTTTCTCTCTCTTTCTCGCGAACAGTATGTCAACTTCATCCAAAAAATCCATTTTTGCTCCAAATTTTTCACACAAAACTACTCCAAAAATTATGTAATTCATACATATATATCCTAAAATTATTTGGAATAATTATTCTAATTATTTATAAATTTTTCCACACAATTTATTTATTACTAATAAATACCAAAAATAATCAAATAATTCAAAATAATTTACTTTATACCTTCTTTGAAGCTTACTTTGATGGCTCCAAACATCCCTTTCTTGGTGGTTATGGTGTTTGCCGGCTTGGTGGTGGCGTCGGACGGTGGTAGAGAGTGTGTGCATGTGTTTGTTTTTCTTGCTTTTCTTTTTCCCTTTCATTTCTTTTCTTCCTTTATCCTTTTATACTCCCACACTCATCAGCCATGTTGGAATAAAAATATTTTTCCCACCGACTTATTTGCCCAACACTTGTCTCTCGAACGTTCCACCAAAAAATCAAGCGTGCAAGAATTTTATTTTTAATACATTACGTAATTAATTCGTGTAATAAATATTTTATATAATGTATATAAAATATTTATTTTAATTCACCTAAAATCATAATTTGATTTATGAATAATATTAGTATCCTTTTTGGTTATTTTTCTTGACAAATTTTGTACACGCATAACGCCATGCATGTAATTATTTGAGGTAATTAATACCTCTAAAAATCATAAAATAAATCGTATAACATATAAAAATTATCTTTCATAATTTTTCACTTCGTTTCTTGAACAACATGTTACATTAACATGTTCACATTTCCAAAATATTATTCTTCATAAACGTCATAATAATTTAATTATGCATAAACAAAATTTTTAATGAATTAAAACATTCATTTTTCCTCATTTAATTTCATTCATTACATTTCACATTCCTTTCCTTATATAAATTATATAATTTATTATTATATAATTTATATAATTAAATTATCCCTTTTTATAATTTTCATTTCACACAAAATATAATTTATAAAATTTCTTCCATCCTTATTCAATTTAATCACCTTATATAAATTATATAACTATTCTTATATAATTTATATAATTATTAATTTCTTCATACATTACTTTAATTTCCTTATATAAATTATATAATTTATTATCATATAATTTATATAATTACCTTTATTTCTCAATTAATTTCCAAATTTCCTCCATAATTCTTGGTAAATTCTAAAATCCATAATCATAATTTCACTAATTTCCTCATTACCTTTTTATTTAAACTTGGATTAATTTAATTATTAATCCCTTTATTTACATAATTAATGAAATTTATAATTATTACATAAACATACACATTTATATATATATACAAATGTATATATATACATATCTAACTCATTCTCACATTACCACATAATACCATTTAAAATCATAATTTCTATATTTCCATAACAATTTTATTGTACAATACATTGTACATTTACAAGAATTTTCTTTTATTCCTCATAAATTGTTTTTAAACAATTTATTTACATTTTCAATTATTTTAAATCAACACAAATCATTACCATTTCTATACAGATTTAATTTATCAATTAAATCTCTTCAAACATCTTAAATCACATAAAATATCTCAAATAATTTAAATCATCTTGATAATTTTATCAATTAAATTCTCATTTAATATTAATAAAGAATTTCTGAAAAATCTGGATCCTCACAGTCGAACTCGCGGAAATATAAGACAATCACAATATTGACATTAGGATGTTTCCCTCCTCCTTGCTCACTTCTTCACCTTCACTTCTCCTTAAGTCATTTTGAAACATTTACTTTCGGTCCCAAACTTTAAAAAGTTATTTTCAAGATTCAAGAAAATTACGGGGTAGTATTTTGTAGTGAATATGCCTGCTTGTATTATGAAATCAACCTTTTAAGAACCAAAGTGATGCATCAGTGATCCATCAAGTACTGGTGCAACAATGATTCTTTCACCATAACACGAGGCGAGTTTCTTAAAAAGAAAAAACTCGCGGGGCCGGCCCGGTCAAGCCCAACTTGGGATACAGACTTATTATTTTCAGTCTAAAAAAAATTGGGCTATTTTGGCCCCTCCCGCAGCTGGTTTGCCCTGTTTGGGTTGGTCCGACCCGTTTGTCAGGTCTAATTTCATCTTATAGTTGTCAGTTACAATTAATTTGAGTCATGTCGACATAAATAATATTTTTTCTCTTTTGATTTATAAGATTAATATTAATTTTTTAAAAATTAAATTAAGATATTTTTAAATTTAAAATTAACATAATTTATTTAAATTTTAAAAATAATAAATCTTGCAATTAGTAATACTTTTTAGATAATTCATGATATTCATAATTGAATTGTCTTAAACTAAATGAATTCATGTCAATTTTAAGTTTAAAAATATTTGAAATTGATTTTTAAAAAAATAACAAGGATCTTATAATTTGAAACAGACGAAGTATAAAATATCAACGTATATACAGAATAAAAAAGAAGAAGGAGAATTGGTATTTTCACAAGTGAAAGTAATAGTTTTACAAGATCATTTTCACATGAATAGTAAATGGGTCTCACACTTGTGTGACGTGAGAGAGATCTTATTAGTACTTGCATTTGTACACTTTCTATTTAGATTTGATGATAACTAAAAGCTTAATATATATTTGTATTAACAAGTACGATGTGTAAATTCCTTGTAAAAGATTTCATGTAAAATGACTTCATGATGGAATTTGTTATGTTTATCCAAATCGTAGAGTATAAGTGATCTTTATAATAGTTAAAATGTATCTAAAGCAAACTGGCGTCTCGTAGAGCTGAAGAGTACTCTAAGATCATAGAGTAAATAAAAGACTCTCAGATCGTAGAGTAAGATATCGGGATGAAGAGTTAGATCATAGAGTGAACAGGAGCCGTACAAAGATTGTAAAGTAAGATGGTTGGACGTAGAGTTAAAACATAGAGCCTAGATAAGACGTAAAGGAAAATTGAACTACTTAACTATCTAAGGGGCTAACTCTAATATTCAATGACAGTTCATTCAGAATCGTAGGGAGATATGAACTAACATGTCAGTGAATAACAACGATCATTAGTCTCAACGCATAATTCCCACTGTTAATCTTCAAATGTGTTTAGTGATAAGGACAAGATTTCAATCAGCTTTATCCAATAACTATATTAACAAGGACGAATGACACGTATTTGCTATTTCACCAAATAGCGTACTGTTGAAAGATACTTAAGATGGTCCAACAGATAACAATGCAAAGTCAAGTCAATTAAAAAATGGCAAGTGTCCTAAACTGAATGGAGCAATAATAACTTTTCAATAAAGAAATTCTAGAGAGATAATATAAAAGATTTGCTACCTCAGACACATAAAGGACAACACAACACAGAAAACAACGAAAAAGTTCAATCAAAAGAAAAGTGCTCACTCTACGATTTATAAGAAACTTATCTGTTGTTAAGTCATTTTCAAGAGAACTTCAAAGTAACTTAGCAGCACCTTAACAACATCTCTCAGTGATTAACAGATTTAACTGATCTTGTAAAGCCAAGTCTAAGTGACTTGCTTGATTCTTAGTGAATCAAATCATTTTAGCCAAGTCTAAGTGACTTGCTTGATTCTTAGTGAATCAACTAGTATATAGGTTCTCAGTGAACCAAGATTTTTGTAACCTAACATCCTTAGTGGATCATCCTTACTCTCAAAATAGAAGAGAAGATTAGGGGACTTTTGTGCTTTGAACCTCTTAAAAATTGTGTCCATTTACGTTACTATTTTTATAACTGCTCTTACATTATAACCACTCTACGATACTTGTTGTAACAACTTTTCATATTATTATCAAAGTTAAGAACTGAGATATCTAATTATATCTTTCAGGAGATTTTTTAAATAACATAATCCGTTGTGCTTAACCAAATAGGTTAACTTGCTTAATCCATTTGGTAATCATTACTTAAAAATAAATTTTAAAAAGAATCTATTCAACCCCTCTTCTAAATCTCTTTGCACCATTGGGGAATAACAAATGGTATCAGAGCTTCGTTCTCGTTTGAACTAGCCTAACAGCTTAAGTAGATCCATGACACAATAAAATCAGTTATAAACTTGGTGGTAGAAATAAGCTACTACTATGCAATAGAGAAAAAATTGTTAATTAAAAAGTTTGTATACAGATTTATATAGACGCAATAGATGACAGGCAAACGCAATAGATGACAGGCAATTTGATGTTGTATAGAATTACCTATATATACCAACAACGCTTGCTCCATCTTAAGAAGATTTAAACAAGGGTGCTTTTAAACAAAGAGTTTAATGGACAGACAACGAGAAGAAACTGGTGGCATGGACAAAAGAGACAAAAACATCTTGTTATTTCCTAGAGGTACATGAAAGTGATCTACAAGGGGGTTGAATAGATCTTTATACATTTCTGTATACTTTTTCTTTTAAAGCACATTTACCAAAAGTATGAACAATTGAATATGCAGTGAAATACTGTATTTGGTAAAATCCCTTATGATACTTTTAAAGTCAACTGTACGGTTCTGTAATTTGTATGCTAGTGAATAAATAACTCAAGCAGATAAAACAATCAGTTTTAGCATAAATATGAAAGATAAAGAAGGGGGTAAAGATACATTGAGAACACATGAATTTTTAAGAGGTTTGAAGACTAAATAACTCCTAGTCCTCTCTTTTACTCCAATGAGCAAGGATAATCCACTAAGGATATGGTCACTAAGACCAGGCTCACTAAGAACCATTACATCAGGACACGAAGTCTAGGACATTAAGTCCTCCCATATAGCGTCTGATTCACTAAGAATCAAGTGGGTCACTAAGTCTCATCTACCCTCCTTAGGACACTAAGTCATCTTCCCTCCTTGGGGCTGATTCCTCCTAATCAGACGGGTTACTAAGTCCCAACTTTGATTGTTTATTGTTGATATGTGTGGGGTGTTGCCAAACTGACATTAAACTCTTATATGAAGAGCTTGGTAATTAAGGAATAATTCTGTTGATCTCTTCTCTTTCTTGAACCCTTTGTATATTTATGATCGGCTCTGACTCTTGTATGGTTAGAATCATTCTTTGATCGATCATCCAAAGTGTTGAGTAACTTTGGGTTAAATATTTCTTTATGTAGTTGATCGATTACCTCCACGGTCTCTAGTGGATAGGCCTTTTTCTCCTTATGTTACTTCTCTAGTGCATCGACTACCATTTTTGTGTGTTTTTGACCATTTTTCTCTTTTTGACTTGACTTTAGCATTTGGTCGATCTCTCAACCCTTCTTTTTTTTATCTGAAGTACATATATATATCCTTCAGATAATTTGTCCATAGAGAATTATAGTTATTTATTTGATGTCCAAATCTTAGAGGGTCTCTGATATTAAGATATTTGACGTGTCAGTTTACTTTCTACCATATCTTCATATCATAGTTCTAAATATGGAAACCACATGGATGACATCATACTGTCAGGATATTTGTTTGACACATCTTCCTTAGATTTCCGTAGTATACATTCAATGATCGGTTGAATATTTTTGAGTATTCAAACACTTCTCATTTCTTGTTTCTCGATCAATCAACTATGAATATTATTCCTTAAAAATTGTAGTGTTTGACTTGACTGACTTACGATTTGCAGCTCTGCGATTGGATTTACGATTTGATTACTCTGCGAACCGTACCAAGATCGTTTAGCTCTGTGAGAGTTACTTAACTTTACGAACTTAGTGTTGTCCTTACTATCGTCATTTTACTTTACGAAATCAGAGTTTACTTTACTATTCTCGTCTTGCTTTACGACTAAATCAAACTCTGCAATCCTTATTCAGTGGACCGTTCTATAAATTGCAGACTCTCTGATCAACCTTACGATTCTTTTGCTTGGTTGTTAGCTTTACGATCTTCTGAACACTGCAATCAATTCTAAAATACTTTTTCATTTTTGATTGGCCTCCTCTTACTTTGTCAATTTCTGTCATCGTATCGTAAAGTATACTTTTAGACTTATCTTTCTCAACGATATTTCTTGGCGTGCTTATTCTTTGTCTGCTACCATTTTTCATATCTTCATTGCATACTTAGTTCACTTCTTAAGAACTAAGATTTCTCCTTGATTTTGACTCTTGTCTTTTTTACTTTCTTCTTGTAGAGTAACTCATCCTTACTTGGACACTTACTAATCTCAGTGTTATGATTTCACTATATCTCTTTCCAGAGCACTTCTTTTGTTATTAGTGGATAACACATGTGTCCTCTTTTAGCTTTTCCTGAATACTACTTTATTCCCTGTCTTCTTAGGCTAATTTACCTCAGATTTCTTCTTATAAGAGGACTCTTAGTTAGGACATCCCAAATCATATGTCATAGAAAATCTATCCCTTAGTAATGTAACTCAACAATATGTAGCACTGATGCAACTCAACCCCTTTGCATTAAGAACTCTGATAGGTAACACTGATGCAACTCAATGATGATGTAGTTTTACATTTTGAAATGACTCAATGATAGTAAGTGACTCAACAATCTGATGATATTCAGTGTTTGGATTCATTCTAATTGTAGGAAAATTTTAATTTGTTATTATTTATTGTTTTAAAATATAAACACTTATTCGACCCCCCTTTTAAGTGTGCACATACAGAATTACAGGCTCAGATTTTAGAGTTTATAGTGTATAGTTCAATCTTACAATGTTCATCAAGTTTATAGTGTTTTTAACTGACTCTACGATCATTCGAGATTTCAATCGTAAGGTTCACTTTACTCTATATTTACCAAACCAAAGGTTAGTATTTGACCATCATGATCAGTAGAAATGATTAACATCATTAAGTCCTTTCATGAGTGAAGTCTCCCAATGAACACTGTTTTAGAATTGGTCTTAGAATGTTATTTTCAGCCTCAGATTGAGATAAAAAGAAAGTAGGTTTCTGAGATGTTCCTAACTTAGTCAATGCTTTTTCTTATTTTAATTTAAGGTTGATAAAGGTTGACTAAGACGTTCTAAATAGTGTTGTGTGTATGCAACTTATCACATATAGCACATAGAGCAGCTAAGATTTATGCACACATACATTAAGAGAGATGTTAAGCCATACTTTACTGATATTAATTTCTGACTATTAGTGGTGATGTCCCTTTAGTCTTTTCTTCCTCATGTCTATTGGCTCTGAGCTGCATTCTAGATCCTTTCTTTCTTGAGCTCCTAGTCTTCTCCTCCCTCATTTCTCGTTTTTCTCTTTGGGTTATGCATTTATTTCCTTCTAAGTATACCGTCTCTCTCACTCTTAGGCAACATTAGACATTGACTAGTCTGATGACCTCCTCAAATTTCAATAACAACAAATAATGGTCCAGCTTTAGTGATTACCAAATTTCATAAGATATCTTCCCTAATGGTGGAGTTTGCTACAATCAACAACTATTGAGATATGATAATACAGATATTTGGATTTAAATACTTAGATTGTTGTTGTAGATGGAGATTGATGAAGTAGTTCTTATCATTTTTTTGAGATTTTTTCAGAGCTAGCAGAACTATGTCTTCATCTCAAGGAAAATCTTAAGTGACCCATCTGCAACTTTATTTATTAAGCACTAGCTTATTAATAAGCTATTCTTTTCAACAGTTGCTGTAGAATTACCTTGGGTAAACCCTTAGAAGGTTAAGGTCTTAAAAGTCCATATAGTAGATAGAGTTCACATGAATTTGATGACATTTTTTAGCATGCATTTAGATGAGACTCGCTAGCTTTCCTTAGTATTTAGCATTTAAGCATATTCTGAGCAGTTGTCCTTTATAACTATAAATAAGACACTGTTTGCATGTCTAGACTGACAATCTGCTTCTTTGTGTTCGACCATTCTGAATTAGATTTGGCAACCCTTACTTATGAATCTGTAATAGATGGGGCCATATTTGAATAGTCTTATATGATCTTGCTCTAACATGCTTCTTAGAATCTTTTAATGTAGATGCATGTACTTTGATCTTTTCAAATAGAAATAAAAACATCGAAGCTCATAGGTAAATTCCTTTACCTATTACAAAACTAGTTTTAGTACCATGAGATCTACTCATATGGTTAAGCAAGTTTTATGAGAACCTTCTTTGATATCAATTATTGTTTTTGAGACGTACATGAATATGATCTAGAAATGGGGTTGAATAGATCATTATACAATTAGTATATAACTTTTAGCATTTAAGAACATCTTTATCAAATAATTAAGCAAATGTATGTGTAATGGAATTAGAATATTTGGTAAAACCCCTTTTTGATCATTACAATCGAAATACACAGAAGTACATAAATTTGCAAATGGAAAGATATCTTTATAATGATCTCAACATACATGACATAAACATGAAATACAAAGAAAGAGGTAAAGAGACATTGAGAACACAGTGTTTTAAGAGGTTCGGAGCATGAACTACTCTAACTCCTCTCTTTCACTCCGCTGAGTAGAGATATTCCACTAAGGATAAATTGGACACTAAGTCCTCTCCCACTAAGGGTTTGATTCACTAAGAATCAGGCAGTTCATAAAGTCCCTTCTTTTCTCCATATAGGACACTAAGTCATCTTCCCTCAATATGGACTGATTCACTAAGACTCAAACGGACCTTACCCGATTTCCTCCATAGGACACTACGTGTAATGATATACAATTTAGAAATATTGCCAACATTATAAATTAATAAGTTATTAATAGAATTTAAACATTTTAAAGTGTGACAAGTATTTTGGGATAAGTCAATTATGGATTATTTGACATTAGAATAAAATTCAAACCTAATGAAATAATTTTGGATCAAAAAGGACTTGAATTGGATTAAAATTGAGCAAGTTATGAATTAATAAGAATAAATTTTCTAGGATTTTGGACAATTGACCAAAGTGCCCTTGACAAGTTGGAAAATGACCATGGTATCCTAAAATGAAGTCATGACTAAATTGTACTTGGTTAGTCATGTGAAATGACTTAAATGCCCCTAACCTTACATGAGTTAAACTTAACTAAGTGAGTTAATTGCTAGAATTATACATACAAGATATGTATGTATATATTTTGTAAGTATCACACTTATTAGTTCATTTCTCATTTCATCCTTCCAAGTTGCTAAGAGAGCTAAAAGAGAAAAGAAGAAGGGGAGCTAGGGTTTTGTCAAAAGCTTGTAAAACTTCAAGGAAAAGTGATCAAAGGAAGAAGAAGTAGCCATCAAAGTGGAGAATCTAGCACTATCAAGCTTTGTAGCTAAAAGGAAAAGAGCACATAGAAGGTATAATGATGTTCAAGCCATAAAACATGGTGTTTGTGTTTAAATGTTAGTTTAAGTGAAGCCATGCATGTATCTTTAAAAAATATGTGTTAATTATGTGATTTGAGTGAATCTATATGCTATATGATTGATAAAGTATGAAACCCTAAGCTCTAGTGTGCTAGAACAAAGGTGGTGCACTATTCATGCTCATATTCAAGGCTATAAAGAATGATCATTGGATGATCATGTGTTATATGTTCATAGAAGTAATGAAATCATAGTTGAAGGGTTGAACATGTTGGATTCATGCATATTATTTTGCTAGATAGCAATTTAAGTGTCTAGATGGTCTAAAAGTATGCATTGTGAAGGAAGAATTGCAATATTAGGCTATATGTTGTATGTAAACCAAATTATAATCTGTAAAGTGTTGTGGATGGTGCATGTAGGAGTTACACAAGCATACAAAGTTGCTAAATGTGTTTATGGTAGTCTATGTGATGCATGAGGTTCAAGATGTCAAGTGAGTTTAAGTTTGAAATTTGCTAAAAAAGGTAAAATGCAACCAATGTGTGATTTTTGGCCAATATGTGTAATTGAAGGCCAAACGAGGCCAAACATCTAAGTTTGATATAAATGCATGTGTTAGAATCGAATTGGGAGTCGTTTGGCGTCTATGACGATAAATGTCCATTTTAAACGCTTTAAAACGTACGCCGACGTCCAAAACGAAATTTTTGGAAAAATAAAGCCAATTTATGATTTTAAATATTTTGAAGGCCCATGCAAGTCAAATACATGTTATGTGTGCTATGTGAAGTGTTAGAACTCAGAAAGTCAAATTAGGGCCAAAGATAGAAGGGATTTTAGAAAGAAATTTTTTTCTGAAAAACCAGCACTGTGTCGGGGCGCCCTTTTTTGCACTAGAGACTGCGCCGGGGCGCAGTGCTGCTGTGAAGAGCTCGCTGGGGCGAATTTAGTACGAGTCGGGGCACAATTTGGCCGAGCCAATCTCACGGCCAATGAAGTTCCAAGAAGGAAAGATGGCGCCGGGGCACCATGTACTAAATTTTGAAAAATAAATTTATTTTGCCAAAAATGAAATATTTTGATATTAAATGATAAAAACATGTATGCGAACCATAATTTGATAAAAATAATCAATGTGGTAGATATTAAAACTTAAGTGAACAATATGTTATATGTTAAAGGTTATATATAGCTAAATGGTAGCTTGTATAGCAAGTTATGTCATGCATATGTATTTAACTAATGCATGAACCAATATTATGGTTATGTAGGACTCAATCGGGATAAGATTTGTCCAATTGAGATAGACGAGGACAAAGGTAAGTTTTCTAACCGAACTTCCAATTATAGTTCATTAAACAGACATTCATGTTATACACTCATATGATCATGTAAAGTTCATTCACTATTGAACTACTTTGAAAAGGTCGATGCCAATCTTGATTCCGGTTAGACACGTATGATGATACATGTTGAAATCAAATGTTTATTGTTATGTGATCCAATCCACATTGCTGTGGTGCGGATTCTATAATATGCTGTAACAAAATAACCCTGATAAAAAGGGAGTAAAGTATAAAGCATTATAATTTTATGGCGTGGTTGCGTCGTTAGATGTTTATGTTATGCATAATATAAAAGTACGATGAGCTGATCACCCAGAGTACACATCTAATTTGAACAGCAGTCTTATGACTACCTTGGGCAATATCAGTCTTTATGATTGGTATTGTTCTTAACGAGTTCTTGGTCTTGTGACCATACAACAAGCAAATTCCATGCTCTCAGTCCCTCATGTAAAGTTCATGTATAATTTCCATGTTCATATATTGAACCGATGTTGATATCAATCAGCTTATTGATACTGATCCAGTTTATTAAACATGATTCAGTCTATTGATATTAACCCAACTTATTGAAAATATTTCAGTTAATTGACATTGATTCAATTATCATGCATGATTTAGTTAAATCGTATATGATTTTTCATTCACTATTCTGAAATGTCATGTCATCATTTACTTATATACTTACTGAGCTATTTTATGATCATTCTTGTTTTAAACATGATATTTCAGTTAAACCTGAGCAGGCCGAGGGGTCGATTACAGACAAGGGAAAAGGAAAAGTCAGTAAGCAATAGATGTATTGTGATAGAGTCATGAAAATATTATTTTATCTTTTGTAATATTTCAGATATGAATGTGTATGTATAAAGGTATGTAGAACCTGGAATAATTATGTATGAATATAAATTAAGTTTTATTATTTTATTCAAATTAGATGAATGTGATGATAGTAACGTGAGCACCGAACCCGTGGTTCAAGGGGCTCGAATTTAGGAGCATCACACTAAGTCTGTGACACCCCCAAATCTAGGCCCACACAGCCCAAAGTTGAGTTGTCAAAAAACTACAACAAAATTATTACAACGTTTAACAATACAGTGTATAATAATATACAACTAAGTCTTCATTATTATTGCCACACTATTTTACAACACGTGAAGACTACGATAGCTATCCCTCGGACTCTCACTCCATCCCCCGACTAGACCCAGCTACGTTCTCATCTCCTGTTGAAAAATAATGGAACAAAAAGAAAGGGTTAGCTCAAATAACCCAATAAAGAATATCATGACTAAGATAATGATGAATAAATTATCGTTAGCCTTCAACAGTTGAGTTCTTGATAGAATACAATATACTACAAGGTTTATATCAAAAACTGCAGTTAAATTCTTAAATAACGTTCAGATCAATAATAGCAGCGGAATGAACAATCTATTAGAAGAATAATGCATACTATAATGTCCACTCGCTTATCTCTTTCAGAAAAATATCATCAACTTTTATCATCTGAAATACCATTAGTCATGATAATACAAATTCACAGTTCTTGGTCATAATCATGCAAATCAACAGTTCATCTTTGCACTACGGGCCAAAGATATTCAATATAACACCAACGGTCATGATTATACCAGTATTCAGCCTTTGGTTATAATCATACCAAACAACAGTTCATCTTTGCACTACAGGCCAAAGATAACTTTCACCACGTGTCATAAAAGATACCGAACAGATGTATCGCCTTTAACCTATCATCTATTCAACAATTATATCGCATATGTCCCCCGACCACAGATATTCACAACAGCTTAATTTTTGATGATTAGTACAAATAACAATGATACAAATGATGAACAGAAGAAACAGGATAAACAATAAGTATCGAAAGTTTACTTTGTGCAGATTCAAATAATGTCCAAATTGTCAACATGATGTGGAGTAAAATTCAAAAATGATATTCAAGATCTACAGTTCAGAATAACGGTTACAGTTCAATAGAAATGTTTAGAAAAATAGGAAGGTTCAATTGAAATGATATTAGATGAAGCACAAACTATTAAGGAACATATAATCATTTCAAGAACTTTACCAAATAGTACTTACTATAGTAAGTTAAGCGTATGAAAAGAATGATACCCCTTACTATAATAAGTTTGAATAATGGAAGATGAAAAAGATGTTATCCCTTACGAGTATAAAGGAAAATAATATCACTTACGAATATGAAAGAAAATGATATTACAAATGAATATGGAATAAAAGTGTCATGCGATATTTCGTGTAGACAAATTATTTCTACAAGAGACAAATAAGAAATGAATACAAACAGTAATTCACCAAACATGTGGTAATTCACGTAGTCAGGTTATTCTCAGAGATTAATAAGGAATGAATACGAAAGGTTATTCACCAACAGGTGCTAATCTGTGCAGTAAGGTTATTCCCACTGTAAGACCCCGAATTTTATGAAATACAAAATTTAATTTTTCTTCATATATATATTTTTTGAAACAGTAAGTGGTTAAATTAACAAAATTGAAAGTTAAGGATGTTATGTGCAAATTTTATTTTGTCGGACAATATTCGCTTTGTCGGGGAATATTCGTTTGGTCGGGGAATATTCGTGCCGTACGACGGCGCCGAAATAATAAATTATTGGTGGACCCCACAACGGAATATTTGTCGGATATAGAAAACGACAGAAGTAACCTTTTTAAATAAAAATAGTCAACGGAACTGTTAAAATACCGGTGATAAAAGAATAGTAGCATACGGTAGTTTATGGTATTTTCTGTAGCACACGGTACTCTACAGTAACACACGGTATTGCATAGTGTCTCATATTATTGGTCTGATAATTGACACCGTAACTGTTACGCATCATTTCATCGATAATTGTCACTGCATAATATTTTATATTATCAATTCAATAATTGTTGTTACACAGTATTTTGCATTATTGATTTAATAATTGTCATTACACTGTATTTTATATCATTGAGTCAATAATTGTTGTTGCACTGTTTTTAAAATTATTGAACCTAATAATTGTCACAGTAACATATGCACAGTAATTCACATTATTGAATCAATAATTGTCATTACACAGTAACGTATGCTTTATTTTACATTATTGTTATCTCTATTATGATGTTATTTAAACAGTTGTATTTCATTAATTTATTGACTTGATATCTAAGAGCTAACTATACTGTATTTATAACAATTAGTCATAATAATTGAATTGATAAAGTTATTTGTTTATAATATAAAGTTAGGTGATTATTAGGTGATATGAAATGAATGGTATAGATTAAAGTGTGAATTATTGTTGAATAATTGAATTGATTTGTTTATAATATAAAGTTAGGTGATTATTAGGTGATATGAAATGAATGGTGTAGATTAAAGTGTGAATTATTGTTGAATAATTAAATTGATTTGTTTATAATATAAAGTTAGGTGATTATTAGGTGATATGAAATGAATGGTGTAGATTAAAGATAATATAATATTTGAAATGGATGGTGTAGATTAAAAGATGATCTTTAAATGAATGGTTTAGATTAAATGAATGATAAGATTTTTGGCTATAAATAGAAGCCTTAACTTAAGGATTTTTCATAAACTTCCTTACTTGTTCTTTCTTTCTCTCTCTAAATACTTCTTGTGAAAGTTCTCTCTAAGTGTGCTTAAGTCATCTTGAGTATTTGTGAAGATCTATAAGTATACGTGTACTGTTCAAGTTAATCAACCTCATTTAAATCAATATCCAGTCACGTGTTGAGGTAAGGGATACCATCTTTTTCATCTTCCATTATTCAAACATACTATGGTAAGGGATTATCATTATTTGATTCTCGATAATAATATTGTTTCTTCCTTACTCATAAGACGTACCTTTTATTTCCATGTATTAAATTGTGGGAATAACCTTACGGAGCGGATTGCCGCCTGTTGGTGAATAACCTTTCGTATTCATTCATTATTAATCTCTGAGAATAACCTTACGGAGCGGATTGCCGCCTGTTTGGTGAATAACTCTTTGTACTCAAATTCTATTAAATTGTGGGAATAACCTTACGGAGCGGATTGCCGCCTGTTGGTGAATAACCTTTCGTATTCATTCATTATTAATCTCTGAGAATAACCTTACGGAGCGGATTGCCGCCTGTTTGGTGAATAACTCTTTGTACTCAAATTCTATTAAATTGTGGGAATAACCTTACGGAGCGGATTGCCGCCTGTTGGTGAATAACCCTTGTATTAATTTCCTTCACCTTTTGTTAATCAAACCTGCTACGGTAAGGGATATTATTTTCTTTCATACTCCTAAATCGAAATTTATTATGGAACTATTGCTTCTATAATTCCTGAAAATATTATATGTTCCATAATAGTTGAACTTCATTATTTCAACTGAACCTTCCTATTTACGTGAACATTTCTATTGAATTGTAACCGTTATTCTGAACTGTGGATCTTGAATTTCACTCCACATCATGTTGACAATTTGGACATTATTTGAATCTGTACAAAGTAAACTTCCGATACTTATTGTTATCCTATTTATTCTGTTCATCATTTATATCATTCTAATCATCCAAAAATCAAGCTGTTGTGAATATCTGTGGCCGGGGGCACAGATGTGATATATTTGTTGAACAGATGATAGGTTAAAGGCGATATAATAGGTTAAAGGCGATACATCTGTTCGGTGTCTTTTATGGCACGTGGTGAATGTTCTCTTTGGCCCGTAGTGCAAAGATTAACTGTTGTTTGGTATGATTATGACCAAAGGCTGAATCTGGTATAATCATGACCGTTGGTGTTATATTGAATGTCTTTGGCCCATAGTGCAAAGATGAACTGTTGATCTGCATGATTATGATCAGGAACTGTGAATTTGTATTATCTTGACTAATGATATTTCAGATGATAAAAGTTGATGATGTTTTTCCTAAAAAGAGAACCGAGTGGACATTATAGTCTGCATTATTCTTCTAATAGATTACTCATTCCGCTGCTATTATTGATCTGAACGTTGTTTAAGAATTTAACTGCAGTTTTTGATATAAACCTTGTAGTCTATTGTATTCTATCAAGAACTCAACTGTTGAAGACTAATGATAATTTATTCGTCATTATCTTAGTCATGATATTCTTTACTGGGCTATTTGAGCTCACCCTTTCTTTTGTTCCATTGTTTTTCAACAGGAGATGAAAACATAACAGGGTCTAGCCGGGGAATGGAGTGAGGGTCCGAGGAGTAGTTATCATAGTCTTCACGTTTTGTAAAATAGTGTGGCAATAATAGTGAAGACTTAGTTGTGTATTATTATACACTGTATTGTTGTACGTTGTGCTTTGTTGTAATAATTTTGTTGTAGTCTTTTGACGACTCAAGTTTGGGCTGTGTGGGCTCAGATTTGGGGGCGTCACAGTTGGCATCAGAGCTTAGGGATATGGTCTTTAATGGAGATCTGGGGTAGAACTAGGAGGGGAGAGACGAATAGAATCAGTCACTAGTGTGTCCTACCTAAAATAGATTTTATTATCTAATGAGTCGATTTGAATGTAGGAACATGAAGTGATGAGTCAGTTTATTTGAACTAACATTTATTTTGTGACCACAGTTAAGTATGGCATCTGAAAATCAAGAGGTTAACTATGGAATACCCGAAGCAAATGTAGCCGAGAATCAAGAGGCCCCAAACAATCCTCCTGCCAACTCAGGAAATAATGTTCCTGATAACATGATGAACGATGGATTCTTTAGGAATTTCATGCAGTTCATACAGAATCAAGGAAGAGGAAATCCAGTCAATAATAACGGTAGAAACGCTGGCAATTTGAGGATGGTCACTGTTAAGCAATTTAAAGAATTAGGACCACCTGAATTCCACGGGAAGCCTGACCCACTCAAAGCGGAGGCATGGCTAAAGCAGACGACAAAAATACTTGATGTCTTACAATGCGCTGATGATCAGAAGGTGCCATTTGCCACTTTTATGTTACGAGGTGAGGCGGACCATTGGTGGGAAGCGGTAAAACGTATCCAACCTTCAGCACTCGAAATGTCTTGGACAGAATTCGAAGAACTGTTTAACGAGAAGTATTTCCCAGAAAGCATCCGCCATATGAAAGAGGTAGAATTCATTAAGCTGGAGCAGGGAAACATGACAGTCTCCCAATATGAAGCCAAGTTTGCCGAGTTATCTCGCTTTGCCACCCATCTTGTGGATGACGAAGCACGAATGAGTCGGATGTTCCTAAGAGGTTTGAGATTCAAAATTCGTCAACAACTTAGCTCTCATAAATTTAGTTTGTATTCAGATGTTGTAGATAGGGCTCAAAGGGTGGAGCAAACAGATGAAACATTGCAGCCAAGAGTTAATGATCAGCATAGAGAAAGGAGTGACAACAACCACAGGAACGAGAACCATCGAGGAGGTAACCAACACTTCGGTGGTAATTCCATACCAAATAACAGAAGAGGAGAATCTAGTGGGAACAATTTCAAAAGAAAGAGATTCCATAATAATTATGGAAGGGCACCAGCACCAGTACCAACACCAGCACCGACCCCAGTTTCAAGGGGAGAAGATCGACCACCAGTGAGATGCTATAGGTGTGGTCAGGAAGGTCACATCAGCCCAAACTGTACACTGCAGTCCAAAAAGTGCTACAGTTGTGGGAAAGAGGGTCATCTTGCGCGGTTTTGTCCTGCCACAAAATCAAGTCCAGCTGCAATGATGATACCAAAAGCTAGCGCGGATAAAGGAAAATCTGTAGTTCAAGGGAGAGCTTTTGTTGTGACATCCCAAATGGCGCGAAACTCGAACGAGGTGATAACCGGTAAGCTATTCATAAATTCTCGTGAAGTCTACGCTTTGTTAGATACTGGCTCTACCCATTCTTTTATCTCACCTGCATGTGCTCAGCGTTTAAACTTAACTCCTGAAAACTTGGACTTTGACTTATCAGTTGAAACCCCATTAGGAGAAATGACCATTACATCTACTGTCTATAAATCTTGCCTAGTTCAAATCAACAACCTCACATTATCTGTTGACCTTATTTCTTTGGAGATGCGTGAATTTGATGTGATTTTAGGAATTGATTGGTTGACTACCCATCATGCTAAAATTGATTGTTTTCATAAGATTATTAGTTTTCATATTCCTAATCAACCTGTCATGCAAATTCAAGCAACTAAACCATTGAAATCTATAACTGTTATTTCTAGCCATAAAGCCATTCGTTTATTGAAAAACGGATGTCAAGCCTTTTTAGCTCATGTCACTGATTTGAACAAAAATACGTCAAACTTGAATGATATTCCCATTGTTAATGAGTTTCCTGACGTTTTTCCTGAAGAACTTCCTGGCTTACCCCCAAACCGTGAAATTGATTTTTATATTGATCTTGAACCCGGTACCAAGCCCATTTCCAAAGCTCCCTACCGAATGGCTCCCATTGAACTTCAAGAGTTAAAAGTCCAACTACAGGAATTGTTGGATACCGGTTTCATTCGTCCGAGTGCATCACCTTGGGGTGCTCCTGTTCTATTTGTGAAGAAGAAAGACGGGAGTATGAGATTGTGCATTGACTACCGAGAATTGAACCATGTCACCATCAAGAACAGGTACCCGTTACCTCGGATTGATGACATGTTTGATCAATTGCAAGGCGCTCAACATTTCTCAAAGATTGATCTCCGTTCTGGATATCATCAGTTAAAGGTTAAAGCTGAGGACATTCCAAAGACTGCTTTCAGAACTCGTTATGGGCATTATGAGTTCTTAGTCATGCCTTTTGGACTAACTAATGCTCCTGCAGCTTTCATGGACATGATGAACCGGATATTCAAGGAACATTTGGATCATTTTGTGGTTGTCTTTATTGATGACATCCTCATATACTCCAAGAGTCGCGAGGATCATGAACAACACCTGAGATTGATACTACAAAAGCTCCGTGAAAACAAATTATATGCCAAGTTGAAGAAATGTGAGTTCTGGCTTGAGGAGGTCGCGTTTCTTGGGCATGTGATTTCTAGTCAAGGAATATCAGTCGATCCTGCGAAGATTGAAACGGTACTAAATTGGGAGCAACCCAAAACAGTAACCGAAGTCCGAAGTTTTCTGGGTCTAGCTGGTTATTATCGGAGATTCGTAGAAGGATTTTCTCGAATCGCCACTCCATTAACGCAGCTTACTCGGAAAAGCACAAAATTCATATGGAGCGAGGAATGCGAGAAAAGTTTCCAAGAACTCAAGAAGAGACTGGTTTCAGCTCCTGTTCTGACCATACCATCAGGATCAGGAGAATTTGTTATCTACAGCGATGCTTCTGGCAAAGGTCTAGGCTGTGTCCTTATGCAACATGGAAAGGTTATAGCCTACGCCTCTCGACAACTCAAAGATTATGAGAAAAATTATCCTACTCATGATCTAGAGTTGGCAGCAGTCGTTTTCGCGTTGAAGATCTGGAGACACTACTTGTACGGAGAAAAAGTGGATATCTATACGGATCATAAAAGTCTCAAGTATTTCTTCACCCAGAAGGAACTCAACATGCGACAACGACGTTGGCTTGAGCTGTTAAAGGATTATGACCACACAATCCAGTATCACCCGGGAAAGGCGAACGTTGTAGCTGACGCTTTGAGCAGAAAATCTTATGCAAGTACAAGTGCACTGCTGACAACACAAAAGTGTATTTTGTACGACTTGCAAAAGATGGAGATAGAGCTAAAGACACCAGGGACCCGCTCGAAGATTGCTCACGTGCGAGTAGAACCAACTTTAATCGATAAAATTAAAGCTGCTCAAGCTACCGATCCGGAACTGATAAACATGATAAAGAAAGTACAAGAAGGTGCCATTCCCGAAGCAAGAATCGACGAGAAAGGAATACTTCGAGTCAACTCTCGACTCTGTGTTCCTAACGATCCTGAATTAAAGCATAAAATCATGATGGAGGCACACAACACGCCGTTCGCAATCCACCCAGGAGGTACCAAGATGTATCGAGATCTTCGACATACATTTTGGTGGAACAATATGAAAAGAGAGATTGCAGAGTTTATCTCAAGGTGCCTAACTTGTCAACGTGTCAAGGCAGAGCATCAAGTTCCTAAAGGTCCATTACAATCACTTGAAGTTCCCGAATGGAAGTGGGAACACATCAATATGGACTTCGTGACGGGTCTTCCAAAAGTTTCTCAAGGCTTAGATGCAATTTGGGTGATCGTAGATAGATTGACCAAATCTGCTCATTTCTTGCCTATACGAGAAAACTTTTCACTTGAACGTCTTGCCGGTATGTACATAAATGAGATCGTGAGATTGCATGGCATGCCAGTTTCCATAGTTTCTGATCGAGATCCTAGATTCACTTCACGCTTTTGGATCAGTCTACAAAAAGCTATGGGCACTGAACTACGTTTTAGTTCTGCATACCATCCTCAAACGGACGGACAATCGGAAAGGACGATCCAGACCCTCGAAGATCTTTTGAGACTTTGTGTATTAGACTTCAAAGGAAGTTGGGATAAGTACTTGCCATTGGTGGAATTTTCTTACAACAACAGTTACCAAGCAAGCATAGGCATGGCTCCATTCGAGGCTTTGTATGGAAGGAAGTGTCGCTCTCCAATATGTTGGAATGAGGTAGGAGAAGCAAAATTGTTGGGACCCGAGTTGGTACGCTTGACGACCGAAAAGATCCAAATGATCCGACAACGAATACAGACCGCACAAGAACGACAAAAGAGTTATGCTGATCTTCATCGGAGAGACGAAAGTTTCAACGTCGGAGATCATGTATTCTTACGTGTTTCTCCATGGAAAGGGGTTACGAGATTCGGAAAGAGAGGAAAGCTTAACCCTCGATTTATTGGCCCATTTGAAATCCTCGATCAAATAGGAACCGTAGCCTACAGACTAGCCCTACCACCAAGTATGTCTCGCATCCATAACGTTTTTCACATATCTATGTTACGTAAATATGTGAAGGACCCAAACCACGTCATTGAGTTAGAACCAAACGTTATAGCAGAGGATTTAACATACGAGGAGGTACCTGTTAAGATCCTGGATAAGAAGGAGCAGATCCTACGCTCAAAGGTTATACCTCAAGTTAAGGTTTTATGGAGGAACCAAGATACTGAGGAAATGACCTGGGAGCTAGAATCTGAGATGAAATATAAGTATCCTTACCTCTTCGATATGTCAGGTACGTCAATTTCGGGGACGAAATTTCATAAGGAGGGGAGGTTGTAAGACCCCGAATTTTATGAAATACAAAATTTAATTTTTCTTCATATATATATTTTTTGAAACAGTAAGTGGTTAAATTAACAAAATTGAAAGTTAAGGATGTTATGTGCAAATTTTATTTTGTCGGACAATATTCGCTTTGTCGGGGAATATTCGTTTGGTCGGGGAATATTCGTGCCGTACGACGGCGCCGAAATAATAAATTATTGGTGGACCCCACAACGGAATATTTGTCGGATATAGAAAACGACAGAAGTAACCTTTTTAAATAAAAATAGTCAACGGAACTGTTAAAATACCGGTGATAAAAGAATAGTAGCATACGGTAGTTTATGGTATTTTCTGTAGCACACGGTACTCTACAGTAACACACGGTATTGCATAGTGTCTCATATTATTGGTCTGATAATTGACACCGTAACTGTTACGCATCATTTCATCGATAATTGTCACTGCATAATATTTTATATTATCAATTCAATAATTGTTGTTACACAGTATTTTGCATTATTGATTTAATAATTGTCATTACACTGTATTTTATATCATTGAGTCAATAATTGTTGTTGCACTGTTTTTAAAATTATTGAACCTAATAATTGTCACAGTAACATATGCACAGTAATTCACATTATTGAATCAATAATTGTCATTACACAGTAACGTATGCTTTATTTTACATTATTGTTATCTCTATTATGATGTTATTTAAACAGTTGTATTTCATTAATTTATTGACTTGATATCTAAGAGCTAACTATACTGTATTTATAACAAATTAGTCATAATAATTGAATTGATAAAGTTATTTGTTTATAATATAAAGTTAGGTGATTATTAGGTGATATGAAATGAATGGTGTAGATTAAAGTGTGAATTATTGTTGAATAATTGAATTGATTTGTTTATAATATAAAGTTAGGTGATTATTAGGTGATATGAAATGAATGGTGTAGATTAAAGTGTGAATTATTGTTGAATAATTAAATTGATTTGTTTATAATATAAAGTTAGGTGATTATTAGGTGATATGAAATGAATGGTGTAGATTAAAGATAATATAATATTTGAAATGGATGGTGTAGATTAAAAGATGATCTTTAAATGAATGGTTTAGATTAAATGAATGATAAGATTTTTGGCTATAAATAGAAGCCTTAACTTAAGGATTTTTCATAAACTTCCTTACTTGTTCTTTCTTTCTCTCTCTAAATACTTCTTGTGAAAGTTCTCTCTAAGTGTGCTTAAGTCATCTTGAGTATTTGTGAAGATCTATAAGTATACGTGTACTGTTCAAGTTAATCAACCTCATTTAAATCAATATCCAGTCACGTGTTGAGGTAAGGGATACCATCTTTTTCATCTTCCATTATTCAAACATACTATGGTAAGGGATTATCATTATTTGATTCTCGATAATAATATTGTTTCTTCCTTACTCATAAGACGTACCTTTTATTTCCATGTATTAAATTGTGGGAATAACCTTACGGAGCGGATTGCCGCCTGTTGGTGAATAACCTTTCGTATTCATTCATTATTAATCTCTGAGAATAACCTTACGGAGCGGATTGCCGCCTGTTTGGTGAATAACTCTTTGTACTCAAATTCTATTAAATTGTGGGAATAACCTTACGGAGCGGATTGCCGCCTGTTGGTGAATAACCTTTCGTATTCATTCATTATTAATCTCTGAGAATAACCTTACGGAGCGGATTGCCGCCTGTTTGGTGAATAACTCTTTGTACTCAAATTCTATTAAATTGTGGGAATAACCTTACGGAGCGGATTGCCGCCTGTTGGTGAATAACCCTTGTATTAATTTCCTTCACCTTTTGTTAATCAAACCTGCTACGGTAAGGGATATTATTTTCTTTCATACTCCTAAATCGAAATTTATTATGGAACTATTGCTTCTATAATTCCTGAAAATATTATATGTTCCATAATAGTTGAACTTCATTATTTCAACTGAACCTTCCTATTTACGTGAACCTTTCTATTGAATTGTAACCGTTATTCTGAACTGTGGATCTTGAATTTCACTCCACATCATGTTGACAATTTGGACATTATTTGAATCTGTACAAAGTAAACTTCCGATACTTATTGTTATCCTATTTATTCTGTTCATCATTTATATCATTCTAATCATCCAAAAATCAAGCTGTTGTGAATATCTGTGGCCGGGGGCACAGATGTGATATATTTGTTGAACAGATGATAGGTTAAAGGCGATATAATAGGTTAAAGGCGATACATCTGTTCGGTGTCTTTTATGGCACGTGGTGAATGTTCTCTTTGGCCCGTAGTGCAAAGATTAACTGTTGTTTGGTATGATTATGACCAAAGGCTGAATCTGGTATAATCATGACCGTTGGTGTTATATTGAATGTCTTTGGCCCGTAGTGCAAAGATGAACTGTTGATCTGCATGATTATGATCAGGAACTGTGAATTTGTATTATCTTGACTAATGATATTTCAGATGATAAAAGTTGATGATGTTTTTCCTAAAAAGAGAACCGAGTGGACATTATAGTCTGCATTATTCTTCTAATAGATTACTCATTCCGCTGCTATTATTGATCTGAACGTTGTTTAAGAATTTAACTGCAGTTTTTGATATAAACCTTGTAGTCTATTGTATTCTATCAAGAACTCAACTGTTGAAGACTAATGATAATTTATTCGTCATTATCTTAGTCATGATATTCTTTACTGGGCTATTTGAGCTCACCCTTTCTTTTGTTCCATTGTTTTTCAACAGGAGATGAAAACATAACAGGGTCTAGCCGGGGAATGGAGTGAGGGTCCGAGGAGTAGTTATCATAGTCTTCACGTTTTGTAAAATAGTGTGGCAATAATAGTGAAGACTTAGTTGTGTATTATTATACACTGTATTGTTGTACGTTGTGCTTTGTTGTAATAATTTTGTTGTAGTCTTTTGACGACTCAAGTTTGGGCTGTGTGGGCTCAGATTTGGGGGCGTCACACCCACAATTTAATAAAAATTGAATACGAAGAGTTATTCACCAAAGAGGCGGTAATCCGCGCCGAAAGGTTATTCTCACAATTTAATACATGAAAATAAATGACACATTTTATGAGTAAGAGAGAAACAATATTATTTTCAAGAATCAAAGAATGATAATCCCTTACCGTAGTAAATTTGAATAGTGAAAGATGAAAAAGATGGAATTCTTTACCTTAACACATGACT
This sequence comes from Hedera helix, assembly GCA_947179155.2. Classification (NCBI taxonomy): domain Eukaryota; kingdom Viridiplantae; phylum Streptophyta; class Magnoliopsida; order Apiales; family Araliaceae; genus Hedera; species Hedera helix. The sequence goes on along the minus strand of OX359275.1, from coordinate 6,516,216 downwards.
GGATATTGATTTAAATGAGGTTGATTAACTTGAACAGTACTCGTACACTTATAGATCTTCACAAATACTCAACATGACTTAAACACACTTAGAGAGAACTTACACAAAGAAGTATTTAGAGAGTGAAAGAAAGAATGGGCAAAAAAGTTTATGAAAAATCCTTAAGTTAAGGCCTCTATTTATAGCCAAAAATCTTATCATAACTAAGATTTTCTAATTTAATCCAAACCGTTCATTTCAAGATAATGTTTAATCCATACCATTCATTTCATCTTCTACGATTTTTTTAATCTAAACCATTCATTTAAATATCATCTTTAATCTAAATCATCCATTTCAAATTCTATATTATCTTTAATCTATACCATTCATTTCATCTTTTAAGATTTCTTTAATTTAAAACATTCATTTAAATATCATCTTCAATCTACACCGTTCATTTAAAATTCTATAATTATTACATTATCTTTAATATATACCATTCATTTCATCTTTATATCACCTAACTTTATATCATTTATTATAATAAAAATAAATAACTTTATCAATTCAACTATTCAACAATAATTCACACTTATTCATTATTATGACTAATTGTTATAAATACAGTATAGTTGGCTCTTTGAGTTAGTTATCAAGTCAATTAATAATAAAATACAACTGTTTAATTAACATCATAATAGAGATAACAATAATGCATAAAATATGTAAAAGAAAGAATACGTTACTGTATAATGACAATTATTGATTCAATAATGTGAATTACTGTGCATATGCTACTATGACAATTATCAGTTTAATAATATGAATTATTGTGCATGTGACAATAAAGTCAAATATTGTACGATAGCCACTTTATCAGTTCAATAATACGAAATACTGTGCAATGTCGTATACTATTGTGCAATACCGTGTGTTACTTGTAATACTGTATATTACTATTCTTTTATCACCAGATATTTTAACAATTAAAAGTGATAGTAACATTGACCATTTAAAAATTGTTTATGTCGTTTTCTATATCTGACAATTATTCGTTGTGAGGTCCACCAATGATTGGTTCGTACGGTGCCGTCGTACGAATATTTCCCGACAGAACGAATATTCTCCGACCAAACGAATATTGTCCGACATAATATAATTTACACATAACATTCTTAACTTTTAACTTTATTAATTTAACCACTTACTGTTTCAGGAAAAAAATATATATGAAGAAAAATTAAATTTCATATTTCATAAAATTCGGGGTCTTACAAAGTCCTCTTCCCATCTTGGGGAAGATTCTTTTGAATCTGGCGGATCACTAAGTCTCAACTTTGTTGTTGTTTGTTTGGAGGGGGTGTTGCCAAACTAATGTTAGCTCCTTCATAAAGAGCTTGGAAGGGAAATAATGATTTTCAGTCTTTTGAGGGACAAATAGATATTCGTTCAAACTTAGGAGGACAATTTTGTCCTTAGCCCTTAAATTTATATATTAAAAATAGAATAAGATAAAACCTTAAATCTTGTCTTAATTTCAAATCCGTGAAAAGAAGACGACAATTATATATGTTGACGTCAGACCCTTGATCATCATTGTCCTCTCTTTTACGAGAAATTATTCAGTGGTCTTGGATACCATCACGTGGTGCCTCAAACTACTAATATATTGTCATTTCAACATACACAATGGACTCTTTTACTGTATATGTTGAAATAGCAGTATGTGAATAGTCTTAGAGCACCACGTAGCCATACTCTAATACCATAGAATAATTATTCTTCTTTCTCACATAGTCTCTCTCACTCTAAATATATATGTATATTATATACATATACATTTGTGATGAGATAAACTATAATAAATAGGCCGGTGAAGTAGAGGGAGCTAGAGTTTTACTTTCATTATATACGTATATATTAGCTCTGGGAATTATATTAGTTTATAAGAACTGAAGATGGCGGATCAGGTAGAGGAAAAGAAGAAGCAGTTGCGTTCTTCTTGGCTTGGTTGCTCCACTAAATACTTGCCCATGTCCTCCTCTTCTTCTTCAAAGTCACCGGAAAATGATGATAACTCTGATGAAGAAATTTACAATTCCACCGTTGATGATTTTTCAAAGACAACTCAAAGAAAGCACGGTGGATGGAAGTCCATGCCCTTCATATTGGGTCTCTCTGATCTCACACACAAATTAAGTGTTATATATATATATATATAGACTATATGTATAGTGCACAGTCGATTTTTTCGAGTTATGGTGACTGTTGAACCGTTGTCATAACAAAAAAAAATAGTCACCATAGTCAATTGTATACTATGTATTTGTTTTTGATGAAAATAAATATGGCGGATTTATTCAGGAAATTATATAAGCTAAAAGCTACTAATTAATATATATTTATATGGGGCGTTAGTTTTTATTTATTGATTTATTTTTTGTAGGGAATGAAACTTTTGAGAGATTAGCAACGATTTGGCTGCTGGCCAACTTTAACGTGTTCTTGTTGACACAGTTTCACATGGACCAAGTTTAAGCTTCAAATGTAATTAACATTTGGTCAGGTATTATTAACTTTGCCCCTCTCCTAGGCGCCTTCATCTTTGATGCCTATGTCGGAAGGTTTCGCACCATTGCTTTCTCCTCCTTCGCTGCTCTTCTGGTACATATAGTACACCTTCCTATTATATATTCCTCTCTTTCTATATTATTTCCTTCATATATTCAGTTATATATGTGGTATTAATGATCAATATATTACATCCGTTTCAAATTATAAGATTAATATTAATTTCTTAAAAATTAATTTTAAATATTTTTAAACTCAAAATTGATATGAATTTATTTAGTTTATGTTAATACAATCGTGAATATTATAAACTAATTAAAAAATACTACTAGCTAGTTATAAGATTTATTATTTTCAAAATTTAAATAAATCATGTCAATTTTGAGTTTGAAAATTTCTCAATTTGACTTATAGAAAATCAATAATAATCTTATAATTCGAAATAGATAGAATAATAAATATACTAACAATAAAATTATTTATTTGAGTCTTGAAGATATCAATTTTGTAATTAGTAGTATATTTCGTATCAGATACTTTACTAGTAATATTCACTATGGTAAAGAGTAGCATTAAATGAATTTTTATAAATATTACATCCAAAAAATTTAAAAATTAATGTTAAGAAGTGAAAAATAAAAATACTTCTGTGGAATGGGGTAAAAAAATCTCTATCATGAGTGAAACTATCCTAGGCACGCGGTTCAAAAGCTGCATTCATTCTGCTATGTTGATAACGAATGAGGAACATTCTTCCTTACACAGATATTAAAATCAAGCTTCAGGTTAATGGTGTTCTTTGCTACTTAATCGGCAGACAAGACTGTAGAATTTTTTTTCCCCTGGTGATAAGTAATTAATTAATTATAAGGAAGACTTCAAGTCCTAAAAATGTGAACAGAAATTAAAAATTGAAACTTTTTTTTCTCTTCTTAAAAGAATGATGTGTGGTTGTTGTGACTTACCCTTTACTCCATTTCACCATGCCTGAATCTTAGGGCGAATAAATTAGTTGGTTTTTTTGGCATGCATTAATCAGGCGATGAATTTGCCAAAAATATTACTAGCATTTAATTAGATGTCACGTTACTCATTTTGTATGATTCACGTCAACATATTTAATTAATTAATTTTTTTTTGCGGTAGATATGATTAATTATATCTGATAGGGAATGGTGAAGTTTACCCTAATTGTATCCATACCTCAACTGCATCCACCTCGATGCACCCAACAACAATCCCACCTTGATCAATGCAAGGGTCCCACAAGCTCTCAACTGGGATTTTTGATCTTGGGGTTAGGGTTTCTGACAGTTGCCACCGGTGGAATAAGGCCATGCAGCCTCCCCTTTGGTTTGGACCAGTTTGATGCAACCACTGATCAAGGAAGGAAAGGAATTAACAGCTTCTTTAATTGGTACTATGTCACTTTCACGGTGGTCCTTATCATTGCTCACACGGTGGTGGTATATATACAAGACACCGTCAGTTGGATAATCGGTTTCGGAATCCCCACCACTTATGGTATTTTCAATTTTGTTGTTCTTTATCGGCACAAAAATGTACATCTACATCAAGCCGGAGGGAAGTGTGTTTTCTGGCATTGCGGAAGGCCTTGTCGTGGCTTACAAGAAGCGCAAACGTAAGCTTCCGGCCAACGGCGAGAGTAATGGTGGGGTTTATTATGATCCACCGTTGATGATTGGGAACTCTGTATTGAATAAGCTGCCCCTAACATATCAGTTCAGGTGATATATCTCAATATTGCTTCAATCAGCGCGTACACATAAAAAGTATATGTAACACCCCCTTCCCGACTAATGGAAAGAGAGGCTACGCATAAAAGAACTCTAAGCAGAATGTCAAAATAAAAAGGAACTCTTTTCACACTTGCCTTGAATCCCCTTGCAAACCCTGCCGGAAGAAAAACACAGCATGAGCCAAATGCCCAGTACGAATAAAGAGTACAGAAATAAGAACTGAAATTGAATAACAAAAACAACTGAATCAAACTGAGATTAACAAAATCAACTGATCTAAATAACATAATCTTACTGAACTGAACTGAATAACATAATTTACTAAACTGAACTAATCTACTGAACTGAACTGATCTACTGAACTGAAACTGATTTACTGAACAACAAAAAAGGCTGAATTGAATGATTGTGTTTATTTCTTACCGAGCTCAGAACAAAACAGAAATACACTTTGTCACAAAGACAAATCAAAATACTATCACACAGGCAGGCACACATTGGACTGCAGATCCAAATGCATACAAAATCGAAAAGGTGTGCTCGGCACTACGAACAACACCAGATCGCAGAACAGAACATAATAAAATGCTAGGGCCGACCCATTCTTACTAGGGAGGTTCTTACTAAAAAGGTCCTCACACATAAGGTTTCCTCAAATTGGGTAAAATCTTAATGTTTGAGTGACTAAAAACTAAATGGGGTAACCTTATATATATAGGCTAAGGAATGGAAGGAGTTTTTGAAAAGGGGTGATGTGGGACTTATAAGGGACCGGATATTACATTACTTTCCCCTTAAAAAGGATTTCGTCCTCGGAATCAATAAAATGGGACGAAGTTAATTATCAAAAGATGCGAATACTTCGCTCGAATAAAATTTTCACAATACAAACGAAATGATTTTCCTCCGAAATCTTATCAAAACGAATGATAGTGCACCACGTGCAACAGATGATAATAATAACTCTTCAACACTGAGACACAAAATACGTTATACACATAAGCTAATTATAGAGGCAAAGCTAACCGAAATGCGACTTCGCTAACCCTTTCTAAAATCTCAAATGGACAATAAAACGTGGATTGAGATTATCCATTAACCCAAATCGTGGAATACTGATTGAGCACACCTAAATTTCTCCTTAGTCACGGCTACAATCTACGTAGTGATTTGAACGAACCCAGACCCTTCCATGGCCTTCTCACTAACCTCAATCCATCAATTTGGTGCCCACACTTCCTACCATGCAATGCCTTAAACGAAATCATCCTAACGCTTTTATGTCAGCTGTTGTTATAAACAAATTTAACTAGGCTCAAATAATCATTCCAATTAGTCGACCATTCTAATGCACAAGACCTTAACATATTCTCCGAAATCTGGATAATTCACTATAATGCACGTCGATGCTGTTCTATTTTGCTGATCTGTCTGCTCTGCAAATCTTCAACTTAGTCTATTATATTTTTCAATCTAAAATTTTAGATTAACCTAACAAATTTGATCCATAAGTCTTTTTACAATGATTACAATATTTTCATTCATAAGAACTGTTCAGAGTTTTTTTTTAATTTGGATTATCCTAACAATTTCGATCCATAAAGCTTTGTACAATAGATTCAAACATAAGAGTTGTACAAAATAAAATTACTTGTTATACATTAAAATCTTTTACATAACATTTGTAATTAATAATCGAACATTGTTTTGCACCTAACACGCCTCAGGGCCTAGCACTGTCTATTGTTCAGCGCAACACAACATTCCTATAGGCTTCGCACCCGAAATAAGCTGGTAAACTTAACTTCCTATTGCAATGACAACCCTGATAATTCTTAATTAAATACATCAGAAAACTCATGAACAACTGAAACATTTTCAATACAACTCTTTCAAAGAGGTATCTTTGACAAATGTCAAATACTCCTCATAACCCTTAGCCACCAACTTTTCAGTTTTTAAAACAAAAATCGATTTCACCACATTACCCGATCGTAAACCATGAAACACAAAATCTGAAGACTTCAAATTTTCAAAGATAACCTTCTTCGCTTGGCAATCAATAGTGGCCTCATACTTATCCACTCAGTTCATCCCAAAAATCACATCAAAATCGTATATACACATCGAAAAAAATTAGCCCCACGAATCTTATTTCCAAAACTAATAGAAACAATCTCGGTACAAATCAAAGAATAAAATAAATTCTCATCAGAGCAACAATAGACATAGCAAAATCTAAGGACTGAGATGGCACACCAAGATGTCGAACAAAAGAATACGAAACAATCGAATGAGTAGAGTAAAAATTAATAAAAGTCTCACGATTGCCAACCAAAAGAATGTCAAAATAGAATATTGTGCATCTGTCACCTAATTATATGACAAGGCGAACACACGTCCTCCGTGGTGCCGACCAATATTGTGACAATTACCACCACCTCTAATGGTTTTACGAGCTTTCGACAAAACAAAACGGACGAAAGTAAAATTGATTTAAGGCAAATTCGAATTGAAACTCTTATGATAGCTGAATAAAATTTCAACAGAACAAAAACCTATCCCAAAAGTCTACCCATAACTCACAGGTCAAACCTAAATAGGTTTTCTACAAAAAAGAACCCTAGCTCTGATACCAACTCTATAACACCCCCTTCCCGACTAGTGGAAAGGGAGGCTACGCACAAAGAAACTCTAAGCAAAATGTCAAAACAAAAGGGAACTCTTTTCACACTTGCCCTTGAATCCCCTTGCAAACCCTGCCGGAAGAAAAACACAGCATGAGCCAAATGCCCAATACGAATAAAGAGTACAGAAATAAGAACTGAAATTGAATAACAAAAGCAACTTAACCAAACTGAGATTAACAAAATCAACTGATCTAAATAACATAATCTTACAGAACTGAACTGAATAACATAATTTACAAAACTGAACTAATCTACTGAATTGAACTGATCTACTGAACTGAAACTGATTTACTGAACAACAAAAAAGGCTGAATTGAATGGTTGTGTTTATTTCATACCGAGCTCAGAACAAAACAGAAATACACTTTGTCATAAAGACGAGTCAAAATATTGTCACACAGGCAGACACACATTGGACTATTGATCTAAATGCATACAAAATCGAAAAGGTTGCTCGACACTATGAACAACACCAGATCGCAGAACAGAACAGAACAAAATGCTAGGGCAGACCCATACGCCTCCCACAACAAAACACCAAATATTCACTGAAATACAAAAATGGAGACGCCATGGACTGATCGCACCGCTACGGAAATTGTCATGCCTTAGTGCCCAGAGACATACTTGTGGTACCCCCACAGGTGGTTATAGCTCAGGTATATCCTACGATACTTTCTAACAAAAATATTATGTCACAACGAATGCGACACAATATCACAAAAGGGGTCCTATGACGCACATGCTAAATTGACACAAAGTCTCCCAAATATACTAGCATGTACATTTCTACAGAATCAAAATAAATACTAGACATGCTTAATAAGTCTAAAGAATACAAGATAAGTTGAGAATATCTAAAATCAAATAAAACTATCATATGCATTTGACTATGAACAATATATCGAGATAATATCTAAATTTTAATGAGGAACAAAACAAACAAATTAAAATCGAATGAGTATCGCTGAAAGAGTACGAAATTCGCACTTGGAATAAGAAATGTAATACCCAAAATTATACTTCAAAACTGACTCGTTAAATTCCCTCCGTCGGAACTAATTAAACAAAATAAAGGAATTGATAAATAAAAAGTTAATTAAATGATTAAATTTTACACATTTTTTTTCTCTTAGGCGAACCTGAAATTGTTTTGTTCTAAACAAAATTCTACCTAAAGGTAAAATATTTTAATCATGGTAACGTATATATTAATAAATAATAGTATTTTTGTTCCTTCTGAAATACATATAAGTATATTTACAAAAATATTCTTTTCATTTTTAATTATGTTACGAACAAATATTATTATTATTATTATTATTATTATTATTATTATTATTATTATTATTATTATTATTATTATTATTATTATTATTATTATTATTATTATTATTATGTCAAAACTCTAAAGTTACAAAAATAATAATTTAATATTTCAAAATGCTAATTACTAACAGAGATATACTAAAATATATAAACTAACAAACTAAATAGCATATAAAAATTAAAACTACAAAATTAAAACTGATATAGAAAATTAAATAATTACACAAAGAATGAAAAAGAAACATACCCGAAATTATGAGATCCACAGTCCACCCACGTCCTCGACACCAAAAATTTTAACTAGAGAGATTCTTACTAATAGTTTTAGATTTTACCCGAAATAAGTTTTAATTATTGTTTTGTATTTAGATTATTAGTTAATAGTTTTAGATTAACATTATTAGTTTTAATTATTATTGCAATTTAGATTATTGCTTTGACATAATAGTAATATTTGTTTGAAAATGGATTAAATATTGAAAGAATATTTTTGTAAATATACTTATAGTTATTTTGAAAATAAAATAAAATAAGAAAGCTGTTAAATAATAGAATTATCCTAATGACATTTTTTTGTTTTAAATTTATATTTAGGAATCGTTCGACTATTAATTTTATGTTCAGCAATATCGAGGTAAGTGACTTTCCGAGCTGTTTAGTATTTTCGATCTGTATAGTGTAAGTGACTTTTCGAGCTGTTTAGTATTTTCGAACTATATAGTATAAGTGACTTTCTGAGCTATTTAGTATTTTAAAATTTTCGTTTATAATTATGTATGCTTTAGTAATTATTCGGATGCCTAAATGTATCGTTTCAAAATTTGTTATTCTTTATTTAAGGCTTCCATTTGAATGAAAATGTTACAATTATATTCTGCTAAAAATTCGGATCAAGTATCAAAATAGAATTTTGATTTAGAAAATGAGATTATGTGATTTTGAATTGTGAAATAAGTATTGTTTTGAATATTGAAAATAATGAGAAATTGTTTTTAGAAACCTCACTCCGACTATGTATAGAAACTGTTAGTGTTTACGCTAGTTCCGGAATAATTTAGGACCTACTAAGGCGCACACCTTTAGATACCCTTCAGGGGGCGCTCTTCGGGGCGCGTGCATGATAAGATACCTTAGTAGGGGGCATATCATTGATATTATCGAACATAAGTGCCGTGTTACAGGGCTACTGTAACCTTAGTCGCAAGGGCTGTGGATTAAAAGATGCATCAAATATATTGAACATTTCGAAATCATTTATTGAACATATTAAAATCGTTTTCGAATTGTTTTTTTATAATTATTGATTTTGGTTTTGAATTTATATATCGACTATTATTATAGAATAAGAAAAGATTATTTTCAACAAGTATGTTTACTATTGTTATTGAACAAAAAGTTATTTCGAAAAAGTTTTGCAAACTATACTTGATCCACCTAAATAGTAAAGATTATTATTTGCTGAGATTTATCGTTCACCCTTACATTAATTTTTACAAGAAACATTATTTAGAGCCGAGCATTGTTGATACTTTTGTGGATGACCAGAAGATATTTAGTTTAAGAAGTTTATGAGTATTTTAAAATTATGATAAGACTTTTGTTTAATGGAGCTGTGTCTCCAAAGTTATGTTTTCAGTATTTAATTATTGAACCTTAGTGTAATTTTGATAATGAAAGATTGTTTGGTTTCAAGAGAGTTTCATTATTATGTTTTCGTTTGGGCTGCACTATTGATATTGTTGCGTTGCAAGCCTTCGGGATTGCGGCGTGTGACACTTCGAACATGTAACTGGTTCGGGGTGTTACAGAGATGGTATCAGAGCGGTGGCCCTTCGTAGTGTGTTGGGTTGAATAACCTACACATTTCCTAATGAGTGATTTTGGGAGTTAGTTGTGGGTATAGTCTTGACTAAATTTAAGATTTTGGAGATAGAATAAGGTGAAAATCTTTGTGTTGTTTGAGAAGTAATTTAGAATTTGGAGATAGAATAAGGTAAAAATATTTGTGTTGTTTGAGGATTATATGAGAAATTATGGAGTGAGATAAAGAATAAGGTGGGAGATCTTTGTATTGTTTGAGGTTTAGTACTTGAGGCTAATTTTGATAAATTTGTGAACGAAACATGATAGAAAGACTTAGTTTAGCGATTGGAGATTTTGATTTGAAAATTTGGAGGACCAAATTTTTTTTAAGGGGGAGGTAATGTAATACCCGTTTCTTTTTTTTTTTCCTTCTTTTTAGTCCCACATCGCCCACCTATTAAAAACTTCCCCTTCCCATAGCCTATATATGGCACACTAATATATGTTTTATTTTGCAAAACATTAAGTATGTAATATCCCAGATATTTACAAGAATTGTAAATAAGATTTGAAATAATTAATTAAAGGTTAAGGTTTAAAACCTAGAATTTGAGAAGTAAGATATGTAGAAAATAGGTAAATATTTTTTTAACATAATTTATTTGTTTGAAATTAAATGTGAGAATATTTTAGCGATGCGTGTAGATAATTTTTTAAGGAAATAAATTCAACTGAGAAGTGAAGGTGATTATATTAATATTTATATATATACACCTAGATTTGAGTTTGTTAGTCAAACAAGATGATGTGTGAAGTAAATTAAATACTCAATAAAACTAATAAATTAATTAGTTTAAGTATGGATTAAAAAGGAAAATCATGTAATATAATTAATTGAGTTAATTATATGTGTCATGAATTAAAGTTGTGATTAATAATTAGAGAAGTTAGAATATTGCCTAGAATGACAATATTAAGAAGTTAATTAATTAAGTAATTAACTTAATTAATAAGTTGTTATATGTGTGAGCCCAATATGTGAATACTTGCATGAAGGATGGTAATTAAAGTGAGCTATATAGCTCAATTCATTAAAAGTCAAATGATGGTCAATGTGTTGGAAGAAGAATTTCAATTATTGATTTAGTGTAGAGAATTAACTAGTGTAGGGTTAATTGAATAACCCTAGTTGGTAAACAAGAGAGAGCATTAACCAATCATTGGTTAATTGTTAGGTGAATACGTATGGTGATGAGAATTAACCATGGATGAGTTAATGATGTAACCCAAGGTGGCAGAATAATTTAATGCAAGTCTAATTAGATTATATTATAAGTCCAAATGAGGTATTAAACTAAGTTAAATAAATTAACCTAGTAGTCCATATAATTAATTAAACCTTGATTCATGTAATAATTAAACTAGTCTAATGCTTGTTTTAATTAAAAGTAACATGTGTTAGTTAATGTTAGCCCAATAGAATAATTAAATTGAGCCCAAACAAATTAAATGATGAGCCCAATAGATTAAATTCCTAAGTTCAAAGTGGAGCCCAAATGGTAATCAAAGTTGTGGTCAATGTATATATATATATATATATATATATATATATATATATATATATATATATATATATATATATATATAGATAGATAGATAGATACTTATATAATGATATATGATGTAAAAATAAAGCTAAATTGGTGTAATAAAATAGAAATCCCAAATTTTGGGGCCCAAAAGGATGAAAAAGTTGATTGTTGGTTGATTTTGGGTACAAATTTGGTTCAACAACTCCCCACTAACCCTAGTCAATCAAATGGTCATTCAAAATGTCTATCATATGGCCATTCCATGCTATAGTAAGCATAATTAGCTCTTTATTTGTCTAAGGTTAGTTGATTAGTAGGAGTTGATGAAGGATTAAGGTGGTGCTATAAATAGCATCCACCACACTCTTGTTATGTTTGTTAGTTCATTTGCTAGAGAATTCTAGAGAGAAAAGAGAGAGTTCTTTGAGAGAAGAGCAAGTAAACTCTTGTGAGTTGAAGATCTACCAAGGAAATAGGCTAAAGAATAGTCAAGGAGGAGTCATTAGCATCTTCATGTCCAAGAGAAGAAGAACATCTATGTTCAAGAGGTTAAAAAGTGTTCTAAACCTCTTTAGTTCATTTTTTATAGCTTAGATATGATTTGAACGGTTAAAATATATTTTTAACCAATCAAAAGTTATTTTGATGGTCTAGAAGTCTAAATCTATGATATATAGGTAGTTTCATACTTTAGTATGTTTAATACAAGTATTGGTATGTGTGGTATGCAAATAAATGGAAGAAAATTCCATATTTTGTTACCGGTAAAACCCTAGATGGTTCTATCTTAAATTTCTTGTCAAAACATTTTCAAAAATGTGATTGAACCATGAAATATTGTAAAACAAGAAGTTAGAAAGACAACAACACTAAGTTGATGTCATTTGGATGTGTAGAGTTTATTTTATTCAAGTTTGAACCATTAAAACCAAAGATTTGTGATTTTAGTTTTTATTTTGTCCTTGTGAGCAGTTTTTAGTATAGTTACGCTTGTAATTTGGATTTATGATCTAAAGAGAAGTTGTAGAGGGGGAAATTCGGATGAGAATAGACTTAAGAAGCACCCCAAAATATTTTAAAATGAAGAAGTTATGACTGTCGGCGCATTGGAGGGTCGGGCAGTCCAAATTAGGGTTTTCTAAAAATTTGTCGAGCGCCTACCAAGTGCCTAGGCGCTTGAAACCGCTGTCTCAGGGAGCAAATTTGGTCCAAGTCAGGTTGGGTCGGTCTGGGTCGGGTCGGGTCGATCCGAGTCGGAGTTTTTATGGAAATTTAAGTTAAAATACATGTAAAATGAATGTGTTTAAATACTAAACCAATATATGTAGAGTTTATTAGTGTCTTAATGGTATCTAAATGTATAAAATAAGGACAAATGTTAACACAATTAAAAAGTTAACTATTGGAATTAGTTGAAGTGTATTAAAATATTATTAAATTATCAATAATATTAGTATTTGATTAAAAAGTTATTAAATGATGAATAACATTTGTAAATGTTTAAAATATTATTACATGGTTAATAATATTAATAACTAATTAAAATATTATTAAATGATTAATAATATTAATACATGATTAAAATATTTTTAAATGATTAATAATATTAATATGTGATTAAAATATTATTAAGTGGTTAATAATATTAATAAGTGATTAAAATATTATTAAATGGTTATAATATTATTAAGAGATTAAAATATTATTAAATGATTAATAATATTAATAAGAGATTAAAATATTATTAAATGATTAATAATATTAATAAGAGATTAAATATTATTAAATGATTAAAAATATTAGTAAGAGATTAAAATATTATTAAATGATTAATAATATTAATAAGTGATTAAATATTATTAAGTGGTTAATAATATTTGAAGGTAGTTGTATATTATTAAAGGTAGATAATATTTTGAGGTATTTGGTACATTATTAAATGTCCGAATCATTAAGTTATGTAAAAGAATAAAGTTTAATTGAATTAAACTAATGCAAGTAGTCCGTTTATGACTAATTTAGACAACTTAATAAAAGTGGGTCGTACGAGGACTTGTAGTGAAGGCGTAAGTTGGAGCGTACCCGATATGTCCGAATTATGTTTTGGGCTAGGGTTTTGTCCAAAAGTCAAAAGTTCGTTTATCGACCATTTTAAAAGTTAATAGATTAAAGTTAAGGTCTTAAGTTAAGACTAATTAATAGTCATTGTAACTAATGATTATATCGATTTTATATATAAATTGTAGGTTGACGAAAGACGCAAATAAGCGTAAATGGTAGAAGCGAACCATACAAGTTTTTCAGAACTTGCTCCTATGTGCATTAATATGCTATAATGTGATTTAAATTGATTATATGAAGTTATATTGATGATGTTTGTGGTAGATGAACAGCATGTGGTATGGCTACATGAAAATTATGTACAAGATTGAAGCATGATTTGCTAAGTTCTAGTTGATTATTGTATGTGATGCATAAGAGGGTATGAAGTATTATTAATACGGAAAACATGATGAAGGAATAAGATGCAAAGCATGTATATGATGTGAAGCATGTAATGTGTTATGTGTAACTATTAAACTTGCTGAGCCGTCGTGCTCACTCTTACTTAAAGCAAACATTATCAGATAGTGCAAGTTATTTGAAGTTCTCGATAAAGAACAAGGAACAGGAAAGCATATTACTTTCATTGAAGATCTAAATATCTATTGTAGATATCATTCCGAATTGGACAGGTAAATGATTGTGTAGTATAAGAATTAGCTGGTATGTAATATGAGTGTTAAATACTCAAATTGATTGTAATAGAATGTCGTATCATGTATGATATTGAGACATACTAGGAATGTATAAAGATTGCGATTCTGGAATAGAAAGAGATGTTGTAAAGTTTTAAATAAATGATTATTTAGCAACTATATTGTTGTTGTAAGTCATGGATAATAAGAAAAAGATAGTACTCGTGTTGAACCGGATCTGAGGTAAAAGAGACCTGGATTCGGGGTCGTCACAAAGTACCTCCTATTTTGTGAGAAATTTTTTGTGTGAGGACCTTTTTAGTAAGGACCTCATTAGTTAAAATTTTTGGTGTCGAGAAAGTGGGCGGACTGCGAACCTCATAGTTTCGGGTATGTTTCTTATTAATTTTATGTATTATTGTTATTTGTTTTATATAGTTTTAAATATTGTATCTAGTTTGTTAGTACTTAGTATATTTAGTTATTAATTAGTATTTTTGTATTGTTATTATTTTTGTAGTTTTAATTATTGTTTTGATTTTTAGATTATTAATTACTAGTTTTTGATTAGTATTATTAGTTTTAATTATTGTTTTGTATTTAGATTATTAGTTAATAGTTTTAGATTAACATTATTAGTTTTAATTATTATTGCAATTTAGATTATTGCTTTGACATAATAGTAATATTTGTTTGAAAATGGATTAAATATTGAAAGAATATTTTTGTAAATATACTTATAGTTATTTTGAAAATAAAATAAAATAAGAAAGCTGTTAAATAATAGAATTGTCCTAATGACATTTATTTGTTTTAAATTTATATTTAGGAATCGTTCGACTATTAATTTTTTGTTCAGCAATATCGAGGTAAGTGACTTTCCGAGTTGTTTAGTATTTTCGATCTGTATAGTGTAAGTGACTTTCCGAGCTGTTTAGTATTTTCGAACTATATAGTGTAAGTGACTTTCTGAGCTATTTAGTATTTTAAAATTTTCGTTTATAATTATGTATGCTTTAGTAATTATTCGGATGCCTAAATGTATCGTTTCAAAAATTATTATTCTTTATTTAAGGCTTCCATTTGAATAAAAATGTTACAATTATATTCTGTTAAAAATTCGGATCAAGTATCAAAATAGAATTTTGATTTAGAAAATGAGATTATGTGATTTTGAATTGTGAAATAAGTATTGTTTTCAACAAGTATGCTTACTATTGTTATTAAACAAAAAGTTATTTCAAAAAAGTTTTGCAAACTGTACTTGATCCACCTAAATAGTAAAGATTATTACTTGGCGAGATTTATCGTTCACCCTTACATTAATTTTTACAGAAAACATTATTTAGAGCCGAGCATTGTTGATACTTTTGTGGATGACCAGAAGATATTTAGTTTAAGAAGTTTATGAGTATTTTAGAATTATGATAAGACTTTTGTTTAATGGAGCTGTGTCTCCAAAGTTATGTTTTCAGTATTTAATTATTGAACCTTAGTGTAATTTTGATAATGAAAGATTGTTTGGTTTCAAGAGAGTTTCATTATTATGTTTTCGTTTGGGCTGCGCTATTGATATTGTTGCGTTGCAAGCCTTCGGGCTTGCGGCGTGTGACATTTCGAACATATAACTGGTTCTGGGTGTTACAGAGATGGTATCAGAACGGTGGCCCTTCGTAGTGTGTTGGGTTGAATAACCTACACATTTCCTAATGAGTGATTTTGGGAGTTAGCTGTGGGTATAGTCTTGACTAAATTTAAGATTTTGGAGATAGAATAAGGTGAAAATCTTTGTGTTGTTTGAGGAGTAATTTAGAATTTGGAGATAGAATAAGGTAAAAATATTTGTGTTGTTTGAGGATTATATGAGAAATTATGGAGTGAGATAAAGAATAAGGTGAGAGATCTTTGTATTGTTTGAGGTTTAGTACTCGAGGCTAATTTTGATAAATTTGTGAACGAAACATGATAGACAGACTTAGTTTAGTGATTGGAGATTTTGATTTGAAAATTTGGAAGACCAAATTTTTTTTAAGGGGGATGTAATGTATTACCCGGTTCTTCTTTTTTTCTTTTTAGTCCCACATCGTCCACCTACTAAAAACTTCCCCTTTCCATAGCCTATATATGGCACACTAACATATGTTTTATTTTGCAAAACATTAAGTACCTCTTATTTTGTGATAAACTTTTTGTGTGAGAACCTTTTTAGTAAGGACCTCATTAGTTAAAATTTTCGGTGTCGAGAACGTGGGCAGACTGCGAATTTCATACTTTCGGGTATGTTTCTTGTTAATTTAATGTATTATTATTATTTATTTTATATAGTTTTAAATATTGTATCTAGTTTGTTAGTACTTGGTATATTTAGTTATTAATTAGTATTTTTGTATTGTTATTATTTTTGTAGTTTTAATTATTGTTTTGGTTTTTAGATTATTAGTTACTAGTTTTTTACTAGTATTATTAGTTTTAAATATTGTTTTGTATTTAGATTATTAGTTAATAGTTTTAGATTAACATTATTAATTTTAATTATTATTGCAATTTGGATTATTGCTTTGGCATAATAGTAATATTTTTTTGAAAATGGATTAAATATTAAAAGAATATTTTTGTAAATATACTTATAGCTATTTTGAAAATAAAATAAAATAAGAAAGCTGTTAAATAATAGAATTGTCCTAATTGATATATACAAGTAAAATTTAATATTTTTATAAGTTCTTTCCCATGAACATAAAATCTATTTATTACTCAAGAGAAAGAAAACTTATGAAATTAACACTTTTGCTCGTAAAAATATCAATTCTTTTATGTTGTGTTACTTTATTATGAAGTACAGCATTTTCGGATCACTAGTATTCGCTAAACAAGAAAATGAACTTCGCCAGCTCACGTAATTAATTCAATGCCCAACGCAAAACGTTATTTGTTTTGGACTTTCTTGTGGAATTTGAGTAATTTGAAAACGTGCAATTGAATCTTCTACTAGGTGTATTATTTAATTATTTATTAGTAGTCCACTTTGTTATCACGTCTTAATAAATTTACCAAACTTTAGTTATTTATAAATAAATCTTCTAATTGAATCCATATGTTCATGATTATGCAGGTTCTTAAACAAAGCTGTTTTAATAATGGATGGTGAAGTCAAGCCTGATGGGTCAAAGCAAAACCCATGGAGACTCTGCAGTATCCAACAAAAGTAGTAATAATAATAATAATAATAATAATAATAATATCATTCACTATTTTAAAATATCATGTTATCATTTACTTATATACTTACTGAGCTATTTTATGATCACTTTTGTTTTAAACATGATATTTCAGATAAACCTGAGCAGGTCGAGGAATAGGGTACAAACAAGGGAAAAAGAAAAGTCAGTAAACAATAGATGTATTGTGATAGAGTCATGAAAATATTATTTTATCTTTTGTAATATGTCAGGTACGAATGTGTATGTAAAAGGTATGTAGAACCTGTGATAGTTATGTATGAATATAAATTAAGTTTTATTATTTTATTCAAATTGAATGAATGTGATGATAGTAACGTGAGCATCGAACCCGTGGTTCAAGGGACTCGGATTTGGGAGCGTTACACTAAATCCTCTTCCCATCTTGGGGAACATTCTTTTGAATCTGTCGGATCACTAAGTCTCAACTTTGTTGTTGTTTGTTTGGAATTGTTAGGGGTGCTGTCAAACTAACGTTAGCTCCTTTATAAAAAGCTTGGAAGCGAAAGAATGATTTTCAGAGTCTTTTGAGGGACAAATAGATATTCGTTCAAACTTAGGAGGACAATTTTGTCCTTAGCCCTTAAATTTATATATTAAAAATAGAATAAGATAAAACCTTAAATCTTGTCTTAATTTCTAATCCCTAAAAAGAAGACCAGAAACTGTGAATTTGTATTATCTTGACTAATGGTATTTCAGATGATAAAAGTTGATGATATTTTTTTCTAAAAAGAGAAGCGAGTGAACATTATAGTTTGTATTCAATTATATCTGTTGACGTTAGGCCCTTGATCATCATCGTCCTTTCTTTTACGAGTAATTATTCAGTGGTCTTGGATATCGTCACGTGGTTCCTCGGGCTACTAATATATTGCCATTTCAGCATACACAATTGACTCTTTTACAATATATGCTGAAATAGCATCATGTAAATGGTCCTGGAACACCACGTAGCCATACCCAAGACCATAGAATAATCTTTCTTCTTTCACACATACTCTCTCTCACTCTAAATATATATGTATATTATATACATATACATTTGTGATGAGATAAACTATAATAAATAGGCCGGTGAAGTAGAGGGAGCTAGAGTTTTACTTTCATTATATACGTATATATTAGCTCTGGGAATTATATTAGTTTATAAGAACTGAAGATGGCGGATCAGGTAGAGGAAAAGAAGAAGCAGTTGCGCTCTTCTTGGCTTGGTTGCTCCACTAAATGCTTGCCCATATCCTCCTCCTCTTCTTCAAAGTCACCAGAAAATGATGATAACTCTGATGAAGAAATTTACAATTCCACCGTTGATGATTTTTCAAAGACAACTCAAAGAAAGCACGGTGGATGGAAGTCCATGCCCTTCATATTGGGTCTCTCTTATCTCACACACAAATTAAGTGTTATATATATATATATATAGACAATATGTAGTGCACAGTCAATTTTTTTGAGTTATGGTGACTGTTGAACCGTTGTCATAACAAAACAAAAATAGTCACCATAGTCGACTGTATACTATGTATTTGTTTTTGATGAAAATAAATATGGCGGATTTATTGAGGAAATTATATAAGCTAAAAGCTACTAATTAATATATATTTATATGGGGGCGTTAGTTTTTATTTATTGATTTTTTTTTTTTTGGTAGGGAATGAAACTTTTGAGAGATTAGCAACGATTGGGCTGCTGGCCAACTTTAACGTGTTCTTGTTGACACAGTTTCACATTGACCAAGTTTACGCTTCAAATGTGATTAACATTTGGTCAGGTATTACTAACTTTGCCCCTCTCCTTGGCGCCTTCATCTCTGATGCCTATGTCGGAAGGTTTCGCACCATTGCTTTCTCCTCCTTCGCTGCTCTTCTGGTACATATAGTACACCTTCCTAATATATATTCCTCTCTTTCTATATTATTTCCTTCATATATTCAGTTATATATGTGGTATTAATGATCAATATATTACATCCGTTTCAAATTATAAGATTAATATTAATTTCTTAAAAATTAATTTTAAATATTTTCAAACTCAAAATTGATATGAATTTATTTAGTTTATGTTAATCCAATCGTGAATATCATAAACTAATTAAAAAATACTACTAGCTAGTTATAAGATTTATTATTTTCAAAATTTAAATGAATAATGTCAATTTTGAGTTTAAAAATTTCTCAATTTGACTTATAGAAAATCAATAATAATCTTATAATTTAAAACAGATAGAGTAATAAATATACTAACAATAAAATTATTTATTTGAGTCTTGAAGATATCAATTTTGTAATTAGTAGTACATTTCGTATCAGATACTTTACTAGTAATATTCACTATGGTAAAGAGTAGCATTAAATGAATTTTTATAAATATTACATCCAAAAAATTTAAAAATTAATGTTAAGAAGTGAAAAATAAAAATACTTCTGTGGAATGGGGTAATAAAATCTCTATCATGAGTGAAACTATCCTAGGCACGCGGTTCAAAAGCTGCATTCATTCTGCTATGTTGATAACGAATGAGGAACATTCTTCCTTACACAGATATTAAAATCAAGCTTCAGGTTAATGGTGTTGTTTGCTACTTAATCGGCAGACAGGACTGTAGAATTTTTTTTCCCCTGGTGATAAGTAATTAATTAATTATAAGGAAGACTTCAAGTCCTAAAAATGTGAACAGAAATTAAAAAATGAAACTTTTTTTCTTCTTCTTAAAAGAATGGTGCGTGGTTGTTGTGACCTTTTTGTTCTTAATGTCGACTTACCGTTTACTCCATTTCACCATGCCGGAATCTTAGGGCGAATAAATTAGTTGGCTTTATTGGCATGCATTAATCAGACGATGAATTTGCCAAAAATATTACTAGCATTTAATTAGATGTCACGTTACTCATTTTGTATGATTCACGTCAACATATTTAATTAATTAATTTTTTTTGACGGTAGATATGATTAATTATATCTGATAGGGAATGGTGAACTTTACCCTAATTGTGTCCATACCTCAACTGCATCCACCTCGATGCACCCCACAACAATCCCACCTTGATCAATGCAAGGGTCCCACAAGCTCTCAACTGGGTTTTTTGATCTTGGGGTTAGGGTTTCTGACAGTTGGCACCGGTGGAATAAGGCCATGCAGCCTCCCCTTTGGTTTGGACCAGTTTGATGCAACCACTGATCAAGGAAGGAAAGGAATTAACAGCTTCTTTAATTGGTACTATGTCACTTTCACGGTGGTCCTTATCATTGCTCTCACGGTGGTGGTCTATATACAAGACACCGTCAGTTGGATAATCGGTTTCGGAATCCCCACCGGACTTATGGTATTTTCAATTGTGTTGTTCTTTATCGGCACAAAAATGTACATATACGTCAAGCCGGAGGGGAGTGTGTTTTCTGGCATTGCGGAAAGCCTTGTCGTGGCTTACAAGAAGCGCAAACTTAAGCTTCCGGCTGACGGCGAGAGTAATGGTGGGGTTTATTATGATCCACCGTTGATGATTGGGACCTCTGTATTGAATAAGCTGCCCCTAACAGATCAGTTCAGGTGATATATCTCAATATTGCTTCAATCAGCACGTACACATTGAAAGTATATATATACATTTACGTTTTCATAACACTTTGCTTGATTAAGAAATAATCTCGTTGATCAATGACAATATAGTACCTCAATAGTACACGGATGATGAGTACGTCAAGGGTAAATATTAATTGAATAAAAAGAAAATAATAGTAAGAATAATTGAAAATTTAAGTTTTTAGAACTTAATTTTTTTAAGATTATATGCACATACTAAATTGATAGTTGTACGTCTTACCTGCACTATGGTGTACTAAATAATATGTTATGTTATTGTGTGATATAACCCTAAGATACGTAAACTTGGGATGTGCAAATATTTGACATTCTTTTTTGTACGGTAATATATATGAATTAGATGTATATATATAACATTGTTGATTTTAAAATTTTTTGGTTTAACAAAAATTATTTTTTTAGAGAATTGATATATACAAGTAAAATTTAATATTTTCATAAGCTCTCTCACATGAATGTAGAATCTATTTATTATTCAGGTGAAAGAAAACTTATGAAATAAAAATATCAGTTCTTTTATGTTGTGTTACTTTATTTTGAAGTACAGCGTTTTCGGATCAATAGTATTAGCTGAACAAGAAAATGAACTTCGCCAGCTCACGTATTTAATTCAATGCCCAACGCAAAACGTTATTTGTTTTGGACTTTCTTGTGGAATTTGGAAGTAAGCTAACAAAGTATCAATTTCAGACATTATAATTAATATATCTTCAAGAAAACGTGCAATCAATGGTTATGGAGTAATTGAGTAAATGTCATCATCAGACACTCGTTATTTGTGACTTCTACTAGGTGTATTATTTAATTATTTATTAGTAGTTCACTTTGTTATCAAGTCTTAATAAATTTACCAAACTTTAGTTATTTATAAAAAAATCTTCTAATTGAATCCATATGTTCATGATTATGCAGGTTCTTAAACAAAGCTGTTTTAATAATGGATGGCGAAGTCAGGCCTGATGGGTCAAAGCAAAACCCATGGAGACTATGCAGTATCCAACAAATTGAAGAAGTAAAATGTCTAATAAAAATCATCCCCGTTTGGGCTTCCGGTATCATTTCCTTCTTAGCCATGGCACAACAAGGCACATTCACCGTGTCACAAGCATTGAAAATGAACCGCCATTTAGGCCCCTCTTTTCAAATCCCAGCAGGATCATTAGCCGTCATATCAATGATCACATTAGGGTTATGGATCCCATTGTACGACCGTATAATCGTGCCATCGTTAAGAAAAATCACTAACTTAGAAGGCGGAATCACGCTTCTTCAAAGAATTGGCATCGGGATTATTTTCTCCATCTTATCAATGATTATTGCCGGAGTAATTGAAAAAAAAAGAAGGGATTCGGCCATAGTGCACCCTAATCCGGATGGAATTGCACCCATTACAGTCATGTGGCTAGCGCCGCAACTTATACTAATGGGATTTGCTGAAGCATTCAACATTATTGGGCAGATAGAATTTTTCTACAGAGAGTTTCCCGAGACTATGAGAAGTTTGGCTAATTCACTGTTTTTTGTAACTGTGGCTGGGGCTAATTACCTTAGCACCTTTTTGGTAACTGTTGTGCACAATACCACGGCTAAAGATGGTAAGCCTGACTGGTTGACAAAGGATATTAATGCTGGGAAAGTGGACTATTTTTACTACCTAATAGCAGTAATGGGAGTACTGAATATGGTATATTTTTTGGTTGTGTCTCGGCGTTACCGATACAAGACCAGAATGATAATTGGCGAGGAAAAATCAGACTTGGATGTTGAGCTTAATGATATCAAAATTTGAAGGCAGTTGGTTTAGTTACTGTGTATTGTAGAACTAAATACTATGATGATTGATATATATACATTCCTATAAGAGAAAAGAAAAGAATCGAGTGCGAACCTATTATGAGTTTTAAAGTTACGGGTTGGTTGCTTTTATTTAAGTAATTAGACATCTCACTCCCTCACTCCGGCAATAACTTCTATTCTGGATTTTTGAAGTTAATTTATAAAATTTAAAAATTTGGTTAAATTGATTTAATAGTTGTGAATACAACTATAGTCATTAACTATATAATTGTTAACGTTCGAATTTGTCCATCCGTTTAACTACTGACTTGAATATGAATTTGCATAGAAATAACTATCAGAAAGTACTTAATGGCTTGAGGCGTCGGGGGATATCTCCGATGTAAAAGTAAAAATAAATTTCAAGATGTATTAATAATGGAGATAAGAAATATTTAGTATGCTAGAATATTGTGTATATCATGTATCTCTATTATTCACTTTGTATTTATAGTAGTTACATCTTCTTGATAGGATTACAATTCTTAAATGGAATTGTATAGTAGAGATCCTATTGAAAATTTATTTATAATATAAATTAGTATTGAATAGGTAACTAGTTAGTATTTTAAGTGGCAAGGTGGTGAGCCCATGCCTATTGGATTTAGAAGTCCTATGTGAGCGCACTAGGCAATATAAGCTGCCTATTTGCGCTAGTAAATACGCAGCCCAACATTACCCTCCACTCCTTCAGCATATGAAGGTGAATGAGTAGAGTAAAGAAAAAGGTTTTGGGAGCCCAGAATGCTTCTAGGACTGATGGCAGAGCCCAGGCAAAAAGGAATTCAATTTATGATTGAATGGATAACTCGTAATTTAGAAGCAATGCAATTATTCCTTATAAAAAGATTGATCTGTATGCTTAGGTGTGAACTAATGGATATCTATTGAATTCATATGGACTTGTAAGAAATTGACTTTAACTCGTTTGGAAATCAAGGATTCGAGTTGCCAATTATATTTCGAAGAGTTACTCTTCGATCATTAGATTGTCCTGTAGAGCCTCACATGATAAACTTTTAAAACTATTAGATCAAAAAATGAGGAGTCATGCAAAAAAGAGTGACATAGACAAAAGGTGCAGATGTCTCAATTGACACTATTTCGACAGTCTTTTGTAATTTTGAGTTTTTAGGTCATCAAGTAAAATTTTCATATGCTCAGAGATGACAGTCGTATTTAAGATGTCATGTTCAACTGAAGATAGTATTTTATATAAAATATTATCCGATTCGAGGAAGTTCACAGTATATGTACAAATAATTATGATATGGATAAATAAAAGCTGATTCGAAAGTTTTTTAGAATTAAAAAACTAAGAAAAAATTGTGAACATGAATTTTATGCCATCATGAATAACATATGACAGAGTACACAATATGTTCTCGTAATTAAGTGATGACATAATGTGCTCAAATTCGTGCAATAAATTAAGTGACAAATAAGTTAATTTAATAGAGAGAGGATATAAACACTTAGCTTTATTTTTGTAGTCGTTATCCTCCTTTGTGCAGCCAGATCATATCCAATAGAATGTTGAGTTGCACCTTATTCGATGTCAAACATGTACATCCGAACATGTATCTGCCCCCCAATTCTTTGAAGCTTTTTTTCTTTTAAATAAAAAGAAGTTGTAAGGGATTTTAAAATTAATGAAAGATCTATCGAAGGGGACTAATTCAAAGTCTCTATAGTATGTACCTGACTTCATGGTGCTAATTGCACCTTCTTCGTCTTTATACTCCTTTGCCTTTTGCTATTGGGACATGAGCATTGTTGAAGGCATAAATGGGTGATTCGTTTGACTTCTACCTCACCTGAATCAGTGAAGTCATCCTATTTCCATATATGTTTCCTGTTGCTGCCGAAACATGTGTGAAATTATTGTTTTACTTCTTTCCATGAACCGATGGAACGAGGAAGAAGTGTGACCATCTCATTCCCTAACAGTTTTCTTCACGGTAGAGATGGAAAGATGACACCTTCATACAACATTATGATCATAGAAACACATTAAACGTTCGTAAGAATAAGTATGGTCATAAGAATCACTTGTTCCATCGTATGTCTCCAAGGTTGAGACTTTGAGGGATCTATCAAACCTAACTTCATTATGATCCTTATCGAAGGGAGATGTGTAAGATTTGCTTCCTTGACTCTGACGTGCCCCTCAAAGGATCTTTAGGGAGATGTTTCCCAGAAAAACTGTTGCAGCTTCAGCGTCATCTTCGACATTAACCACCACTTCTATGTTGTGAAGGAGATCTCGTTCTTTTTCTTCTGTATCTATCTAAGTCAGATGATTGAGTGCTGAAACTTCTATTAGAGGAAGAAGACCTATGAGTGTGGTGAGAGCCATAACGTCCTGATCGAAAAGGTGTTCCACATTTGCATAACAAGCTATCTTCGGCTCTTATCAAATCCAAAAATTGTTTGACAAACTCTTTTTGCTAAAATTGAAGAGTTTTCCTTTTATCCTGGACTTTTAAAAAATGACGCTACTTGTCAGTGTATGTTAGTTGACGTGATTAAGAGCGTGTTTCTTCATGATGGTGACTTGGTGACAGTAATGATGCCGCTATATAAGTTTTTGCAAAGAGTGGTTGAAAGAAAACTCTACTAAATATTAGAAGGCCCTCCTTCTAATACCAATATTAATTTTTGAATTTGCTCACACATTCAACTACTGGCTTGAACGTGAACCTATATAAAAATAATTACCAAAAAGTACTTAATAACTTGAGCCGCTAGGGGATACCTCCAATGTGAAAGTAAGAAAATGGCTTCAAAATGTTTTAATAATGGAGAAAAGAAGTATTTAGTAGGTTAGAATATTATGTATATATTGTTTACCTTGTATATATAGTAGTCACACATTCTTAATAGGATTACAATTTCTAATAGGAATTGTATATCAGAGATCTTATTGAAAAAAGTAATTATCATATAAATTAGTATTGGATATGATAATTAGTTAGTGCCTTAAGTGGCAAGGCAGTGAACCCAAGCCTATTGGACTTAGGAGTCTCAAGTGAGCATACTAGGCTTAATGAGTTATGTGATGATAACACTTTATTCGTAAAAGTACCTTGTAAAAAAAAGTTATTAACATAAAATAACTCAAGTGACCAACCATTTGTAAGAGCTGGACAAAGAACAATGTGGATATTAGTTAGCTTGACAATGGGACTGAAGGTTTTAGTATAATCTATTCCAGGTCGTTGATAAAATCCCTTGGCAACAATATGAGTTTTATAATTGTAACATCTTATATTTTTTATATACATTTTCTTCTCTTCAAAATAATTAATTAAAATATAAAATAGAATTCTGTTAATATTTTATTTAAGTTAAGTGTTGTGGGCTTGACTAATCTCTTAGTCTATATTTGTTTGTAAAAAATATACTTAGGATTAGACTATTTATATTAATTTAACACTACTTCGGACTATTTTATCCCATGACGGGGGATTAATAGTCTTTTAAATACTCTTATGAAATATTTTTTTTAATCATTTCTAATTAAGACTATTTATGTGCGATTATATAATCCCATGAAAAATGTGAAATTAACAGTCTCTCTCATTTTAACCTATTAAATGACTTTATGAAACTAATAGTCCAACATTAAGGGACTAATTAATAATCCCTCTATCAAATGATTAAATAGTGCAAAATAATATTAAATTAAGATAAATAGTCAAATCTCAAGCATATTTTTTGAAAACAAACGTAGCCTTAATGTTATTTAATGAAAAGTTTTGTTTAATAAAATTATTATTGGACTTGACCCAATACAATTTAGGCTAAAAGGTATATAGTTCTAACCAAAAGAAAAACAACCTACATTGTTTTATTTATTTCCTTAAGTAAGACGAAGAAAGAAAAAGAGAAGGAAAAAGTTAAAGACATGAAGAATCATTAATATTGATGACGAATCAAATTAGGGTTCTTAGTTTCAAGGTCTAAATGTTAATATTTAATATTTTCTTTAATTACTTTCATCCCTTCAACCGTAAATATCCATTTAATTGTAATTTTAAGTTAGGTTTTTGTCAATCATTAATTAGGATTCTAGAGAAATATAATTTGGAGATAAATTTGAGATATTTCAACTAATTAAGGTATAAACGTTATGTACAACTTTTATTCTTTGAATTTTTCGATATTCTGAATCAGAGTCGGTCAAAACAGCCTTTTTGTACAAATACTATATTATGCCATGAAAATCAGCACTTTTTTCTATGATGACTTTGAATTCTGCCACGAAACCAGCACAAGATATATTTTTACTTGCTGTTGTCTTGATTTAGTAGGCCGCGTTTTCCACCCGTTAATGTGCTTTTAATTTCCAGCTCAAATATGTAATTAATTCAATGCCCAACGCAGAACGTTATTTGTTTTGGACTTTCTTGTGGAATTTGGAAGTAAAGCTAACAAAGTATCAATTTCAGACATTATAATTAATATATATTCAAGAAAACGTGCAATCAATGGTTATGGAGTAATTGAGTAAATGTCATCATCCGACACTCATTATTTGTGACTTCTACTAGGTGTATTATTTAATTATTTAGTAGTAGTCCATTTTGTTATTACGCCTTAATAAATTTACCAAACTTTAGTTATTTATAAATAACTCTTCTAATTGAATCTATATTCATGATTATGCAGGTTCTTAAACAAAGCTTTTTTAATAATGGATGGTGAAGTCAAGCCTGATGGGTCAAAGCAAAACCCATGAAGACTATGCAGTATCCAACAAATTGAAGAAGTAAAATGTCCAATAAAAATCATCCCCGTTTGGTCTTCTGGTATCATTTCCTTCTTAACCATGGCACAACAAGGCACTTTCACCGTGTCACAAGCCTTAAAAATGGACCGCCATTTAGAACCCTCTTTTCAAATCCCAGCAGGATCATTAGCCGTCATATCAATGATCACATTAGGGTTATCGATCCCATTGTACGTCCGTATAATCGTGCCATTGTTACGAAAAATCACTAAATTCGAAGGCAGAATCACACTAGTTCAAAGAATTGGCGTTGGGATTGTTTTCTTTCTCCATCTTATCAATGATTATTGCCAGAGTAATTAAAAAAAAAAGGGATTTGGCCATAGCGCACCCTAATCCGGATGGAATTGCACCCATTACAGTCATGTGGCTAGCGCCGCAACTTATACTAATGGGATTTGCTGAAGCATTCAACATTATTGGGCAGATATAATTTTTCAATAGAGTTTCCTGAGACTATGAGTAGGGCCGTAAATGATAACTAAAAAATTTGTATCCGTTTGTATCCGTATTTGAAATAAAGCGGATATTATTCGTATTCGAAATTAAGCGAGCCTTCGGTTTTAAGGTATCTATAAATAAACTGATATAAATACGGATATAGTAGTATCCGTATTCGTTTAACATTTGACCGTAAATATATCCGATAAATATTATTAAATTAATTAAAATTTTCAATATGTAAACTTTTTGCAGAGTCATAAATATATTATAACTCAAACTCTGTATAAACGATATCAATCAAAGATAATATTTTGTAAAATAGTTAATTATACAAATAAAAAAATACTTTTAATTTTTAATGTTTTAATCAAATATTTGGGAAAATTAGAAATAATCAAATATTTATTGTAAACAGTTGAATGTAAGAACTTATTTAATTAATGAATACTCTATTAAACATTTGTACACACTACAATACTATTGCTACACAAACAAAATGAACACACTGTAATACTTTTAATTTCTAACATATTACATAAAAGTTTATTTTAAAATAGTTGAAAATATAAATTAGAAACATTTGTACACACTGCAATACTATTGTTGCACACAAAATGAACACACTGCAATACTTCTAATTAATTTTTAACATATTAAATAAAAGTTTATTTGAAAATAGTTGAAAATATAAATTACAAACATTTGTATACACTACAATACTACTGTTACACATACAAAATGAACACACTACAATACTATTGCTACTTATACAAAATGACCACATTGCAATACTTTTAATTTCTAACATATATATTAAACAAAAGCTTATTTTAAAATAGTTGAAAATATAAATTATAAACATTAGTACACACTGCAATATTTTTAATTTCTTACATATTAAATAAAAGCTTATTTAAAATAGTTAAAAATATAAATTACAAATATTTGTATACACTACAATATTATTGTTACACATACAAAATAAACACACCGCAAAAAGATTAATATTAACATAAATAATAATACTTCTATATGGAGCGTTTGGGAAAGACTAATACATGTGTCCAATTATTAAAAAAAAAATTGATATAAATATTTTTAAGTAATATTATAAATATCTGTTAATTTTTTTTTACAAATATATATAATTTTCATTATGTAATTATATACTAGCTAAATAGTTAAATTAGGTTTTTATATAATACTATAAGTAAATATGTTAACTATATAAATATATCATATAAGTTTTTAATCTGGGTCATCCAAGTTTGATCCAATGGATGAAAAGGAACATTCCAGAAGTGTGTTTCACCTCCAAGCCATCCAATAAGAAGACAACACTTGGAACCCACTGTCAAATGCTGGGATTTAAATCATATGATGAGATCAACGGATGCAATCACTTTAACATTCTCATATCATGTTTGAGTCGTTAGATGAAGCAAGTCAAAGGTAAATATAAATGGATGAAACTAATTTCTAAATACATTTCTCTTAACCCTCTTTCTCTATATAGCGGAGGTCTTTCTTTCTCTCTCTCATCCGACCAAAAATCTTTTTGAAAAAATTCTCTCAAAAGTAGTTTTAAAAATTTAATAAAATAGAATCATCTTTATAGTTTTATAAAAAATAACAATTATATATATAATATGTATTTATAGCATGAATTATTACCTAATGTTTGGTTAGATTAACACGTTTGAATCTTCGAGTAGTATATTCAAGATCTTCCTTCACATGACTTTATGTTGAATCTGGAGAGTGA
Source organism: Hedera helix (assembly GCA_947179155.2). Lineage (NCBI taxonomy): Eukaryota > Viridiplantae > Streptophyta > Magnoliopsida > Apiales > Araliaceae > Hedera > Hedera helix. The sequence continues at coordinate 6,486,068 of OX359275.1, read as the reverse complement.
TTTTCAAAGCACTTTTTTGAAAAAATATTTTTATGTATTTTTCCTAGGAAGAGAAAAATGGAATATACGCTATTTGGTCTTTTAATTGATTTGGAATAATAATTTCTTATTTTCACGTATCTGATCTGTAATATCCCAGATATTTCCAAGATTTTAAATAATATCTTAATTGATTTTATTAAAGGTTCAGGTTTAAAACATAGAATTTGAGAAGTAAGATGTGTAGAAAATGGGTAAACATTTTTTTTTTAACATAATTTATTTGTTAGAAATTAAATGTGAGAATATTGTATTGATGCATGTAGAGAATTTATTAAGGAAATAAATTCAATTGAGCAGTGAAGGTGGATATATATATATATACCTAGAGTTGAGTTTGCTAGTCAAACAAGATGATGTGTGAAGTAAATTAAATACTCAATAAAACTAATAAATTAATTAGTTTAAGTATAGATTAAAAAGGAAAGTCATGTAATATAATTAATTGAATTAATTATACGAGTCATGAATTAAAGCTAAGATTAGCAAGTAGAGAAGTGGAATATTGCCTAGAATGACAATATTAAGAAGATAATTAATTAAGTAATTAACTTAATTATTTAGTTGTCATATAGAGTCCATTAATGGATTTAATACAAGCCCAATGTGGGAATACTTGCATGAAGGTGGATAATTAAATAATAAGCCCAAATGTTAAGTTATGATATAGTCCAAGAGGTAATTAATATAAGTCCAATTAAATAATATTGGAAAGTATGGTATATCATGGTGTGGAAGTCCAATTAAATTAATTACCAAGCCCAAGTTATATATGATATGTGAGTTGTGTTGGGTAGCCCAAGTAATTAAATAAGAGAGCCCAATACAAAGTAATCCATGTAGCCCAAACACATTAAAGTCAAATGATGGTCAATGTGTTGGGAGAACATTTTTCAAGTATTGATTGAGTGTAGAGAATTAACTAATGTATGGTTAATTGAATAACCCTAGTTAGTAGACAAGAGAGAGAATTAACCAAACATTGGTTAATTGATAGAGGAAAGAAGGTAGTGTTGAGAATTAACTATGGGTGAGTTAATTATGTAACCCAATGTGGTAGGATAATTAAAAGTAAGTCTAATTGGATTATATTATAAGTCCAATTGATGTATTAAACTAAGTTAAATTAATTAACCTAGTAGTCCATATAATTTAATTTGAACATTGATTTATGTAATAATTAACCAAACCCAATGCTTGTTTTAATTAAATGTAACATAGGGTATTTAATGTTAGCCCAATGTAACAATTAAATTGAGCTCAACCAAATTAAATAAATGAGCTCAATATAATTTAATTCTAAGGTCCAAAGTGGAGCCCAATGTACAAGTATAGGTGAATATGTATACATATATTGGTGTATATATATATAGATACTTATATAATGATATAGGACATAAAAATAAAGCCAAATTGGTGTAATAAATTGCAAATCCCGAATTTTGAGGGGGACCCACATGGAAATGTTGAGTGTGGACTTCCTATGGCTTCAATTACACTCCAAAAGTTGCTTACAAGCAACCTTGATGGATGTCACACCAATGGTCATTCATGGTAGTCATTCCATGCAATAGTAATCTAGTTTAAGCTCCTAATTTCACCAACACTAGTTGATTAGGAGGTTAATGAAGGATTAACATTGTGCTATAAATAGAAGTGTTCCATTTATTGGTGAGGTTGGTTAGTCATTTGTAGCACTTTCTAGAGAGAAAAAGGGAGAGCTTCTTGAGAGATATAGAGAGTTACTCTTATGAGATTGATGATCCACCAAGCAAATTTGCTAGAGAATGGACAAGAGAGAGTCACAATCCAAGATCAAGTCAAGAGGAAGGAGAGCATCCATGTATAAAAGGTTAAAAAGTGTTCTAAACCTTCTTTAGTTCATTTTTATAGTTTAGATATGATTTGAACGGTTAAAATGTATTTTTAACCGATCAAAACACGTTTTGATATTCTATAAGTCTTTAGCTATGTAATATATGTATATTCATAGTTTGATGGGTTTAACATGGGTTTTTATATGTGTTTGTGATGAAAAATTTCATCAAACTCATTGAATAAATTTTTACCGACGAAAACAAATTAATCTAATATGTAGCAGCCCCTTCACGGAATTACTGTTCACAATCCGTAAGTCGGATTTATGATCCGTCAATTTTGGGCGATAGATCCATGAAATATGAAGATTCTTCAAGTTGAATGACTAAAATCCGATTTAAAATGAGCAAGATATGGATTTTCTACCAAAACACCCCATTGTTTTAGGGCTGTGCACAACAGTCCGGTTTGGAGCCAATTTCCGTGACCAAAACAAATCCAAATTTGATGTTTGATGACATAACAATGTAGTTCGGGAAGTTACGAATCCATCGATACCAAATAGGCCTCAATCGGACTTGTGGATTTCATTTTATTCAAGTTCCCGTCGGAGACCCCAAGTCTGAAAAATTCAAAAAGTAATCTGCCTATTTTTTTAAAAAAACCGGCCGGTTCGGTTTTTTTCGGTTTTTCATGATTTCTAGGTAGGGCCGGTTCGGGCATTTTTAGGCCGGTTCTTGGGTTGGTTCCAAAAGAAAAAATGCTTATAATTTTATAAAGAAAATTATCAAAATTTAAAATCCTAATTGTTTTGTAATTTGGTATTTATTAGAATTAATGGTGGATTAAAGCTTACTAAATTGCTAATAATTATGGGAAAATTATTTTTAATTTCATAAAAATAATATTTGACCTATTGGCATGCTAGTTAAGTGTTATAAAATAAAATTTGAAATTATTGAAGTGATTCACTATATATTAGCTATTTATTAGTGTATAAATAGGCTAATAATCTAATTAAATATTATTTAATAAATATTAAATAATATATGAAGTTATGTAATTAATTAATTATGATTTAATGAATATTAAATAATAATTAAGGGATGTTAAGATGAATAAGTTAGTTATTTATTATTTAATTGCACTTAAATAATAAGTAAAGTTAAATAAATAATTAATTATTATTTAAATTAATATTAAATAATAATTAAAGAATATTAAAGTTAGAAAGCTAATTATTTATTTTTTTATTAATACTAAATAATAAGTAAGGTTAATTAAGTAATTAATTATTATTTAATTAATATTAAATAATAATTAAAGGATAATTAAGGTTAATAAACTAATTATTTATTATTTAATTAATATTAAATAATAAGTAAGGTTAATTAATTAATTAATTATTATTTAATTAATATTAAATAATGAGTTCGGATAATTAGTTAATTAATTATTATTTAATTCATATTAAATAATAATTAAATGGTAATTAAGTGGAATAAATTATTACTTAATCGAAAGAAGATTATTAAGTAATTAAAATATATTGATAATATTATTGACTAACTATTAAATGATAATAGTTAAGAATTAAATCATTATTCAATAATTAATAATGATATGTAATTAATTTAAAATATTATTAAATGCTTAATAATATTATTTAGCATTTAATTAACTATTAAATAATAATAGTTAAGAGTTAAATCATTATTAAATAAATAATAATGATAAATAAAGATTTAGAATATTATTAAAGAATTAATAATATTGTTTAACAAGTAATTAACTATTGGGTAATAATAGTTAAGGGTTGAATCGTTATTAAATAATTACTAATGATACGTGAGGATTTCAAATATTATTAAATGATTGATAATATTGATGAACAATTAAATTGTTATTAAAATGATTGATAATAATGAGAAGTCAATTAAAATATTATTAAAGGGTAATAATATTAGCAAGCAATTAATTAAATTATTATTAAAAGATTAATAATAATGATTAAGGTAAACTATTATTAAAAATAAATTAATAATAGTAATGATTATTTAAAGTGTTATTTAACAATTAAATAACATTATAAGTTATTACTAATTGATAGTAAAATTTAAAATATTATCCAAGGTGGGTAATATTATGATAGGTATAGAGATAAATGATGTGATTAAGTTAAACCAAGGGTATGGTCCATTAGTGATTAATTGGTGGATCGACCTAAATAAATATATGGTCCAAGTTTTAATGCAGTGACATTAATAAATGTCAGAATTGCATAGTTTCGAACAAAAGATTTATGGTGTTGAATATGAAACACTGAGTCAAGTCAAAGAGAGACTAAAATATGAAATTAACCTTATTAAATAAAGGAGATGATAAGAAGAAATAAATATCTTTAAAATAAGATTTAGTATTGAGTCAAACTTTGACTGATATTGTGCACCGTTGATATCACATACCGTGTAGGTGGTGCAAGGAACGTGAAAGATTAACGTAAGCTGGTTATACAAGTCCAGGCAAGTTTTTCAGAACGTGTTGTATTATGTGCATAAATTATAAGTTTGTTATTAAGCTGAGATGTGCTCATACGTGGTTATGTGCAAAGATGTTTTAATGTGCATTTGTGCAATAAGTTGATTTGAACTGTTGATATGCGGTAGTTGATTTAAGACAATTGTTCTGCATTGAACTATATGTCATGATAGAGGTTAGACATGAAGCATAGATTAAATGCGAGGCATGATATGCATGAGCAGTATGTCATAAACTGAAATGCATGAAAAACATGATGTTAGTATAAATTGTAAATTTTATGTGAAGCATGTAATGTGTTATGTGTAGCTGTTGAACTTGCTGAGCCGTCGTGCTCACTCTTGCCTAAACCAACAATTTCAGATAAGGCTAGTTACCTGAAGTTCTCGATAAAGAACAAGGAACAGGAAAACATATTACTTCCATTGAAGATCTAAATATCTATTGTAGATATCAGTCCGAATTGGACAGGTAAATGATTGTGTATCATAAAACTTAGTTGGTATGTTATATGAGTGTTAAATACATAAGTTGATTGTAATAGAATGTCGTATCATGTATGATATTAAGACATACTAGGAATGTATAAAGATTTCGATTCTGGAATAGAAAGAGATGTTGTAAAATTGTAAATAAATGGTTATTTACCAATTATAATATTGTTGTAATTCATGAACAATAAGGAAAATGTTGTACTCGTCTTGAACCGGATCCGAGGTTCGAGAAACCCGGATTCGAGGTCGTCACAAGTTGGTATCAGAGCCGATAGGTTATAAACCTTAGGTAAGAGTACCTTAGGCTATAACCGTGTAGAAGATAAGTAAAATGATAAATGAATAAACTCCGGAAGAGTTTAAGCTATAAAAGATGAATTTGGAAAAATTCATATAGAGAAGATTATCCAAAGATGGATTTGAGAAGATATAAGAGAGATGAAAAAGGTCATGTTGTACCTAATTTGAATAAAGGATAGAAAAATATCTTATGATAAGATTTTGAGAAGCATAAAGAAAATGCTAATCAGATCATGAAATGATCTAGAGAAATGAACTCGTAATGAGGCAGATATGCTAAAATATGAATGAAGAGAATTCGTATTCAGATAAAAAAAAAATTAGAGGTTTGTGTGTTTTTAATTGAGAACTCATATTAGTGGCTAAGTTGTACGATTCCTTGTATGGATTTGTGCTTGGTTTTAGAACCACTTAGCTTCCTATATTAATATAGTAGTTGAGTTTAACAGTTCTTTGTATGGGCAGAGGATTTGTTCTTGGTTTAACGACCGTTTAACTTTCTATATTGATTAGTGGCCGAGTTGACCAATTTCTTGTATGGGCAGGAGATTGCGTTTGGTTTGACAACCACTTAGCTTCCTATAGTGATAATCAATTTGAACCTGATGTCACGCTATTCGATGTATATATGGTGAGAAGGTGATTCTTTTCTCATTATATATTGGATATGTAGAGAATATTAAGATAAATACGTGTTCTTAAAACTCATACTGATGGTAAGTTCGTGACTCATAATCGTATGGTGGAACCCCTCAGCGAATGGACGATTTTGGTCTGACTAGGATAAGTTCTCCAACCCATATGATTGTGGCAAGTACCTGAACTCCTAATGTGTGGTAAGTTTGATGAACAGTAAGTATGGATAGAGTTAAGTAGTAAGACTGGAGCTTTACCAAATATAGTTATTAAGCTGAAAAAGAATGCGGAGGAGAAATTTGAGGTATTTTGAGGTTTTAGGATATTCTAAATCTTCTAGCTATGCTAGACTTTGAAATTCTTAAAATCGTGCTAAATTCGCACTTTTGTGCTTTTGAAAAGACAAATGTATTTTAGAAATCATTAATGCATTTAGTGCAGAGATGATAAACGATGGAGTCATCAATGCAGAGTAACCTAATGTTGGATGTTTAAAGCCCACTATGGTATGATGTAGTATGACAAAGTCATAAAATGATTTTCAGTATTTTAAAACGTTTAAAGAATAGTCTATGCTAATTGTTTCAGCTAGACAAATTGATTTGAAAATATCAAAATGTATTTATAAAATCATCACACGCCATTAAAGCCATGGTGTGGGGATGAAAAGGACGGAATCCTCAACGTACTGTCAAGATGTGCGGTATCATGAAGTCATGAATTAATGACGGAATCCTCAACGTACTGTCAAGATGATGCGGTATCATGAAGTCCTATAAATGAATTTTTGTTATTTTAACTAATCTGAAATGAATTTTTGAATCGTAATATACGAACAGTTCAATGATGGGAGTCTTTGTCATTTATTTTAACTGGACACTTTTGGTCAGAATTAACTCAAGTTTTATTATTCAATCCAAATTATTTTGGAACGGAATTTTGTAGTAAGTCTGAGGTGAACAAGTGCAAAAACAAATATATTCTGTCGGCTAAAGCAGATATATTTTTGTCGGCATATAGCTCCGACTGGCGCCTAAAAATTAAGACGTTCTGCACGACGTATGGTACAATAGGCTGATCACCTAGCGTACACCTATGGAATGTTTTCAGTCATTGTGATTGATAAACACTCTGTTTATAAGTATTTACAGGGATAAATACTATTTATTCGGAATTCAGTTAATTCCATTCGGATGTTCACAGTCTTGATGACCCCTCAGCATATTATGAATGTTTTAATGAATATTTTGATTTTCAATTTATTCTTCTGTAAGATATTGATTTTCAATTTATTCTCCTGCAAAATATTCCATTATTCTGGAATTGTGAAAAGTATGAACTTCCTATAAAGGGTAGTCATAGAATGTGATGAGTGAAGATATATATTCAGAGATGAAAATTTGTTAGAAATGAGTATGATGAAATTTCGGGGACGAAATTCTTATAAGAAGGGGTGAATGGAATATCCCAGATATTTCCAAGATTTTAAATAATATCTTAATTGATTTTATTAAAGGTTCAGGTTTAAAACCTAGAATTTGAGAAGTAAGATGTGTAGAAAATGGGTAAACATTTTTTTTTTAACATAATTTATTTGTTAGAAATTAAATGTGAGAATATTGTATTGATGCATGTAGAGAATTTATTAAGGAAATAAATTCAATTGAGAAGTGAAGGTGGATATATATATATATATATACCTAGAGTTGAATTTGCTAGTCAAACAAGATGATGTGTGAAGTAAATTAAATACTCAATAAAACTAATAAATTAATTAGTTTAAGTATAGATTAAAAAGGAAAGTCATGTAATATAATTAATTGAATTAATTATACGAGTCATGAATTAAAGCTAAGATTAGCAAGTAGAGAAGTGGAATATTGCCTAGAATGACAATATTAAGAAGATAATTAATTAAGTAATTAACTTAATTATTTAGTTGTCATATAGAGTCCATTAATGGATTTAATACAAGCCCAATGTGGGAATACTTGCATGAAGGTGGATAATTAAATAATAAGCCCAAATGTTAAGTTATGATATAGTCCAAGAGGTAATTAATATAAGTCCAATTAAATAATATTGGAAAGTATGGTATATCATGGTGTGGAAGTCCAATTAAATTAATTACCAAGCCCAAGTTATATATGATATGTGAGTTGTGTTGGGTAGCCCAAGTAATTAAATAAGAGAGCCCAATACAAAGTAATCCATGTAGCCCAAACACATTAAAATCAAATGATGGTCAATGTGTTGGGAGAATATTTTTCAAGTATTGATTGAGTGTAGAGAATTAACTAATGTATGGTTAATTGAATAACCCTAGTTGGTAGACAAGAGAGAGAATTAACCAAACATTGGTTAATTGATAGAGGAAAGAAGGTAGTGTTGAGAATTAACTATGGGTGAGTTAATTATGTAACCCAATGTGGTAGGATAATTAAAAGTAAGTCTAATTGAATTATATTATAAGTCCAATTGATGTATTAAACTAAGTTAAATTAATTAACCTAGTAGTCCATATAATTTAATTTGAACATTGATTTATGTAATAATTAACCAAGCCCAATGCTTGTTTTAATTAAATGTAACATAGGGTATTTAATGTTAGCCCAATGTAACAATTAAATTGAGCCCAACTAAATTAAATAAATGAGCTCAATATAATATAATTCTAAGGTCCAAAGTGGAGCCCAATGTACAAGTATAGGTGAATATGTATACATATATTGGTGTATATATATATGGATACTTATATAATGATATAGGACATAAAAATAAAGCCAAATTGGTGTAATAAATTGCAAATCCCGAATTTTGAGGGGGCCCCACATGGAAATGTTGAGTGTGGACTTCCTATGGCTTCAATTACACTCCAAAAGTTGCTTACAAGCAACCTTGATGGATATCACACCAATGGTCATTCATGGTAGTCATTCCATGCAATAGTAATCTAGTTTAAGCTCCTAATTTCACCAACACTAGTTGATTAGGAGGTTAATGAAGGATTAACATTGTGCTATAAATAGAAGTGTTCCATTTATTGGTGAGGTTGGTTAGTCATTTGTAGCACTTTCTAGAGAGAAAAAGGGAGAGCTTCTTGAGAGATATAGAGAGTTACTCTTATGAGATTGATGATCCACCAAGCAAATTTGCTAGAGAATGGACAAGAGAGAGTCACAATCCAAGATCAAGTCAAGAGGAAGGAGAGCATCCATGTATAAAAGGTTAAAAAGTGTTCTAAACATTCTTTAGTTCATTTTTATAGTTTAGATATGATTTGAACGGTTAAAATGTATTTTTAACCGATCAAAACACGTTTTGATGTTCTATAAGTCTTTAGCTATGTAATATATGTATATTCATAGTTTGATGGGTTTAACATGGGTTTTTATATGTGTTTGTGATGAAAAATTTCATCAAACTCATTGAATAAATTTTTACCGACGAAAACAAATTAATCTAATACGTAGCAGCCCCTTCACGGAATTACTGTTCACAATCCGTAAGTCGGATTTATGATCCGTCAATTTTGAGTGATAGATCCATGAAATATGAAGATTCTCCAAGTTGAATGACTAAAATCCGATTTAAAATGAGCAAGATATGGATTTTCTACCAAAACACCCCATTGTTTTAGGGCTGTGCACAACAGTCCGGTTTGGAGCCAATTTCCGTGACCAAAACAAATCCAAATTTGATGTTTGATGACAGAAAAATGTAGTTCGGGAAGTTACGAATCCATCGATACCAAGTAAGCCTCAATCGGACTTGTGGATTTCATTTTATTCAAGTTCCCGTTGGAGACCCCAAGTCTGAAAAATTCAAAAAGTAATCTGCCTATTTTTTTAAAAAACCGGCCGGTTCGGTTTTTTTCGGTTTTTCATGATTTCTAGGTAGGGCCGGTTCGGGCATTTTTAGGCCGGTTCTTGGGTTGGTTCCAAAAGAAAAAATGCTTATAATTTTATAAAGAAAATTATCAAAATTTAAAATCCTAATTGTTTTGTAATTTGGTATTTATTAGAATTAATGGTGGATTAAAGCTTACTAAATTGCTAATAATTATGGAAAAATTATTTTTAATTTCTGAAAAATAATATTTGACCTATTGGCATGCTAGTTAAGTGTTATAAAATAAAATTTGAAATTATTGAAGTGATTCACTATATATTAGCTATTTATTAGTGTATAAATAGGCTAATAATCTAATTAAATATTATTTAATAAATATTAAATAATATATGAAGTTATGTAATTAATTAATTATGATTTAATGAATATTAAATAATAATTAAGGGATGTTAAGATGAATAAGTTAGTTATTTATTATTTAATTGCACTTAAATAATAAGTAAAGTTAAATAAATAATTAATTATTATTTAAATTAATATTAAATAATAATTAAAGAATATTAAAGTTATAAAGTTAATTATTTATTTTTTTATTAATATTAAATAATAAGTAAGGTTAATTAAGTAATTAATTATTATTTAATTAATATTAAATAATAATTAAAGGATAATTAAGGTTAATAAACTAATTATTTATTATTTAATTAATATTAAATAATAAGTAAGGTTAATTAATTAATTAATTATTATTTAATTAATATTAAATAATGAGTTCGGATAATTAGTTAATTAATTATTATTTAATTCATATTAAATAATAATTAAATGGTAATTAAGTGGAATAAATTATTACTTAATCGAAAGAAGATTATTAAGTAATTAAAATATATTGATAATAGTTAAGAATTAAATCATTATTCAATAATTAATAATGATATGTAATTAATTTAAAATATTATTAAATGATTAATAATATTATTTAGCATTTAATTAACTATTAAATAATAATAGTTAAGAGTTAAATCATTATTAAATAAATAATAATGATAAATAAAGATTTAGAATATTATTAAAGAATTAATAATATTGTTTAACAAGTAATTAACTATTGGGTAATAATAGTTAAGGGTTGAATCGTTATTAAATAATTACTAATGATACGTGAGGATTTCAAATATTATTAAATGATTGATAATATTGATGAACAATTAAATTATTATTAAAATGATTGATAATAATGAGAAGTCAATTAAAATATTATTAAAGGGTAATAATATTAGCAAGCAATTAATTAAATTATTATTAAAAGATTAATAATAATGATTAAGGTAAACTATTATTAAAAATAAATTAATAATAGTAATGATTATTTAAAGTGTTATTTAACAATTAAATAACATTATAAGTTATTACTAATTGATAGTAAAATTTAAAATATTATCCAAGGTGGGTAATATTATGATAGGTATCGAGATAAATGATGTGATTAAGTTAAACCAAGGGTATGGTCCATTAGTGATTAATTGGTGGATCGACCTAAATAAATATATGGTACAAGTTTTAATGCAGTGACATTAATAAATGTCAGAATTGCATAGTTTCGAACAAAAGATTTATGGTGTTTGTAATATCCCAGATATTTTCAAGATTTTAAATAATATCTTAATATATTTTATTAAAGGTTAAGGTTTAAAACCTAGAATGTGAGAAGTAAGATGTGTAGAAAATGGGTAAACATTTTTTTAACATAATTGATTTGTTAGAAATTAAATGTGAGAATATTGTATTGATGCATGTAGAGAATTTGTTAAGGAAATAAATTCAATTGAAAAGTGAAGGTGGATATATATATGTATATACCTAAAGTGAGCTTGTTAGCCAAGTAAGAGGATGAGTAAGTTAATACTCAATTAAGCTAATAAATTAATTAGTTTAATTAAGAAGCAAGAAGGAAAGTCGTGAAATATAATTACTTAGGTTAATTATATTAGTTATGAGTTGAAGTTGTGAAAAAGCTAGGATGATTGTCTAGGATGACAATAATGTGAAGTGATTAGTTAAGTAATTAACTTAATTAATAAGTTTATGTATAGAATTCCAAAGTGAAATTAAAACAAGCTCAATATGTTAATTATTGTAAGTCTTGTTGGTAATTATAGAGAGGTCCAAATAAATTATGGATTAAAGCCTCGTGGAGAGTCCAAGTAATTTAATTACTACTAGTGGACTAGCCCAAAAGAATTATATGTGTTAGCCCAATATGGGAATACTTGTATGAAGATGGATAAGTTAATTGAGTAACCCAATGTAGGAATAACTACATGAGTATGGGTAATTAAATTATAAACCCAAGTTGATGATAAAAGATAGTAAATTTAATCAAGTCAAAGTACTTGTATTAATGTGTTTTAAAATTTTGAAAATTAGCACTACCGCCGCAGCGGTAGGTTTCACCGCCGCAGCGGTGAAACTCTCTGGAAAGTAAAATTTGAACTACCGCCGCAGCGGTAGTAATCACCGCCGCAGCGGTGGAGCAGAATGTTTGAAAATTAATAAGTTATTTAATTCAAATTGAAATGCTTGTATGTATGAGCATTATTAGGGTTTTAATAAATTAAACCCAAGCTATGTTAAGTGTTAGTGTTTTATAAACTAACTCAATTAGAGGTCCAATAGACTTATAGATAGCACGTCTAATTGGATTATGTAATTAGATTAGTGTGAGCTAATTGGATTATATTATAAGTCCAAATGAGGTTTTGAACTAGGTCTAATAAATTAACCTAGTAGTTCTTGTAATTAATTTAACATTGATTCAAGTTATAATTAATCAAGCCCAATGCTTGTTTTAATTAAATGTAACATAGGGTATTTAATGTTAGCCCAATGTGATAAATATATTGAGCCCAAACAAATTAAATGGATGAGCCCAATATATTAAATTCTAGAGTCCAATGTGGAGCCCAAATGATAGTCAAAATTGGTCAACAATTGATCATAGGTGTATATATGTATATAGATGTATATATGTCTATTAAATGAAGGAAAAATAAAGCAAAAATGGAGAAATAAAAGGCCATTTGCTGAGATTTAGAGGGGCCCACTTGGGGTGGCTTGATTTGCTTGGTTGCTTCACTTGTACACAATATCAAGGTGGTTCACCAACCCTAGTCAATCACCTAGTCATTCCATATGTCTATCAATTGGTCATTCAACCAATAGTAATCTAGTTTAAGCTTCTAATTGCACCAATGTTGGTTGATTAAGAAGTTAATGAAGTTCTCCTAGAGTTCTATAAATAGAAATCACCAACACATGAGCAATGTTGGTCATTTCTATGCTTGTTGGTATTTTTATAGAGAGGAAGAAATTCTAGAGAGAAGGGAGAGCATTGTTGGAGATTTCCACCAAGGAGATTGCTAGAGGATGATCAAGGTGGAGTCACAAGCCAAGATCATGTCAAGAGAAAGGAGAGCATCCATGTATAAAAGGTTAAAAAGTGTTTTAAACCCTCTTTAGTTCATTTTTATAGTTTAGATATGATTTAAACGGTTAAAATGTATTTTTAACCGATCAAAAGTTATTTTGATGCTCTAGAACTATAAAACTATGATATATAGGTATATTCATGGTTCGGTATATTTATCTCATGAATTTGTATGAGTGGTATGCAAAGAATTGAAGAAAAGTTCATTTTGTGAGTTACCGGTAAAACCTAGACGGTTAGATCTTAAATTTATTGTCAAGATGTTTTTAAAAATGTGATCAAACTATGAAATATTGTAAAACAAGAAGTTAGAAAGACAACAACACTAAGTTGGTGTCATTTGGATGTGTAGAGTTTATTTTATTCAAGTTTGAACCTATAGACTCAACGATTTGTGAAGTTAGTTTTCACTTTCTCATTGTGAGCCGTTTTTCGTCCACTTCCGTTTGGAATTTGGATTTGTGTTACAAAGAGAAATTGTAGAGGGGGAAATTCTGATGAGAATGGACTCAAGAATCACCCCAAAATGTTTCCGTATGAGAAAGTTATGGCTGTCGGAGCGTCGGAGGGTCGGGCAGTCCTCAAATTAGGGTTTCAAAATTTATGTACCACCGCCGCAGCGGTGGAAACCACCGCCGCAGCGGTGGAAACCACCGCCGCAGCGGTGAAACATTCTGCCAGTGACCTATTTTAGTGGTCCGGGTCGGGTCGGGTCGGTCCGAGATGAGTTTTTAATGAAAATGTAAATTGAAATACATGTAAAATGAATGTGTTTCAATACTAAACCATATATGTAAAGTTTATTAGTGACTTAATGGTATCCAAATGTATCAAATAAAGACTAAAGTTAACACAATTAAAAAGTTAACTATTGGTAATATTTGAAGAATATTAAAATATTATTAAATGATGAATAATATTAGTATAAGATTAAAAGGTTATTAAATGTGTAATAACTTTGGTATATGATAAAAATGTTATCAAATAATTAATGACATTAGTAGATGATTAAAATATTATTAAATAGTTAATAATATTAATAAGGGATTAAAATATTATTAAATGGTTAATAATATTAAAAAGTGATTAAAATATTATTAAATGGTTAATAATATTAATAAGTGATTAAAATATTATTAAATGGTTAATAATATTAAGAAGTGATTAAAATATTATTAAATGGTTAATAATATTAATAAGTGATTAAAATATTATTAAATGGTTAATAATATTAATGTGTGAGTAAAATATTATTAAATGGTTAATAATATTAATAAGTGATTAAAATATTATTAAATGGTTAATAATATTAAGAAGTGATTAAAATATTATTAAATGGTTAATAATATTAAGAAGTGATTAAAATATTATTAAATGGTTAATAATATTAAGAAGTGATTAAAATATTATTAAATGGTTAATAGTATTAATAAGTGAGTAAAATATTATTAAATGGTTAATAATATTAAGAAGTGATTAAAATATTATTAAATGGTTAATAATATTAATAAGTGAGTAAAATATTATTAAATGGTTAATAATATTAAGAAGTGATTAAAATATTATTAAATGGTTAATAATATTAAGAAGTGATTAAAATATTATTAAATGGTTAATAATATTAATAAGTGAGTAAAATATTATTAAATGGTTAATAATATTAATAAGTGATTAAAATATTATTAAATGGTTAATAATATTTAAACGTAGTTGTATATTATCAAAGGTAGATAATATTTTGAGGTATTTGGTACATTATTAATATCCAAATCATTATGTTATGTAAAAGAAGAAAGTTTAATTGAATTAAACAAATGTGAATAGTCCATTTGAGACTAATTTAGACAACTTATTGAAAGTGGGTCATACGAAGATTTTATAAAGAAAACGTAAGCTGGTTAAGCATGCCTGATATGTCCAAACTGTATTTGGACTAGGGTTTTGTCCGGAACTTAAATGTTCATTTGTCGGACAACTAAAGAGTTAATAATTTGAAGTTAAGGTCTTAAGTTAAGACTAATTAATAGTCCTGGTAGCTAATGATTATGTCAATTCTATATATAAATTGTAGGTTGAACAAGAGACGCAACTAAGCGTAGATGGTAGAAGCTGCCAGGCAAGTTTTTCAGAACTTGCTCCTATGTGCCTTAACATGCTTTGATGTGATATTAAATTCTTAATAGAAAGATATTGATGATAATTGTGATATGCATGAGGTATGATTACATGTAGATTATGTATAAATATAAGGCATGAATTGCTAGATGTTATATATGATGCATGAGCAGTATGACATAAACTGAAATGCATGAAAAGCATGATGTAAGTATAAATTGCAGAGTATATGTGAAGCATGTAATGTGTTATGTGTAACTGTTAAACTTGTTGAGCCGTCGTGCTCACTCTTGCTTAAACCAACATTTTCAGATAGTACAAGTATTTGAAGTCTTGATAAGGATCAAGAAACAGGAATACATATTACATTCACTGAAGGTCTAGCACGACCATTGTAGATATCAGTCCGAATTGGACAGGTAAAATGATTGTGTAGTATAAGAATTGGTTGGTATGTATTATGAGTGTTAAATACATAAGTTGATTATAATAGAATGTCGTATCATGTATGATATTAAGACATACTAGGAATGTATAAAGATTGCGATTCTGGAATAGAAAGAGATGTTGTGAAATTGTAAATAAATGATTATTTAGCAATTATAATATGGTTGTAATTCATGAACAATAAGGAAAAGGTTGTACTCGTGTTGAACCGAGTTCGAGGTTCGAGGGACCCGGATTCGGGGTCGTCACAGTGTTGAATATGAAACACTGAGTCAAGTCAAAGAGAGACTAAAATATGAAATTAACCTTATTAAATAAAGGAGATGATAAGAAGAAATAAATATCTTTAAAATAAGATTTAGTATTGAGTCAAACTTTGACTGATATTGTGCACCGTTGATATCACATACCGTGTAGGTGGTGCAAGGAACGTGAAAGATTAACGTAAGCTGGTTATACAAGTCCAGGCAAGTTTTTCAGAACGTGTTGTATTATGTGCATGAATTATAAGTTTGTTATTAAACTGAGATGTGCTCATACGTGGTTATGTGCAAAGATGTTTTAATGTGCCTTTGTGCAATAAGTTGATTTGAACTGTTGATATGCGGTAGTTGATTTAAGACAATTGTTCTGCATTGAACTATATGTCATGATAGAGATTAGACATGAAGCATAGATTAAATGCGAGGCATGATATGCATGAGCAGTATGTCATAAACTGAAATGCATGAAAAACATGATGTTAGTATAAATTGTAAATTTTATGTGAAGCATGTAATGTGTTATGTGTAGCTGTTGAACTTGCTGAGCCGTCGTGCTCACTCTTGCCTAAACCAACAATTTCAGATAAGGCTAGTTACCTGAAGTTCTCGATAAAGAACAAGGAACAGGAAAACATATTACTTCCATTGAAGATCTAAATATCTATTGTAGATATCAGTCCGAATTGGACAGGTAAATGATTGTGTATCATAAAACTTAGTTGGTATGTTATATGAGTGTTAAATACATAAGTTGATTGTAATAGAATGTCGTATCATGTATGATATTAAGACATACTAGGAATGTATAAAGATTTCGATTCTGGAATAGAAAGAGATGTTGTAAAATTGTAAATAAATGGTTATTTACCAATTATAATATTGTTGTAATTCATGAACAATAAGGAAAATGTTGTACTCGTCTTGAACCGGATCCGAGGTTCGAGAAACCCGGATTCGAGGTCGTCACAAGTTGGTATCAGAGCCGATAGGTTATAAACCTTAGGTAAGAGTACCTTAGGCTATAACCGTGTAGAAGATAAGTAAAATGATAAATGAATAAACTCCGGAAGAGTTTAAGCTATAAAAGATGAATTTGGAAAAATTCATATAGAGAAGATTATCCAAAGATGGATTTGAGAAGATATAAGAGAGATGAAAAAGGTCATGTTGTACCTAATTTGAATAAAGGATAGAAAAATATCTTATGATAAGATTTTGAGAAGCATAAAGAAAATGCTAATCAGATCATGAAATGATCTAGAGAAATGAACTCGTAATGAGGCAGATATGCTAAAATATGAATGAAGAGAATTCGTATTCAGATAAAAAAAAAATTAGAGGTTTGTGTGTTTTTAATTGAGAACTCATATTAGTGGCTAAGTTGTACGATTCCTTGTATGGATTTGTGCTTGGTTTTAGAACCACTTAGCTTCCTATATTAATATAGTAGTTGAGTTTAACAGTTCTTTGTATGGGCAGAGGATTTGTTCTTGGTTTAACGACCGTTTAACTTTCTATATTGATTAGTGGCCGAGTTGATCAATTTCTTGTATGGGCAGGAGATTGCGTTTAGTTTGACAACCACTTAGCTTCCTATAGTGATAATCAATTTGAACCTGATGTCACGCTATTCGATGTATATATGGTGAGAAGGTGATTCTTTTCTCATTATATATTGGATATGTAGAGAATATTAAGATAAGTACGTGTTCTTAAAACTCATACTGATGGTAAGTTCGTGACTCATAATCGTATGGTGGAACCCCTTAGCGAATGGACGATTTTGGTCTGACTAGGATAAGTTCTCCAACCCATATGATTGTGGCAAGTACCTGAACTCCTAATGTGTGGTAAGTTTGATGAACAGTAAGTATGAATAAAGTTAAGTAGTAAGACTGGAGCTTTACCAAATATAGTTATTAAGCTGAAAAAGAATGCGGAGGAGAAATTTGAGGTTTTAGGATATTCTAAATCTTCTAGCTATGCTAGACTTTGAAATTCTTAAAATCGTGCTAAATTCGCACTTTTGTGCTTTTGAAAAGACAAATGTATTTTAGAAATCATTAATGCATTTAGTGCAGAGATGATAAACGATGGAGTCATCAATGCAGAGTAACCTAGTGTTGGATGTTTAAAGCCCACTATGGTATGATGTAGTATGACAAAGTCATAAAATGATTTTCAGTATTTTAAAACGTTTAAAGAATAGTCTATGCTAATTGTTTCAGCTAGACAAATTGATTTGAAAATATCAAAATGTATTTATAAAATCATCACACGCCATTAAAGCCATGGTGTGGGGATGAAAAGGACGGAATCCTCAACGTACTGTCAAGATGTGCGGTATCATGAAGTCATGAATTAATGACGGAATCCTCAACGTACTGTCAAGATGATGCGGTATCATGAAGTCCTATAAATGAATTTTTGTTATTTTAACTAATCTGAAATGAATTTTTGAATCGTAATATACGAACAGTTCAATGATGGGAGTCTTTGTCATTTATTTTAACTGGACACTTTTGGTCAGAATTAACTCAAGTTTTATTATTCAATCCAAATTATTTTGGAACGGAATTTTGTAGTAAGTCTGAGGTGAACAAGTGCAAAAACAAATATATTCTGTCGGCTAAAGCAGATATATTTTTGTCGGCATATAGCTCCGACTGGCGCCTAAAAATTAAGACGTTCTGCACGACGTATGGTACAATAGGCTGATCACCTAGCGTACACCTATGGAATGTTTTCAGTCATTGTGATTGATAAACACTCTATTTATAAGTATTTACAGGGATAAATACTATTTATTCGGAATTCAGTTAATTCCATTCGGATGTTCACAGTCTTGATGACCCCTCAGCATATTATGAATGTTTTAATGAATATTTTGATTTTCAATTTATTCTTCTGTAAGATATTGATTTTCAATTTATTCTCCTGCAAAATATTCCATTGTTCTGGAATTGTGAAAAGTATGAACTTCCTATAAAAGGGTAGTCATAGAATGTGATGAGTGAAGATATATATTCAGAGATGAAAATTTGTTAGAAATGAGTATGATGAAATTTCGGGGACGAAATTCTTATAAGAAGGGGTGAATGTAATATCCCAGATATTTCCAAGATTTTAAATAATATCTTAATTGATTTTATTAAAGGTTCAGGTTTAAAACCTAGAATTTGAGAAGTAAGATGTGTAGAAAATGGGTAAACATTTTTTTTTAACATAATTTATTTGTTAGAAATTAAATGTGAGAATATTGTATTGATGCATGTAGAGAATTTATTAAGGAAATAAATTCAATTGAGAAGTGAAGGTGGATATATATATATATATACCTAGAGTTGAGTTTGCTAGTCAAACAAGATGATGTGTGAAGTAAATTAAATACTCAATAAAACTAATAAATTAATTAGTTTAAGTATAGATTAAAAAGGAAAGTCATGTAATATAATTAATTGAATTAATTATACGAGTCATGAATTAAAGCTAAGATTAGCAAGTAGAGAAGTGGAATATTGCCTAGAATGACAATATTAAGAAGATAATTAATTAAGTAATTAACTTAATTATTTAGTTGTCATATAGAGTCCATTAATGGATTTAATACAAGCCCAATGTGGGAATACTTGCATGAAGGTGGATAATTAAATAATAAGCCCAAATGTTAAGTTATGATATAGTCCAAGAGGTAATTAATATAAGTCCAATTAAATAATATTGGAAAGTATGGTATATCATGGTGTGGAAGTCCAATTAAATTAATTACCAAGCCCAAGTTATATATGATATGTGAGTTGTGTTGGGTAGCCCAAGTAATTAAATAAGAGAGCCCAATACAAAGTAATCCATGTAGCCCAAACACATTAAAATCAAATGATGGTCAATGTGTTGGGAGAATATTTTTCAAGTATTGATTGAGTGTAGAGAATTAACTAATGTATGGTTAATTGAATAACCCTAGTTGGTAGACAAGAGAGAGAATTAACCAAACATTGGTTAATTGATAGAGGAAAGAAGGTAGTGTTGAGAATTAACTATGGGTGAGTTAATTATGTAACCCAATGTGGTAGGATAATTAAAAGTAAGTCTAATTGGATTATATTATAAGTCCAATTGATGTATTAAACTAAGTTAAATTAATTAACCTAGTAGTCCATATAATTTAATTTGAACATTGATTTATGTAATAATTAACCAAGCCCAATGCTTGTTTTAATTAAATGTAACATAGGGTATTTAATGTTAGCTCAATGTAACAATTAAATTGAGCCCAACCAAATTAAATAAATGAGCTCAATATAATTTAATTCTAAGGTCCAAAGTGGAGCCCAATGTACAAGTATAGGTGAATATGTATACATATATTGGTGTATATATATATATAGATACTTATATAATGATATAGGACATAAAAATAAAGCCAAATTGGTGTAATAAATTGCAAATCCCGAATTTTGAGGGGGCCCCACATGGAAATGTTGAGTGTGGACTTCCTATGGCTTCAATTACACTCCAAAAGTTGCTTACAAGCAACCTTGATGGATATCACACCAATGGTCATTCATGGTAGTCATTCCATGCAATAGTAATCTAGTTTAAGCTCCTAATTTCACCAACACTAGTTGATTAGGAGGTTAATGAAGGATTAACATTGTGCTATAAATAGAAGTGTTCCATTTATTGGTGAGGTTGGTTAGTCATTTGTAGCACTTTCTAGAGAGAAAAAGGGAGAGCTTCTTGAGAGATATAGAGAGTTACTCTTATGAGATTGATGATCCACCAAGCAAATTTGCTAGAGAATGGACAAGAGAGAGTCACAATCCAAGATCAAGTCAAGAGGAAGGAGAGCATCCATGTATAAAAGGTTAAAAAGTGTTCTAAACATTCTTTAGTTCATTTTTATAGTTTAGATATGATTTGAACGGTTAAAATGTATTTTTAACCGATCAAAACACGTTTTGATGTTCTATAAGTCTTTAGCTATGTAATATATGTATATTCATAGTTTGATGGGTTTAACATGGGTTTTTATATGTGTTTGTGATGAAAAATTTCATCAAACTCATTGAATAAATTTTTACCGACGAAAACAAATTAATCTAATACGTAGCAGCCCCTTCACGGAATTACTGTTCACAATCCGTAAGTCGGATTTATGATCCGTCAATTTTGGGTGATAGATCCATGAAATATGAAGATTCTCCAAGTTGAATGACTAAAATCCGATTTAAAATGAGCAAGATATGGATTTTCTACCAAAACACCCCATTGTTTTAGGGCTGTGCACAATAGTCCGGTTTGGAGCCAATTTCCGTGACCAAAACAAATCCAAATTTGATGTTTGATGACAGAAAAATGTAGTTCGGGAAGTTACGAATCCATGGATACCAAGTAGGCCTCAATCGGACTTGTGAATTTCATTTTATTCAAGTTCCCGTCGGAGACCCCAAGTCTGAAAAATTCAAAAAGTAATCTGCCTATTTTTCTAAAAAAACCGGCTGGTTCGGTTTTTTTCGGTTTTTCATGATTTCTAGGTAGGGCCGGTTCGGGCATTTTTAGGCCGGTTCTTGGGTTGGTTCCAAAAGAAAAAATGCTTATAATTTTATAAAGAAAATTATCAAAATTTAAAATCCTAATTGTTTTGTAATTTGGTATTTATTAGAATTAATGGTGGATTAAAGCTTACTAAATTGCTAATAATTATGGAAAAATTATTTTTAATTTCCGAAAAATAATATTTGACCTATTGGCATGCTAGTTAAGTGTTATAAAATAAAATTTGAAATTATTGAAGTGATTCACTATATATTAGCTATTTATTAGTGTATAAATAGGCTAATAATCTTATTAAATATTATTTAATAAATATTAAATAATATATGAAGTTATGTAATTAATTAATTATGATTTAATGAATATTAAATAATAATTAAGGGATGTTAAGATGAATAAGTTAGTTATTTATTATTTAATTGCACTTAAATAATAAGTAAAGTTAAATAAATAATTAATTATTATTTAAATTAATATTAAATAATAATTAAAGAATATTAAAGTTAGAAAGCTAATTATTTATTTTTTTTATTAATATTAAATAATAAGTAAGGTTAATTAAGTAATTAATTATTATTTAATTAATATTAAATAATAATTAAAGGATAATTGTGACGACCCCAAATCCGGGTTCCTTTAACCCTAGACTTGGTACGTCACGATACATCATCTTCATACACGTTCTATAACTAATGCGGAATATATAAACATAAATTGTTTATTCTACAACATTTCCCAAGGTTTCTAACCTTAACTTACATATATACCTTTAGATTCATAAAAAGGTTTACAAAAATTACTTACATCATATAACAATTTAGTTATAATGCATAACACTATAATCTTGTCTGTTGCTTCTGTCTCCGTCTCTCCTTGGACATTCGTATTATTCTGAAATTTGTTATCATGATATAGCAAGAGTGAGCAACGACTTTGCTCAGCAAGTTTAAATACGATAACGATATATCATGATTGAAAGAAAGAACAAGCTTTCGGATTTTCAACAATATAATAATTGTGAAAGAGTACGAATCATAATTTCAATAATTGAATGACTGAATCAAGTAATGTTGAGTGTCAATAATGACCATGAACAATTTTAACTGAACCTTATGGTAATGAAGGTGATCAGCCTTTCATACCTGATGAACACATGCAACAAGCACTATGTGCGAATCAACAATTTAAAGATGTGGAATAATTATACAGAATTAAACCATAGCATGCTTGAAACGTAATAACTTGAATTTGAGTTAGGAACTTGAACAATAAAATAATATATCCTGCTCGAATATAAATTGAGTAGGGTTTAGGAAACTTGCACAAAGTAAAGTTTGAAGATAGGAAACTTGCCTGTCTGCTCAGCTACAATAAATGTCTAGCTTTAACTAACTGGCTTTGAAAGACCTAACATTAATAAAGTTGGTCTAATAATTAGTACAACGTATTTGCACAACTATACGCTCACTAAGGAACTTATTTATCACATAAGTACTAACACATAATTTACATCAGTCAAAACAATATTATTAACCTTATAGACTCTCAATCAAATTAGGTTAATAATTTAATAAGTTAGAAAATAATTTTCTTAAGTGTTAAACACTTATTAAACTATTAAACAATTTATTATAATTGTTTAAACAAAAGAGTTAAAAGACATTTTCTTTATTCCATTTAATTACTATTTAACATTAATTAAATAGTAAGTAATTAAATACCTTTAGTTATTATTTAATAATAAATAATAACTTACTAGATTTATTTATTATTTAAAGTTAATCAAATAATAAATAATTAAATACTCAATCTTAGTTGTCTTTAATTATTATTTAATAGTAATTAAATAATAATTAATTAATTTATCATCCTTGTTTATTATTTAATATTAATTAAATAATAATTAGTTTAATCATAAATTCAGAAGATATAATATTAACTAGATTAATATTTACAACATTTAAATATTAATCCTAAATACTTATTATATTTGAAAAATATAATATTAAACTAACTAGATTAATATTTACAACATTTAAATATTAATCCTAAATACTTATTATATTTGAAAAAAAATATAATATTAAACTAACTAGATTAATATTTACAACATTTAAATATTAATCCTAAATGCTTATTATAGTTGAAAAATATAATATTAAACTAACTAGATTAATATTTACAACATTTAAATATTAATCCTAAATACTTATTATATTTGAAAAATATAATATGAAACTAACTAGATTAATATTTACAACATTTAAATATTAATCCTAAATACTTATTATATTTGGAAAATATAATATTAAATATCTAAATACCATTTTTGTATTATTATTATTTTTGTTATAATTTTAAATATTTAAAATTAATTAAAATTATCCAGAATGGCAAAATCGTAAATAAACTGAAAAACCGGACCGATGGCAATCTTGTAAATAATCAGAAAACCGAACGGAGGGGCAATTTCGTAATTTCCGCAGAAATCTACGCCCGCGCATTGCGCGCGATAGGAAATAACAGGCCCCAAAACGGCACCGTTTTGGGGATCTGTCGGCTGACATCCGCGCGTCTCGCGCGGCTACGGATTTTATAGGCAAAACGGCGTCGTTTTTCCTTCCGCGTGCGACAGTGAACAGGGTCTCGCGCGCATTGCGCGGCACCCCCTTTTTCCTTCCTTAGCAGATTGTGAACAGTGACTTTTTATACACCACTTTAATAAAAATTATACATTCAAGTAAGCTTTAAAAATCCAAAAAAATTACCAATCACTTAATATCAATTTATAAGATGAAAATTTAATTTTTTCATGATTTAATATTAAAATTTTTTAAAAAAATTTTTACATCACATAAACTACCACAAATCATAACTTTTTGTGTATAACTCCATTTTGAGTGATTCAAACTTTGTTTTTCTCATGATTTAATGTTCTATAATATTATAACATTAAATCTAAGTTTTATGAAAATTATTTTTGGACATTATTTTAAGATTTGATTTAACACCACCAAACGCATGTTTTTAGCATATAAATTATACCAAAACACAAACCAAGGATATTAAACTCAAGCATGGCATAAATATTATTACCACACATTAATAACTATATTAACATATTTATACTCATATGTTAGTTTATTTAATTTAAAAACAAAAATTAAATTTAAATAACTATTACCTTAATTTAATGGTTATTCTCCTTTTTCTTCCAAAAATGGTTGTGAATCTTGAAGATATAACCCAAGAACTCCTTCTCCTTCATTATCCTTGCTCTCAAATATTTTCTCTCTAATTTGAAAAGTGAAAGAAGAATAAATGACTAACAATTCTCTCTCTCTAATGACTTAAGTCTTCCATAATGTATAGATATATATCTTATATCTATGAAATTTGACCAACACAAGCTAGCTATTGGATGCTTACACAAGAAAGCCAACCCATGCCTTAGTTGGTGAGGATTTTGTGGGAAAAGACTCACCAAAAAAATTAAAACAAGCAACCTAATTAATAAATAATTAAATAATAAAATAACAATCACACATTTCACTCTCTTTCTCTCCCACTTGCCGGCAACCATCCATGATCATTGTCCCAAAAAGAATGTCACTTTTCATTTTTTAAGAATTAATAGTTTTATTAAGTATTTTTCAAGTGGGCCAATCATTGGGCTTTAATTTAAAATACCAATTGGGCTTCTATTAAATTGTTTGGGCTACTAAATTGTCAAATTATATTATTCTCCACTTGGGCTACTAATTGACCCATGTTGGGCTAATTTAATAATTTACACATTAATTATTCAATCCATGATTAAATAAATAATTAGATTGAATAAATAATTAAATATTATAACCCATAAGTATTAAATTACTAAATGGACTAATAATATTATTAATAATATTTTACATTATTTACATTAATTAATTATCATATTAATTAATTTATAAAATTTAATTCACTCATTATATTCAATTTAATTGAATATTTAATTAATGACAACTTGCCAATTATTTTGATATTAAAACTTTAGAGTGTGTTCGCTAATGATAATATATATAATCTATATATATTATTTATACACATTACCTTACCTCGAAAACAATTTCACAATAAATTATGAAATTAAAATAAATACAATATATAATTTAATATATATTATTTAGGCCATAAATTAAATTATTTAATATATTTACGTTAAATAATTCATTTCTCATCAATTATGGAAATAATTCCATTTACCCGAAAATACATTAAAATAATAATATATTTACTCAATTTCTTATTTAAATAATTTATTTAATTATTTAATTAATATTACACAAATAATTGTATAATTAAATTTCTCACTCTCATAAATCATTTACAATGATTTATTTAATTATAGAATATATTCATTTAATATATTCAATTACTATTTAAAATTACTTAATTAATTTAATCCCTTTATATATATGTACATATATGTGAAATTAAATGTTGTACATATATACAATTATTAATCTCCCTTAATTAATTCAACTACTTTATATAATTTATAATTATATAATTTACATAATTATTCCTCACAAATAATTTATCAATAATTTACATAAATATTGATTAATGAGTATAATCAATATAATAACTAAATTAATTCCACAATTAACCTTTTAATTCAATTCAGATTAATTTAATATTAATCTATCTAATTATCACAATTTAATTAATCATTAAATTATGTTACTAAATATGCACACATATATATATATTCATATAAATACATATTTAATTTACACGCAACCACGTCGCATAATTACATAACTCCGCTAATTAAATTATCTTAATCTAATTAGACTTGCTATTAGCCAAGTTCATTGAATTATCACTGTACTTGCTAACTAAAAAAAAATTTTGATATCACCATATCTAAGTTAGTCCGATAAATTTAATTTGGACCTCTATTTATCTATCACTACTAGGTTATCAAACTCCAACCTTTATTAAATATTAAATATTTTATTTCTAATTCATTTAAATATCCGGGATATTACATTCACCCCTTCTTCTAAAAATTTCGTCCCCGAAATTATCTCATACACATTTCTACCAATTTTCATCTCTGAGTATAACTCTTTACTCATCAAATTCTATGACCACCCTTTTCTAGGAAGTTCATATTTCTAAACTCATAATTCCAGAACAATGGAATATCTTGCAGAAGAATAAATTGAAAATCAATATCTTACAGAAGAATAAATTGAAAATCAAAATATTCATTAAAACTTTCATACTATGCTGAGGAGTCATCAAGACTGTGAACATGGAATTAACTGAATTCCGAATAAGTAGTATTTATCTCTGTAAATACTTATAAACAGAGTGTTTATCAATCACAAAGACTGAAAACATTCCATAGGTGTACGCTAGGTGATCAGCCTATCGTACTTCTGCGTTGTGCACAACGACTTCTCACGGGGTCGAACTCTTTGGATTTACCAACCCATATCAGCATGCCACCACTGTTGGGCGCCCCCTCGCGGGTTCTTTATTCATGGCTCTGACATATCCCCCATTACGGGGTTGTTCACCTCAGACTTACTACAAAATTCCGCTCCAGCATAAGTTGGATTATTGGAAAATAAAACTTGAGTCATTTCTGACCAAAAAGTGTCCAGTCAAAATAAATGACATAGACTCACATCATTGAACTGTTCGTATATTACGACTCAAAAATCATTTCAGATTAGTTAAAGTAACAAAAATTCATTTATAGGACTTCATGATACCGCACCGTTGCAACAGTGCGTTGAGGATTCCGTCTTTTCATCTCTGCACCATGGCTTTAATGGCGTGTGATGATTTTATAAATACATTTTGATATTTTCAAATCAATTTGTCTTGCCGAAACAATTAGCATAGACTCTTCTTTAAACGTTTCAAAATACTAAAAATCATTTTGACTTTGTCATATTACATCATACCATAGTGGGCTTAAAAATACATCCAACACTAGGTTACTCTGCATTGATGACTCCATCGGTTATCATCTCTGCACTAAATGCATTAATGATTTCAAAAATACATTTTTCTTTCCAAAAGCACAAAAGTGCGAATTTGGCACGATTTTTAAGAATTTCAAAGTCTAGCATAGCTAGAAGATTTGGAATATCCTAAAACCTCAAAACACCTCAAATTTTTCCTCCACATTCTTTTTCAGCTTAATAACTATATCTATTATAGCCTTAACCTGACTACTTAACTCTATCCATACCTACTGTTCATCAAACTTACCGCATATTTGGGCTCAGCAACTTACCACAATCATATGGTTTGAGGAACTTGTCCTAGTCAGGCCAAAGTCGCCCATTCGCTGAGGGGCTCCACCACATGACTATGAGTCACGAACTTACTATGCGTGTCAGTTCTCAGAACACGAACTTATCTTAACATCCTCTACCTATCCGTTATACACATGAGAAAAGAATCACCTTCTCAACATACATATAGTGAATAGCGCGACACCAGGTTTCAGTTGATTATCATTATAGGAAGCCAAGTGATCGTCAAACCAAACACAATCTCCTGCCCATACAAGAAATTGGTCAACTCAGCCACTAATCAATATAGGAAGTTAAGCGGTCGTTAAACCAAGAACACATATCCCCTGCCCATATAAAGGACTGTTCAACTCAACCACTGTATCAATATAGAAAGCTAAGCGGTTCTAAAACCAAGCACTAATTCCCCGCCCATACAAGGAATTGTACAACTCAGCCACTAATATGAGTCCTCAATTAAAGACCTTCAAACCTCTAACTCCTCTTAACTTGATATGAATTTTGTCAATTCATACCTTATCACACTCAACCCTTCAAGAGTCCACTTGTTACTATTTCAGTATCTTCATTGTTATAGCACCATGCTATCAAAACCACTTCTTTAATCATTTAATAGACCATTTGTCATTCCATGATTTTACTATGATCATCGGGATCTTATATCAAAATTGATTTCACTGTACTATTTCTCCTTTATTCTAGGATCGTTTAATTCTATCATCTTATCATTCATCTCTGATCATTTTACTGTACGATCCTTCTCTTTTTAAATTCTTGAATCAAGTGTTCCCTGATTCTTATTCCATTTATTTGGATTACACTCTTTGAAGATCCTTCTTTGAATCTTTTCATATATCTATGTATCTATATAGATTTATTTTCTCCTTTATGAACTGTGTATGTTCATTTCTAAACTCTATCTGAGTTTATCATTTCACTGTCTGTATTATCTTTCCATGATTATAGCCTAAGGTACTACTACCTAAGAACTATAACCTATCAGCTCTGATACCAACCTGTGACGACCCCAAATCCGGGTTCCTTTAACCCTAGACTTGGTACGTCACGATACATCATCTTCATACACGTTCTATAACTAATGCGGAATATATAAACATAAATTGTTTATTCTACAACATTTCCCAAGGTTTCTAACCTTAACTTACATATATACCTTTAGATTCATAAAAAGGTTTACAAAAATTACTTACATCATATAACAATTTAGTTATAATGCATAACACTATAATCTTGTCTGTTGCTTCTGTCTCCGTCTCTCCTTGGACATTCGTATTATTCTGAAATTTGTTATCATGATATAGCAAGAGTGAGCAACGACTTTGCTCAGCAAGTTTAAATACGATAACGATATATCATGATTGAAAGAAAGAACAAGCTTTCGGATTTTCAACAATATAATAATTGTGAAAGAGTACGAATCATAATTTCAATAATTGAATGACTGAATCAAGTAATGTTGAGTGTCAATAATGACCATGAACAATTTTAACTGAACCTTATGGTAATGAAGGTGATCAGCCTTTCATACCTGATGAACACATGCAACAAGCACTATGTGCGAATCAACAATTTAAAGATGTGGAATAATTATACAGAATTAAACCATAGCATGCTTGAAACGTAATAACTTGAATTTGAGTTAGGAACTTGAACAATAAAATAATATATCCTGCTCGAATATAAATTGAGTAGGGTTTAGGAAACTTGCACAAAGTAAAGTTTGAAGATAGGAAACTTGCCTGTCTGCTCAGCTACAATAAATGTCTAGCTTTAACTAACTGGCTTTGAAAGACCTAACATTAATAAAGTTGGTCTAATAATTAGTACAACGTATTTGCACAACTATACGCTCACTAAGGAACTTATTTATCACATAAGTACTAACACATAATTTACATCAGTCAAAACAATATTATTAACCTTATAGACTCTCAATCAAATTAGGTTAATAATTTAATAAGTTAGAAAATAATTTTCTTAAGTGTTAAACACTTATTAAACTATTAAACAATTTATTATAATTGTTTAAACAAAAGAGTTAAAAGACATTTTCTTTATTCCATTTAATTACTATTTAACATTAATTAAATAGTAAGTAATTAAATACCTTTAGTTATTATTTAATAATAAATAATAACTTACTAGATTTATTTATTATTTAAAGTTAATCAAATAATAAATAATTAAATACTCAATCTTAGTTGTCTTTAATTATTATTTAATAGTAATTAAATAATAATTAATTAATTTATCATCCTTGTTTATTATTTAATATTAATTAAATAATAATTAGTTTAATCATAAATTCAGAAGATATAATATTAACTAGATTAATATTTACAACATTTAAATATTAATCCTAAATACTTATTATATTTGAAAAATATAATATTAAACTAACTAGATTAATATTTACAACATTTAAATATTAATCCTAAATACTTATTATATTTGAAAAAAAATATAATATTAAACTAACTAGATTAATATTTACAACATTTAAATATTAATCCTAAATGCTTATTATAGTTGAAAAATATAATATTAAACTAACTAGATTAATATTTACAACATTTAAATATTAATCCTAAATACTTATTATATTTGAAAAATATAATATGAAACTAACTAGATTAATATTTACAACATTTAAATATTAATCCTAAATACTTATTATATTTGGAAAATATAATATTAAATATCTAAATACCATTTTTGTATTATTATTATTTTTGTTATAATTTTAAATATTTAAAATTAATTAAAATTATCCAGAATGGCAAAATCGTAAATAAACTGAAAAACCGGACCGATGGCAATCTTGTAAATAATCAGAAAACCGAACGGAGGGGCAATTTCGTAATTTCCGCAGAAATCTACGCCCGCGCATTGCGCGCGATAGGAAATAACAGGCCCCAAAACGGCACCGTTTTGGGGATCTGTCGGCTGACATCCGCGCGTCTCGCGCGGCTACGGATTTTATAGGCAAAACGGCGTCGTTTTTCCTTCCGCGTGCGACAGTGAACAGGGTCTCGCGCGCATTGCGCGGCACCCCCTTTTTCCTTCCTTAGCAGATTGTGAACAGTGACTTTTTATACACCACTTTAATAAAAATTATACATTCAAGTAAGCTTTAAAAATCCAAAAAAATTACCAATCACTTAATATCAATTTATAAGATGAAAATTTAATTTTTTCATGATTTAATATTAAAATTTTTTAAAAAAATTTTTACATCACATAAACTACCACAAATCATAACTTTTTGTGTATAACTCCATTTTGAGTGATTCAAACTTTGTTTTTCTCATGATTTAATGTTCTATAATATTATAACATTAAATCTAAGTTTTATGAAAATTATTTTTGGACATTATTTTAAGATTTGATTTAACACCACCAAACGCATGTTTTTAGCATATAAATTATACCAAAACACAAACCAAGGATATTAAACTCAAGCATGGCATAAATATTATTACCACACATTAATAACTATATTAACATATTTATACTCATATGTTAGTTTATTTAATTTAAAAACAAAAATTAAATTTAAATAACTATTACCTTAATTTAATGGTTATTCTCCTTTTTCTTCCAAAAATGGTTGTGAATCTTGAAGATATAACCCAAGAACTCCTTCTCCTTCATTATCCTTGCTCTCAAATATTTTCTCTCTAATTTGAAAAGTGAAAGAAGAATAAATGACTAACAATTCTCTCTCTCTAATGACTTAAGTCTTCCATAATGTATAGATATATATCTTATATCTATGAAATTTGACCAACACAAGCTAGCTATTGGATGCTTACACAAGAAAGCCAACCCATGCCTTAGTTGGTGAGGATTTTGTGGGAAAAGACTCACCAAAAAAATTAAAACAAGCAACCTAATTAATAAATAATTAAATAATAAAATAACAATCACACATTTCACTCTCTTTCTCTCCCACTTGCCGGCAACCATCCATGATCATTGTCCCAAAAAGAATGTCACTTTTCATTTTTTAAGAATTAATAGTTTTATTAAGTATTTTTCAAGTGGGCCAATCATTGGGCTTTAATTTAAAATACCAATTGGGCTTCTATTAAATTGTTTGGGCTACTAAATTGTCAAATTATATTATTCTCCACTTGGGCTACTAATTGACCCATGTTGGGCTAATTTAATAATTTACACATTAATTATTCAATCCATGATTAAATAAATAATTAGATTGAATAAATAATTAAATATTATAACCCATAAGTATTAAATTACTAAATGGACTAATAATATTATTAATAATATTTTACATTATTTACATTAATTAATTATCATATTAATTAATTTATAAAATTTAATTCACTCATTATATTCAATTTAATTGAATATTTAATTAATGACAACTTGCCAATTATTTTGATATTAAAACTTTAGAGTGTGTTCGCTAATGATAATATATATAATCTATATATATTATTTATACACATTACCTTACCTCGAAAACAATTTCACAATAAATTATGAAATTAAAATAAATACAATATATAATTTAATATATATTATTTAGGCCATAAATTAAATTATTTAATATATTTACGTTAAATAATTCATTTCTCATCAATTATGGAAATAATTCCATTTACCCGAAAATACATTAAAATAATAATATATTTACTCAATTTCTTATTTAAATAATTTATTTAATTATTTAATTAATATTACACAAATAATTGTATAATTAAATTTCTCACTCTCATAAATCATTTACAATGATTTATTTAATTATAGAATATATTCATTTAATATATTCAATTACTATTTAAAATTACTTAATTAATTTAATCCCTTTATATATATGTACATATATGTGAAATTAAATGTTGTACATATATACAATTATTAATCTCCCTTAATTAATTCAACTACTTTATATAATTTATAATTATATAATTTACATAATTATTCCTCACAAATAATTTATCAATAATTTACATAAATATTGATTAATGAGTATAATCAATATAATAACTAAATTAATTCCACAATTAACCTTTTAATTCAATTCAGATTAATTTAATATTAATCTATCTAATTATCACAATTTAATTAATCATTAAATTATGTTACTAAATATGCACACATATATATATATTCATATAAATACATATTTAATTTACACGCAACCACGTCGCATAATTACATAACTCCGCTAATTAAATTATCTTAATCTAATTAGACTTGCTATTAGCCAAGTTCATTGAATTATCACTGTACTTGCTAACTAAAAAAAAATTTTGATATCACCATATCTAAGTTAGTCCGATAAATTTAATTTGGACCTCTATTTATCTATCACTACTAGGTTATCAAACTCCAACCTTTATTAAATATTAAATATTTTATTTCTAATTCATTTAAATATCCGGGATATTACAATAATTAAGGTTAATAAACTAATTATTTATTATTTAATTAATATTAAATAATAAGTAAGGTTAATTAATTAATTAATTATTATTTAATTAATATTAAATAATGAGTTCGGATAATTAGTTAATTAATTATTATTTAATTCATATTAAATAATAATTAAATGGTAATTAAGTGGAATAAATTATTACTTAATCGAAAGAAGATTATTAAGTAATTAAAATATATTGATAATATTATTGACTAACTATTAAATGATAATAGTTAAGAATTAAATCATTATTCAATAATTAATAATGATATGTAATTAATTTAAAATATTATTAAATGATTAATAATATTATTTAGCATTTAATTAACTATTAAATAATAATAGTTAAGAGTTAAATCATTATTAAATAAATAATAATGATAAATAAAGATTTAGAATATTATTAAAGAATTAATAATATTGTTTAACAAGTAATTAACTATTGGGTAATAATAGTTAAGGGTTGAATCGTTATTAAATAATTACTAATGATACGTGAGGATTTCAAATATTATTAAATGATTGATAATATTGATGAACAATTAAATTATTATTAAAATGATTGATAATAATGAGAAGTCAATTAAAATATTATTAAAGGGTAATAATATTAGCAAGCAATTAATTAAATTATTATTAAAAGATTAATAATAATGATTAAGGTAAACTATTATTAAAAATAAATTAATAATAGTAATGATTATTTAAAGTGTTATTTAACAATTAAATAACATTATAAGTTATTACTAATTGATAGTAAAAGTTAAAATATTATCCAAGGTGGGTAATATTATGATAGGTATCGAGATAAATGATGTGATTAAGTTAAACCAAGGGTATGGTCCATTAGTGATTAATTGGTGGATCGACCTAAATAAATATATGGTACAAGTTTTAATGCAGTGACATTAATAAATGTCAGAATTGCATAGTTTCGAACAAAAGATTTATGGTGTTGAATATGAAACACTGAGTCAAGTCAAAGAGAGACTAAAATATGAAATTAACCTTATTAAATAAAGGGGATGATAAGAAGAAATAAATATCTTTAAAATAAGATTTAGTATTGAGTCAAACTTTGACTGATATTGTGCACCGTTGATATCACATACCGTGTAGGTGGTGCAAGGAACATGAAAGATTAACGTAAGCTGGTTATACAAGTCCAGGCAAGTTTTTCAGAACGTGTTGTATTATGTGCATGAATTATAAGTTTGTTATTAAACTGAGATGTGCTCATACGTGGTTATGTGCAAAGATGTTTTAATGTGCCTTTGTGCAATAAGTTGATTTGAACTGTTGATATGCGGTAGTTGATTTAAGACAATTGTTCTGCATTGAACTATATGTCATGATAGAGGTTAGACATGAAGCATAGATTAAATGCGAGGCATGATATGCATGAGCAGTATGTCATAAACTGAAATGCATGAAAAACATGATGTTAGTATAAATTGTAAATTTTATGTGAAGCATGTAATGTGTTATGTGTAGCTGTTGAACTTGCTGAGCCGTCGTGCTCACTTTTGCCTAAACCAACAATTTCAGATAAGGCTAGTTACCTGAAGTTCTCGATAAAGAACAAGGAACAAGAAAACATATTACTTCCATTGAAGATCTAAATATCTATTGTAGATATCAGTCCGAATTGGACAGGTAAATGATTGTGTATCATAAAACTTAGTTGGTATGTTATATGAGTGTTAAATACATAAGTTGATTGTAATAGAATGTCGTATCATGTATGATATTAAGACATACTAGGAATGTATAAAGATTTCGATTCTGGAATAGAAAGAGATGTTGTAAAATTGTAAATAAATGGTTATTTACCAATTATAATATTGTTGTAATTCATGAACAATAAGGAAAATGTTGTACTCGTCTTGAACCGGATCCGAGGTTCGAGAAACCCGGATTCGGGGTCGTCACATGATCAATAATGTATTTATATCCTTGTTGATCATTATCTCTCTAATAAAACTGAATCATATTAGGTTAGGATGAGGATCCTTGAGGGTTGTTATTTTCACTCCAATACTTATTTAAATATTATTATATAATAATAATATACTAAATAAATATTAATTATAATTAATTTCATTACATAATTATAATTGCACTTCATTCGAGGAATTAATTAAAATAAACCCTTTACTAATAAATTGTAAATATTTTCACTATAGATGTACATAAATATTTGAGAATTAAATATAATCTCAATATATTTAAACTAATTTCATAAGTCCATAATTTATCTTCATTTGATCATAAATTGATTTAACAATTAAATCAATCATTATTAACATTCTGAAGTATTAATTAACACAATATAATTTCACTCGTTGGAATATTAAATTAATATATATAACAATATTAAGCCCATTATTATTTTAAAATTAAGAAACATTCACAAATTAGTATTTATGTGAAAATATTTTATAAAAAAAATATTATCACATGATCCGTTTAATTATGCACACCGTTAATGCACTAGTACTTTAATTAGAAGTCTAACTTCCATGATCAAGATAAATCATCTCTATTAAAGCAATATAACCTACATGATAACATCTCTAAATTATCATAGGTTATAAATTATTATATCTTTTTCTATAATATAAAACAGAGCGGCTCAAATATCAAGGCTTCAACATCCTACAACCTCAAATCAATTTAGGCTTCAACATTCAATTGTCTCAAATAAATTTAGGTTTCAACATCTAACGATTACTAATCTATCTTTTATTTTTTCTCCAATCAACATATTTTTTTTCAAAAATCTATTCACTCATATTTTCCGTCCAAATTAAATTCACCACTACACTATAATAATAATAATAATAATAATAATAATAATAATAATAATAATAATAATAATAATAATAATAATAATAATAGTAATAATAATAATTATAATAATAATAACAATAATTAATAATAATAATAATAATAATAATAATAATAATAATAATAATAATAATAATAATAATAATAATAATAATAATAATAATAATAATAATAATAATAATTATAATAATAATAAGAATACTACTACTACTACTACTACTACTACTACTCCCACTGTAACGACCCCAAATCCGGGTTCCTTTAACCCTAGAATTGGTACGTCACGATACATCATCTTCATACATGTTCTATAACTAATGCGGAATATATAAACATAAATTGTTTATTCTACAACATTTCCCAAGGTTTCTAACCTTAACTTACATATATACCTTTAGATTCATAAAAAGGTTTACAAAATTACTTACATCATATAACAATTTCGTTATAATGAATAACACTATAATCTTGTCTTTTGCTTCTGTCTCCGTCTCTCCTCGGACATTCGTATTATTCTGAAATTTGTTATCATGATATAGCAAGAGTGAGCAACGACTTTGCTCAGCAAGTTTAAATACAATAACGACATATCATGATTGAAAGAAAGAACAAGCTTTCGGATTTTCAACAATATAATAATTGTGAAAGAGTACGAATCATAATTTCAATAATTGAACGACTGAATCAAGTAATGTTGAGTGTCAATAATGACCATGAACAATTTTAACTGAACCTTATGGTAATGAAGGTGATCAGCCTTTCATACCTGATGAACACATGCAACAAACACTATGTGCGAATCAACAATTTAAAGATGTGGAATAATTATACAAAATTAAACCATAGCATGCTTGAAACGTAATAATCTTGAATTTGAGTTAGGGACTTGAACAATAAAATAATATATCCTGTTCGAATATAAATTGAGTAGGGTTTAGGAAACTTGCCTGTTTGCTCAGCTACAATTAATGTCTAGCTTTAACTAACTGGCTTTGAAAGACCTAACATTAGTAAAGTTGGTCTAATAATTAGTACAGCGTATTTGTACAACTATACGCTCATTAAGAAACTTATCTACCACAAATAAGTACTAACACATAATTTACATCAGTCAAAATAATATTATTAACCTTATAGACCCTCAATCAAATTAGGTTAATAATTTAATAAATTAGAAAATATTTTCTTAAGTGTTGGACACTTATTAAACTATTAAACAATTTATTATAATTGTTTAAACAAAAGAGTTAAAAGACATTTTCTTTATTTCATTAAATCTAATTTCATTTAATTACTATTTATCATTAATTAAATAGTAAGTAATTAACTACCTTTAGTTATTATTTAATAATAAATAATAACTTACAAGATTTATTTATTATTTAAAATTAATCAAATAATAAATAATTATATTATATTAAAAATAATCAAATATCTTTAGTTATTATTTAATAATAAATAATAACTAATTAACTAGATTCATTTATTATTTAAAGTTAATTAAATAATAAAGAATAAAATTATATAGTAAATACTCAAATATCATTAGTTATTATTTAATAATAAATAATAACTAACTAAATTTATTTATTATTTAAAGTTAATCAAATAATTAAATAATTAAATAATCAATCTTAGTTGTCTTTAATTATTATTTAATAGTAATTAAATAATAATTAATTAATTTATCATCCTTGTTTATTATTTAATATTAATTAAATAATAATTAGTTTAATCATAAATTCAGAAGATATAATATTAACTAGATTAATATTTACAACATTTAAATATTAATCCTAAATACTTATTATATTTAAAAAAATATAATATTAAACTAACTAGATTAATATTTATAACATTTAAATATTAATCCTAAATACTTATAATATTTGAAAAATATAATATTAACTAACTAGATTAATATTTACAACATTTAAATATTAATCTTAAATACTTATTATATTTGAAAAATATAATATTAAACTAACTAGATTAATATTTACAACATTTAAATATTAATCCTAAATACTTATTATATTTGAAAAATATAATATTCAATTCCTAAATATCATTTTTGTATAATTAATATTTTTGTTATAATTTTAAATTAATTTTTAAACATTTAAATTAATTTAAATTATCCAGAATGACATTTTCGTAAATTAGTTGAAAAACCGGACCGATGGCAATTTCGTAATTAATCAGAAAATCGGGCGGAGGGGCAATATCGTAATTTCAGCAAAAATCTGTTACCGCGCATTGCGCACGCCGACAAAGACTAAGGCACCAAAACGGTGCCGTTTTAATGGCACCGTAACTGTCTTCTGCGCATAACGCGCGGATGAAATTTTTTTCCTTGATAAAACGACGCCGTTTTTAGTTCGGCGTTCGACAGTAAACAGGGTCGCGCGCATTGCGCGGCACCCCCTTTTTCCTTCCCCTTAGCAGATTGTGAATAGTGATTTTAATACACCACTTTAATAAAAATTATACATTCAAGTAAGCTTTAAAAATCCAAAAAAATTACCAATAACTTAATATCAATTTATAACATGAAAATTTTAATTTTTCATGATTTAATAGTAAAAATTTTTATAAAGATTTTTACATCACATAAACTACCACAAATCATAACTTTTTGTGTATAACTCCATTTTGAGTGATTCAAACTTTGTTTTTCTCATGATTTAATGTTATATAATATTATAACATTAAATCTAAGTTTTATAAAAATATTTTTGGACATAAATTCCAAAACTTATTTACACACTATTAAATACATATTTTAGCATATAAAATATACCAAAATACAAACCAAGCATATTAAACTCAAGCATGGCATAAATATTACCACTACACATTATTAACTATAATAACATGTTTATACAAACATGATAATTTATTTAATAAATAAATAAACTTCATTTAAAATAACCATTACCTCATTTTAATGGCTATCTTCATTTTTCTTTCAAAATGGGTTGTGAAGGAGGATGGCATGAACCAAGAATTCCTTCTCCTTCCATATCCTTGCTCTCAAATATTTATCCTCTTAATATTTTGCTCTCAAGACTTAGAAGATGAAAGATAGAAAATGAATAACAAAACTCCTAAATTGTAAGTATACTTACAATTTAGATAGATATAGAATCTATATCTATTAAAATTTACCATCATGAGAGTGGTTGGAGACTTGTGCAAGAATTTTAGCTAAGGACAAAGTGGGTGAAAAGAAGAATGGTGCTCATGTCATTTGAAAATAAAACAAGCAATCCTTTTAATTAAATAAAAATAAATAAAATAAAATATCAACTTCCTCTCTCTTCTCCCACATCATGGTCGGCTGATAGCATTCTATTTGTCCCACAATGTTTGTCACTTTCTCACTTTTTTAATAAATAATAGTTTAATTAAGTATTTTTCAAGTGAGCCAATCATTGGGCTTTAATTTAAAATACCAATTGGGCTTCTATTAAATTGTTTGGGCTACTAAATTGTCAAATTATATTATTCTCCACTTGGGCTACTAATTGACCCATGTTGGGCTAATTTAATAATTTACACATTAATTATTCAATCCATGATTAAATAAATAATTAGATTGAATAAATAATTAAATATTCTAACCCATAAGTATTAAATTACTAAATGGACTAATAATATTATTAATAATATTTTACATTATTTACATTAATTAATTATCATATTAATTAATTTATAAAATTTAATTCACTCATTATATTCAATTTAATTGAATATTTAATTAATGACAACTTGTCAATTATTTTGATATTAAAACTTTAGAGTGTGTTTGCTAAGAATAATATATATAATCTATATATATTATTTATACACATTACCTTACCTCAAAAATAATTTCACAATAAATTATGAAATTAAAATAAATACAATATATAATTTAATATATATTATTTAGGCCACAAATTAAATTATTTAATACATTTACATTAAATAATTCATTTATCATCAATTATGGAAATAATTCCATTTACCCGAAAATACATTGAAATAATAATATATTTACTCAATTTCTTATTTAAATAATTTATTAAATTATTTAATTAATATTACACAAATAATTGTATAATTCAATTTCTCACTCTCATAAATCATTTACAATGATTTATTTAATTATAGAATATATTCATTTAACATATTCAATTACTACTTAAAATTACACAATTAATTTAATCCCTTTATATATATGTACATATATATGAACTTAAATATTGTACATATATACAATTACTAATTTCCCTTCATTAATTCAACTACTTTATATAATTTATAATTATATAAATTACATAATTATTCCTCACAAATAATTTATCAACAATTTGCATAATTGTTGATTAATGAATATAATTAATTCCACAATAAACCTTTTAATTCAATTCGGATTAATTTAATATTAATCTATCTATTTATCACAATTTAATTAACCATTAAATTATGTTACTAAATATGCACGCATATATATATATATTCATATAAATACATATTTAATTTACACGCAACCACGTCGCATAATTACATAACTCTACTAATTAATTCTCTTAATTTAATTAGACTTGTTGTTAGTCAAGTTTATTGAATTATCACTTTGCTTGCTAACGTATCAAAAATTTTGATATCACCATATCTAAGTTAGTCCGTTAAATTTAATTTGGACCTCTATTTATCTATCACTACTAGGTTATCAAACTCCAACCTTTATTAAATATTAAATATTTTATTTCTAATTCATTTAAATATCCGGGATATTACACCCACTACTACTAATAATAATAAAAATAATAATATTAATAATAAAATAAAATAAAAAATTGTACGTAAACAACATGGGTCACCCTTTTAATATTGACGTCCTTTTTTTGTTTTTCGGGTATTGCGGTCGTTATGTTTTCACATGCAAATTGATTTGGACGAGAAATCACAGGAACGGTTCAGATTCATTCTAATTGGTTTGTAACTTATTTTAGATTGTAAAGAGTCTTTAGGTAATAGAGTATTTTTGGAATTTTAATCAAAGTCGTGCCTTTAGACACTGGCAATTACGTGTCATCTCTTTGGTATTTTTGCGGGCTATATTGAGAGTAACTATTGTAGTAGGCTTTGACTCATGGTATGAGAATTTTTTATCCAATTTCAAGAAAAAATATAGAGGAAAAAATGTTATGGTGATGCGATTTAGTTAGTGTTATGACAATACTTTTTTGTTTGGATTTAGATGACTCATTTTATACTTTTGTGTATATATGCAAAAGCTTTTCTTTTTAATTTTTACATCTTTTTTTTCTCATTGGATCTCACCAAATGACTTGTAGTACTACATTTTTTCCACAGAAAATATTGTTTATGGATTGTAGACACCCCAAATATTGCGTTTGTCTACTAACCCGGGCAGGAGGGTAAAATCGTCATTTCGCGTGACCTGCGAGAGGAAATGATGAATTGCAGCACAGTCATGACAAACAAACACAATAACGAATCGACATCGAATTACGTAATATAGGGATACGAATTAATCCAGACAAACCGAAACGATCAATACATCCTACCAATAGTCCCCCAGATTGCGAGATACAAATAATACAGCAAAAATGATGATTGAAGACTGCGTGACACGAGAATCGAGAAAAGAAAATCGGGCGGCCGCAGATGTATCTGCGACCAATGACATTTGGGCGTTTTCGTGGCTCGAGGAAACACACGGCAGTTGTGACGCCCCCAAATTCGGGTCTCAAATACCTGGATCCGGTCATCACGATTCAATACAAACATTCACCTCTAAACAACATACAATAATTAAATGCGGAATAATAAACATATGTTGTTCATTCAAAAGATATTACTAGTCCCAAGATACGATAACTTTACACAAAAGTACGCAAATACCCTTAATAAAGTACTTAGGGTTTATATTACATAACAAGTAATTTAGTTAACTAAAAGGTTGCATCTTGAAATCTATCACTTCATCTTTTCCTTACCCTTGTTCTTCCCAGAAGTCTCGGGTTGCACTGTAATAAGGTTTCATGATATACCAAGGGTGAGCAACTAGTTTGCTCAACAAGTTTAAATAACAACAAGAAATAATATATCATGAAAGAAAGGGAATGATTGAACAATTCAATAATATGAATAACATAAGCATGAATAATGATTTTGTTTTTAAACTCAAGATAGTCAAATAGACTATGAACTATAAATATTCATTGGAGTCAATAGCAGGTTGACCTAATGGTTACTACCAGAAATATGTATCTGAGAGGATCAGCCTCAGTATAATATGTGTATGCAAAACATTTAATTTTCGTGTTTTGTACCTGATATTAGATATAGGGTACTCTCCTATAATAAATGGGTGTTCATAATAGTTTAAGAATCTGCATCTTCAATGATTTGGATAGTTTTTAAAATCTTTAGCATAAATGTCTAGCCGAACAATGACTTAGACCTACTTTGAACAGTTCTTTAAACAGAAGAACATTAAATAAGGTACAAGTCAAAGACTATACAAGATCAAGTACACTAAGTGTGAATAACAATAATATCGATGTGGAATAATTGTAAAGTAATTAAACCACTCAAAGCATACTTGGAACTACAGTTCAAGCTTAAATAAATGATTTGCTCAATGAAATGAGTTTAGAGATAAAAAACTTGCCTATCTGCTCAGCTATAATTAATGTCTAGCTTTAACTAACTGGCTTTAAAAGACCTAATCATTAATAAAGTTGGTCTAATAATTAGTACGACGTATTTGCACAACTATATGCTCACTAAGGAACTTATTTACCACACATAAGTACTAACACATAATTTACATCATTCAAAATAATATTATTAACCTTATAGACCCTCAATCAAATTAGGTTAATAATTTAGAAAATATTTTTCTTAAGTGTTGGACACTTATTAAACCCTTAAACAACTTATTACAATTGTTTAATTAAAGCATAATTAAATTTCAATTATTTTATTAACTCAATCTCTATTTAATTACTATTTAATCTTGATTAAATAGAAATTAATTAATTCACTTAAGTTATTATTTAAAATAAATAATAACTAATTGTACTTACTTATTATTTAATAATAATTAAATAATAAATAATTATTGATTTAATTTTAACCTTCTTTAATTTAATATTAATCAACTAATAATTAACTAAGTAATTAACCTCACTTATTATTTAATTTAAGGAAATTAAATAATAGTTTACTAATTTTAATTCTCTTTAATTATTATTTAATATCAATTAAATAATAATTAATTATTTAATTAATTTTAATTATTGTTTAAGATTAAATAAAATTTAATTTATTTATCCTTATTTATTATTTAAATAAAAAAATTATTAATTAAATAACTTAATTTCCATTAATCATTATTTAATGAAAATTAAATAATAATTAATTACTTAATTATCCTTATTTATGATTTAATAATATTTAAATAATAAATAATTAATTTATAAATTTTTATCTCTCTTTAATTATTATTTAATAGGAATTAAATAATAATTGCTAATTTATCACCTTTATTTATTATTAACATTTTAAATAATAAATAAATAATAAATTTATTTAACGTAACCATGATTTAGCTAACTAGATTAATATTTAAAATATTTAAATATTAAACTTAATAAAAAATATCCTCCCCAATATCATTTTTGTATTATTATTATTTTTGTTATAATTTTAAATTAATTTTCAAATATTTAAATTAATTAAAATTAACCCGAATGACATTTCTGTAAATAAATTGAAAATTATTCTGAGGGTAAAATAGTAATTACACAGAAAAACGAACGGAGGCGCAGTACGGTAATTTCGTCAAAAAATTTACTACCGCGCATTGCGCACGTAACAAAAGAAATGGCCCAAAACGGTGCCGTTTTGAATAACCGGCAAACGGCTTCCGCACATAACGCGCGGAGTAAAAATTTTCTGGGCCAAACGACGTCGTTTGGCTCCGCGTCTGCCAGCCAACAAGCTGGCCCGCATTGCGCGGCCAATTCCTTTTTTTTTTTTTTTTTTTTTCTTTAGCAGAATGTGAACAGTGTCCGGCAATACACACTTTATTAAAAATTATATCATCAAGCAAGTTTTAACTCCTTAATAAAAATTCAAAAAAATTACCAATCACTTAATATCAATTTGTAACATGAAAATTTAATTTTTTCATGATTTAATATTATTTTTTTTAATAAAAAAATTTTACATCACATAAACTACCATAAATCATAACTTTTTGTGTATAACTCCATTTTGAGTTATTCAAACTTTGTTTTTCTCATGATTTAATGTTCTATAATATTATAACATTAAATCTAAATATTATAAAAATTATTTTTGGTCATTATTTTGAGACTTGATTACACACCACCAAACACATATTTTTAGCATATAAATTATCCCAAAATACAAACCAAGCATATTAAACTCAAGCATGACATAAATATTACTACCACACATTATTAACTATATTAACATGTTTATACTCACATGTTGCTTTATTTAATTAAAAAAAAAACTAGATTTAGAATAACCATTACCTTGATTTAATGGTTATCTTCCTTTTTCTTCCAAAATATGTTGTGAAACTTGAAGACATGAACAATCCAAGCTCTCTCAAAATATTTACTCTTACAAGCTATTTCTCTCAAACTCTCTCTTTTGGAACTTGGAAAAATAATGAAATGCAATGTCCACAAATGCAAGTATACTTGTAAAATTTTAGATACAAAAAGTA
Source organism: Hedera helix (assembly GCA_947179155.2). Lineage (NCBI taxonomy): Eukaryota > Viridiplantae > Streptophyta > Magnoliopsida > Apiales > Araliaceae > Hedera > Hedera helix. The sequence goes on along the minus strand of OX359275.1, from coordinate 6,441,095 downwards.
TATCTAAAAGTCATCATACGCCTAGATGGATACTTACACAAGAAATGGACTAAAGACTAGAGTGGGTGAAAAGAGGCATGGTGTTTATGTACTACAAAAATAAAACAAGCAACCGTTTATTAAATAAATGAAAAATAAAATAAAATAAAAAACAAAAATCATTTTGCTCCCTCTCCTATCATGCACGGCTGATGGACACTTCTTTGTCCCAAAATAATTGTCACTTGTCATTTTTTTTTAAATAAATAATAAGTTACATAATTATTTTCCAAGTGGGTCTAGTATTGGGCTTTATTTAAAATACCAATTGGCCTCCTATTAAATTGTTTGGGCTACTAGTTTGTCAAATTTTATTATTCTTCACTTGGGCTACTAATTGATCCATGTTGGGCTAATTTAATAATTTACACATTAATTATTCAATCCATGATTAAATAAATAATTAGATTGAATAAATAATTAAATACTCTAACCCATTAGTATTAAATTACTAAATTGACTAATAAATATTATTATTAATATTTCACATTATTTACATTAATTAATAATCATATTAATTAATTTATTATATTTAATTAACTCATTATAATCAATTTAATTAAATATTTAATTAATAGGAAACCTATCAATTATTTTGATATTAAAACTTTAGGGTTTGTTCACTAATTTAATAACATATTAGTGACCCCCTTTAATTAATTATAGTAATTAATCACATAATCATTTAATCACGTAATTAATTAATCACATAAAAATATTTAAATAATCTCATAAAACTAACTCGTTAAAAATTAAATTAATAATGACGTGGAAATTCTAGGACATTACAGCAGCCGAGGCGGCGGCTCAGACGGAGACAGCAGGTAGCCGCAGATGGATATGCGGCCAGTTGCAGATGCACATGCGGTTGCTCCTAGACATCTATACAGTGGCCATTTGTTTATCCGAGAGCAGGGGAGAAAAAGAAAAGGGAAAAGATAGAGAGAGAAAGCGAGAATATAGAGAGAGAAACCCACGGGTTTGGCAAAAAGGGAGGGTTTGTCTTTATTTTAGCTTGTCTTTATTTTAGCTTCAATATTTATCCAATCTCATGTTATATATTTGATAGTGAAGTATAAAGCGATTCTTGACGTATTGCAAGGTGAAAAAGGGCATTTCTTGAAGTTTTAGTTTGTTTTATTCTCATAATTTCTTGTTGATTGGGTTGTTTGAATGTAGTATTTTGTTGTATTAGTAAGGATCTATGGATTAGGGATGATTAGTGAGGGTTCTGTCAGAACGAAATTTCTTCCTAATGTCCTGATGATATCTGTATGGTGATGTAGTTTATTATGGTAATGCATTGTTCATAATGTGTTAACTTGGTATTTTAGGTTATTATGGTGTAGTAGTAAATCTTGTGTCATTGAGTTTTCTATCGTATCCATATTATTGGCGTGTGGTGATTTCGGGATTGTGAGCCTAGGAATGAGATCATTGTGATCAAATTCCAAAGGTGGACAAATTTTGGTATATGTAGTTACGACGATGTGCCCTTTATTGTACATATGTAAATTGCGGGCCTTAAAACGATATCGAGTCGAAATCGAGTTTAAGGCCCCGTAATAGTGGAATATGTGATTGTAGGTGTTTGAGGTTATTTTAGATGGCTCACATGCCCATGAATAGTCCTGACACATTTTTGAATGCTTGATTTGATTGGCGACGTGAGAAGCAATTTCAAAAAAGAGCAAAACGATAAAGACCTTCTAAAAACAATCAAATTAGGGTATTAGAATCACGAGGCTTAAAATTGAGAGTTTTACTGAACGTCGATTCCTATTTAACGAAAAGGCTACAAATGTTTTTTAAAACATCATACAAAATGATTTTGTAAAAAATAGATAAACGTCTTTTCATTAAACTTTGATGCATAGGGTTAAAGAGCTCCTAGAAGTTGCCTTCGTGTTATTTTACTCCACTGTCAAAGGGAAATGTATGGTCTCGATTCCTATTTGACGAAAGTTTAAAAAACCCTTATTTTTCTTAAAAGACTCCTAATAAAAATTTCATCGCTTTTAAAATTAAAATCAATATCTATTATAAAGTAAAGCCTTCTCGTATGAGTCAAAAGACGTTCTAAAACGCTTTCCAGATAAAACACGTTTTTCTACAAAAAAATCAAAGCTTTCAAATCCCGTCGACACTTGTGCTGATCTTTTCCAAAAAAATCACCTTTCATAATTAAAAGACTAAAATTGGAAAGGGTAATTATTAGTAAGAGACGATTTTTCCGGCGTTGACAGCTCGCGACTCCACTGGGGAAATTAGTGGGCTTAAGCTGCGTTCAAATTTTGATGCTTTCCTATCTTTTAAATAGCTGTGAATCGAATGTGTGGTTGCGATATTTGCATTGATTTACATTTTTTTTGCGCGTATGAATGAATGTGCGAGTTTTATGACTGCGTTATCTTTTCAAGGCTTTATTGTCATCATATGCAAGCGGCGAGGTACGATGAATGTATGATGAATGTATGATTGAACAGTTCCTCCTCCCGAGGCAAACCCGTCGGATGTGGATTACTGGACTCAAAGGGGCGCTCCCCAGCGAGGCTCAGGAAAAGCATCCACTCAGATCCAATCCAATTGAAAGACCGAATTTATTCCCGTCTAGTATGTTGCGAAGATCTGGAAACCTTCATGCCTAAATGCCCGCGAGAGTAACTTAGGGTAGGTCAGCTTCAGATAAACCCAACGCATGGGAAGTCTCTTTATACCCTATTACGCTTTACGCACATGATGTCATATTTAAAGTTAAACATTTTTTTGTATATCTCCCTCCTTGTCAAAATAAAGTGTTAACCTCTGTTTTATAGGGAGAGCTTAAGAGAGCATCATAAATTCACATTAGCATACCTTGGTTGAAATAAATGACCACTAATACTGTTTTGCAGGAAAAGATTTAAAAACTCAAAAACACAGAGATATTCGCTTTAGCATGCATCCGCTTGTGTCATTCCTCGAAACTAAACTCGGTTTGTTTTATTTGTAGGATTGCACCTCAAACCTGCCTTCGATCTAAAAAAGCCCAGGATTCAACAATCGATATGACCGAAAATCCTAATCTTAACCCGATTCCTATATCTCGGGAAGAGTTTAAAGCCGTAAAAAATCAAATGGCTGAGATAACCATGTTATTAAAGGAGCATTTCAAGTTGAAACCGGGGCCGCAACCCGAGGATCCACCGGGGCCATCATCACATAGGAATGGGACGATCCAAGAAACTCCTAAAATCGAGCAGCCAAAGGAAGTTATTGTTATTCTCGAGGACGAAAATACGAGTAATTTTAGCAAAAAGATGAAACAGATGGAAGAGGTCATCAGGATCACGAAAGGGATTGGATCGTACGACAGTGTCAATTATTCGGACTTATGCGTTTTTCCGGGAACCAGATACCCCGAAAAGTTTAAAATCCCAGAGTTTGAAAGTACAACGGGGCGAGGGACCCCTATACTCACCTAAAGGTCTATATTGGAGAGCTTGGGGCGTACGCTGATGATGAATCATTGAGGATGCAGCTCTTTTAGAAAAGTCTGACGGGAGAGGCTAGGACTTGGTATGTCAGGCTGGACAATACAAAAATTTACAACTGGGAGGAATGGGCCCACACCTTCCTGACCCAATACAGCTTCCAGTCGCAAATGGCCCCTGATCGATACCAAATGACGAAGATTAAGAAGTAGCACAGGGAGTCCTTCAAAGATTATGCCCAGCGATAGAGAAAGATGGCCGCACAAGTGAACCCACCAATGAATGAGACAGAGATGGTGATGACTTTTATAGATATCCAAGAGGCTCTTTATTACGAGAGGGTAGTAGCTGGAATTAGGAAACCATTTGCGAAAATGATTAAACATGGGAAAATGGCCGAAATGGGATTAAAATCTAGAAAGATCCGAGACTTTACGGCTCTCGAAGCTGTTGCAGAACGGATTCAAAGCTGAAATTATCACAATACTTCCCGTAAGACACATAAACGAAAGGGGGAAGATGTATCCCTAGTCCTGCAAGGGTCGTCTGGGAAAGCAGAGAATAGCCCTCCTATTCGGTTGAAAAGGAGTATGCCCCCTCGACAGCCAACTTTCACCAATCAGAGGCCTGAGGGGCGAAGGAGATTTAAAAATTTTTGAGATAGAGAATTCACCCCGTTTGGGGATCCCTTAGAACAAATCTTGGTTGTGTTAACCCAGAAGAAGATTACGGAGCTAGCACCACCGACTGACCCTAAAGGGAAGAGGTATGATTCGAGCAAGAAATGTGCCTATCATTCGGGGTCCCCAGGGCACGATTCCTTAATACATCTATTATTCAACACTAGGTTTTAAATGCTAACCTTTACTTAATTCATCATAATCCTTATTTGGAATTACTCTTAAAATCCTGGGGTATCACATTCACCCTTCCTTCAAAAATTTCATCCTCGAAATTTCTGTGTACTCGTATCTCAGTCATTTGCAACATACATATTTACTTTGCATTTATTCAACATATCTTTCTTTCCTTCCTTTCTTGTGGTCATTGCACATTGCAATTTTCCAATTCATCACATTTCATAATTTCTTTGCTTCACAATTTTTATTATTGCTCACAATTAGAAACTACTACCCCATCCTACCATCCAATCTTCATAAGAGTAAAGGAATTTAAAATTTTTATTTTGGAAAAAAATTCATAATATGCTGAGTGAACATATATCCCAGTATAATAGTACTTCGCTCCCCGAGTACTTCATATTGCAAACCCTGACAGTGGATCAGTCTGTCATTAAAGTGATGTATATTTAATCCGTAATTTAGCACGCCAGTAAAACAATCTGTAATGCCCGTGTTTCGATATGCCAGGTGACCATTCGATCAACCTGCAATACCCGTAATCTCTTTCTGTTTTTCCCTTTTTACAGGGGTTGTTCATCTCAGCCTTAGAATTCATAAAAGAGTAATTTGATTGGGTATAACTTTCAAAGAATATGAATTCAATAAATATATTTAAAAATTTGTCTAGCTTAATCAAATAGCTTAGACTTGTATTTCTTCAACGCTTGTCTAGCCAGATCAATTAACATAGACTTTCTTTTAACAATTTATAACCCGCAGAAATTTTTAAAACATTCATCATGTCAAAAACTTTTCAAAACATCTAGCCGAGTCAAATGGCATTGACATACCTTCATAAATCAAAATCATTTATGACTTCATGTTACCGCATCATTTTGACAGTACGTTGAGAATTCTGTCGTTAATAATTCTTACACCATATTTTATGGTATTGAATCATCTTATAACGTCATAGTACCGCACTGTCTCAATAAGACGTTGAGCATTCCGTCATTCATCACATCTACACCGGGCTAAAAGGTGCATTGATGATTCTTTTGAAATATATTTTGATGTTCAAGATATTTTCGTCTAGCCGAAACAAGTAGCATAGACACTTTTTAAATTGCTTAAAATTCATTAGTATTTTTAAAAGCACATTCGTGCGAAATTAGCTTGAAGCCAAAAATTTCGAAGTCTAGCAAAGCTAGAAGAGTGGCAATACCCTAAATTCCCTAAACATTCACCTTCTGCTTCTTCACTTAATTACTAAATTTATTGCTAGGATTATTATTACTATCATACTAAAGATTCCTGACTACTCTAATTTTTCTATACCCCCGTATAGTTCATCAAACTTACCACACATTATGAGTCCAGAAACTTACCACAAGAATATGAGTTTAGAAGCTTATCCTAGCAATATGTAGTCTGAGAACAAATTAAAGACCGTCCATACGCTGAGGGGCTCAAAACATATCATACAATTATGAGTCATGGACTTACCATATGCATGAGTTTTAAGAACTCGTGCCTAAACTTAATATTATTTATTTATGAAAAATTGCTAGCGCGACTCTAACATTTCAATGATTATCATACAGTAACTAAGGAAACACAAGTCCCCTGCCCATACAAAGGATTGTGCAACTCAGTCACCACGTGAGTTCTCAATTGAAATTTTGTACCCAAACTTCCTGCCCCCTTATCATAACATTTCTGTCATTCATGTCTTATCATTCTCTGAGTTCTTTTTGTACTATTTCATAGTACCATATCTCTTTATAGCATCAAGCTATACCCTTTGAATCATTAACATATCTCTCTATTATTTTACAGTCTCATTGGATCCCATCATGATCTTGCTTTACAATCTATTCCTTACTTGCTTTCCTTATTTTGTGATTGTATTGTAGTACGATCCTCTTATTGTTCCTGATCATATTATTATGATATCTTCTTATGCTTTTTGGATTACCTTGTCATTTTTATTGCTTGAATCAGGTGTCCCCTGATTTTCTTTAAGATTTATCTTTGAATCATTTCAAATATTCTTCCAAATATATCCTTAATTGAACTTATGAATTTTCCTAATTCGTTACATTCATTCAGATCTTTCTTAACATCTCTATATTTTTCTTATAATCTTATATCTTTTATATTTTCTTAACCTTAGTCAATATTTGAGAATTATATCTCCTCTCAACTTATGGTTCTCTACTCTAATCTCCCCCATGTTCATCAAACTCATCACGTATTTGGGCTCAGAACTTACTATAATAATATGGCTTGAGGAGCTTGTCTTAGTTAGGCCATAGTCGCCCATTCGCTGAGGGGCTCCACCATACAATCATGAGTCACGAGCTTACTATATGCTTAAGTTTTCAGAATACGCAACTATCTTTACTCTTCCTTACTTAAGTTATAGCCTAAGGTATCATTTACCAAAGGTTTATAACCTCTAGGTCTGATACCATCTGTAATGACCCCGAAATTCGACAAAACTTATTACCTTAAATTTCATATTTATTATTCCTTATTTCCTTAACGTCTAAATTTCGTTCTGTTAATAAATCTTTCATCACCTTATTTAACTCACTAATTGCCTTTATAGTCATCAATTATCAAATTTTTTAGTATAAATTTTTTCTTCTTTTCTCAATCATTATATTAAAATATTTGGATATTTAAAATCCTTATATCTCAATCTTAGTCCCTGGATCGCAACCTTTACTTTTTCTTTCTGTTACAAGTTCCATTAAGCTCAACCTTCAAAATTTAATATTGTTTATATCCATATAATATTCTTTGTTTCATAATTCATAATTAAAAACTCTATATCGTAACAACTATTTGGAATAATCACAGTACATAATTTTATCTTTACTCATCCTATTCGGATCCACTTTATATGTACATACAGTACATCAATATAATCTTAGCAAATGTACTCACATTGAATTATAATATTGAAAATATAATAATAACATTCACAACCTTTTAGGGTAATCCATCTCTAACACAATCTGATATTCTTGAAATTTATTTATTTACTTGCAAAAATGTATATTATGCAAGTAATGAGCACAACGGCTCAGCAAGTTCAATAGTTCACACATTTCATGTTTTATGTATCACATAGTATAACATGCTCTGTGTGTGTCATACATCACGTGTTGTGCTTCTACCCAAGCAATATATCTCACATATATTCACATTATTGCACAAAGTACATATCGTTGTCATATTATTTACAGATCACATAACACATAATTTATTTGCATTTGAACAAGAATTAACATATTCTAACAGGTAAACAATTAATATCAAAGTACTAAAGAACTTGCCTTGACGTCTAATTATTAATTGGTGGCTCAAAACCCTTTCTCGAACAGCCTAAGACCATAAGATAATCAATTAATAATTATTTATCCTCTCATGATATTAATTTAATTAATTAATATCATCTATAATGTAATTAACCCTACTTGATGATTTATTTTAAGGTACCAGTCAATTATTTATTAATATGGTTAATTATATTTACCTCTTCTCTTAATATAAAACACATTCAGTAAAAACAACCCAGCTCATCGGATAAAATTTAACATATTTGGTTGTCTGAATTTTCATTTAATCATTTTCTAACTTTTAAACTTAATAGATTAATATTTAAAATATTTAAATATTAATCCCTAATATTTAATATTTTCACAAAAATATTAAATTTAATGCCCAAATATCATTTCTATATTTTTTTAGTATTTTTTATAATTTTTAAATAATTTTTAAACATTTATTTAATTAAAAATCACTTTCTGGAGGCATTTTTGGTAATTTTCGCAACTCTAGGGACATATTCGGTATAACAGAGAAGATCATGGGCATATCCGTAATTTTCCGAGACCAAAGGACACGCTCGGTATTAACGGAAAAGGCCAGGGGAAAAACCGTAAATTCAACCTAAAACCTCGGTCGCGCATGGCTCGCGGCCTTCTACTGCCGATGCCAAAGGACGTCGTTTCCCAGCCATTTTCCGAGCCTCCGCGCATGGCGCTGCCCTTTCTTCTGTACGCCCCAAAATGACGTTGTTTCACCTTCGCGTCTGAAAAAAAAAATGGTTGCCGCGCATTGCGCGGCAGCCTGAATTTTTTTTTTCTTCTTCAGCTTAAACAGTAAACCAACCAAGCAAAATTATCTATTTTTACACCAATTGTTGCACTAAATTTCACAACATAATAATTCTAAAAATTATATAATCCATATATATACACCCAAAATTTATTTAGAATAATTATTCTAATTATTTATTAATTTTCCATAAAATTTATTTTACCACCAAAACACAAAATAAACCAACAAAATTAATTGTTTTACCTTCCTTGAAGCTTGTTTCTCACTTGGTTGGCATCAAACATTTTCCTTTCTTGGTGGCTATGGGGTTCTCGGTGGTGGTGGTGGTGATGGTGGCTACAGTTGGTGGTGGAAAGATAGAGAGTTGTTGCTTTTGTTGCTTGTTTCCTTCTTTTTTTTTTTTTTTTTTATTCCTTGCTTTCCTTTTTATATTCCTACAATCACTTAACCACTTTTTGGAAAATTATCAATTCCACCGACCTTGTTGCCAACCGACTTTATTCGGATAATTACCATGCAAAATTACTAATTTAATACATTACGTATTTATTTCGTGTAATAAATATTTTATATACTATATATATAATATTTATTTTAATTCACTAAAAATCATAAATTGATTTATAATGAACATTAATACCTTTTTCAGGTATTTTACTTGACAAATTTTGTACACGCACAATGTCATGCATGTAATTATATGAGGTAATTTATACCTCCAAAATTCATAAAATAATACCTACAACATATAAAATTTATTTTTCATACATTTTCACTTCATTACTTGGACAACATGTTACATTAGCATGTTCGCGTTTCTAAAATATTATCCTCCATAAAAATCATAAAAATTCCATTATACATAAACATAATTTTTAATAAATTAAAACCTTCATTCTTCTCATTTATTTTTCATTTCTTTACTATTTACATTTACTTTCTTATATAAATTATATAATTTACTATTATATAATTTATATAATTACTTTTATTCTTAATTAATTTCTAAATTTCCTCCATAATTATTGATTAATTATATAATCAATAATTATACATTTATTTACTCTCTCATTAATTTCATCCCCTTATATATAAACATTCTTATATAATTTATATAATTATTATTCCATTAATATTTTACTAACTTCTTCATTCACTTTTTTTTTTTTAACTTTGGATTAATTTAATTATTAATCCCCTAATTTTCATAATTAATGAAATCTATAATTATCAATTAAACATACACACACATATATATATATATATATATATATATATATACACACACACACACACACACACACACAAATGTATATATATACATATCTAATTTCTATATTTCACAATACAACATCACACTATTTAAATAATAATTTATACACCTCCACAATAATTTTATTGTACAAATTTATTGTACCATTTTATGAAATTCCTTTTATTCTTAATAAATTGTTTTTAAACAATTTATTTACTTTTCAATTATTTTAATTCCACACTAATTATTACCCTCTCTATACAGATTTAAGTTACCAATTAAATCTCATTACACATTTTAATTCACATAAAATATATCAATCATAAATGATTTAAATAACCTTAATAATTTTATTATTTAAATTCTTATTTAATATTATTAAAGAAATCCCAAAAATTCGAATTTTCACATTTATTAAGGGTATTTGATTACTTTTGTGTAAGGTTACCGTATCTTGGGACTAGTAACACTTTTTGAATGAACAACATATGTTTATTATTCCGCATTTAGTTATTATATGTTGTTTAGAGGTGGATGTTTGTATTGGATCGTGATGACCTGACCTGATCTGGGTATTTGAGACCCGAATTTGGGGGCGTCACAGGTTGGTATCAGAGCCGTAGGTTAGAAATGTTATGATTGCAAAACCTAAGTTATAACCTTAGTAGTACACTCGTATTGAGTGTTAGGAGATAAATCGGGGAGATTTATCATATATGGTTTTGATGAATTGGAAAATTCATCGAGTTGAGTCGTACCCAATGAAATATAATTTCATTTCTTTAATGAATATATTTTATTGCTGTACTGATGTTAATTTTTCTGTTGTGTTGTAGGAATGTTATAGGCAAGATGAACGGTGCTCGAGAGAACGTGGTATTCATTGACATACCAGTGGATACGCAGTAGTTGGTAGGATATGCACCCGTTGCACCTATATCACCAGTAGGAGAGTCCGACCCGGAGGAGGATGATAATAGGGATATCGCAGAGCCTGTCAGATACGGTGTAATGAGGTTCGACAGTCAGAACTAGGTGGCTGAGTCTGAAGATGACCCCACTTATGGCGAGGAGTCTGAGGACCAGCTAGAGATAGAGTTTGAGGGAGTTGTTGAAGAGGTACCCGCGGAGGGATCTCTTATCTACCATCATTTTTAGACTGATTTACTCATGGAGTATGCCATTCGTATTGAGGATCTAGAGCAGATTGTTGAGGAGCGGGAGGCCCGTATTGCTCATCTGAAGGAGCAGACTGTTGTCCATCAGCAGATGAAAAATGTGTATAGGGATGAGGCATACCAGAGAGAGATGGATGTAGTCGATCTGCAGGCTAAGGTTCAGCAGTTGGAGAAAGCTGCACCACAGATGAGTCCTACTGTGCAGCAGTTTATGATCCAAAATAGTCAGCTGAGGCAGACGGTGGAAATATTAGATGCTAGGGAGATGGCGAGTCAAACAGTTCTTCAGACCATTAGGGTTTAGCTTGATATTGAGAGAGTTGACAGGATACATATGCAGGAGGTATGGCTCAGGTCTACTAGGAGAGTTGGATCCGTTATGATCGACACCTTGGAGTATGCCCTGGGCACTTCGTTTGATCGACTGAGGCATCGGGTTATGAGGCACCTTAGGGAGGCGGGTAACAGCCGACGCTAGATTCGTCACCGTACAGTGGAGGAGTTGGCCCAATAGGTTCTACGTAGGGCTATTTGCTACTGCAGGCGGTGATTTGTCGTTATTATCTTATTTGTATCTATTAGTAGTGAGTCTCACCTTTTGTTTCTATTAGGGACGGTTTAGCTGTTGTAAGTCCTTATGTTTTTATGTATGTATAGGATATCAGTTAAACCCCAACTGTTGTTATGTTAGAGGGTAGATGGTAGTGAATCCTCACTTTTGTTCATTAGAGGATAGTCGTTATTAGGCTACTTGTGCCTTGAGTGTTTATAGAAGTATACCACTTGTTAAGTCTATACTAAAACATTGGTATATGAATATAAATGCAGTTATTTCTTTGTTTAAATCAAATGTGCTTGATATATAATTTTGAATTTAACTATTAATTTGGCTAAACTAATGCATAGAATTATAAGTGTAAGTCTAAGATTTGCTCTTTAGCAGATAATACCAAGAGGTAGACCACACAATCAACGTATCGTAGAGTCAGAGAGTGAGGTTGGGGATCAACCCAATCCTATGAGGATGTTTGCAAAGATGCTGGCAGAAGCCATGCAAGCTAAACCCCCACCAGTGGTAGTACAACCAGCACCGCAGCTAGCGTCGCACTTGGCAAATTTCAAGGATTTCAAACTGGTTGGACCATCGGATTTCAAGGGAACTCTAAACTCATCGAGGCACAGTCTTGGATCGAGAAAATGGAGAAGGTATTTAAGGTCGCTAGGGTGGCCGAAGAACAGAAGACTAGTTTCGCTACCTTTATGATGAAGGAAGAGGTGAACTACTGGTGGAAGCCCAACAAGAGCCGTGCGGGAGAAGGCGTCATTACCTGGGAACGCTTTAAAGAAATGTTTCTAGAAAACTACTTTCTAGAAAGCATGCAGTAAAAAATGGAGGTGAAATTCCTCGAGCTAAAATAGGGAAGCATGTCTGTGGCTGAGTATGCAGCCAAGTTTAATGAGTTGGTAAGGTTCGCAACTCATCAAGTCGATACTAAGGCTAGGAAGGCTCAGAGGTTTAAGTTGGGACTGAAGTCGTGGGTGTACCGTTCTGTGGCGGTATTAAAGATTAAGAGTTTTGCAGAACTATTGGAAAGGGCAATCATTGCCGAGGGTGGTAGTGAGGCCCTGGCTAAATTTAACCAGGACAAGAAGAAAGGCCAGGAGGGCTAGAAAGCGGGGAGCATCGGAGGCAACAACCCCAATAAAAGAAAGTGGAATGAGAGTCAATCCGCCAGAGGCAATAAATATGGAGGAGAGGCTAAGAAAGTTGGTAGATACAACAATTGTGATAAGAACCACACGGGCGAATGCATGAAGGGAAAGAATGTTTGTTATAGTTGCGGGCAGCCTGGGCACATGGCCCCACAATGCCCGAAAAAGATGAAAGGAGTATGTTTTTCCTGTGGAGCAACCGATCACTATGCCAAGGATTGCCCGAAGAGGAAGGGAGACGCTGAGAGTGGCAATAGAGGCAACATCAACAACACTAGCAGGCTGAACATTGGAGGGTCAGCCAACCAGGCTAACCGACCCACAGCGCGCACCTTCAACATGATTGTGCAGGATGCAGTCGACTCCAAAGACGTGGTGTCAGGTATCATTCTGGTCAATGATATTAATGCATATGTATTGTTTGATTCGGGTGCTACCTGCTCATTTGTTTATGAAGATTTTGCTAAGAGATTAGATTTACCTCAAGAAAAGTTAGAACACCCTATGAACGTAGAAGTAGAAAACAAAGAAATCATTCTCGTAGACTACATTCATAGGAACTGTTGTGCTGAATTGCAAGGGTTTAGACTTAACGTGGATTTGATACCGATTCGTCTGGGGGAGTTCTACGTAATCCTAGGGATGGATTGACTATCGAGTCACGTAGTGATCATTGACCGTAAGAAGAAGTGTGTGCACCTAAAGACTCTGAATAAGTCAAAAGTTATATTTTACGGTAGTAAATCGCCGAGACAATCAAGTTGTCTGACGATGATGCAAGCACGAAAGTTGCTTAGGAAGGGGTACGTAGGTTATTTGGCTCATATGGTCGATACTTGACGAGTCGAGGGTGAACTGAGTCAGATACCTATTGTACGAGAATTCGTTGATGTTTTTCCAGATGAGATTTCGGGGTTACCGCCGGACAGAGAAGTGGAGTTTGTTATTGATTTGGTACCGGGGACTGCACCAATATCGATAGCGCCGTACCGTATGGCACCGGTGGAAATGAAAGAATTGATGGTTCAGTTGCAAGAACTGCTAGATAAAGGTTACATCAGACCAAGCGTGTCACCGTGGGGAGCTCCGGTTCTGTTTGTAAAGAAGAAGGATGGTTCGATGAGGCTTTGTATTGATTACCGGGAGTTGAACAAGGTCACCATTAAGAATAAGTATTCGTTGCCCAGAATAGACGATCTGTTTAATCAACTTAAGGGAGCAAAATACTTTTCAAAGATCGATTTGAGGATGGGCTATCATCAACTGAAGGTGAGAGATGATGATATCCCGAAAACGGCATTCAGAACTCGTTATGGTTATTTTGAGTTTCTAGTGATGTCATTTGGACTGACGAATGCATCGGCAGCATTCATGGATATGATGAACAAAGTGTTCAAGCAGTACTTGGACAAGTTCGTGGTTGTATTTATAGATGACATATTGGTGTATTCAAAGATAGAGGAGGAACATGCAGAACACTTACGAATCGCGTTGGAGGCTTTAAGAAGAGAGAATTTGTACGCCAAGTTTTTGAAGTGTGAATTTTGGTTGCCGAGGGTGCAGTTTCTAGGTCATGTTATCGATAAGGACGGTGTTTCAGTGGATCCAGCGAAGGTGGAGGTAGTTATCAATTGGGAACAGCAAAGACGCCGACTGAGATCAGGAGTTTCTTAGGGTTAGCGGGGTATTATTGGAGATTCATTCAGGATTTTTCGAAGATAGCATCACCGTTGACTAATCTTACCCGAAAGATTGTGAAGTTTGTTTGGTCGGAAAAATATGAGGAAAGTTTTATGGAGCTGAAGAAGAAGTTGAGTTAGGCACCAGTGTTGGCTTTATCGGACGACACGAGAGGTTTCGTAGTGTACAGTGATGCGTCACACAAGGGTCTTGGTTGTGTGCTAATGCAACACGACAAGGTCATTGCGTATGCGTCACGTCAGCTAAAGGATTATGAGAAGGGTTACCCGACTCATGACCTGGAGTTAGCAGCGGTAGTTTTCGCCCTGAAGATTTGGAGGCACTACTTGTATGGCGAGAAGTGTGAGATATATACAGATCACAAAAGTCTTAAATATATCTTCACTCAAAGGGAGCTGAATATGAGGCAGCGTCGATGATTAGAGTTGATCAAGGATTACGACTGTGAAATTCTATACCATCCGGGCAAGGCCAATGTAGTAGCAGATGCCTTGAGCAGAAAAGGCAGGGAGAAGTTGCTAAATCTATCAAATCAAGAGGAGTTGGTGAGAGATTTCGAACGTATGGAGTTGGAGATCAAATCTCCGATGGAGACGGATGAGAAGTTATTTATAGTAACAGCAAGCCCGACCTTATTAGACAAAATCAAAAAGGCTTAAGAAAAGGATGAAGATTGTGATAGTATTAAGAAGCGAATTGTTGAAGGCGATGAGCTTAGGTACAAGATTGATAGCATAGGGTTGCTAAGGTTAGAAGGGAGAGTTTGGGTACCGTTAGATCCGGAGCTGCCGGAAGAGATTCTTCAGGAAGTTCACAGTACAAGTTACTCAGTACATCCCGGAAGCACAAAGATATATCAGGATCTACTACAATACTTTTGGTGGTCGAATATGAAAAGGGAAGTGGCAGAATGCGTCAATCGATGTTTAACATGCCAGTGGGTTAAAGCAGAGCATCAGCGGCCAAGCGGACTACTTCAACCACTAAAGATTTCGGAGTGAAAGTGGGAGCACATCACGATGGACTTTGTGGTGGGTTTGCCACCAACACATAAAGGTTTAGACGCCATCTGGGTAATAGTGAGTTGTCTGACCAAGTCAGCCCATTTTCTACCTATCAGAATACGGTACAATCTAGAGCAGTTAGTGAAGCTCTATGTGAAAGAGATAGTGTCACGACATGGAGTGCCGGTATTGATTGTGTCCGACAGAGATCTGCATTTCACGTCAAATTTCTGGAGAAGTCTGCAAGCAAGGATGGGAACACAGTTGAGGTTAAGCACAACGTACCATCCTCAAACTGACGGCCAAAGTGAACGAACAATTCAGACTCTGGAGGATATGCTCAGAGTGGTCGTCATGGACTTAAAGGGCAGTTGGGACGACCATTTGCCACTAGTGGTGTTCGCTTACAACAACAGCTATCACGCTAGCATCAGCATGCCACTGTATGAAGCGCTTTATGGAAGAAAGTGTCGAACATCGTTGTGTTAGGACGAGGTTGGTGAGCGAAGACTGCTTAGACCTGAAATGGTGCAGCAGACTGCAGACACAGTAAAGCTTATCAGAAATCGACTAGTGGCAGCTCAAGATCATCAAAAGAAGTACGCGGATTTGCATCGCCAAAAGCAGGACTTCGACGTGGGCAGTTTCGTATTTCTAAAGGTATCTCCTTGGAAGGGGAAGATCCGTTTTGGCAAGAAGGGCAAGCTGAGCCCTAGGTTCAGCGAGTCAGTGAAGTGGTGTACGAGGTAGCATTACCTCCTGAACTTGAGCACATTCACAATGTGTTTCATGAGTCAATATTGCGGCCGTATAAATCGGACTACAAGCACGTTATCTCCAATGAACCAATTCAAGTCGAGAAGGACTTGTCATACGAAGAAGTACCTATTCAGATACTCGATAGGAAGGAACAGAAGCTGAGAAATAAGATAATTCATTCTGTCAAAGTACTTTGGAGGGATCACGCAATTGAAGAAGCTACGTGGGAATTAGAGGAGAAAATGAGAGCGAATTACCCGTTTTTATTTGAGTAACCGTATTTTACAATTCTGAGGACGGAATTTTTATAAGGGGAGGAGATTGTAATGTCCTAGAATTTTCACGTCGTTATTAATTAAATTATTAATTTAATTTTTAATGAGTTAGTTTTACGAGATTATTTAAAAAATTTTGTGTGATTAATTAATTACGTGATTAAATGATTATGTGATTAATTGCTATAGTTAATTAAAGAGGATCACTAATATGTTAATTAAATTAGTGAACAAACCCTAAAGTTTTAATATCAAAATAATTGTTAAGTTTCATAGTAATTAAATATTCAATTAAATTGAATATAATGAGTTAATTAAATTTGATAAATTAATTAATATGATTATTAATTAATGTGAACAATGTGAAATATTAATAATAATATTTATTAGTCCATTTAGTAATTTAGCATTAATGTGCAAGAGTATTTAATTAATTAATCAATTCAATTATTATTTAATTATGGATTGGATAATTAATGTGTAACAAAATTAATAACCAATCTTTTGGGGTTATATTAATTAGTCTAATGATAAATTAATTGGACTTGACTAATTAATAGTCCAAGTCATTTAATAGGAGTCCATTGGATATTAAATGAAGTCCAAAATATAAGCCCACTTGAAATTAATTGTATAACTTATTTATTTATTAAGGAAGGAGCATGTGAGATTTTTTTTGGGACAAAAAGAAGCCATCAGCCGTGTGAGTAAGAGAGAGAGGGAGTGAAATGTTTTGATATTTTTATTTTCCATTTATTTAATAAATGGTTGCTTGTATTGGTTTTTTTTGTACCATTATCTATCTTTTCACCAACTCTAGTCCTTAGCCACATTTCTTGTGTAAGTAAGTATACTAGCTTCATGATGGTATTTTTAATAGATATAGATTTTATATCTATCCTCATTGTAAGTATACTTACAACTTAAGAGCTTTTGTTAGTCATTTTTCATTTTTCATCTTCTAAGTCTTGAGAGCAAAATATTAAGAGGATAAATTTTGGAGAGCAAAACATAGAGAGATTTCGGGTGGAGCTTCAAGGAAGAAGAAAAAATCCTAAGCTAGTTCATGCCATCTTCTTTCACAATATACTTTGGAAAGAAGAGGAGAGTAGCCATTAAAACTAGGTATAATCCTCATTCTTTCAAACCCTAGTTTTCTTGTTAGTAATAAATGACTAACATTTATTATTAGTAGTCCTTTATTTATGTTGGGTTTTGAATGCTTGTTGGTTGGTATATTTTGTATGCTAAAAACATATGTTTGGTAGTGTGTAAACAAGTCTTAAAATAATAATCAAAAATATTTTTTTATAAAACATAGATTTAATGTTCTAATAGTATTGAACATTAAATCATGAGAAAAACAAAGTTTGAATCACTCAAAATGGAGTTATACATAAAAAGTTATGATTTGTAGTAGTTTATGTGGTACAATAATTTTTGATGAAAAATATGAAAATAAATCATGGGTACTTAAATTTTCATGTTATAAATTAATATTAAGTGATAGGTATTTTATTTTTTTTTGGATTTTTATTGAGGGGTTAAAGCTTACTTGAATGTATAATTTTCATTAAAGTGGATATTTCTAGGTACTGAAGCCAATCCACTAAGTTGAAAAAAAAATGGCTGGTCGTGCATTGCGCACCAGCAGTATTGCTGACAGATTGCAGAGCCAAACGACGCCGTTTGGCGTAGGGAAAATTTTACTCCGCGCGTTATGCGCGGAAGCCGCCTCCGGGTTCTTCAAAACGGCACCGTTTTGGGGCTATTTTGTGTTAAGCTCGCGCAATGCGTGGGAGCCAACTTCCGGCGAAATTACAGAATTACCCCTCCATTCCATTTTCTGTTTAATTACAATATTGCCTCCGGTCCAGTTTCTCAGTTTATTTACAGAATTGTCATTCTGTATATTTTTAATTAATTTAAATGTTTAAAAATTAATTTAAAATTTTAATAAAAATAATAAATACAAAAGTGATATTTGGGATTATATTTTTCATTTTGATTAATATTTAAATATTTTTAACATTAATCTAGTTAACTAAATTTATGGTTAAGTTACATAAATACAAATTTCATTAATCATTTAGTATTTAATTTAAAATTAAATAATAAATAAGGATAAATAAATTAATTATTATTTGACATTAAATAATAATTAAATTAGACAAATAATTAATTATTAATTCAATTAACATTAAATAATAATTAATGAGGACTAAAATGAATAAACTATTATTTAATTTCTTTAAATTAAATGCTAAGTGGGGATAATTACTTAGTTAATAGTTAGTTGATTTATATTAACTAATAAGATTTTAGAAGTCATTAATTATTATTTAATTAATAAATAATAATTAAAGATAAATAAAGTTAATAATTTAATTATTTATTATATTAAATAATAAATAAGGATAATTAAGTAATTAATTATTATTAGATAATAATTAAAGAAATGTAAGGTTAACTAATTAATTAATTACTTAATTAATTAATTATTTAATTAAGATTAAATAATAATTACATAAGATCATAATAAAGTTAAATAATTAATTATAATCTAATTAATCTTAATAGACTTTAGGAGACAGTCTTTGGTATATTCGTCTAACTAAAATTACTTGTTTTGTTATATAAAATCTAAGTACTTTATTAAGGGTATTTGTGTACTTTTGTGTAAGATTGTCGTATCTTGGGACTAGTAACACTTTTTGAATGAACAACATATGTTTATTATTTTGCCTTTAGTTATTGTGTGTTGTTTGGAGGTGGATGTTTGTATTGGTCGTGATGACCGAATCCGAGTATTTGAGACCCGAATTTGGGGGCGTCACAAAGGAGAATACAAATTATATTATATTATATATGTAATATGCATTAGTATAATAATGTAAGAGGAATATATATATATATATATATATATATATATATATGTTTTGAGGCAGTAGTAAGTCTTGTGGCTTGAGCAGTGATTCTGCAAATTCAGATAAATCACTATGGTATGAGTCTACGTTGATAAGTGGGTCTGTATCCAAGACATATTGGTAGCAGCAGATAAGTAAAGACATGGATATAATTATATGATTGTCATTTCAATTCATTAGTTAGTCCATATTCAATCTTGATCTCTATTCCTTTTTATTTTTACAGTGACTTCATTTGAAGTATCACATGCAACGAGAAACCACCTTTTATGGCTCCTAAATCCCTCAACTAAGGATTTAGTATCTCGGAATTCCGTCTTATCTTGCAGATAGAAGACCAGCCTTGTAGAATAGGTTTTTCAAAATTCCCATGAGTCGTTTATTCAGATCTACTTCTTCAGTCAGTTCTAGATCATCTTTATCTTCTATTCCTGACACAGTGAACCAAGAAGAGCATAGTTATGAAAACCTTAGTCAAGATCTGGGAAACTGGAATATCCCCAGTATATTTCCCAAAGAAATTTACCAGTCAACTTTCTTCAACAATTTCAAGTTAGATTACAATGTTAAAACTGTTGAAAAAATTTATGCTATTAATAAAGATCATGAAACTTGTAGTTTTCTCATTACAGAAGTCATCAACAAACAAAGAAAAAGGGGATACAACTTTATCCACATCGGATTAATCCAAGTTGCTATTAACCCTTTGAGTATTAAAGGAATTAATTCAAGTATTTTGTTGTGTCTTAGAGATGCCAGATATCTAAATTACCATCCTAGTATCTTAGGAATAATGGAATCTAGTTTGCACAATGGACCTGTCCATTTTAATTGCTTTCCAGATTTTACATTAAGCCTAAGTGACCCTCATTTATTAAAAGCTTTAACTCTGAATATTAAAACTGCTGGTGAGATTACTCAAATGATTGAAGGATCTCAAGCTCTAGCTTTAATATACAGAATTTATTACAAAACAATGAAAACCAATTTGAATGTTAAGGCTTTAAGTAAAAGTCCAAAAGATAAAACTGTTTTAATCCAAAGTAGTACCAATGATGCTAATATTCAAGTTCCAAAGACCCTCCTTTGGAAAGATGTGACTCTCCCGAGCCAATGGATATTAGATAATGAATTACCCCAAAGACCTGTCATTAATGAAGTTATTAATTTTGATAATGTTAAACAATATTTAGATGGAACTGTTACGATAAGTTTTGATGATTCAAGACTTAGACGACCACTAATTATTGAAGACATTACCAGTCAGTCTTCCACCTAGACCAGAAAAGATTCTGACCTTTTAGGAAAAACTAATTTACCTGATGTAAAATTAAAAGAAATTTTTACTGAAGGACAAACAAGTCATCCTTGTTATGACAAGTTTGAGCCTGTCAATCAACCTGAGGATGATGAATCCCAAAATTTATCTCCTCCTTAGTCTGATTTTGGACCTAAACCAGTTCATCATCAACTTAGAGTTATTAAAAAAGAGTTTGAAATTAATGATCAATATTTGATTAATGATTTTAACTCTAAAAAGAATAAGCCTAAAAGACACCTTTTCCGTGCCCAGCATAGCAAGGAAGAGAGAGAAAAAATAGTTAGAAAATGGAGAAAATTTGTAACTAAAGAAAAGATAAATATTACATTCTATACATGGTATGATACATATTATGAAAAATGTAATGTTATAACTAAGCATAAATGGACTAAAGAAGATAAATCCATTGTATCTTCTAGTCACCCCCCTCTTGAATCAATAATCATCACAGTAAAAGATGCTCATGTTACTGCTAGTCCTTTCAAAGAACCTGAAGGAAGTAATAAGAGAATTATTGAACAAAACAATTTTACTAACCAATACCTTGCTTCTATAGGTAAACAGTTAGATAAAATTGAAGAAAAATTTGATGAAAAATTAAATGCCCAAATAAGTAAAACTAAGAAACCTTTACTCAGTCTCCCCGAAAAAAGAATTGGATTAAGTTTACCTACCTCAGATAAAGAACTTACTAAAACCATTGACAAGCTTATTAAAAAACTTGATAAGCCAGAACCCAGTGAACCAAAACTGTTAGCAGTCATTGACCAAAATCAAGAACAAAGTCAGTCAGATACTTCATCTGATGATTCTGAACTTGATGAAACAATCAATCAGTTTAGTAAATTAACTTTTAAAACTCCGAATCCTACTAGTACTACAAAAAATTGGTATACTAGACCAACCCCTCCAGACTTACAGTTTGAAGAAAGGAATCTAGATAATCAATTTTCTGTTTCTGCTAATAAGATTTATGAATGGAATATTGATGGTTTTAGTGAGTAACAAATTTTGAACAAGTTAAATCATATGTCTATGGTAGCAAATAGTTATTTGACTAATTTCTCGGAAATAAGTCAAGCCAGTATAGGTGAGTTACTAGCTATTGGATTTACAGGAACACTTAGAAGCTGGTGGGAAAACCATCTTACTGAAACTTCTAAGCATTTTATAATTCATGCTATCCAAGTGGATCATGATGGTAATCCAATAGTTAATGAAGTCTTAGGAATTGGGCCCCCTGATGGTGTCAATACTCTTATTTATACTATAGTTAAACATTTTATTGGTACTCCTAGTAATATTACTGATAGGATCCATGACCAACTTAGTAACCTTACTTGTCCTACTTTAAGTGACTTTCCCTGGTATAAGGATGTGTTTATTTCTAGAGTCATGATGCGAGAAGATAGTAACAAATCATTTTGGAAAGAAAAATTCATAAATGGTTTGCCTAGTTTATTTGCTCATAAAATTCGTGAAGAGTTATCCAAAAAGTTAGGTTTTATTGATTATGATAATTTAACTTATGGTGATATAGTAAGCCAAATTCAAAAAACTGGATTAAAAATGTGTATTGATTTCAAAATTAGTAAACAGACTAATAAAGATAAAAATAGAGCCAAATATGAATTGGGAACATTCTGTGAACAATATGGTTTGCCGCCTATTGCCCCTTCTAGAAGAAAACATATTAAACACTATAAAAAAGATAAATACAAATCTATAAGAAAACATAAAAGTTATAATAACAAAGACGATTATTATAGAAAGCAGTCTTCTTATATGAGAAAATCTTATAGAAAACCTTCTTATAATCCTAAGAAGAAAAGTTATAAAAAATTTGATAAAAGTAAAGTTATTTGCCATAACTATGGTAAACCAGGCCACTACAAAAATGAATGTAAAGTAAAAAAAAAACTTAAACAATTAAAAATCTCAAATGAAGATGCTGAACAAATACTAGAATTAATAAAAATAGAAAATCATTCTAGTGATGATAACTATGATGATATATTTTCTGATTCCTCTGATGATTCTAGTAGCAGTAAAGATCCAGATGTCACCCTTGGATGTGTGGATAGTTGCTGTAATAAAAAACTTAATGTTATCAACAAAGTTAATGTTCTTACTGCCAATGAGGAAGAACAAAATTTACTTATTGAATTAATAAGTAAAATTACTGATCCAAAATTAAAGAAAAGGTACACCAAACAGTTAAAAGATTTATTGACAAAGGATAATCATATTGATAAAATTAATAAGGTTAAAGAAAAACCTGTTTTCAGCCTTAATAAAACTCTTGAAAGATTTAAAAATCCTGTCAAAGAAATTACTTTACCAGAATTACATTTTGAAGTAAAAAATATGAAGAAAGAAATTTCTGAGTTAAAACAAGAAGTTGAAACAATTAAAGCTAAAAATAATATTGCTATTAATGATTCTGCTGATAGTAGTAGTGAAGAAGAAGAAGCTGAAACCCCTATGGAAGATGAGGTCAATCTCCCAATAAGGATAAAGGAGAAACTTCAAATAGTCAATCCGAACTCATTGAACAAGGTAATTCTTTAAAAAGGTTAAAAGACATTACTATTCAAAAATGGTATATTAATATAACATTAGTTATTAATAAAACCTTTACTTTAGAATTCCCTGCTCTAGTTGATTCAGGTGTTGATCTTAACTGTATTCAAGAAGGATTAATTCCTACTAGGTTTTATGAAATAACTAGTGAAAGACTTAGCTCTGCTAATGGTAGTCAAATGGAAATAAAATATAAATTGCCTAAAGTTCATATTTGTCGAGATAATGTTTGTTTTAAAACATCATTTGTTTTAATTAGAAACATGACTGACAAAATAATTTTAGGATTACCATTTATATATTTATTATATCCATTTACCACTACTACCAAATGATTGTCCAGTAATTACCTTGGACAAAAGGTCACCTTTAGATTCATAACTGAACCTAAAGAGAGAGATCTTCGGAGTATTCAAGAACAGTCAATTTCCAAATATTTAAATATTTTGAATAATAAAACCTAACACTTGAGTTATTTATAAAATGAAATTAATTACAAAAGAGTTGAGGAACAATTAAAAAATCCTAAACTCCAAGAAAAAATAAAAGACTTTCAAAATCTTTTAAGTAAGAATGTTTGTTCAGACTTACCTCATGCTTTTTGGCATAGAAAAAAGCATATTGTTAGGCTACCTTATGCTAAGGAATTCAAGGAACATTTAATTCCTACTAAGGCTAGACCTATACAGATGAGTCATGAATTAATGGAATTTTGTAAAAAAGAAATTGATGATTTACTTACTAAAGGTCTAATTAGAAAGAGTAAATCCCCTTGGTTTTGCCCTGCTTTGTATGTCAATAAGAATTCTGAAATAGAAAGAGGAGTGCCCAGATTAGTTATCAATTATAAACCTTTAAATAAGGTTTTAGAATAGATTAGGTATCCATTACCAAATAAAAAGGATTTAATTAGTAGATTGAGTCAAGCAGTTGTCTTTAGTAAATTCGACTTTAAAAGTGGATTTTGGCAAATCCAAATTCATGAGGAACATAGATATAAGACAGCATTTACTACACCTTTTGGTCACTATGAATGGAATGTCATGCCATTTAGCCTTAAGAATGCTCCTAGTGAATTTCAGAACATCATGAATGATATTTTGAATCCTTTCAGTCATTTTGCAATTGTTTATATTGACGATGTTCTAATTTTCTCAAATTTTATTGAAGAACATTGGAAACATCTAAATTCATTTTTAGAACTATTCAATCTAATGGATTAGTTTTATCTCAGTCAAAATGCAGTTTGTTCAAAACTAAAGTAAAATTCCTTGGTCATAACATTCAGTATGGCCAAATTTACCCCATTAATAGAGCTATTCAATTTGCTAGTAAATTCCCGGATGTTATCATTAATAAAAATCAGGTTCAAAGATTTTTAGGTTCTCTAAATTATATTAGTGAATTCTATAAAAATCTGCGAATTATTTGTAAACCTCTATTTGATCGATTAAATAGTAATCCTCCTCCTTGGACAGATATTCATACTTCTGTCGTACAAAAATTAAAAAAGCATGTTAAGACTCTTCCTTGTCTTGGAATAACTAATCCTACAGCTTTCAAAATAGTTGAAACTGATGCATCTGAAATTGGCTTTGGAGGTATTCTTAAGTAAAAGTTAACTCCTACTTCCTCTGAGCAAATTGTTTGTTTTTACTCACATACTTGGAATCCAACCCAGATCAATTATTCAACTATTAAAAAAGAGATTTTATCTCTAGTTTTGTGCATTAATAAATTTCAGAGTGATTTATTAAATCAAAAGTTTTTAGTTAGAATTGATTGCAAGTCTGCAAAATACGTTTTGGAAAAAGATGTTGAAAATATTGCCTCTAAACAAATTTTTGCTAGATGGCAATCTATTTTATCTATTTTTAATTTTGATATTGAATATATTAAAGGAAGTCAAAACTCTATTCCCGATTTTCTGACTAGAGAATTCATCCAATCAGGTACCAAATATGAGTGAAAGAGAAAGAGAAACGTGATCGTGGTAAAGCTTCTGTCTCCGGACAGCCCAATAAAATTAAAGGATCTATGGTCCCTGTTCCTCACCCCAGTTACCTAGTTAAACCTCCTTCTACTCAATTCCAGGTTTTAGGCCAAATCCCTAAACCCTATAGTTCAACCCTTGCCAGTCAACCTAAACCCTATGATCCTTTTGAATCTTAAGCCCAGAGCCAGATCCAAAAAACTAGTCAATTTAAGCCTAATTCCCAATATATTCCAAACCATGAAGTTGTCTTATTTTACATTGAGCCTTATATGAACTCAAGAGATGACCCAGTTAAACTTGCTGTCCAGTTTTATCCTCCTGGATGGCATTTTATCCCTTTAGCTCCCTATAAATCTCTTTCTTATTATAAGAATATTCTTCTCAATACTGAGTCCATTAATATTAAGCCTATATTTGATAAGAATGATAACTCAAAAATTGTTTTTCATTCTTTATATATCAAGAAAATTATTTCTGGGGAAGAGTGGGAAAATCATCATCATTCCCATCATCTTTCTGATTTACGAATTCTTGATAAAAGTCTTGATCCTTCCTTTAGTAATCGTTTTTGCTATTTTTATTATATGGATGCTTGGCATAAAATCTTTCTTTACCAAAGCTCCTCTTTTAGTCATTCGCGGTTTATTCAATTTGATCACAAGTTCAAAAGTCAGATCCCAATTTGGTTCACCCTTTGGTGGTCTAAATATGGCCCTACTTCAGAACTCATACTTGAGCGTCTACTAGCTCAAGTAAATCATTTTAGTAATAAATCTCCTTTTAATCCTAAAATGGAAAGTATCCCTTTACTGCTCCGTTTTGTTAGTAAATACAAAATCCCTTGGATTTTGAAATGGCAGTATAATCTTCCTCCTTCTATTTAGCCTCCCTCAGTTACAAGAATCTTCTTTATTAAATGGTGGGACAAATTCGACGTTGATATAATTGTCCAACAAGTTCATAAAAAGTTTCCTGCTACTCCTATTACTCAAGTAAAATTAGAAAATGTTGGCTTCTCCAAGTCCAAAGTTAAAGGTTCCAATTCCGATTCTTCTGTTGCTGCTACTCTAGCAGAAGTTAAAGATTATAGTGCTGCTGAGCTAAATATGCTAGCTAAAGCAATCCAAGCAAGAGTCAATACCATCAAGGAAGAGGATACTTCGTCTTCTTCAAAGTCATCCCAAGCTTCAGTAAACCAAGACCCTTATGGCATCATTGATCTCCAAGATGCCCAGGATCCATTTGCCTAGTCTCTATGGCTCCTATTTAGCTCCCGTGAGCATTAGTCATTTTCGGCCCCTGCCGACAATTAGATTTTTCACCATATTCTGTGGTCCCCAGTCATCAATGCCCGAGCACTTTCTTTAGCATCCAATGCTAATGGTCCCCAGCCCTTTGCACGCCAAGTCAAAAGAAAGTTTCCTAGGTGCTGCTTTTCTTCCAAAAGAAAAAGTAAACAGTAAAAGTTGTCTGTATTTTGTCAAAAGTTTATACTATTCATCAATAGTAAAGCGTCTGTAATCATTTTACTTTTTAAAAGTAATTTTTCAGTCTGTAATAGTAAGATTCCCGTATTATTGTTGTAAGCAGCTCACTCCATGTTCTATAAAAGGAAGGCTTGCTCATGAAATCAATACACCACCTTAGGCAGAAACCTTCAAGAAACTTCGTAAGACTCAGAGCTCCTTCTCTGACTAATCTTAAGTTTTTTCTCTGTTTCCTGTGTCCTTCTGTTTAGTAACCAAGTTAATTGTTTTATTTTCTGCTTATGTATTTTGCTTCCTGTATGTAAATATTTTCTGATTCAATAAACACAATGATTCAGTAATTTATTGTTATATTTCAATTTATATATTCAACTGTGCGGTCCCTTTCCTACTTCCCCTTGCATCATGCATTAATATACTTATAATTTTATTACTGTTTTTATTTATGAATATGATCTGTGAGTAGTCAACCCCCTGTTCTATAAGGCCATGGTCACTATCTGCATAGCCCATCAGTATGGTGAGTGGTGAAAGCCCGTACTTATGGTTCTATCCCTTTCTCTTTATCTTCTGCCCTCTTGGTATATATATATATATATATATATATATATATATATATATATATATATATATATATATATATATACACACACACACACACACTCTAATTAAGAACAATGCATGTTGGCTAAGTGATATGAGAATACT
The DNA here is from genome assembly GCA_947179155.2 of Hedera helix. Lineage (NCBI taxonomy): Eukaryota > Viridiplantae > Streptophyta > Magnoliopsida > Apiales > Araliaceae > Hedera > Hedera helix. The sequence goes on along the minus strand of OX359275.1, from coordinate 6,413,700 downwards.
GAGAGCAATGTATATGCATATAATGTAGGTATGCTGATTCTTGACTAAATGGAATGCATAAGTTACATGGGTATTATATTAGGATGCCACCTAACATGACTCCATGTGAGTGGGATGAAAATGGTGAGTAGCTCAATTAGTGGAAATATACAGGAATCAACATTCCTTCTCCAAAAATAATTCCGTTCTTCATTTCATTAAGTTCTTAAACCATAAACATAAGAACCAACATTTTTATGCAAAACTCTACCAAAACTAAAGAAAACTAGTAGGAATTAAGGCTATAAGCTGGAGTTAAAGAGGAGTTGGAAGCAAGTTCATCAAGTGATATAATCTAATTCAATCAAGGATAAGGATTTAACAAGTTTTTTTTCACCTACACAACAAAGAAAATATGTAGGAATCAACATTCCTTCTCTAAAAACAATTTCGTTCTTCATTTCATTAAGTTCTTAAACCATAAACATAAGAACCACAAGTTTTATGCAAAACACTACCAAAACTAAAGAAAACTAGTAGGAATTAAGGCTATAAGCTGAAGTTGAAGAAGAGTTGGAAGCAAGTTCATCAAGTGATATAATCTAATTCAATCAAGGATAAGGATTTAACAAGTTTTTTTTCAGCTACACAACAAAGAAAATATGTAGGAATCAACATTCCTTCTCCAAAAACAATTTCGTTCTTCATTTCACTAAGTTCTTAAACCATAAACATAAGAACCACAAGTTTTATGCAAAACACTACCAAAACTAAAGAAAACTAGTAGGAATTAAGGCTATAAGCTGGAGTTGAAGAAGAGTTGGAAGCAAGTTCATCAAGTGATATAATCTAATTCAATCAAGGATAAGGATTTAACAAGTTTCTTTTCAGCTACATAGCAAAGAAAATATGCAGGAATTAACATTCCTTCTCCAAAAAAATTTCGTTCTTCATTTCACTAAGTTCTTAAACCATAAACATAAGAACCACAAGTTTTATGCAAAACTCTACCAAAACTAAAGAAAATTAGTAGGAATTAAGGCTATAAGCTGGAGTTGAAGAGGAGTTAGAAGCAAGTTCATCAATTGATATAATCTAATTCAATCAAGGATAAGGATTTAACAACTTTCTTCTCAACTACACAACAAAGAAAGGTATAAAGCTAATTTCCTTATTCAAGTCATAGAATTAGTTGGTTTATTATAAATTGAGGTGAATTATTGTTATGGGAGGATTGTTTGATGGGGAATCATGAAGGATTCCAAAGTATATGGTGGGATTACTGGAATGAGGTTATGTGATTATATGCTTGAGTTTTATTGAAACAAGAGTTTTAAAACCATGCATGCTAGATGTTTATAAAAATGCCTCAATGAAGGCTATTTTGTTAAAACTTAGGAACGAAGTGTTCATTGTTGAAATTATATGTGTATACATGAGTTATATGTTAACTCAAGTCATATGAGTGTTTTAAAATAGATCCAAATTGTTTTTGAAAGATTTCTAGCAAACTAGTTTCAAATTAGAAAATGTATTAAATGCGTACTTTCGATCCTATGAAAGTATAACTTAAAGAAGCTATTTTGGATATGTAATATTTTTCTAAAATATTATGTAGTGTCATCCTAATTGTGTCCAAATTTGAAGGTAATTGGATGTAGTGTTTAAAAGTTATGATCTTCCAAAGTAGCTATGAAAATAAGAAAAAAACTGAGAATTATGAAAATTCTACTTTAGAGTTTAGTGCTGCTAGAGCTAAAATCAGTATAAATTCAGCGCCTCCAACGCTGAACCTACAGATTTTTGAAAAATAATTGTTTTAATTAATGAAGTCTTGATGTGGTGTATATATAAACTAATCTATGATGTATACTAAGTTGTAAAATGTAAACATGTTATGTGTATGGTTATATGATAATTTGGTTTATAACACCTAGGTTATACAATGTGCGGTAAAGTTACGCAATAGTATATATAACTGATAAGTAGATTTTATGTCTATTTATTATGTATTTTATGCTTAATTATTTGTGAATTTTTAAGTATTTTTAGTGTTTTAGGTAATTTATTTAATTTTATACATTTTTATTATTTGTAGTAATTTTATATTATTTTTATTATGTTTATATTATTTTTAATTTTATTTTGTAAGAAAATCAAGTGTAGGGGCATAATCGTAAAAATCTGAAAGCTAGAATGGTTGTGCCATGCGCGCAAGGGATCAGAAGTAGCTGGGCAAGGCACGACGTCGTTTGGCATTTGGTGGAGCAGCAGAAGCAGTGGACCGCGCAATGCACAGTCAACTGTGCAAGATTAAAAATGCAATGCGCGGTAGCGGCTGACACAGAAAAAATGAGCAAGTGCGTGGGCCAATGGCTGCAACTTATTTCCTATCTCTTCATGCACATGGGTCCCATCCTTGGCCAATTTATTTCATTCAGTAGCTTGTTGCTTTATTACGCGTGTGATTCCAGCGAAAGATTTAATAGCCATAAATAAATTACAAAGCCAAACACAATTAGGAAAAGGAAATAAAATAAGAATTTTATATTTATTTTATTTATATTTTAAATCCTATTAGGGTTTGAAAATAATAAATGTAATGTCCTAGAATTTTCACGTCATTATTAATTTCTAATAAGTTAGTTTTACGAGGTTATTTAAATATTTCTGTGTGATTAATTAATTACGTGATTAAATGATTATGTGATTAATTTCTAGAGTTAATTAAAGGGAGTCACTAATAGTTTAATTAAATTAGTGAGCAAACCCTAAAGTTTTAATATTAAAAGAATTGATAAGTTGTCAATTAATTAAATATTCAATTAAATTGAATATAATGAGTTAATTAAATTTTGTACATTAATTAATATAATTAATATGATTATTAATTAATACAAACAATGTGAAATATTAAGAATAATATTTATTAGTCCATTTAGTAATTTAATACTAATAGGTTAGAGTATTTAATTATTTAGTCAATCTAATTATTTATTTAATCATGGATTGAATAATTAATGTGTAACAAAATTAATAACTTATCATTGGGTTATATTAAATAGTCCGATAATAAATTAAATGGACTTGACTAAATAATAGTCCAAGTCATTTAATAGGAGTCCTTTGGGATATTAAATGAAGTCCAAAGCATGAGCCCACTTGGAATTAATTGTGTAACTTATTATTTATTAAAGGAGTTAGCATGTGACAATCTTTTGGGACACAAATCCTTGCACCTGCCATGTATAAGATGAGGAGAGATGGAATGCTAGTATTTGTTTTCTTTAATAAATTAATGCGTCCAAATTGGAATGAATTCTTGGGAATTATATCAATTAATGTAGTAAATTAAAGACTATTAAAAGTACAATCCTTTTTGGCCTAAAATCCCTTTGTTGCCGACAAGGGATGAGTGAGGGAGTGGTATATTTTAAAATTCATTTATTTTAAAGTATTATTTTACTTGTTTTGGAATTAGTGTTGTCCTTTTGGCATGGGAAGCTCAACTACTCTAGTCCTTAAGCTCACTTGTGCAAGTCTCCAAGATAGGTTTCATGATGGTCTAGATTATTAGATATAATATGTGTATCTAATATTTTTAGGAGTATACGTGCAAGTGTTGGTGTCTTGTTAATCATTTCTCTTCTTCTTTATTTATCAAGTTCTAGAGATAAGCTAGAAAAGTTGAGAGATAAATCTTTGTGAGAGTAAATATTTTGAGAGATTAAAGAGGAAGAAGGAGAAGTTAGTGTTGTTCATGCCATTCACCACCTACTTTGGGAGAAGGAGGAAAATAGCCACCAAATCTAGGTATAAATCCTTATTTCTTTTAAAATCCTAGTTTTACTTTTTCTTTCCATTTTATGTTAAAAATATTAACATAATGATTTGTATAGTTAAAATCATACTATGTATGTTTATATAGTTTATCACGAGTTTAACGCATGTGTTTTAAGCTTTAATGTTGGAAAACACGTTCAAACTTTGGAAATCAAGCTTTCTGGAAAGTCCAAATCTGGACAGTCCGCTCCCAAAGTTACTGTTCACGATCCATAAATTGGATTTATGATCCGTCAACTCTGGGAGATAGAAATTTTAAATACGAAGATCCTCCAACTTGATTGACCAAAATCCGATTTAAAATGAGAGAGTTATGATTTCTTTAGTAAAAGACCCCGCTGTTAGAGAAACCGCACTGACAGCCGGCTGTTTGGCCACTTTCAGTGGCCAAACCTTGTCCAAATAAACGATCCAATGATGGAAAATTTTATTTTAAGAAGATACGAAACTAACAATACCGACTAGAGGTCAATCGGAGTTATAGAACCTCGGATATAGGCGTTATTAAGTTTCCGGTAAATGGTAGTGTGAACTCTACGATCGTAGAGTGAACGCACTCTGATCATAGAGCTCACATGTAAACAATTAACATCATTGTTGGGAAACGTAGAATATTCTCGGCGATCGTAGAGTAGATTATGTCGAACATAGAATTTCACTCGATGATCGTAGAGTCGTCTCAGCATGTGTCGTGCAGATCGTAGAGTGGCCTCGGCCAAGCCCTCGGCTATCGTAGAGTAGACTCGGTCAAGTCTCGGCCATTGCACAGTGATCGTAGGGTGAGATCACTCCGATCATAGAGCTACATTTGTTCGTCGAATGAGTTGCTGAGACAGACCATATGATTCGTAGAATAAGTCTACTAAGGCAGACAGAACAAATCGTAGAGTGATGTTTCACCCGACGATAAGAGAGCAGAAAACTTTTGAATCGGTTATCAATGACAATCCAAAATATATAAGATTTATCATTTAATTAATTGTTATTCAATTAACCATCAAATAATAGGTAAACATAATAGTTGTTTTTTTTTACAACCAAAGGCAATTAGTTAATTACTATTTAATTAAAAATTAATTGGTAATTAAAGGAGGTTGAGGTTATAAAACATAAGGTATTTAATAGTGTATTAATTAAGTAATTATAAAAAATTGTTTTGAAGTTTAATGAGTGTTTAACACTTAAGAAAATCTTAGTTAAATTTTTAAATCATCAACCTAAGTTTGATTAATTATCTAAAGGGTTAATGATAATATGATGAATACGTGTGTTATGTGTTTGACTTCTGTGCTAGTTGAATAGTCTTAGTAAGTGTATACATACCATTATACACAGTGTTAATTGTTAGACCAACTTTATTAATGTTAGGTCCTTCCAATCAAGTTAATTAAAGCTAGACGCTAATTGTAGTTGAGCAGACAGACAAGTTCCTTATCTCTAAACTTATTTCATTGAGCAAGTTATTTATTTAAGCTTGAATTAAAATTCCAAGTATGCTTTAAGTGGTTTAGTTACTTCACAATTATTCCACGTCGATATTATTGTTATTCGCACTTGGTGCATTTGAGCTTGTACAGTCTTTGACTTGTACCTTACTTAAAGTTTTATTGTTTAAAGAACGGCTCAAAGTTAGGTCTAAGCTATTGTTCGGCTAGCCATTTATGTTCAATATTTTAAAAGCTATACAAACCATTGGAGGTGCAGATTCTTGGACCGATATGAACACCCCTTTAGTATAAGGGAGTAACCCATGTATCTAATATAAGATACAACCCTAAAAAATTTAATATTATGCATACTGTCGACGCCGGGATTTTCGCCGTTTCGTTTTTTAATAATTAAATGCCCTTTCCAATTTTAGCCTTTTGAATTAAATGTGATTTTGAAAAGGGTCGGTTTAGTGTCGACGGTGTTTTGAAAGGTCGTTTTTTAATGAGCCAATTGACCAGAGTCGCCAGTTGGTATTATTTTGAAATGGATGTACCAACTCATCCGAATTTTTGTTTTCGCAATCGCTGGCTCATACGTGACTCCGATTCAATTGGTCCGTAAACCGAGATTCATAGAGTTCGGGGGCTTGCTTAAGCGAGGGGAAGGTGTTAGGCACCCCCCGACTTCCGTGAAACACGGTTATCGCTATCTTGATGTTTTCCTATCCTTTTAAATCCTAAAAATATGTGTGTGTGTGTGTGTGTGTGTGTGTGTGTGTGTGGCTAAATGAATGTCGTTGAAATGCTTTACTTTGAAAGTGCTTCAGAATCTCGTTAACCCTATGCACGAAGGATTTGACTTAATCGAAAAGTTCATTTTTTTTGCTTTTTTGTTTCGATAATAAAACCGATGATATTTGTAAAACATATTTTTCAAACCCTTCGTCAAATAGGAATAGAGCTCATCCGACACTTACAATTTTATTTAGCCTACGAGTGATCTAATATCCTACTTTGATTGATTTTATGAAAATCTTTATCTTTTCATTCAAAAATTCGTTTTCTCATGTCGAAAGGGAAAACCAAGCATCAAAATAACGTTGGAGCTATTTGTGGGCATGTAAGCCGTCTAAATAGCCCCAAACGCCCACAATCACATATTTCATTATCACGGGGCCTTAAACCCGATTTTCGATTCAACATCGCTTTAAGGCCCAAAAATTTACATATTTACAATAAAAGCGCATCGCCATCGCTACATACGTAAAAATTATAAAATAAACTAAAGGGATATCATCGGGAGGTTAGGAGGAGATTCCATCCGCCATAAATCCTCTCTAACCGTCCCTAATCCATAGATCTACAATATATTGACTACATTGGATCTAACTTTAAAATAGACCGAATCAAACTACTTAAATACCAATGTACCAAATATTTTCGGATCTAACAGTAGATCCACCCAACAAATGCACAAATACACAAATATTCATCGATTACACTACTAAAGCAAGATGAAATATTAAATCTAATAGATCTACAAAATGCACCAACACTAAGAAAGATATCAAAATTTTTGCCTTGATATTGATAGAAATCACGCACTAGCACTCAAATTGAATGTAGAATACAAGGTATAGCATGAAGATTGAACAAAAGGAGAAGAAATCTCACACTTTTTGACCAAACCCGAAGGTTTCTCTCTCTATTCCGCCATTTTTCTCTCTCTAAAATCTTCAAAATTTCTTCTCTCCTCGCTCTCGGACGCGGAAATGGCAATGTATAGCTGATCGGAGGCAGTCGCAGATGCATCTGCGGCTGGGCCTGCTGTGGCCGTCTGAGCCGTCGCCTCGGCTGCCGTGTGCCGCCCTCGAGCCGTGTGAAACCCCGAAAGTCGTTGGCCGCAGATGCATCCGCGGCTGTCTGGCTTCCTTTTTTCGATTTCTGTGCCACGCGGTCTTAAATCGTCATTTTTTGCTGTATTATTTCGGAAGGCTGTTACCTGATGTATTATTTCGGAAGGCTGTTACCACCGCCAGCTCACCGGCGAGTTGGGCAGCCGCTCGCTCACCGGGGAGCGAGACCCCCGAACATCGTAAGCGTAGTGGCCATTAGTCTTCTTTGGTGATCCAATCAGGTTCTTCTGGATCAGTCGTTTGCCTTGCCTGATGCTCGTTGTTTGCTGTGACGGCTTTGACCGTAAGTTGTTGGGGTGGCTTCGTGTTGGGGTCCATCTTCCTTTTCGCTCGTCGGGTCAAATGACGATTCTGCCATCCTGTCAGGGTTAGTACAAAAGTGCAAAATTTGGGTGTCTACACATACACATAGTGTACGAGAGGCTGATCCCCAAAAGTACGTATTTCTGGTAGTAACCATTGGGTGAACCAGCTGTTGACTACAGTGGAAGTTTGTAGTTCATAGTCTAGCTATTTGACTATTTTGATTCTAAAAACAAATCATTATTTTTGCTTATGTTTTTCATATTGTTGAATTGTTTCAGTTATCCTTTTCATTCATGATATATTATCTCACGTTGCTATTTGAACTTGTTGAGCAAACTAATTGCTCACCCTTGCTATATCATGAACTCTTTTGCAACTAAACCCGAGTCATCTGGGAAGAACAAGGGTAAAGGAAAACTGAAGTGATAGACTTTAAGAGACAGTCTTTAGTTTATTTGTTTAGCTAAATTACTTGTTATGTAATGTAAACCCTAAGTGCTTTATTAAGGGTATTTGAGTACTTTTGTTATAAGGTTACCGTATCTTGCGACTAGTAACACCTTTTGCATAAACAACATATGTTTATTTTTTCGTATTTAGTTATTGTATATTGTTTAGAGGTGAATGTTTGTATTAGATCGTGATGACCGGATTCGGGGGATTAGGACCTGAATTTGGGGGCATCACATTAAATCCTATTAGGGTTAGGAGGATTATCTAGCCTATAAATAGAGGGCTTGAGATACACAATGGATATACAACTTTTACTAGAAAAATTCTCTTTTTTATTCTTTAGTGTTTTTTATTGCGATGTGTGGCTAAATTATTCTTCTTGGTTTAAGTGATTGAAGCTATCAAGATTTATACACTGTGAGATCTAATTTATTTTAATTGTTCAGTTTATATTTTGAGTATTGAATATTCTTCTGTGCTTAATTTTTATGATTGATTTGTTTAATTGCTATGATGCATACTAGTTTATTATTCGTATTAATCTAATGCTGTTGGTGAAGCAACTAAGTTTAATATTTATTTTGCAGATCAAAAGATTATTTTATCTTAGGAAGAATGTTCATCTAAATTAAATGCAAATCTCTCTAATTCTTAAAGCTGCTATTAAAATAAATCTTTAGCACGTGTCAGAGGTTGTTTAGTAGTAAGGGTAATTTAGAACGCGTGTCTACTTAACTAAAATTAAGGAGAGAGGAGAAAAATAATTCCACCTGCGAGTAGTTCTTTCTACGGCGAATGTTCAACATATTAATTGATTTGTAAATTCTTGATGATGGATGTTAACTTAAACCAAGGCTTTTTCTTCTTATTTATTTCATTAAATTACTTGCATAATTACTTTAGTTAATTTTATTTAAATTATTTCTTTAATTAAAAACCCCCCAATTTTGGTTTACGAAAATATAAAATTAAATTAATCATTCTCTGTAGGATTGACTCTTACTTACAGTACTACATATTTATTTTCCAAAGTAAGATTTTATTTTTGGGTGCCTGCGACAGCATACCAAATTTTGGCGCCGTTGCCGAGGAACTGATTTTATTTATTTTGGTGCTTTTGTAAATTTTATTTTAATTTAGTAATTTATTTATTTATTTATTTATTTTAGATTTTATATTTTTCTAGTTCTCATATTTTATTTGAGTTGTGCAGGTTAAGGATGAAAATCATGGTTAGAAATCGAACTTTGAAAAAGCTTGCGACCCCTGATTTGAATCATCAACCTTTAAGCATAACTTTTTCTAATTTAAATGCTAACACTTCCTTTGAATTAAAATCTGGTCTAATACATCTATTGCCCAATTTTCATGGCCTTGCAGGTGAAGATCCTCACAAACATTTAAAGGAATTTCATATGGTATGCACAAGTCTGAAACCTTCTGGAGTGACTGAAGAGCAAATCAATTTAAGAGCTTTTCCATTTTCCTTGAAAGATTTGGCTAAGGATTGGCTCTACTACCTACCCTCCGGAAGCATCACCACATAGGAAGAGATGAAAAGGCTATCTTGGAAAAATATTTTCCCGTTTCACGAGCAACCAATATCATAAAAGACATTTGTGGTGTGAGACAGAACAATAGAGAATCCCTCTACGAGTATTGGGAACAGTTTAAGAAATTATGTGCAAGTTGTCCCCACCATCAAATTAGCAAGCAACTCTTTATTCAATATTTTTATGAAGGACTCATGTCTACCGATAGGAGCATGATCGATGCTGTTAGTGGAGGAGCTTTGCTAGACAAAACTCCCAAAACTGTAAGGAACGTAATTGCAAACACGGCTGCTAATTCCCAACAATTTGGCACTAGGCTTGATTTTTCATCCAAGAATGTTAATAAGGTAAATATTTCTTCACTGAAGCAACAAATTGATAGTCTAACCTCTTTTATTCGTCAAATGGCTATAGGTAATACACAACAAGTGAAAGCTTGAGAAATTTGTGCAATAGTATGACATCCGACGGATATGTGCCCCACTCTTCAAGAAGAGTCCTATGAACAAGTGAATGCAGCAGGCGGTTTCCCTGATCAACCACAAATGAGATATGATCCTTACTCGAACATGTACAACTCAGGTTAGAGAGATCATCCTAATTTCGGCTATGGAAATCACCAAGGGAATTCGTCTGCGACTTAAAATTTCTCAAGCCACCAACAATACAAGCAGCCGTATCCCAACAAACAACAGGGCCAATCATCTCATTCTAATATTTCTTTAGAGGATATAGTTAAACAACTTAGCACTAACTATTTGCAATTTTAACAGAAAACGAAGGCAAATATGCAGAATTTAGAAACACATATGAGATAAATGGCAACTGTAATCAGTCGATTAGAGGCACAAGGTTCTGAAAAATTACCCTCTCAAACGGTGATGAATCCAAAAGCAATTGTTAGTACAATCACGTTGAGAAGTGGTAAAAAGATAGAAACTCCGGAAAAGACATATTATGCACCAAAAGAGCAAAGCAAACCAGAAGTGGACAACACAGAAGCAGAAAGCAGTAAGAAGGACGACAATATTCTAGGTGACAATGGTACCATTAAGCATAAATTTTCACCTCTTTCTGACTATAAACCGGTACCCCATTTTTCTCTTGCTTTAACCGAAAAAAGAAAGGATGAGAAAAATTCAGATTTATATAAAACTTTCCGTAAATGCGAGGTAAATATTTCATTGTTAGATGCTATTAAACAAGTACCTCGTTTTGCTAGATTTCTGAAATAATTGTGTACACACAAGAGAAAACAAGCACTTAAAAGATATAAAAATGTACAAGTAGGAAAGAATGTGTCGGTAATAATTCAAAGAAAACTCCCTACTAAATGTCAAGATCCATGAATGTTTACTATCCCTTGCAAGATAGGTCACACTAGATTGGAAAAAACCATGTTAGACTTAGGAGCATCCATTAATGTCATGTCATATTCTATATATGCTTCTTTAAAACTTGAACCTTTGAATAGAACTTGTACTGTGATTCAGTTGGCTAATAGATCTAACGCTTATCCTAAGGATATAGTAGATGATGTTCTTGTGCAAGTAAATAATTTAATTTTTTTTGCTAATTTTTATGTGCTTGATATGGAGAATGGTGATCCAAATGCTCCTATTTTGTTAGGAAGACCTTTCTTAAAGACATCTAAGACTAAGATCGATGTTCATAATGGTACATTGACAATGGAGTTTGGTGGTGAAATTGTTAAGTTTAATATTTTTGATCCATGAAATATCCTAATAATTCTGTTGATGTGATTAATGAAGAGGATGAATTGAAAACGACATTTAGTCAGAGTTTTGGGAAAAAGAATGAGGAGTTAGTCTTGAGTGTTGATTTGAAAAAAAACTATTGCTGCTGTGAATGGTTCTCCAAAAACAGGTAATGATCCATATTTTGACTTACCAGTTCCTAACGAGAAGTCTTTATCTTTTGTTTTGTAGGATTCCATTTCAGATTTAAAGCTTCGCCCTAATCATCTCAATTTCATTGAAGAGGGAGTAAAACCTTCATATCCACTACAAGAGAGTTTGAACAAGTCCATGATAAATGAAGCAAAGATGGATGACATTGTCAAAATTCATGAAGGAGGAGTGACGTAGTGGTTAAACATGTTGTCAAGCCAATGGCAATAAATAAAGGCGTTGCTTGGGAGACAACCCAATGGGAGTATAATTTTATTTCTTTTTAATTTTTGCATTTATATTTTTAGTTATCTGTGCCTTTTTCTTTGAATTTTATTTTACATTGGGGACAATATAAATTTTAAGTGTGAGAGAAGAGATTTAGGATTTTTGTTATTTTTAGATCATATTTTGAATTCTTTTTTAAGGAATTTAAAAAAAAATTAAAATTTTGAATTTTGTGGGTAAATTCACTATAAACCCTCACGAGACAAAACTCGTCCACTTAGGATAACCTTGGGGTTTAAAGGCTTGTTGCACATGCTAAGTGTAACCGTGTTTCTTACAAAAATGAGATATTTTTTTATTTTATTTTTAGGATGTGTTACTTGAGCAATGAGTTAATTAGATTTTAAATTTTTAGCCAATGATAAAAAATTTTATTTTTATTTAATAACTCTTGGAAAAATACTAAATTTTTACTTAGTCTGAATTTTGACTTATTGTTGATATTGACTTTGTTTGAAATCCTTAATTTTTCTGCACTTATATCCATTTGTTTGAGCTTGTTTTAATTAAGAGAAAATTTAAATGGTTGAATTCTTATGGAAGATATTTTTGAGTTCTATATCTTATTTGATCATTAGTTGAAGTGAAATATAAGCAAAATATAATTTGGAGGAGATAATTTAGGTACTTTTTCTAGGATTGTTAAAAAGAAAAATCTTGTGGTAGGTTGAGATGGAGCATAAAACGCATTCACTCATAAACACATGAAAAAGTGAGATAGAGCATAAAATGCACTCACTGAAGAAGAAAAAAAAAAAGCGAAAGAAATAAAGAAAATGGGATTGAGCATAAAATGCACCCATTAAAAGGAAAGAAAAATAAAAAAATATTTGAAAAATGTATATTAATAATCCTAGTGTATATAATTATTTGAAACATTTTGATCTTCTGACTTATATTTGTTTATATTAGCAAAGAGTAATATGAAAAATAAGTATATTAAGTTTTGTTATGTCTTTTATAAGGTAATTAATGACCGAAGCTTATCTCAGTTTTGATTAGTTTGATACATTTAGATTCACACACGCACAAAAGGTTTTAAGTAGAGTAAGATTAATAAATATGTTGAAATTCAAGATTTTGGATGGTGATAAAAATTTCGTTGAGTTATCATTTAAAAAAAATCTTTGAGGCTAATGTGGAATTCATATTCATTTGTTGCTCAGATAAGTCAGTCGAGTTAGTTAGTTTGTTTAATATAGTTTAATTTTTATTGTTTTTGTTTTTATTTTGCTTGAAGGCAAGCAAAGATTTAAGTGTGGGGGTATTTGATAAGTAAATTTTATGTCTATTTATTATGTATTTTATGCTTAATTATTTGTGAGTTTTTAAGTATTTTTAGTGTTTTAGATAATTTATTTAATTTTATGTATTTTTATTATTTGTAGTAATTTTATATTATTTTTATTATGTTTATATTATTTTTAATTTTATTTTGTAGGAAAATCAAGTCCATGGGCATTATCGTAAAAATTTGAAAGCTAGAATAGACGCGTCATGCGCACAAGGGATCAGAAGTAGCTGGGCAAGGCACGACGCTGTTTGGCGTTTGGTGGAGTAGCAGAAGCAATGGACCGCGCAATGCACGGTCGACTGTGTAAGATTAAAAATGCAATGCGCGGTAGCGGCTGAAATAGAAAAAATGAGCAAGTGCGTGGGCCAGCGGCTGCAGCTTATTTCCTATCTCTTCATGCACATGGGTCCTATCCTTTGCCAATTTATTTCCTTCAGTAGCTTGTTGCTTTATTACGCGTGTGGTTCCAGCGAAAGATTTAATAGCCATAAATAAATTACAAAGCCAAACACAATTAGGAAAAGGAAATAAAATAGGAATTTTATATTTATTTTATTTGTATTTTAAATCCTATTAGAGTTTGGAAATAATAAATCATATTAGGGTTAGGAGGATTATCTAACCTATAAATAAAGGGCTTGAGATACACAATGGATATACAACTTTTACTAGAAAAATTCTCTTTTTTATTCTTTAGTGTTTTTTATAGCGATGTGTGGCTAAACTATTTTTCTTGGTTTAAGTGATTGAAGCCATCAAGATTTATACACTGTGAGATCTAATTTATTTTAATTTTTCAGTTTATATTTTGAGTATTGAATATTCTTCTGTGCTTAATCTTTATGATTGATTTGTTTAATTGTTAGGATGCATACTAGTTTTTTATTCGTATTAATCTAATGTTGTTGGTGAAGCAACTAAGTTTAATAATTATTTTGCAGATCTAAAGATTATTTTATTTTAGAAAGAATGTCCATCTAAATTAAATGCAAACGCGTGGCTTATGTTGTTTAGTTCAACGATCTCTCTAATTCTTAAAGCTGCTATTAAATTAAATCTTTAGCACGTGCCGGAGGTTGTTTACGTTCTTAATAATTCATTTTCAAAAAAGGTTATGCAAGTATTCTATCAATTATTATACATGATTTGTTGTACCACGATACATTTATTCTATTAGTCTTTGAAAAACACTGTTCGAATTCTAACTTGAGCTATCGTTTGAAAGTTGTTGGTCAACTATGAGAACTATTCTTGTAAGTCTCAGCAAATTGTTTCGGCTAAACAATTATTGACGTATAATTATAAACTATTATTCTATAATTGAATCCATTTAGTGTCGTAAGTTCCTTCCATATACAAACTATTGTTGTGGGTCTATGCCAATTGTTTAAGCTAGACAGTTGTTAAATCAAGTTATTGAATCTTACTTTTCTATAAAAGCTAACCCAATCCAAGTTGTTTTTGTGCAAGTTCAAACGATAGAAACTGAGATGAACAACCTATAAAAGAGAACATGTTATCGGAGACTAGAGTTCTGACATTATGTGAAAACGATTATATGTTTGTACAATACATAGGTATAAATGGTTGATCACCTAGCGTACAATGAAGAGATGTTTTTTAGTCGTGTGAAAGGTTTCAGTTGAGATAACTGTTAACCTAATATTGGTTCAAGGTTCGGGGTGACCCTCAGTAGTGTTTTGATTTCAAAATCAATTGAAAAGTTTAAAATTTTATTATTCATTTCAATTCACAGTTTTTGTTCAACTATTGAAAGGTTGTACTATAGTTTATTCATAATCAAACTACTTATTTTAAATATATTATACTTGTTGGGTAATGTGATTGTTCATTCTTGCTTAAGTTAACATTTCAGCTAAGTACGAGAGTTCCATAGGGATAGCGCTTGACAAGGGAAAAGAGAAAGCGCACATGTAGTTTTTACCTATTTTATTCTTTTATTTTAAATTGTATAAAGACAACTATGTATATAATTTTTTTAATATGATGTAATAGTTAAGGTTAGATAACCTAAGGGTTATTATGTAAGTTTTTGTAATATCACAAGTTAAGTTCATGTTATATAACTTGTTGGGTAAAATAGATGTATGAATTGTTGGTTTGCAAAAATATAGCATAGATACAATCAAATTGTAATAACGCAACGAAAGCAAGAAAAATCATATTTTAAAATTTTTACAAACCAATAACCAGGATCTTTCTTATGCAGCTATTATTAATTGAGAAATGATAAAAGATTTATACATTTGTAGAACCAAGTTTCCACATATAGAAGTTCTCCTCATTTTAATCCTTCGCGTTCTTGTTCGAATTCACCAATTAGATTTCATGGATCAATGTCAACTCCCCAAGTGCAAATCATGTAAAGATGATCTACCAAGGATTAATAAGTATTCAAGAAGTTGATTTTGATTTTTTTAAATCGTGGATGGTTAGCCCTAATTTTCTCTTTCTTCTAATTGTAAAGAAAATATGAAATACTCTCCCTTCTTATGGAAGAATGCGTAACATTAATCCATAATAAAACTCGTCTTATATATATATATATATATATATATATATATATATATATATATATATATATATATATATATATATATATATATATATAAGCAACCCTCCTAAACTATTTAGGATTAAGATTTTAATTTAATTCTCAATTGTACTAGGAACTAAATTAATTAATTACAATTCTTAAGTCATTTAATAACTTAATTATTTAATAATGAGAGTATGTCTTATTATTTAATTCATAAACCATTTAGGAACAAAATAATTATAATAGTAATAATAATAATAATAAAACTTTTCTTATTAATTTATAATCAGTATTTTTAAAATACATAATTATTAATATTATGCTATTTAATTTATTCCATCATCATAGTATAAATTAAATATACTTAAATTTATTATTACCATTAAGCCATCCACTTCTAAAATAAATATTTTCTCGGTGTGATCCTTTAGGTTCTCCATATTAAACCGATTGTAGAATAAATTAATTAAATTAATTCTAATCTTATTTATAAAATAAATTAAATTATTTAATTTATTTAATAAATAATATTTAATCCATAATAAGGGTCAGCCCCCTTAGCGATCAATGATTTTTCAGATAATATAGATTTTAACATTTGATCGTAAAAGAACATTTCAGCAAATAGTTATAGTACAATTCAACCATTCTACCACACAATGTCCCAATCAAATATAAGACATGAAATTACTGTCAAGTCTTATTTTATTTGATCGTATGTATTTTAATTATCAAATGTACAACTCTAATGTAAATTAGAAATTCGATCTATCAGTGACCGCTTATTAGCGACCGAATTCGGTCCCTAATGGACATCAGCGACCGAATTCGATCGCTGATATCCGTCGCCTATAGTTTGGTCGCTAACATTCATATCAGCGACGGACAATAGCGACCGAATTTTCAGCGACCGACAATGGCGACCGACTTGGTCTCTAAGCTGAGTGATCACACATGACAACATTCGCCACGTGTAGCGACCGCTAACAGCGACTGAAGAAACAACGACCAATATCAGCGACCGCTATTAGCGACCGACAAAATGATTATCAACGACCGGATTTTGAGACGAACAACGACCGGTAGTAGCGACAGGTTTTTAGCGACCGATATCGGTCTCTGATTATTCTTTTCAGAAAAAAAGGTTTTTTTTTATTTTTTTCGATTCCCAAAAAATTCTTTACTTGTCAAACACATCCCAACACAGCACAACATATATATAAACGATCTAATTGAGATCTCCAACCAAATATCAAATTCTAACCAAATGAAATAACATACATTTCAAATAAATATAAAACCATCATCTAATCAAATCTTAGTACATAAATATATACAATACGATAAATATCCAACCGTTCATGTGTAACACAATAGAATGAATACAATAAAAAAGTTAAGAACGATATGTAGCTCGCCAAGATTCATCGATCTAGCTAACTGCCACGTTCCTGTAACAAGAAAAGAAACACGTTCAAGATAGTATTATTGAATGATTAATTTTGGTGCATTAAGTAATAATATTACCTCGTCTTGCTCATTTTCCTCCTCCTGGTCCGGCTGACTTGCTGCTGTCGCCACCGCATTCGCTAATGAATCAAGGCTCAACGCTTTCAAATGATCTTGCAGCTGATGTAGAAGTGCAGGATCTCTGCATATGGCTCTAACACAGTCCGCAGCGTTATGTGGCGTCGGATTGTATGATGCTTGAGTTAACTGGCTACCCGAGTTGCAAGAGGCAGTAATACTCGTTCGTCTTCGCAGCCCTTGGCCCTTAATAAAAAATTTCTTGACAACCGACGCCCTTTCCCACAACTCTTGATCAATCGGCGAGCGACCACTACCAGGGGGATACCGCTCATCCATTAGTTGGTTGTAAGTGTCCTGTAATTAAGTAATACATTGAATAGTTAAATGTAACGTCAAAATTAATGTATAAACATGTAACGTTAAAAAAACTTAATTACCCGTATCTGTATAGCATCAGGAAGACCATCACGAGTGGCCACGTACACATCCAACCAATTGATAGTCTGACCTCTAGACCTACTAGATGATTACAAATATGACAAGTGTATAAATATATTAGTCATGCAAATAAATACTAAATAAATTATCGTAAATATGAAGAAATTAAATTTGACGAACTCTGTACCTCCCTATCCATGAAATGTTGCGCCTGTGATATATTACCGCATTTGTATGTACCCTTTGTCTTTTCCCCTTCAACTACACCGGCGGATCTGTTCCTGGCGGCAATCCTCCCTTTCTTCGCCCATTCGTCACTCTACCACTGTTGGCACATCTCAACCCATATATCGCGCGAGCACCACCACGGGTTGTACTCATGCATATACTCCACAGCCTGGCCAGGATGGTCTATGCTGGCATTATACAGTGTCTTTTCCCGCTCCTTCTTTATGTTGTCTTTGGTACGGACATCACACTTTTTCCAGAATAGTGTCTGTATAACCCCGGTCTATGAATCTTTCCACTTGTATCTTTTCTGAAATAAAAATACAATAATAACATTAAAATAAACATTATAATATTTCAATAGAATAATTATAAATTACGGAAAAACAAATACCTGGAACTCTTGCCAACAGGCCTCCTTATGGGCTAGCGGTGTGCTGGCCCACGTAATAGATGGGATAGGCCAGTTTTGTAGGCATAGCTGTGAAATACATTTCACAACCCTAACATCTGCAAAATCTCTGAAATATAGAATTAAATAACATTAGTATATACAATAATATTATTGCTGAGTTTAATATTACTATACGGTTAATAACTTACGTGTTGGTAGGATCAGGGCGAATCTGTAATACAATACGCTCGTCTAGATTAGTTGGGGCCTTTGGTATTTGATTTGAACCCCGACCTAAACCGCGTTTCCTTCCTGATGCTGAAGATGCCATTTATTCAAAAAAATGACATATTAATGTGACTTACATAATAATAGCGACTGAAATAAAATGCGTGTATATACAACAACTCAATAATATTTAGTAAACATTTATATATAACTCTACATAATACAAATTAAAGTAAACATACATTTTAATGAAATTCGCTGTCAGATTCTGAATTCTCTTCAACAATATGTGGAGATTCATAACCATCTCCTACTTCAGAATCGGTGTCGTTGTCACTTAATAACTCTTCCTCCTCAGTATCACTGTCATCTAAGTGTTGTACTGAATCGGGATCCAATTCACCATCCTCACCTCCACCCTCTAAATTGTTGAGTTGATTGTTGTCATCGAGATTTATTATAGGAGGGTTATGTAACGTCTCCTCTTGGTAGACTTCTCCCTCTACTAATTGGACACGAATGCGCGCAGGAGTATGAATGATAACTTGCCAATTTGTAGGCGTTCTATCCCTTTTTCGAATAGGAGTACGAGTATAATACACTTGTTGTGTTTGAGTTGGCAACACAAAGGGTGCATTCATACATGTCCTTTTATTGAGGTCAATATCGACAATTCCATGTCGATCGACATGTATCCCTTTTTCTGAATCAAACCAATGACATTTAAACAGATTAATCTGACCTCTATATGTACCCTTATACGACAACTCAATAATTTCTTCCAACTCCCCATAAAAGGCACGACCAACCTCATTGTAGCAATCTCCTTGAACAAACACTCTAGTATTGATTGTTCTTTTACCGATGGCGTATGTCTTTGTATGAAAATCATAGCCATTTACTTTATAACCATTACGAGTGAGTTGGTCACTATCTGGGCCCATGGCTAAGACTTGTAAATTTGAAGAAATTGTATCGTCATTAAGAGCCTACAATTGTTTAAGACATTGTTAATAAGTTTTTCATAAATTAAATAAAATGACTTAATTAAGAGGAATAACTTACTTTGTCCTTTATCCATTTTGCAAAGTTTTGATCCCGATTCAGTTCAATATCTTTATCAGTTATGCCATGTTGATTTGTTCCTAACTCAGCATCGAATGATCTAAAGATATATTATATATATGAAACAATATATATGAGATTATAGTATACATCAATGAGATTAAGCTAAATATGAGTTTTACATGTATACCTCACTAATCCCTCAATCTCCTCGCAATTGAGAAGAATGTAAGTATGTGCAGCATGTAATTCCCGCTCAGAGAGGAATATGCGTTTTTCTTTTCCATAAGTGCGACCCGGTAGACCAAATACAGAAAGTCGACCGTTTAGTTCAACGTTCCCCCCATCATCATGTCTTGGAACTCGATTGGCCTTTGTCAAAACTTCATCGGGAAAATAGTCTGATACAAACGTAGATATCACATCAAAACTGTATGCTTCACATATCGACCCCTCGACATAAGCTCTATTTTTAACCTTCCTCTTCAGGTTTCCCATCACCCTCTCGAAAGGATACATCCATCTGTATTGAACTTGCCCACCAACATGAGCTTCATAGGGTAGATGAATTTGCAAATGCTCCATGGAGTCAAAAAACCCTGGTGGAAATATTTTTTCAAGCTTACACATGATCTCAATGATGTTCTTCTCAACTATTTCCATGTCATTTTCATTTAACGTTTTTGAACATATGCTTTTGAAGAAATGACTAAGCTCAGTCAAAACATCCCATATTGGTTTATCAAGCAAGTCTCGAAATGCTATTGGCAAGAGTCTCTTCATGAACACGTGACAATCATGACTTTTCATCCCTTGTATTTTGTGACCTGTAACACACCTTGCAATGTTTGACGCATATCCATCTGGTAGTTTTAGAGACTTGATCCATGCACACACATCTTCAACCTGCTTCTTGGACAATGTGTATTTTGCATGCAGTTTGACAATCTTTCCATTAGGTGATTCATAAAGCTCTAAACCAGGACACTTACAAATATCTTTCATATCCAACCGTGCTTTATCATTATCTTTCGTCTTGCCCTTAACACCCATCACGGTGTTAAATACATTGTCAAACACATTCTTCTCAATATGCATTACATCTAGATTGTGACGAATCAAGTTTATCGACCAATAAGATAGTTCCCAAAATATGCTTCTTCGAACCCAATTGTGAGACTCACAAAACCCATTGATTGTTGTTGAGGCAACACTTTTACCAAATGGGATTACTGGCAATCTCATCACACGGTCACGCACCTCTGTCCCAGACAATCGTCCTACCGACATATCTTTCTCTAATTTTCCTTTTTTAAAATTTTCTCTATTTCTTCGAAAAGGGTGATCTATCGGCAAGAAACGACGATGACAGTCAAACCAGTAGGGCTTCCGACCATGTGGTAGATTAAAAGACTTTGTATGCTCCAGACAATATGGACAAGAGATCTTCCCGTGTGTTCTCCATCCAGATAACATACCATAAGTAGGAAAATCACTAATAGTCCACATAATTGATGCCCGAAGGCTAAAATTTATTTTGGTTGAAACATCCCAAGTCTGTATTCCATCCGCCCACAATACCTTCAACTCGTCTATAAGATGTTTCAAGTAAACATCTAGATTCTTTCCAGGACTCTTGGGACCAGGAATCATGAGTGAAAGAAACAAGTATGGTTGTTTCATACACATCCAAGGAGGCAAGTTGTATGGAGTCACTATCACAGGCCAGCAGGAATACGGAACAGCTGAGTGGCCGAAAGGGTTGAAACCATTGGTTGACAATCCAAGTCTCACATTTCTTGGTTCTAATGCAAACCCCGGATGAGTTAAGTTGAATTCTTTCTAAGCCTTCCCATCTGCAGGATAATTAAGTTCCCCACCTTTAGCTGGAGATCTCGTATGCCAAGTCATGTGTTCAGCTGTTCTTGAAGACATGTACAATCTTTGCAGCCGATGTGTAATTGGAAAATACCTTAAAATCTTAAAAGGTATATTTGTCTCTTTGTAGTCACACCGTCTTTATTAGGCTTAAACTGATCATGATTGCACAACGTGCACTTTGTCTTCTGTTCATTTTCCTTATAAAACAATATGCAATCGTTCGGACATGCATCGATCTTCTGGTATCCAAGACCCAACTTCTTCACCATTTTCTTACAAAAGTAATAGTTATCGGGCAATTTTTCACCGTCAGGTAACATACTCTTAATGGCCTTTAATAGAGACTCAAAACACGCATGGCTCATGTTGTGATCAGCCTTGATGTTAAGTAACGTCGCCACTGCAGACAATGTAGTTTGCTTTGAGCAACCAGGCCACAACGGTTCGCATCCCTCCTCTAATAACTTAAAGAACGATTTGGCATCAGAATTCATAAGTTGATCTATGTCTTGTTCCCAATCAAAATCCGGCCCAGCAATATCATGAACCATGTCATTCATACGATGGGTACTATTGTCAGCTAGATTATGTATCCGTGCATTGACACTCTCTCTTTTCTGTCCATGTGCCCACTAATATTCTTCGTAATTTTTCATGAACCCATTAACAAGTAAATGATATGCGACTATATCTATGTCCGTATAATTAACAGTCTTACACTTCAAACAATGACATCTTATCTTGTTCTGAGCGTTGACATATTCTTTCTGGCTATATGCGTAATCCAAAAACACTTAACAACTAGTTCTAAATTCAGCTGTAGCACCTATCTGCCCGCGTGACTTTCGTCGCCTCATCCAACTATGGTCTGAATATAAATCCATAATAGTATGGTACCTATTTTGACAATATTTTTTGTATTCATTAAATCTATTTATTAAAAATGTATAGGTATAATGCATGTTTCCGACCTAAATACGTCTCCACCCTTATTACACCGGTCAGGCTTCTATCCCATTCTTGTATGTGAGTCCCACTAATGTCAACGACTTAAACAAATGCATATGTTTGTTCTAAAGAAATTTCGGCAGCATCTACCATGGGTCTTCAAGTACACGAAATAGACTATAATTTACACAGTCTAAGTATGCACCCAGAGAACAATAGAAGATAAACAAACCAAAATTTCTTTAGCACAAACAGATAAATTCGCTTAACTCATTGACACCGGCCTAAGTAGGAGCGGAACATACAAGAACAGTCCCAAAACGGGGATTATTCAAGATTCACTCCTAATGAGTGAATCTTGAACGGGTTTCTAAGCTGCGTTTATTTTTTTTATATTATTTTTATATATATTATATTATATTATATTATTGTTATTTATTTTATAATATTATTTTGAATAATATTATATTATATTTCTTTATTTTATATGAATTTGAATGATATTATATTATAATATTTTAATTATATTATTTTTTATTATTTTGTATTATTTATCGTTATTATCTTTTTTTGTATTATTTTATACTATATTATATTTATATATATTATAATATTATTTTGTTTAATTTTGAATAATATTATATTATATTATATTTATATATATTATATTATATTATATTAATTTGAATGACATTATATTATATTTATTTATTTCATAATATTATTTTGTATTATTTTGGAAATGATAATATTATTTTGTATTTATTTCATAATATTATTTTGTATTTATTTCATAATAATATTTTGTATTATATTATTTTGTATTATTTTTCTTTATTATATTATATTATATTTATTTATTTCATAATATTATTTTGTATTATTTTGGAAATGATAATTTTATTTTGTATTTATTTCATAATTATTTTGTATTTATTTCATAATATTATTTTATATTATATTATTTTGTATTATTTTTATTTATTATATTAAATTATATTTATTTATTTCATTATATTATTATATTATATTTATGTATTTCATAATATTATTTTCTTTATTATATTATATTTATTTATTTCATAATGTTTATCAGTTCAATATTTGGAAATGATATTATTACTAAATAATAATATATGTAAAATGATCTGTAAAGCAATCCATACAATAATTTTCCGAAGCAATCCATACAATAATTTTCAAATTGATGACAGTAACTTACCTTAACCGACAGGGGTGGCATCCGGCAGAGGCTGGATTTGGTAGGGGCGACAACGTCCGGTAGGGGCGGTGTGTCCGGCAAGGGCAACGACAGGGGCAGTGTGTCCGGCAGGGGCGGCGGCGTCCGGTAGGGTGAATGGAGGGGTGGCGTCCGGCAGGGGGGGCTCTTCTCTCTTATCTCTTATCTCTTATCTCTTCTCTTTTTTTTTTTCCTGCTTTCTTCTTCCTTCTGTTTCCCGTGCGGCGTCTAACATTAGGTCTGAACATAATAGCGACTGCTTTCGGTCGCTGTTATTCATTTAATGCGTTGGCACTTTTAGCGACCGCTTTCGGTCGCTATTTTTCATGTAATGCGTTGGTACTTGTAGCGACGGAAGTTTCGGTCGCTAATATATCAGCGACCACATCAGCGACGGAACATCGGTCGCTAAATATGGCGCCAAAAATCCCGCGCTTTTTTTGTAGCAAAACTAGTATTTGCGACGAAAATAGCGACCGATTTTCGGTCGCTATTAATTTTAGTGACTATGTGCATATTCGGTCGCTGAAATCGGTCGCTAAAAGGTAGTATTAGCGACGGCTTTGGCGGTCGCAGAAAGTCTTGGTCGCTAATACGCGTTTTTCTTGTAGTGATTTCTAATTTTCAATCCACCTTGGCCAATGATTTCTGAATTGTCATTTATCGAATTACATATGACATTCTCTCCCTTTACTGAAAGTGGTAGATCATTTATTGAACATACACCTACCTCCATGTATAATTTATTATACCCGATCATACCCTTTGATATATCATAAAAGTCTTAAGAAATATGCTAAAGTATAACGCATCACACACAAGGTAATATGATGATCTCAAGTCTAATGATTACTTGTACTACTATCACAAAAGGAACTACTATTGTCAGGCAAGTAAAACTTCATTAGGTATTTCTTGAGCGAGTCATGTTCAGTGAACTTATTCTCTAATAAGTACTTACGTACTTGCTTTAGTGTCTCTACACAAATGATTATGAAATCAATCATCATCTTTATAAGAGTAAACATAGTATGTACTAATCTATCCAGATTCACTAATCCCCATTTTAGTGATCCCACGATTATGAACATTTTAGTTTTGAGCTATCTTAAATTTAAATCTCATTAGCATAATCAACATTATGATTTTAAAAGCATTGCTCAAAATTATGAGTTTATTCATATAATTAATTCAGTCAATTAATCATGAATAAAAAAATGCCTTGAGACTTTTACTAATAAATCGAATAATATTATAAAGTATATACAAATCGCATCAAATGTGATTTACTTGAGGGCATACTACTTTCATGAATATACTGTATCATGAGTACCAAACCCGAGATTCAAGGAACCTGAATTTAGGGGCGTCACAAATTTTAACATTCTTTGGCTTATCATACTTCTCTATTCAATATCACAAATAACTCTTATTTCAATAATTTATAGTACATTGTCACACAAAGCATATAAATCACGTTTATAACTTGTAAACATAACATATAAGAATTAGAAGACTTGCACATAACATAATTTGAACAATATTAGAACTTGCCTGATTCGATAATATAGTTTACGTTTAGTTTTCGCTTTCATTCGTACGGCCTACAAGGTATGTGAGTTTAACATAACCATTAATCATAATAAAGGCTTTTTTGTAATAATTTATCTTTATTTCAATTATCTAATTACATTTCATTATGTTTTATAATGCCCAACAAACAACACTATGAGTTATGAACAAGCCCGGACAAAACCCTAGCTAAACCCTAAATTCACTAGGCTTAGTCTAAAAGTAGTATGCACACAAGTCAATCATATTTGATATGATATAGCACGTACTTTGTAATCTTATTTATTTATAAATAAAAGTTTATTTATACAAAGGCATTTTCTTATCCATAGTTAATAGATGACATTAATTGTGATAAACCTATAGTTGTTGAGTAATGATTTTAGAATTATGATGATGATCATGCTAATGAGATCTAAATTCAAGATAACTCAAAACTAAAATTATTCTTAATTGTGGGATTACTAAAATGGAGATTAATGAATTTGGATAGATTAGTACATACTATGTTTACTCTTACAAAGATGATGATTGATCTCATAATCATTTGTGTAGAAACACTAAAGCAAGTATGTAGGTGCTTATTAGAGAATAAATTCACTGAACGTGACTCGCTCAATGAACTCCTAATAGAGTCTTACTTGCCCGTCAATAGAAGTTCCTTTTTATGATAGTAATACAAGTGATCATTAGACTTGAGATCATCATAGCATCTTGTGTATGATGAATTATATTTTGATATATTCATTAAAACCTTTAGGGTGTATCAAAGGATATGTTTGGATATAATAAGTTGTACATGGAGATAGGTGAATGATCAACAAAGTATCTACCACTTCTAGTAAAAGAAGAGAATATTTTATGCGATTCGATAAATGATAACTCAATAGTCCTTGGCTGTAATAACCAAAAAAATTATGAACCTAATTTTTTATTATTATTATTTATTGTATTCATGATGAAATATGACGTGCGATGTTATTTTACATATGTGTTTATAGGAGAAGAAGTGAGTTAATTAATTTAATTAACTAAAGAAGTAAAAAGAATGTAAGAGGAGCTTATGTGATAAGATCACAAAGTTTGAATGTTGGCCTTGAATGACAAATAAGAAGATTAATAATCACCAAGTGAATTACTTGGATGATTAACAAAGAACAAGAAATAAATGAATTAGGGAAGTTAAACCAGGGTGGGAATATGTGTATGTAATTAGTTGGACCACAAGCCCAATGAAATATTATGTGGTAGTTTATTGATTCTAATTCATCAAGTCAAAGTACTTGAAGGAATGTGTGTTAGGGTTGAATACAACAAGCCTAAGGTGTTTAGTACAAAACACTGTGCTAGAGTGCAGTTCTATTTTCAAAAAATATTTTATTCTTCGGACCAGGTCAAATCGGGCCGGGTTTTGTCGTGTCGGGTCAGGTTAATTATGGTCATAAAGTATAAAAATATTTTAAAATTAATAATATTGATATGGGACCCAATTTTGATAATTATTTAATATTTAAATATTAAATAAAGTGTTTTGAGTAAGAAATTAATTTTAGAAACAAATAAAATTGATTTGTAAAATAAATTTTACATAATGTATTACATTTAAAGAAATAATATAAAAATATTATTAAATGATTAATAATATTTGAAAATAAATAAAATATTATTAAATTCTTAATAATATCAAAAAAATAAATAAAATATTATTAAATCATTAATAACATTAAAATATAAATAAAATATTATTAAATAATTAATAATATTAGTAAGTAAATAAAATATTATTAAATGGTTAATAATAATATAAAGTAAATAAAATATTATTTAATGGTTAATAATATTTATAAATGATTAAGGTAATATTAAATGATTAATAATATTAGAAAGAGAGAAAAACATTATTAAATGATTAATAATGTTAATAAGTGTTGAAAATAAATAAGACATTAAGATGTTAATATTGATGATTAAATAAAATATTATTAAATGTGTAATAATATTTGGTTGCGGTTAATATATTATCAAAAGTGATAATATTATAATGTTCTTAAATTATAATTATGTGATTATAATATTAACGAAGGTTGATAATATTATTATGTGATTAAACGTTGTGATTTAGTGCTTAAAATATTATTAAATAGTTAATAATATTCGTAAAAATTAAAATATTATTGAACGGTTAATAATATTATAGGTGATCAAACTATGGTTAAATGTTGATATTGTTATGACGACTTTTGTAATGACCTCAAATCCGGGTTACTTTAACCTCAGATCCGGTTCAACACGAGTACTACCTTTTCTTGATCATCCATGACTTACAACAATATTATAGTTGCTAAATAATCATTTATTTAAAACTTTACAACATCTCTTTCTATTCCAGAATCGCAATCTTTATACATTCCTAGTATGTCTCAATATCATACAAGATATGACATTCTATTATAATCAATTTGAGTATTTAACACTCATATTACATACCAGCTAATTCTTATACTACACAATCATTTACCTGTCTAATTCGGACTGATATCTACAATGGCCATGTTAGACCTTCAGTGAATGTAATATGCATTCCTATTTCTTGATCCTTATCAAGACTTCAAATACTTGTATTATCTAAAAATATTGGTTTAAGCAAGAGTGAGCACGACGGCTCAGCAAGTTTAATAGTTACACATAACACATTACATGTCTCACATAAAATCTCTAATTTATACTTACATCATGTTTTTCATGCATTTCAGTTTATGTCATACTGCTCATGCATCACATATAACATTTAGCAATTCATGTTTCATATTTATACATATTTTACATGTAATCGTACTTCATGCATATCATCATTATCATCAATGTCTTTCTATCAACAATTTAATATCACATCATAGCATGTTAAGGCACATAGGAGCAAGTTCTGAAAAATTTACTTGGTTCGCTTCTACCATTTACGCTTATTTGTGTCTTTCGTTCAACCTACAATTTATATATGAAATTGACATAATCATTAGTTATAATGACTATAAATTAGTCTTAACTTAAGACCTTAATTTCAAATCATTAACTCTAAATATGTCCGACACACGAACTCTTGTGTTCCGGACAAAAACCCTAGCCCAAATACAGTTCAGACATATCGGGTACGCTTAACCAACTTACGCATTCACTACACGTTCTTCGTATGACTTACTTTTAATAAGTTGTCTACAATTTAGTCAAAAATTGACTATTTACATTGGTTTAATTTAATTAAACATTCTTCTTTTACATAACTTAATGATTCGGACATTTAATAATGTATCAAATACTTCAAAATATTATCTACCTTTGATAATATACAACTGCATTCAAATATTATTAACCATTTAATAATATTTTTATCACTTATTAATATTATTAATTATTTAATAATATTTTAATCCCTTATTAATATTATTAACCATTTAATAATATTTTAAACACTTATGAATATTATTAACCATTTAATAATATTTTACTCACATATTAATATTATTAAGCATTTAATAATATTTTAATCACTTATTAATATTATTAATTATTTAATAATATTTTAATCACTTATTAATAATATTAATTATTTTATAATATTTTAATAACATATTAATATTATTACCCATTTAATAATATTTTAATCACTTATTAATATTATTAATTATTTAATAATATTTTAATAACTTATTAATATTATTAACCATTTAATAATATTTTAATCATTTACTAATGTTATTCATCATTTAATAACTTTTTAATCATATACTAATATTATTGATCATTTAATAATATTTAAAATACACATCAAATAATACCAATAGTCAACTTTTTAATTGTGTAAACTTTAGTCTTTATTTTAAACATTTAATTATCAATTAATCATTAATAAACTTCATATATTAGTTTATTATTCAAACCCATTCATTTTATACTTATTTTAACTTAAATTTTCATAAAAAACTCGACCCAGACCGACCCGACCCAGAGCCAGAAAAATCTGCTAGGCAGATTGTTCTGGCGCAGCTCCGCCAGATCCTGACACAAATGCATCAGACCCATTTTTCTTAAAGTCAACTTTTTGACTACTCGACCCTCCGACGCTCCGACAGCCATAACTTCTTCATTTTAAAATATTTTGGGATGATTATTGAGTCCATTCTCATCAGAATTTCCTCCTCTATAATTTCTCTTTAGATCACAAATCCAAATTCCTAACGGAGCTGGACTAAAAATTGCTCACAAGGAAAAAGTGAAAACTAAGATCACAAATCCTTGATTTTAATTGTTCAAACTTGAATAAAATAAACTCTACATATCTAAATGACACCAACTTAGTGTTGTTATCTTCCTAACTTCTGTTTTACAATATTTCATGGTTTGATCACATTTTTAAAAACTTTTTGATAATAAATTTAAAATTGAACAATTTAGGGTTTTATCGGTAAATCGTTATATGGACTTTCCTTCTAATTCTTTACGTACCACCCATAAAAATACATGTATTAACTATATCAAACCATGAATATACCTATACATCATAGTTTTAGACTTTTAGATCATCAAAATAACTTTTGATCGGTTAAAAATTCATTTTAACTGTTCAAATCATATCTAAACTATAAAAATGAACTAAAGATGGTTTAGAACACTTTTTAACCTTTTATACATGGATGCTTTCCTTCTTCTTGACATGATCTTGGCTTGTGACTCCTCATAGACTATCCTCTAGCAATTTCTTTGGTGGATCATCGTCTCACAAGATTTTTCTCTCTTTTCTCTCTTGGGAATTCTTTCTTTTCTCTCTTGTTGCTCTAGCAAAATGACTAACAACCTAACTCAATGGTGATGCATTCTATTTATAGAACCACCTTAATCTCCATCAACTTCCGCTAATCAACTAGTATTGGTGAAATTAAGGGTTAATCAAGCTTACTATAACTTGAATGACCAATTGATAGACCTTTTGAATGACCATTTGATTGACTAGGGTTGGTGGGGAGTTGTTGAACCAACTTTGTACCCAAAATCAACCAACAAGCAACCTTCACATCCATTTGGGCCCCAAAATTCGGGATTTACTCTATAAATACACAAATTTGACTTTATTTTTATATCATATATCATTATATAAGTATCCATATATATATACACCAATATATATACATTGACCACAACTTTGACTACCATTTGGACCCACATTGGACTCTAGGATTTAATATATTGGGCTCATCCAATTAATTGGTTTGGGCTCAATTAAATTATTACATTGGGCTAACATTAAATACCTTATGTTACATTTAACTAAAACAAGCATTGGGCTTGATTAATTATTATATGGATCAATGTTTAATTAATTACATGAACTACTAGGTTAATTAATTTGACCTAGATTAATACCTCATTTGGATTTAAAAATATAATTCAATTAGACTTGCCTTAAATTATTCTACCATATTGGGCTACTCAATTAACTTATCCATAGTTAATTCTCATCACCATATTTACTTACCTAGCAATTAACCAACGTTTGGTTAATGCTCTCTCTTGTCTACCAACTAGGGTTATTTAATCAACCCTACATTAGTTAATTCTCTACACTCAATCAATACTTGAGAAATATTCTCCTAACACATTCATTTTACACTTATTTTAACTTAATTTATTAAAGAAAACTCAACCCGAACCATCACTTCCCGACCCGAAACATCGACAGCAAGTCAGCACTAAGGCGCTGGAATTCCCGAAAGAATCGCTTTCGGTGCCCCAACAGCTTCGGCTTTCGGTGCCCGAACATACCTAGGGTTCAGCGCTTAGGCGCCCGAACATACACAGGGTTCGGAATCTATCACGAAATTCATTAATACCAGAAATTGACTCACTATTCATCCGTTATTCGTCTTCTGACCTGTTTTACTAAAATTATCACTACAAATTCATTTTAACTCCGTTTTAGTTCATTCAATCTGGAAAATCTTCGTATCTCAAAGGAGTATAATATACAACCATCAAACTAAATCTTTATACGCAAGGACACAACCATAATAGCCTCTCAAACAGTCCATGTTCAGTCCATAGCCTAACTGTCCATTTTCTTCACCCTTTATGCATGGGATCAAATTTCTTGACCATTTTGTTCCTCTTTAACTCATAACCAATATAATTAACCTAATTAATTATATTTCATGACTTTTGCTCTTACTTCATATTTAAACTAATTAATTTATTAGCTTAATTGAGTATTAACTTACCCATTCTCTTATTTGGCTAACCATCACAATTTAGGTATATACATATTAATATAATCACATTCACTTCTCAATTGAATTTATTTCCTTAATACATTCTCTATATGCATCATTACAATATTCCCTCATTTAATTTTTAACAAATAAATTATGTTAAAAAAAATGTTCACCCATTTTCTACACATCTTGAACTCTAGGTTTCAAACCATGACCTTTAATTGATTATTCAAAATCTTATCTACAAATCTTGTAAATATCTGGGATATTACAAGTTTAACATATGATTAAATGTTTACAGAAGTGATTAAGTGTTAAATGATTGAAGTGGGGTATGGTATGGTATGATTATTAATATAAAATAAACCTATATATGATATACTAATTGGTAGATCAACGTGTTAAATGTTAGGTTATCCAAATTAGGTTAAGTTAAATTGATTAGCAGTAGACAACAGAACAGACAAGTTCTTTGAATCTTAACTTGTATTTATTTTCGCAAGTATTCCAAGTGGGATAATTATTAAAAATTATTCTACATTATTATAAATTATTGATATCTGCACTTTGTGCAATTGAAGCCTTATTCTATTATTGAAACTTTAAAGTTCTTTTAA
Organism: Hedera helix; assembly: GCA_947179155.2. NCBI lineage: Eukaryota > Viridiplantae > Streptophyta > Magnoliopsida > Apiales > Araliaceae > Hedera > Hedera helix. The sequence goes on along the minus strand of OX359275.1, from coordinate 6,381,767 downwards.
ATTCATGAATTGTTTAAGAAAATTATATGCCAATTGTTTCGGCTAGATATTGCATGAGTTATGAATGTTCTTAATGTGAACTGTTTAAAAAGGTAGATCTATGTCAATTGTTTAGCTAGATATTGTATGAGATATTGTTGTTTTTAATCTGAACTATTTAAAAAGAAAAATCTATGCCAATTATTTCAGCTAGACCATGAATGTTTTAAATTCATTGAATTTGAATATTGTTGAAAACTAGTCCAAATCATATTATTGTGGTGCGAAATCTAATAGGAAAGTTGAAATTAACAAATCATTATGTAAGGATAAAACTATGGTCGGATGTAATAATTTTGGTCAAAACGAAATTGGATGATTATAATGTGCACAATATATTTGTATGATAGGCTGATCACCTAGAGTACCTGTAACAGCCCGAAATCCCGACCTTATTTAATTATCCGATTATCTCTGGATATCATAATTATTAACTTTAAAATCATATTAACAGGATCTCGTGCGTTAAACTTAATCTTTCAACTTTTGAAATCATTTAGTTGACCGTAATTTGGCCATAATTAATTAATTATTTATTTTTATTTTTTTTAAACTTATTTAACTTACATTTCTTAAACCTGTCTCAGGATCGCAACGTTCACTTTATTCTTTCATTAGAACTTAGGTCATCCATTAATAGTGTGTGACCTATTATAAACATACATAGATATAATTATTTCATCACTTGTAAACAAAATTTCGCCATAGTTTCATCTAGATATGGCCCTGTTTATATATTCCTGTGTTCATACATTTGCATCATATATACATATATATATATATATATCCTGTTTACACAACTCTATGCCATACATACATACATTTTTCATTCTCCGATAACACAAATTAGCAAATCATACTGTTCTTTCTACCATATAGGTTTAACATTTAAAATCGTTTATTACATAACTTGCATATATACAAATTTACATACATTTGTTTTACATGAATATCTCATAGATACAATTTCAAATCTCTTCACGCATCTCCATGCATTCACACTCTTTACCTTAGCATCACCGGAACCTCCGGCCTTCTTGTACTTCACTTGAAACGTTAGTTCATAGCAAGAATGAGCACATAGGCTCAGCAAGTAATTCAGATAACACCTTTCATACTCACATTTTATAATATGCATCATGCTTCTATTACTTTACCATGTTATGTTCAATTATCACGTATTGCATTTAACAGTTAGATCACGTTGTGGCACGGAGTGCCCATTTCAACTATCACATAGTTCACGTAGTTCAATTAATACTTTTAAGTCTGAAACACTTGCCTGTACGCCTTTGGTTTACTTAACCTGTACTTCCTCAATCATCCTTCGTTATCCGTCTTATCGGCTTGCTCGTTTCGAACTCTGTCTGTCAACATATTGCTTATATGTCATTATAAGATCATAAACTTGTATAACTTATCAAACTAATTCCATAAATACATGATCATCCGTCTTTAACCATTTCACATTTGATGTATTACACCTTATGTAGGTTTATAATACACCCTAACTTGCTTCCGACCTTTTTCATAACTTATAACATGTTTTGGCTTAGCTTTAGGCATGTTATATTATGCCATTTGTCATTTCATTATAACTTAACACTCTTTAATTTAACCATTATTATTACTTTTAGGGTTTATATAACTCATTTCTATCATTCCATATCAAAATATAGCTTTTTGGAAGCTTAAATTTTTTTCAAATGAACAGTAACTCCGTCCCGGCGCCGCCAGAGCTCGCTGGCCGCGAAATCTTCTCGGTCGATGAACAGTAACATGGCGCCGGGGCGCCATTTTTAGTACAAAACATGGCGCGGGGGCGCCATGTTCAAAATCTGGAAATCTGATTTTTGTCCTACCTTTGCCGATTTTTAATTTCTTCATCTTAACTCCAATTGAGCTGAAATTTGGACCACATATAGACCTCACTGCCTAGTATTTTACAAAAATACTACTTTCCACATTTGGCTTCTTAAAAGTAGAGATACACTAGCCCCTAGGAGGGCTGTTCAACACGTTTCCAGACTTAGAATTTTTTTTCAGAATTTTAAAACTCAACTTTTGCAACTTTGTGATTTTTGGCCAATTGCTTCAAAACTCAATTCCAACACTTGACATAGTTCATATAAGTCATAAATGACATGTCCCAACTTTTAAAACCATAAAATTTCGCACGAGGCGAAAATTGTCCGTTAAAATCCATTTCGAATCGAAACGATCGATTTCGATCGTTCGAATCGCCTTTTTGCTCAAATTTAAATCCGTTGATTCCCAAATCAACCTAAACACGTGTATTTACCTTAATCTAGGCCATTTGAATTCATTTTACCTTTAAATTCTCAAAATTGCCAAAAATCACACCTTTGTTGGATTTTCATCAAAACTTCCAAACTTTTCATGAATTTATCATTTCCAAATCTTAGGCTATTCTTGGCCCCTTAATACAAAACTTGATTCTAACTTAACACATAACACATATAGCACATATTTGACTTGTAGGGGCCTTTAAAACATTTAAAGCTTCTCAAATGAACTTATTTTTCCAAAAGGTTCGTTTTGGTCGTCGGCGAACGTTTTAAAACGTTTAAAACCTTCAATTGTCGCCATTCGAACCGAATGACTTCCAAATCATTCCTAACACGTGTTTTAACATCAAACTTAGCTTTTTGGCATCTTTTGATCACCAAGTACACCTAATAGCCAAAATTGCATATTTATGGCATTTTATTAACTTTTCAAACTTAACTTTTGAACCTCCTTTGAATTCTCAAGTCTAGACATCAAATACATCAACAGTTGTTCAAATAACAACTTTACATAATCACAAAACTCCTTTAGGCATCTTCCAAGTCACTTTACAGATTATTACGTAATCTATACAAAAAGTATAGCCTAGTATTTAAAATTTTCATACCAAAACATACTTTTAATCCCTCTAAAATTCCTTGATGCCTTCTAGCATAATAATAAGCATGTATTAGACATGTTTCATCTTTCAAACTAAGTTCTCATCAAAAACAATAACATCTAACACATATTATTCCTTAAATCATAAGTTCTAACTTCAAGAACATACAGGAATAGTCCATCAACTTGGTAATACCACTTTCAAGCCTAGGGTTTCATCAAATATTAAACATAAAACACATAAACTCACAACAACTTTACAATCAAGCCATGTACCCCAAAGATACATGCATGGCCATCATTATCCTTGAATTAAAACACAAAAATGATAGGTTTACTAACTCACACATGCTTATACCTTCTTGTTTGGCTAACTTCTTCACATCAAAAGCTTCCTTATGAAGAGTGCTTCATCTTTTATTCTTGCTCCTTGATCATTTAAGGACCCTAGCTTCATGATTTTCCAGCTCTCTTCCATGGCTTCCATGGTTTCTCCTTATTTCTCTCTCACTTCTAGCCCCTTCGAAATTTTTGCTGAAAACTTCTAATGAACTAAGCTTTTCCTTCTTTAATATATACATATATATACATAAAAGCGCTCCAACACTTAACCAATAGTTGGTTAATTAACCATGCAAAGCTAGGGATGTTTAAGACATTTCACCTACATTTGCAATGGCATATATGACAATTCTCACCAACAAAGGACACCATGGTCATTCTTTCAATTGTCAAGGTAGCATGGTCATTTCTCACAAAAGGATACCTAGGACATTTTCCAATTGGTTAAGGGCATAATGGTCAATTGTCAAATTCTCTAGAGAAATTTATTCTCACTTAATCACATTTGCTTATATTCCATCCATTCTAAATCCATTTTGATCCAAACTTGTCTCTTTATGCTTGACTTCTATTCCTCATCTAATTAATCCATACTTGGTTTGTCCCATAATACTTGTCCCACTTTGAAACTTGAATTTCATAACTTAGTAACAATAGTTCACCATAATTATTAATTTACATAATATTCAATTTTAATAATCTACGAACCCTTTTTGGTTCCACATTAAATCAATTTCACTGTTCGACATCTCATTATAGTCAGCTTACTTACTTTTTCATAAACCGCTTCCTCGAGAAGTGAACCTCGACCGGATTACCAAAATCTAACATCATTTTCCTTTAAACTTAAAATGTCATACTTTCAACTTTAACATCCATTAATTCGTTTATTTTACACACATATGCTAATTTGTAACTTACTTGCATACAACATCCTTTATACATATTCTCTGGGTATTATTTTCCATTTCTACTCATCGTGTAACTACATAACTAATTTCAATTCCTAATATCAATTTCTTCATAACTTCACAATATTAACAAATCATTATCCTCATTATTCTTTAAATCCATAATATACAAATTAGGTCAAACTGCTCTTTCCTTCCTCAACTCATAAAGTCATACATTATCTAATCATTTCTAAACTTTGAATCATTCTTTATATATCTTGCCAAATATACATATATACATACATTCATCCTACCACATAGGTCATATATAACACATTGATTAAATAATAATTCTTATTTAATCTCTCATTATTCTTTATGTCCTTCATAATTAGGTTTTAGCTGCTAACCTTTACATAATTAATCATGGTCCTTATTTAGAATTTCTGTAAAATCCTGGGGCGTTACAGTACCCATCTTTGAATATTGCAATTGTTATGGTTGTTAATATTCAAAACGAAATGACAGACCTATGTCTCACGGGTAGTATTTATACTCAAAACGTATGTTCACGATTTTGTGACATTTCAACAAGAAAAAGCTTAATGATAAATCAAATGAAAGTTTTTATTCAATGTTGTATGCCTTCATAATTATTGTATATTGATGAAGTTTCAAAAGTTAATTCATTTTTTCATTTATGCTATATTGCCTTTACTTATTTAAACTTGCTGAGCAAAGTAATTGCACACCCTTACTATATCATGAATTATTTTTCAGCTAAGTCTGAGTGCTTTAAGAATGACAAAAGCAAAGGAAAGGCAAACGAGTAGAAGTAATTAGTATTTTTTTTATATGTTTTATATTGTTGTAAACCTTTTTGTGTTGTAAGGTAGATGTGATGTATTTAAGGTTAGTGAAACCTGGAATAATGGCACATTTTGTAATGAATTTAATTATATTTTTCACTAGTTATTGGAGATTAAGTTTATAAACGTTGTTTAAATATTGTATCGTGAGTACCAAATCTGAGGTTCAAGGGACCTGAATTTGGGGGCGTCACATTGGCCAAGACATATTAAAAATTAAAAAATAGTTTCTAATTTACATTAATTAGAGTTATTCATTTGAGAATCGAAATGCATATAATCAAATAAAATAAGACTTGACAGTAATATCATATCTTATATTTGATTGGGACATTGTGAGGTAGAATGATTGAATTGTACGATAACTATTCGTTGAATAGGTTCTTTTGTGATTAAATGTTAAAATCTATATTATCTAAAAAGTCGTTGATCGCTAAAGGGGTTTACCCTTATTATGGAATAAATATTATTTATTAAAATAAATTAAATAGTTTAATTTATTTATATAAATAAGAGTAGAATAGTTCTAATTAATTTATTTTATAATTGATTTAATATGGACAACCTAAAGGGTCACACCACAAAAGAAAATTAATTATTTAAGAAGTAAATGGCATATTCGTAATAATGAATTAAGTATATTTAATTTATACTATAAGGATAGAATAAATTAAATAGCTTAATATTTATTATTTAGTATTTTGAAAATACTAATTATAAATTAATAAGATGAGTCTTATTATAATTATTACTATTATCATTATTATTTAGTTTTCCCAAAAGATTTAAGAATCAATTAATAAGAGTACTCTCATAAATGATAATTAAGTTCCTAAATGCTTTAGAAATTATAATTGTTATATTAAATTAATTAAGTTCCTAATTAGATTAGAAGTTTAATTAAAATCATATTCCTAAAGGTGTTAGGATGGTTGATTATATCTATAAATAAAAGAAGTCTTATTATGGATGGAGATTACATATACTCTCAAAAGTTTTTGGGAGAGTACTCACAAGTTCTCTAGATCTAAGAAACTAGAAGAAAGAGAAAACTAAGGTTTGTCATTACCCATTTCTTGAATCCTTATTCTTCCTTGGTGGATCACCTTTAGAGGCCAAACACTTAGATGGCTAATGTTGATCAAAGGAATTTAATCGGTGGAATTCAAGGAGAACACGAAGGAATTGGAGTTGAGCACGTACGTGTGAAAAAGCTAGAATCTACAATGGTATAATTCTCTATCTCTTTCTTGTTAATTAATAATTATGCATAAAGGTCAATCCTAGATTATGGTTTGTAGTAAAATTTTAAATTCTAATTTACCATACTTATGCTACTTATATATAATTTGATTGCATGTTCATGGATATTACAAACCAACATGGTCGGGCTTGGGCGCTGCTGCACCCAAAATAGGTTTATTTGGGGCGTTGTGGCGTCGGTGAGCAGAATGCAAAATTCTAAATTTGGCTGTCCAAAACTCCTTTACTTATAAAGGCATAGCTTCTTCGTTTCTTAATATTTTTGGGTGATTCTTGAGTCCAATCTCAAAAAAATTTCACCCTTTACAACTTTCTTTTATACTTAAACTTGTTATTCCAACCAAAAGGGGTCGTAAAATGGCAATCAATGTCAAAATAAAAAATAAGTTCATCTTTCTTTGATTCGATTGGTAAAACATAATACTTCAAACATTAATTTGTTAAGATAATATATTATATCACTCACTAACACTTAATAACATAAAAATAACAAAAGCATAAACCAACTTATATAGAAATTAATGACTTTACTCAAGAACATGAGGAATAAAAGACGAAATAAAAACTAATTTCATACGTACTTGTTTTAGCTTGATAAAATTGGATGCCACTAGCATTATAAAGCTAGGTCACCTTGTTTTACAACTCTATAACACTAAATTAGGATATCATAAACCTGCTTTTATAATATTTCATGACTTTTACTCAAGAACACGAAGAGCATATGAAAATTAAGTTTCATCGTTTTTTGTTTCGATTACTTAAAACTTGATGCCACAAGCATTGTATAACAAGACCATCATGTTTTATCAACTCATAACACTAAATTATGAAATCATAAACCTACTTAAGTATGATTTCATAACTTTTACTTGAAAATACGAAGAAATAATCGAATATGATAACTAGTGTTTATCATTTTTTTGACTCTATTCTTGAAATAAAATGGACATTATAACTACTAGCGATTGTGATTTTACTAATCTAAACATAACAAACTTTGAGCATTATAACTACTTGTATTTGCTCGATTTAACTATAGCTATGAATTGAAATTGAACATAATAATAATAAAAATTACCTCTTAGAGTGCAATCTTTGATAACAATTTGTGCAAGGCTTTTTTACTCTTCAACAAGATTAATCTAACAATATGTCTCTCTAGCTTTGTTGCTTTAATTTACTTGGGGAACTGGTAGGAAATAACAAAGAGCAAGAACTCTTATTCATAGGACTTTCAAAGTTAGGGCAAAATGGTAAAAATAATAATCAGACTTTAGCTCCAAGTTTAGCTTTTTGGCTTTAACTTTGGCTCTAACTTTGGCTCAAAGTTTGGTTTGGCTCCAAGTTTGGCTTTCACTTTGGCTTGGCTCCAACTTTGACTCCAAGTCTTAAACTTCTAAGACCCTAATGCCCTTCGTCTTCCTTGGCAAAAGACATTTTCTACCCTCACATTCTCTACACTTAGTTTTAGGTACTTTTCATTTAAATACACAAGTATTTAATGTATTATACTTCGTATATTCTCGTATTACACTCGTATTATTTTTTTATTATACTCGTATAATTCTTTGTATTACTTTTGTGTAATCCTCTTATTATACTTTGTATAATACTTAGATTTTTTTTCTTTAGTTTTATTTCCATCAATTAATTAAGTTTTAATCAAATTTGGATTTTAATGTTTCTAAATAGATATTACTTATTTATATTCCACATAAACACTATTCTGCAAAACGAAAAGTCAAAAAGACAAAACGTGTTTTCTCTTGAATAATATTTTTCGTGACAATTTTTCAAAAAATGGAGAAATGACCAAAAAGTCGAAAAAAAATGAAAAGTGTTTTCTGTGTGAATAGTATTTTCTGTATTTTTTTCGAAAAAACTTTTTTTGGCTCCCAGGTATCTATGCGCTGTATAAACACTATTTCGTGAAATACAAAAAGTGAAAACGGCAAAAAGCGATTTTCTCGTGAATAGTATTTTTTGGCATTATTTTTTCAAAAATTTTATTTTCCTATATTAATAAATGACACATAAGAAATCACATACACATTATTGAAACACAATTCAATCTTTATTAATCACATAACACATAATTTAGGTTAAGAGTTTAACCTCTAGTTATATACGATCATATCTACGAGTCATTTTAGGTTTATAATGTATACCTGAGAAATAAAATTCTTAGGTTTTCACAAAAATCAAGTTTTAAATTCTTAACCTTTAATTTAGTCTTTCAAGATCGTATTTACTAGCTTTGAAATGTTCAGAATATTACAAACAATCTAACTTACAAGAATTTTGTCCTCGAAATTATTGTACAATTATCTCCAATTCTTTAATATCATATTTATAAGTTTTATAAATATTCAGGATATTATATTCACTTCTCCTTATAAGAATTTTGTATTCAAAATTACAATATAATAATCTCAACTTACTTTTAAATATAAATTTTCTTAATTCATTTTTTACTCACATCAAATTCCTAATACTTAAAGTATGTCAAAAATGTTCAATCTAAACATTTTCTTACACTAGATTTTAAACCTTTAATCATAATCTATCTTTTCCTCTTCCTATATTGAGGAATCTTGTAATTGATATTGAAGGGTCCATCAAGACCTTGAACTTTTTCAAATACTATAGATTATATATGACCCATAAATGTTTAACAGTCACTATGACTGAAAACACTCTTCCTGTGCAGCAATCAAATAAGATTGAGAACGCACTCCATGTTTAACAATCACAAAAACTGAAAACAATAATAACAGTAGTTCAGGTGATCAGCCTTTAGTATCACATGTTTTGTATGATAATTACAGTTTAAAGATGCGGTAAGTTGCGACCACCAGAATCATGTCTTTTTCAAACTTCCTCTATTAACAGTGTCTAGCCGAAACAACTGGCATTCACTCATCTTTAAACCACTAAAGCTTTTGAAAATTAATTTTATGACTGTATACCGCACCTTCCAATAGTGCGTTGATGACTCGTCATTTTTATCATATCCATGTCAGGTTCCATGGTGTGTTGATGAAAACTTTATTTTTATTTTTCAATTAAATTATGTCTAGCTTGAACAATTAGCATAGACAAAAGAATAACATAGCTTAAAAAAAATTAGTTTAAGTTTTATCATATCACAACAGGTAATGATGTGTTTACTCCACAACCCGAGTTACCGTGCGTTGATGATAACAAATTTATTTATCTTTTCAAAGGCACCCAAGTGCGAATATACGCATGCAGATCTAACATATCTAGAAGATTTGAATACCCTTAATCCTCTATCTCTTCTATTTTTCTCTAATCACAACACAAGTTTTGCAAATATATAGTAATGTAGTAAACTGATTGGTTTGTTAAACCAAGAACAAATATACCAGTTTCCCTACTTATCAACACAAGGATGAAAATATCTTAGTTCATATTGAAAAGTTTCAACACCCCCCTGAATATGATAATTTTATAGCCACATCTCATAAGTTGGTTCGATTGATATATCATAACCCTTTCTCATACAAGAGTTCGTTCACTCAGTAACTAACATACAAATATCTTCAAACTATAGTTTAGACGTAACAACTAATAATTATTCAATATACATATGTGAAAAGAATCAACTTCTCAGAATATATACAAAGAAGAGTTTGACATAAGATTTCAATCTATTATCATGATAGTAAACCAAGTGTTTACTCCATCCAAGAACTAATGAATCAATTCCCCGTCTTATCCACACTATCTCCAATAATCTCATTTAGTGTGTATCTCGCTTTAAAAACACTGACCATGAATTATTCGTACCAACAATGTAGTTAGATCGACTTTCTATTGCATATTAAACTCCTGCCCACATAAGAAAGTCGTTTAACTCAATTTTTCTAACATTGGTTTTTAATTGAAATCCAAACTCATTAATTATCTTATGAATTTGTTTAAATCCATATTACTTACATTTCTCTATGAGTTTACTCATCTCCTTTCTCAGGTTTTATGTACTAATAATATAATTATACATAATATCAATCACATCAGTTCAATTTGATGAAATAGTTTCACACAAAAATATTTAAGACTCGTTTTATCTTATTACTTGTTTGAGAACTCTTTATGTGTCCATTCATCTCTAGATATTCTCATAAAGAGTTTATCTTTTTCCAGTATATTTCTGTCACATAATGTATTTAAGATTTAATAAGATTTATACATATCTTTTAATTATCTATAACATCTTCACAAGTCCACTTACTCATATCCTCATATTATATCCTAAGGTACTCGTTACCTTAGAGCTATAATCCACAACTCTGATACCAACCTGTCATGCCCCCAAATTCGAGTGTTTGCCGCTCGAACTTGTTGTTGACTCATACTTCTCTTTACTCATAACTTAATCAATGATCCCATAATCATATTAGTTGTACTAATCATATTACTTTACATATCCAAGATTCATAGTATTACTAATAAATATTGTTCTTGGCAATAGAGGGATGCATTCCGGTAATGGTGGCATCTTATTAATGCTCATTAGTGTAACCTCAGTGCATACAGAACCCCCAGTATCCTTCAATACCCTCACTTAGACACATAATCTTATAAAGATATCTCTTCATATAAATATTTTTTATTTATTTAAAATTCACAATATTAATAACACAATTGTACTTGAAACAGAGGAACCTTGCGATGAATTTGATTTCTTCATCGATGTTAGATCTCTGTTTTTACAGCACTCACAATGTAATTCAATATTCTCATGCAGATGTATAGTTATTTATCAACATTGTTTTTAATGTTTTATTAATTCTAAGGTATATCAAATTTAAAGACATAACACTCTTTGATAATAGTATAATAATATCATTGAATAATATTTGGTTTACATGTTTGCTCGTTCATATTACAAAAGTCATAATTACTTAACTCGTAAACAAAAGCAATAAATATATGTTCTCTAATCTAACATCATTCTTCATGGTCATGATCTTCATATCATTCTTCTTAACTGCAAATAAAGGTTTATTTGTAAGAATTAGTACAACGGCTCAATAAGTTTAATAAATAACACATACACAATTTATACTTTCATATAAATTTTAACATGTTTTGACTTATCATATTTCTCTATTCAATATCACAAATAACTCTCATTTCAATAATTTATAGCACGTTGTCACACAAAGAGTGTAAATCGCGTTTATAACTTATAAACATAACACATAAGAATTAGAAGACTTACACATAACATAATTTGAACAATATTAGAACTTGCTTGATTCGATAATACAGTTTATGTTTAGTTTCTGCTTTCATTCGTACGACTTACAAGGTATGTGAGTTTAACATAACCATTAATCAGAATAAAGACTCTCTTGTGATAATTTATCTTTATTTCAAATATTTAATTACGTTTCGTTATGTTTTACAATGCCCGACAAATAACACTATGAGTTATGAACAAGCTCGAACAAAACCCTAGCCAAAACCCTAAATTCATTAGGCTTGGTTGGGCTTGGGCGTTGCCACGCCCAAAATAGGCTTATCTGGGGCACTGTGGCGCCGGTGAGCAGAATGTAAAATCTGAAATTTGGCTGTCTGAACCTCCTTTACTTATAAGGGCATAATTTATTTGTTTCTTAACATTTTTGGGTGATTCATGAGTCCATTCTCATTAGAATTTTCCACTCTACAACTTTGTTTCATATTTCAACTTCAGATTCCAACCAAAAGAAGTCATTAAATGAAAATCAAAGTTAGAATAAAAAGTAGGTTCATTTTTTCTTTTATCTGATTGGTAAAACATAATATCTCAAACATTAATTTACTAAGATAACATGTTTTATCACTCAGTAACACTTAATAACATAAAAATAACAAAATCATAAACCAACTTATATAAAAAATTATGACTTTACTCAAGAACACGAAAAACAAATGACGAAATAAAAACTAGTTTCATACGTACTTATTTTAGCTTGCTAAAATTGGATGCCACTAGCATTATAAAGCTAGGTCATCTTGTTTTTTAACTTTATAACTCTAAATTACGAAATCATAAATCTACTTATGTACGATTTCATGAATTTTACTTAAGAACATGAAGAACATATGAAAACTAAGTTTCATTGTTCTTTGTTTCGATTATTTAAAACTTGATGTCACAAGCATTGTATAGCAAGACCATCATGTTTTATTACCTCATAATACTAAATTACGAAATCATAAATCTATTTATGTATGATTTAATGACTTTTACTCAAGAACACAAAGAATGAATCGAACATGGTAACAACTAGTGTTTATCATGTTTTTCGACTCTATTATTGAAATAAAATGGACATTATAATTACTTGCGATTGTAATTTCACTAATCTAAACATAATAAATTTTGAGCATTATAACTACTTGTGTTTGCTCGATTTATCTATAACTATGAATTGAAATTGAACATAATAACAACTAGAGATTACCTCTTGGGGTGCAAGTTTTGACAAAAATTTGTGCAAGGCTTCTTTACTCTTCAACATTATTAATCTAACAATATTTCACTCTAGCTTTGTTATTCTAATTTACTTGGTGAAATAGTAGGAAATAATGAAAAGCAAGAACTCTTATTTATAGGACTATCAAAGTTAAGGCATAATGGTAAAAATAACAACCTAACTTTGGCTCCAAGTTTAAATTTTTGGCTCTAACTTGGTTCCAAGTTTGACTTGGCTCTAAGTTTGGCTTCCACTTTGGCTCCAACTTTGACTCCAAGTCTTAAACTTCTAAGACCCTAATGCCCTTCATCTTCCTTGGCAAAAAACATTCTCTACCCTCACATTCTCCACACTTAGTTTTAGACATTCTTCATTTAAATACACAAGTATCCATCATATTGTATTTCGTATAATACTCGTACATTCTCGTATTACACTCGTATTATTCTCGTATTATACTCGTATAATTATTTGTATTATTTTCGTATAATCCTCATATTATACTTCGTAAAATAGTAAAAAAAAATTTCTTTAGTTTTATTTCCACTAATTAATTAGGTTTTAATCAATTTTAAATTTTAACGTTTCTGAATAGATAGTACTTATTTATATTCCTTATAAACGTTATTCCGTAAAGCGAAAAGTCAAAAAGACAAAAAGTGTTTTTCTCTTGAATAGTATTTTTCGGCAATATTTTTTTGAAAATTTTATTTTCCTATATTAATCAATGACACATAAAAAAAGCACATAATACATAGATTGGAATATAATTCAATCTTTATTAATTACATAACACATAATTTAGATTAAAAATTTAACATCTAGTTATATATGATCATATCTATGAGTCATTTTAGGTATTTAATGTATACATGAGAAATAACATTATTAGGTTTTCACAAAAAACAGGTTTTAAATTCTTAATCTTTAATTTAATCTTTCAAGATCTTATTTACTAGCTTTAAAATGTTCGGTATATTACATTCAATCCAACTTACAAGAATTTCGTTCTCAAAATTATTGTGCAATTATCTCCAACCCTTTAATATCATATTTATAAATATTCAAGATATTACAAGACCGCCGATGAATACCTCCATTTGAGAGTAAGAACATACTTCAACATGTGTTGATAATGGAGATAAGAAGTATTTAATAGGTTAAAATATTGTGTATATTCTGTACCTCTATTGTTCACTTTGTAGATATAGTAGTCACACATTCTTGATAGGATTACAACTCCTAATAGGAATTGTATAGCAAAGATCCTATTAAAAAATATAATTATCATACAAATTAATATTGAATATCTATTGAATATGATAACTAGTTAATGTCTTAAGTGGTAAGGCAGTGAACCCAAACCTATTGGACATTCAAGTTCTATGTGAGCACACTAGGCCTAATAGGTTGTTGGGGGGGTAAAACTCAGTATAAGTAGCCCATCTGCACTAGTAAATACACAGCCTAACTTAGTTTGGTTTCACCTTTTTTTGGTATTACAATTTTTCGATTCGACTTTCCTATTCATTTTAGCATAAATATTATATATCCAAATTTATATCAATTAAATATTATCTAAATTTGAAAATATTTTTATCTTTAATACGAATAGAAAGAAAGGAAAACTTTTTATTTCCTATTCAAATTAGTATAAACACTTTACAAATTTATAATAATTAAATATATATTATCTAAATATGTAAAGTATTCAAAAAAAAAAAACAACCAATCTCTAATAGAAAAAGTAACTTCTGAAATAATTTTTATCAATTTAATTACAAAATTTTTTTATCACAATTTTAGACCTAAATTTATTAAAATTTAAAATTATACCAAATTATAAGATTAATTGTATTAATAATATATACATATATATAATAACTATAAAATTATTTTTAAAAAATTATAGTGTATTTATTACTATTTAATTGTCATAAATACGTTAAAACTTATTAGTTTGAGGCTTTATTAATTTAATAAAACCAATTCTCCTAACAATGCATAGATGGACCAACAATTGTAAGGGGGCCAGCTGAAATTAATTACTCCTCAATCCTAACATAAGAAGTCCAATTGTTTTAATGAATTGATATTTACAAATGTTAATTTGATATTTTTATAAAAATAAATAAAATTTATTTGTGAAAATATCAAATTAATATATAAAAATATCAAATTAACTTATAAAAATATCAATTCTCAAATATAATCTACTTATAAAAATATCTATTATTTTATTTTATTATAGAATTTTTTTAAATAAAGAAAAAAAATGCCGAAACATCTCATTGATTAAAAAAATAACAAAAAAAGAAAATGCTTAGCATTATTTTAAGTTATCTGATGCTATTAAAAAATTGGATGGTCAATCAATAAGTTGTTTTAAATATTGCGAATAATATAATAATTTGTATATATTAATTAAAATTAATAAAGTAATTAAAAATTATATATTTTAAAAAGTTGAAATAAATTATTTTTAATTTTATTTTTTTTTAAAAATGAGGTTGCTAAGCAAGTTATGGACTATGGATCACGCTTGCTTACTTGTAATCCAAATTCCTCTACTCTCTTCTCTTAAATCCCAATCCCTAGTTTCGAAAGACCTCTTCATTTTCCCATCCAATCCTCGCCGGATAACCCCAACCCAAAACCCCTACATCCCTATCCACCCGCCGCTCTCGGCGGCATAAAACCCTTTTTCTCCCCCAAAGCAACAAACTAAAACCCTAACCACAATGGCGGACACGGCAGGCTCTGACGTTTCTGACGGACCAGTCCTTAGCTTAGTCAACAAACGCCTCCGTGCCCTCCGCAAGAAGCTGAACCGAATCACCCAAATGGAGGAATCGCTTTCTCAAGGTAAATCCCTCAACAAGGAACAAGAGGAAGTCTTCCTCACCAAACCCTCGGTCACCGCCGCCATCGACGAGCTCGAAAAGCTTCGTCAACCCCTCTCAGCTGCTGTCTGCGACGAAATCAATCTCGCAATCCAATGTCATCAAGTTGAAATAAAAAACCTAACCCTAGAAGAAGAACAAAAGACCTCGGAGGGAAAGAATCAAGTGGAACGGGACCAGGGAGAAAAACCTGAGGTTGTGATTATTGAGGATCTCTTAAATTTGCTTTACTTTGGGTGCATGTTTGATGTGAAAACTCCGAGTGATTTTACCAGCACAATGCTGACTAGGACGCATGAACGTGGATGCTGCTTGAGTTATGATTACGTCTCCGATGACGATGCCACCGATCCGCTTATTGAAAGGGATTTGGATTTGATTTCCATGGTGGGAAGTTTATTGACTTCTCGACCCGTTGATACCAGTCTCTCTCACAAAAATGCTTTGCAGAAGTGTATTGAGCATGCAAAGCTTTGGCTTTCCAACTCTGATCAGCCAATTGAGCCTGAGTCCAATGTTACCTGTATGATTCTTGTGTCCATTGTTTTATTTGGTAGTGCTGTTGTGGTCTTTTTAACAGGGTTTTCACTTTTCTTTATGTTTAAGCTCAAATTTTATGATTTTGCAGATTCTGGATTGAGAGAGAAGCTTGCCAAGATTATGGCTTCTCCTTACTTTACAACATCACCAGAGATGAAAGCCCCTGTTGATGTGGTGGCTGCTGCGGCTGGAAACTACGGGTCTTTTCAGGCCCAAGTGGAAGGGTTGGATGTGCAGTATCAGCACAAGGTAAGAGCTTGATGTTTGAGATACGGGCTTGTTATATAGTTTTAAATTTGATGCCACCTTTATGCATGTCTTCAATATCAGTTGTTGTAGGATTGTGGTAACTATCTTATTTATTTGAAAGCATGTTGGCTTAGTGCACCATTCGGATGACATCTTTAAGATTCGTTAGGTTTGTTTGTGGAATTTTAAGTCAAACAGAACTGATGTAGTCATTTCTGTTAAAATGTTTATTTGTTTATCATGGCTATTCACTTTTGGTTATTAGTTTACTGTTAGTTGTATTTCTTTACATGAAGCTTTTCTCATACTGGTTCAATGCAGTAAACTTATAAAGTTTATTTTATGTTTAATACTTATGTGTTGATGAGAAATTGGGTAGTTGTTGAATGCGAAGGCTGATTTTTTAAAAAATTTGATGCGTCTTCTTATGTAGGTAATTCTATGTATGTAGTTCAATGCCATCCATACCAACTCTTTTGCAGTAAATCAAGATAAAGTTATGGTCATTTCTTACTAATTTTGTAGCATGGTATGATTTTGGATGATTTGGATATTGAACTAGATGATGATCTTGTTGTCTGCTGTATGTTCTAGCTTTAGCAGTCACAATTGTTGAATTACATACTATGTAACATTAGCCTGCGCTATTTTATTCTTTAGAAAAAAAGAATTTAGAGCTGACTATTCTTTGGTTCCCTTTCATTAGCTATCTGCTTTTTGTGCCCCCAAGTAATTTGATAGAGGTCAGTGGCCAAAATGCAAGTATGCAATGTGATCAATTGTGGACTTGCTGACCTCAACTCTGGCAAATGATTATCTATAAATAGAGGGTATTTTCCATTATTTTATGAAAATATTTTTTTTCCTCATTTCCCCCCCTTTCCAATAGTTTCTTATTGATAATTCTTGGTCTAGAGGAAACGAGTGTCTAACTGTCTAAGATTTATATACAATTCGAGTTATGAAGTCTAGCCAAGTCAAGGGAATACGTGAGGCCCCATTGTACCAAGCTGCCTGGTGCTCTTGAGCCACTAAATTGTCAAAATCTGAATACGGCCTCTAGCTACCATAGCAGCTGTCATCCCATCAAACTCCCCTCAATAAAAAATTTACTTGTTATGGGTTATAGTCTTCTAGACTCTTTTAATTTTATCCTTATTTCTTCTGTATGACCAGACTCTTGGAGCTAGAAAATCCAACAGTTGCTATTATTCACCTTTCTAGGGCTGTAATCCGATTGGGTTATGAATTTTTCTTGTTGGAAAGTTGAGATTTTTATCGACTCTGAACTCATGTCAATTCGTGATCTTCCTATACAAGGGAGCCCGCAATTGCTTTTATTCCCCTTTTTAGGGTTGTAATCGAGTTGGGTTATGGATTTTTGTTATTGGCTTGTTAATATTTCAATCGACTTTGTGCTCATATCAGTTTGTACTTTAAATTCAACTTGATGTACCCAAAAGAAGATTAGCTCGGTAGTTAAGGTCAAGTTCTTATTTAACTTATATGATAAAATAATAATTGGTATGTATTTTGCATATGTTCATTTTGACTTAATGGAGCCCATTCTTAAATGAATTGAGTCTAGTCAAACACTTGTTCAATTAATTGAGTCTACCATTTATGCTTAATACCTTCATTTAGTTTGTGAGATGAGTCCTTGTTGAGTAGAGCTTGAGTTGGCTCACCCTTATAGTACCCCTCCTCTATCTCAATCTTGCTTTTAGTTTTCATTTGTTTTGGTCCTCTTAAAGGCTGGCCAACTTTGCTAAGCATTGATTTGGTTAATCTGGAAAAAACAATATTTTGATCATATTAGACCATTTTATTTGTGGCGTATCTTAAACTGACAGTCTATGATTTTGTGATCGCCCTTGAACCCCTACTGCTCTGTTTGTCCTCATGATGTCTAACATGAAATTCTCCCGCCATTTAAAAAATATAAGACTATTATTCGATTTTTTGAAGTCAATTTTGGATATTTTCAAACTAAAAAATAACATACACTACTGCTCTGTTTGTCCTCATGATGTCTAACATGAAATTCTCCCGCCATTTAAAAAATATAAGACTATTATTCGATTTTTTGAAGTCAATTTTGGATATTTTCAAACTAAAAAATAACATAGATTTATTCAATTTTATTAACCAATACAATGATGAATGTTGTAAGCTATATCTGAAATTTAGGATCACCATTTACTTTTGAAAGTCAAATTGAGATTATTCATTAAAAATTATGAAACTGTTAAAATCTTATAATGAGTACTTCTTAGATAGTTTACAATATTCACCATTAGATTGACTATTAAAAGAATTCATGTCAGTTTTAAGTTTGAAAATATCCTTAGTTGACTTCAAAAGGTCAATAATGATATTATATTTTGACACGGAAGAAGTACTAATTAAAAATTTATTGTTTCGTTATTGTTAAAATCATCAATTTTGTTTGAAAATATCTCAAAGGACTTTCAAAAGTTAAGAAGATTTTATATTTAACTTTATATTGTTGATCTTATAATTCGGAACGGATGGAGTATTATTTTATATTTTACTTTATGCTGTTGATTAATTGATTTTATTGTTGCCTGAACTTGTCAATGTTCTTTAGGGAGAAGAGTTAGCAAATTTTGAAGGAAATGAATCTTATGATAATCAGGCTAGTCCTTTGGAAGAACCTCACAAGGTGTGTTTGTTTTTCAGCACAATTTTTTGTAAACTGCTGCTGCTACTTTTTTTTTTTTAATATTTTTAAGTCCTTGTTATCACAAGGTGGGGGGATTTGAACCCCAGACCGGGGGTGGGGGGGGGGGGGGGGTGGGGTGGATTTGAACCCCAGACCTTTGCTATGCAAAGTCTGGGTGATACCGACTCAGGTCAAGGCTGGTGGTACTTGTGTTTGTTCATGTATGATAGAATTTGTATCCTTCTGTTTGTGCAGGTTGAACTTGAGGCTGAAAATTCTGTAGAGGTACCAGCTCAAACAGAATCAGTCAAAGCACAGGCAGAAGAGGAGCAAAACTTGAGAGAGGTGGAGCTAAAGGATCAACAGTATATTCCCAGGAGACGGTATCAGAACCAAAGAGTTGGTCGTGGTGCAGGTGGTCGTAGGGGAAGTTCCAATGGCCGCGGAGGTCGAAACAGCAGCAGCAGGGGAGGTGGGGCATACCAGAATGGGCGCAGCCAATATTATGACCAGCCTGGGAATTATTATCCTAGGAACTATTATAACAATAGAGGAAGGGGAGGTGGGAGCAGTGCTGGTGAGAATTCCTACAACCATGGTTCTGCAGTTTCAGCAGATTCATGACCTTGTTACTTTGTTACTCACCTAGGTTTTTTTTTTTATGGGGTTTTGTGGTATTAGATCTTTTGGTGGGTGGGAAAAATGTTTGGCTTTTGCATGATGAGACTTGGATTGAATGTGGTTTATTGTAGACTAAGTGCAACATTCAGGGAACCCTTTTGTAGTTCAATCAATTGAGAACTTATTGAGAGAAGGTTTAGCAACAGTTTTCTTATTAAACTGCACTGGGATGGTATCTCGTCTTATTTTAGTTTTAGTTTTTATGAACGTGTTAAAAGGGGCTTCCCGCTCTTTCTGCATCCACTCTGTAAAAAGTCTGGGACTTTGAGGCCTTCTAGATTACAAGTTTTAAGTTTTCATTTGGCCTGCAAAATAATTGATGCACTTTTTTTGGTTGTTGATGCTAGAGATACGATGAGTAAATCTATGTACACACTCAAATTGTACATCCAAAAGTACACCCAAATATTTCTCTCTTTTATCTCTACAATATTTTCTCTTTCCTCATCTACTACTATTTTACATTTTAGTGTCTTTTTTGGATGTACATTTTGGGTGTGTACATGCATACATATTATTTAGATACAATTATCAACTTTGGCAACTGGTCTATAGGCATTGGTTAATAGACAATCTTGCTTCAGATTAGTTTTGATCAAGTGCGGGTTCTTGCTGACTTGCACTTGGTCTTTAGTTGAACAATGCATATCACCTCATTGATTCTCCGCTTTGCTTTTTCCTGTTTAAGCTTTTTTCCACATGGAAAAGGTGTACCAGACAGTTTTGTACTCGGTGCAACTCAAAAGCAGATAGCCTCAGTAAGAGGCTTGCCCAGTGATCTTACTGTGACATTACCGCGCCAGCGTTTACTACTTGCTATCTTAGTGGTTCATCTTTTGACTTTCTCACACCACGGTTATTCAGCTGCTGGTCAAGGAATCAAGTAGTGTTAGATATCTAGATAAGAGGTGCTGCTGCTGCTGCTGCTGCTGGTTAAGGAATCGATTAGTGTTAGGTGTCGAGATAAAAGATTTAACTTCATAACTCATCAAGCATTGAAGAGTTAGATATATCTAAACAATTATTGTTTAGATATCTAGCATTTTCCTAGGGAATCGGCTTCATTTTCCTTGTTACAAAATTGATGACCTGCTCGAGTTTGCGGTACGCTAGTTAGTCATTCGGAGTCCACCTTCAGTTTAATGTAATGAGGGTGCATATACTTCAAATCTTTGCAAATTTTAAAACTAAATAATAAAGGCATCGAATCATATACCCAATAACAATTAATAAATTTCCCACTACCAATATCAGCCCTTACAAAAGTGTGAAGCCCCAACTCTTGATTTCAAGCCAAAGGTCATTGATCAACAGAAATACAAATTGGAAAAGGAGAGATTATTACAGACCACTGAGTTCCAGTTTGCTACTTTCTAAAGGAGGAAAAGAGATGGGAGCTAACAATTCTTCTGTCACTGCCTCAAATGGAGTAGATGGATTGTTGTTGCCAAACAAGTCTGCTCAGGTTATTTCAATCCATTCCTCAGCTAAATGGGAAAGCCACTTTGAAGCCTCCAAACCAACTACTAAACTGGTAACTCAATTAATTATGATACTACATAGTGCTTGCTAAAAACCTCTATATTACTTATAATCATCTCATTTGGATTTGAAGATGGTTATTGATTTCACAGCTGCTTGGTGTGGACCTTGCCGGACCATGGATCCTATCATTCGCGACTTTGCTGCTACTTACGTAGACGTAGAGTTCATACAGATTGATGTAGATGAGTTGGAAGTAAGCTCATTCACTTCCCTCCCTTTGTTTTGATCATATTCATTTCATTTCTCTCATCCTGATTTGATAATAATCAAATGTTACTAATACATGTTTTTGTTTGATTGAACTGAACATAGGATGTGGGCTCGGGAATATAGTGTGCAGGCAATGCCAACATTCATACTGATTAAGAGGGGAAAAGAAGTTGACAAGGTAGTCGGAGTCCAAAAGGAAGAGCTCCAGCAGAAGATTGATAAATACATGGCTTAATATACTATCAAATCAATAAGGGTGGCATGGTACGAGAAGCAGCAGGAGAAAACAGAAAATAACTCGGTGCAATAATCTTATTAGTTCAAAATAAGATACTTTGCTCATCCATGGGTTAATATACTACATGAAGTGAGATAATATACGAATTTGCAGAATTAAATAACCTTAAGTAGCATTTCTCTGTTTGTTAACAATTGGTTATTAAAGTGAGCGTTTGGTTCATTAACTCTCATCTTTTTTTAAAATAAACCGATTGTAACCTTTAATAAGAACTATTATGTTCACAAGAAAATTCCTTATCTGAAGATTACAAAATATTTGTTTACACGTTCCCGAAAGCATATAAAATTCATAGGTTATTACCACACAGCTTTTAATCCTATATGCCAGGGATAAGACTCTGTAACCCTGTCATATTAGCTGTTTCGTGTAGCCAGAGACCGGTACCTTATACGGATAAGAAGATCTACATGTTACTTCCAACATTGCTATAGAATCTGTACAATTATGCCAATTGAGATCTTAAACGACCATAAAAGTAAAGTGGTTTACTTGAAAGCAACCAAGGGCCGCGAGGAAGAGCCTGTGAGGTAGAGGACCCTGTAATCTAACTTTTGGGAAATGAAACTGATTGAGTTTCGAGTGCTTGTGCAGTTTGGACTTACCTGGTGCACATATTTTGTATGTGGACATTATGCTCAAAGGAATGCCAGATGCTTTAAGAGGTTAGAACTCTGGACACTCGATTTAGAACAAATAACCATGGCATAATTTTCATCCTTGCAACACATTCTCTCTGTTGTGCAAGAAAGTTCAGGTAATTCTTATACACAATAATTTCACAAATTGTGACTACCTCAAGCATATACGTAAAATATGTTGACCAGATTCACCTATCCAAAGTCTCAACAAGTTACAAGCAAATCTTAAACATCAATTAGGGGTAAAATTAGGAATTCAAGCAACATAAATCTGAACAACTAAAGAAATCCAAGGATATAGTAATCCACATGATCATCAAAAACAAATAAACATAAGAGATGTTTGTCTCATACATAATCCAGTAAAAAAAATTCTGCACTAATCACAGTTAAAAGCCTTAACGTTTAGATCATGCTACTGAAGAGTGAAGATTCAGATCAAAGGTAGAAGTTACTAACTGGCAGACAAAGCAAAAGTTAGAATCAGCTCTGTATCCATAGGGCAATACCAATAAATAGCTCCAGCACTCCTTCAAACTATCTTCCTAATATGCACAAAGTTCTTCTAATGACGGTGAACGTGTTATATACAGCATTGCACTTAACATAGTCAGAGTTAATGATAATCACAATCATCGAGTTCAAATCTGTACTAGTCATCAACTACCTCCCAGAACTCTTTTAAGATCAGATTTCTGTTCTGATGTGAGCCTCGATGGAAATTTGATATCAAACTTGATCCTTAAGTTCCCTCTTTTCCCAGGTTCCTTTGAGATGGGCATTCCTTCATTGGAGATAAACTCCTCATGACCCGGTTTCACAACATCTGTAATCGGGATCTTGAGATCCCTTCCATCCAAGGTTGTCAGTTTGATAGTCTTCCCAGTGAGAGCATCCAGGAGGGAGATTCTCTTATGAAGGATTAAGTCATTCCCATCTCTCTTAAAAACAGCATGAGGTTTCTCGTCTACTACGAATATAAGATCTCCAGGAGTAACACCAGGTTCTTGGTTACCTTTCTCAGGAAAGGTGATTTTTGTTCCCTTCTTCCAACCAGGTTTAATATGTATTGCTAAAATCTCCTCAACGGTAGTAAGCTTACTGCAAAAGTAACTCATGCATTAACCCCAACTGAAGATAAGAATCAAGATTAGAAGAAAGAATTTTATTTCACTTTTTGTTGATAAAAGAAGAAACTTTATTGATAATTTGAATGTCCTTCTTTCCATTGCATTCCTAAATGAGAATGCGATCAAACACCCTTTTTTTCCCAACATCTTATGGTACAGCATAATTTGTTGCAAATTCATGGCAATGAAAAGAAAATTTGAAGCTAATTTGCTCAAACTAGTCAATCCGCCTATATTAATTACTGTTAACAGAAGATCAATTGGAAAGAAACACAATCGATTAAGAAAAACAGAGCAAATAAAACACAAATATCAACTAAATTAATTACCCGGTGTTATCGAGAACAGTTCTAGAAATCTTCATTTTGCGTTTAGAGCCCTTGTAAAGCTCCTCCAGGCTACACGGCAACTTATTCTCCACCACTGCCGCCTTTCTGTTCTTATCATCACCAGTACAACTCGGATTCGAATTCTTCAACACGCTACTTTCCGATCCACCAAACAATTCCTCAAATATATCCGCAGCGTCACGTCGATTAAACATAAAAGCCGACGAATTACCGGTTCCGGTGGGAGACGGCGGAGGAAACAGTCCTGAATTCAAAGCATCTTCACCATACAGATCGTAGATCTGACGCCTTTGCGGATCGCTCAAAACATCGTAAGCTTCAGAGATCTGCTTGAATTTGGTTTCAGCTTCTTTCTTATTGTTTGTACTGTTCTTATCTGGATGCCATTTCATTGCTCGTTTCTTGTACGCTTTCTTCAAGTCTTCTTCACTCGCATCGCGCGCTACCTCCAAAACACTGTAGTAATCCAGCCCCATCTTCTCCCTCTCTGATCGCGGCTTATCCCGGCGAAATGGACGGTGGTTAAACGGAGGTGGGATATGTTTTGACAACGATACTGTCACGTGAATAATGTAAGAAGATGCGTTTGAGTATATTTTGGTGATCTGGCTGATTTTGATTGGCGGCAGTAATGTTTAAGTGACAGCTACGAGAGAGGTTGTCTGGAGCTAAAAGAAAAGGAAGTTGTGCGGTTGGAAACGTGCGAAGGAGTAATCGGTGGGTCTGACAGATTTTTTTCTTATTTGATTTTCTTTCTCCTATTTTTTAAATTAAAAGTAACGGTTACGGAATCTGTTTTTGCGTCGTTGGGTGGCAATTGGCCAATCGGTGTCTGTACGTAGTATGGGTCAACCTCGTGGGCTCTGATCCGTTGGGTTCATAATTTTGGGCCTAGATGAAAGTTATTTAATGTTGTTGATTGTTATCAATATGGGAGACGACGTAGTTTTGGTTATGACGTAATATCTCGAATGGAAACAGCTATCATAGAAATCTCATGATTTATTATGTCTATAAATTTTGTGACGGAATTAGGTTGCCCTAACGCGAAAGAATAAATTAGTGTAGGGTCTTTCTTAATTTTTTATGTATTTACCTACGGAATAAATTAGTATAAGACATTTCTTAGTTTTCTATGTATTTACGTACGGTCGTTGGTTACCATCGACAATTCGACATTATATTTAGCAAGACTTCAATGATAATATTTCAAGTTTTGAGCATGGTCCATAACTTAGAAATATTATTACCTTTTCAAAAAAAAACAGTTTTATTTCTTTTAACAATATTTCTGTTGGATTTGTTGTATGGAATCCCACGTGATGGGTTCCAATTGAAATTCACTAACATGCTCTCTTTTTTCATAAATGTGCACAGAAGTCTAAGCAGGGGTGGCTCAAGACAATATGAGGCCTAAAGCGATATTTATTTATTTTTGGATAATGCTAAAGCGATATTTTTAATGAGGCCTTCTATGTTTGGTACATTTTTTATTGACTTTTATGGTCAAATTGATCATTTTTTGAATAAATATAGCTTATTATTATTTAATATATATGTAAAAAGCCTATAAACATTATAAATTATATAAAATTTAGTACTAATCTCAATGTTTACTTTTTTAAAAATCTAAATATATATGTTTAATTGTTAATTTTAAAAATGGTCAATTTGACTACAAAAATCAATGGAGAACTTTTATTTTGGGACGGAAGGAGTATTAATAATTTTTATTTAAATGAGGCTTTTTTTTATACTGTTAATTTTTTTTTACTTATTTAATATTTGAATTGGATTATGGGCCCTAAAAAATTATTTAGCTTATATTTTATAAGACATTTTTATATGAATTATTTATGATGTTTAAAAAATTTGGGGCCTTCCTTGAAATGGGGCCTAAAGCGCAGGCTTTTTTATTTATTAAGTTGGGCCGGCCCTGAGTCTAAGCTAAATAAATTCTTGGGATATTGTCATGTGATATTCTCAGGTCAATCACATGTCGTCATCAGTATGCACATACTAAAATAACAGCATATGATTGACTTCAGATACCACGTGACAATATCATAGGAGTACTGAATAATTTCTCCAGCTAAATAGTTTTGTCTTGGCATGATTTATCATTTATAAACCTTTTAAAGAGGAATTAGACCTGAAATGGTACTGGAGAGGTTTGGTGTTTCCTTAGAGATAACTTTGTACTCCATCTATTCTAAATTTAGGGTTTTTTTTCTAGAATTGTTTCAAAATTTACCATTTATTTTTAAATAATAAAAGGTAAATAAATTCTTAACATGCTGGTACTTTTATTTCTAGTTAATTGAGTAAAATCACGCCGCTACTATTTCATTTCTAACCAATGTTACGAATAAGTTTGCAAAAATATATTTTTTCCCTTTAAAAAATCAGTCATTTAACAAATGCATATTTAATTTTGAATGCAGATAAAGTATTATTATATTATTATCATCAATTTAGTGTCTTTACAGGTGGTATGGAATACTCCAGTGTTCACTATTTGCCGTTTTACTGAACTCTGCGAGTTACCTTCACAATTCCATAACATGCATACAAACTTGAACAATAAGTTAATATGGGCCACTAGTAGCCAATGGATGAGATGTCAGAATATCTGGTGGAGATGTTCATATAATATAAATTCACAGAAATGTGGAATATCAGAATGTACAAGTCCTAACACAGTTGATGTCCATAACATAGGATTTAATCAAAAAGGGAAGCGAGGGGGTGAGATTCAAGTAGTCAATTTAAAAGGTGTTCAAAACCATATACACAAAATTCAGCTGCAAGTTTGAAAAAAACCCTAGAGAAGAAGATACAATACAACCAGAAGATAGAGGCCATGAAACCATTAAACAATCGGATGATAAAACGTAAAACGTTTAATAACAAAGTTGATTGTCCGAATTCCTCGAGAGAAAACATATAAATAGATACAGCTTCCTGCATAATGCCTTCTTTATCTTTCATTACTCAGAAGTTATCTACTCGTGCCATAGACAATAAAGCAGAGTAAGAGATGTAAGCCTCTCAAACTGATTTCTTTTTAACTTCTCCTGCTAGCGGCAAGGAGAAGAAGCCTGATGTAGAATGTACAGAACTTGAAGTTGTCTATTTGTTTAGTAATGCAATCCCAATGCAGCTTATAATGGTCTTCCAATTTTGGCGAAGTCTTTTGCCACTGATACAAAGGAGAACAATAAGAAAAAAGGTAAGCAAAAAGATTGCTGATTATCCACCAATATGTAGTGCTTAAATGCAAATTGAAAATGATTAAGTTGGGTGGCATATATATCACACTCCTCACTTGCAGCCCCTCTTGCACAGGCAGAGAAACTAAGGAGCATTATAATGCATAAACTAGATACTGTACAAAATGAAATAACATAATATGCAAAACAAAAGTGCTTTAAACCAAAGACCCTGCGGAACCAGAGGTTTGTTACTTAAGAATTACTAAAGAAGTTGAGGAATTACTTGCACAATCAGTTCATCTAAATTATTATTTAATCAGTATTAGTATCATAATATTGAACCTAAGTTTCTGATCTAGTGCTACGTTTGTATTGAAGGAATGAAAGAGGAGGGAATGAAATGATTTCAAGGTATTTCAAATGTATATTTGATTATTGGTGGTGGTGGGTGGTGTAATACAATGACAAAATTATCATATATCCATTCCATTAGAATGAATTTTATTCCACCACCTCTCATATGGATTAAAAAACAAGGAGATAGAATGAATTTTCATTTCACTAGAATGAATTATCCTCCAAAATGATCATCAAATATACTATTTTTTATTTTATTCCTTCCTTCATTCCATTTCCTCAATCCAAACGTAGCATGAGAGATTGACTTTGTAATAATGTCTAACCAGTAATGATCGATTGACTCTCTTCTCATGCACAGCACCACAAACATACATCACTGCATTCCCCCAATTAGTTCACTTCTAATTACTACTTTATACGTTAACCACTAACAATCTCCATCATTATTGTCAGATATATGCTTGTTTGTTCTGTAAGCATAACTCTTGTAAATGAACAAAATTGAATATACGAATTTACATTGGCATTGGCACCCAACGCAAGAGATCGATATGATAAATCGATAATGATCAACAACTAATTCCTTAATTCCCACCCTTCTGTACCAGACTATAAACTTATTAACTACATTACTGTAGTTGAGTCCCAAGATTGTAGTTTTTAACTCTTTTAAGTGCACCAACAATTTCTAGGAAGATAAACATACTTTCCCTTCTGGTGGACTATGGAAGTGGAGATGGCCTCTAAGCATGATAATTTGATGGATTGGCTGTCCTATCCAGAATTAAGATGTAACACCATTAAGATACTGCATATCAAGTAACCAAAACCATTTTCAAGCCAAAGTTTCTATCACTTAAATTTTCATTACTGGTGATTTTGCTACATTGGAATGACAGAGAATATGTAGCTGTAGGCTAATCAAGGTATTATGCTTGGACTATAACACACCTTAGTTGTGAAAACATATGCATTTAACATCAAATAATGAAGGAAAACAGAAGACTAATTTCAAATCAAAAGCTCACCTTTTGAAGAGGATTGAACTAAGACAACATTCATAGTCACATTATTGGGAGGAAGCTGCAATCTCAGCGGGTAAAGCTTCCCATTCAATGGGCTCCTGGAACACACGGTTAAATCGCTAAGGCCAGTCTCTTCCTCCAGCCTCTGAGTTAACTCATCAACCCCATTCCCCTTAAACGTAATCGAAAATCCCTCCACATCCTCATCTACATCCCCAAATTCATTTGCAATATGATAATATATAGTCCTCCCATTTTCCCTCTTTGGCGGGGAATTTACCAGCGAATCAGCTGACTGCAATCGACCAGAAAAAACACAGAAATTAGAAACGGGAAATTTGAAAACAGGATGCAAAATATGCTAATCAGAAAGTTAGGCCTACAATTAAGATACAAACCTCTTGTCTGGAAAAACTGGCAGGAGAACGAGTAGTAGGCGAGCTAGATTCGGAAGAGGCGAAAGAATCAGCAGGAGGAATCAACTTGGGCGGAGGCTTTCCCGCCGGCGAACTGACCACGATCTCCATGACATCAACTTGCCAAAAAATCCAATCCTGGGTGGCGGTCCGGTTAGGAATATCATGAGTCACGGAGTTTCTCCAAGGGGGAAGGCCGCCGTTGGCGCGGAGGAACTGGCTGTACCGAGTCCTGAGCTTCACCTGATTATGGCCATCTCGAATGGGTTCCCAGTCGAGCGAGGAATCGAGGCGGTGGGGGAGAGTCTGGAGGACTTTCCGTCCGGTCATGCCGAGGAGAAATGGCTGGTTGGAGGCGGTGAGGTACTTGCCGTAGCAGCTCTTTAAGCGGATTATACTGTTGTTGGTGGTGGTGTCGGGGACGAATTCGACGGTCCAATGGGCGTTCTTGGAGGAACCGTTGCGGTCTTGGGTGACGGATTCTTCGTCTTCGCCGGCGGTCAGATACTTGTCGTGGTGACTCCGGAGGCGGACTGCCTTGGCGTTGTGAAATAGATCCATTGCCGTATTTTGTTGAATTGGAATCGGAGGGGCGGTCTGCGGGTTTTTGAGAATCAATCAAAACGGAGGAATTATTACTTGGATATATATTTATATATATATATATATATATATATATATATATATATATATATATTTAATTCATTGGTTTCTTGTTTTGGTGAGGTGGTGTTTTGTGAGTATTCGACTTTTCCACTAAATTAAGTGTTAATAATGTAAACAAGTGGATGAAGATGAGTATCCGTTCGGACAAGAGTTATATTCTCTCTCCCCTCCTAATTTTATCCATCTAAGACTTATATATCAGACCCCTCTTCTAGACTCTCTCTGTAAATAAAGCTGGAGGATGAACTAAGAGAATTCTCCTCCTTAATACACTATGCCGATATGAGAGGATTTATGAGAGAGAGATTTTATCTCAATTAGCGCGTGTGTTAACGCGAGAATACTCTTACTTTTCAAACCAAAAAATCAAAGTTTCCTTGTATTATCTCATATTTTTACAAGTGACAGTACGCGCCACATTTGACAGACAGAAATATAGGGCATCACAGCGTGGTAGAAACTAATGGTCTTGATTAGTTGTGATAATCCAAGAGTTTTTGGCAGTGGGTTGGTTACACAGCACACGCACAAGTATCCACAAAGGAATCCGAGGATTCGGCGAGGTTAAGTTTTGTTTAGTTTATAGGAGAGTGTTAATTGTATTTGTATAGCCTACATTTTTCATTCAAAGTCAACAATATGCAAATCATCGCTATACTTTTCGTTAGGAATTGACTAAAAAATAGACCAAACGCTAATTTCGCCTAATCCGAATCCCCGGAGAATCTGGTGAGCTAATTTTTTTATTTTTTATTTTTGTTTGATATTGTTGACAAAAAAAAAATGTTAACTTAAAAAATAATTCAAGTAGAAAATTATGAAGAATATAAGAACAAATTCTAACATGTGATCTTAAATAATGATACAAAAAAATATTATGAATATATATATATATATATATATATATATATATATATATATATATATATATATATATATATATTACTTTTAATTTTTTTTTTACTCTCTTATCTTTAATATTGATATTATATACATTTATCAATTAATTAATCACAAGATTAGTTACATTTTAATATATATTACTACAAAATGTCTATAAAATTTTTGATTATTTTATTTTATTTATTAATAATATTAAATAATTATGTAAAAATTATGTGTCATAATTATAAATAATTAGAGTTAATATTTATTTCAAATTATGTGTTATATATATATATATATAAAATACTAAAATGACCTACGGATCTACCCGATCAGAACTGGCCACGGACTTGATTTTTTCAGCCCACAAAAAACTAAGTCATTTTAAGTCAATCCAACTCATCAATAACTAGGCCCGTTTGCCACTTCTAGTTAAGCCCAGTGTACATGGTATGTGACTCCATATAGTCATGACTTATACTTTGTAAAAAAACCGCATTTGTTAGAAGCTACGATGGCTTTTGTTTTATAGTGCTAATTATGAATAAGTATAAGTGTATAATATTAAATATAATATTTTAATTTTAATTATTAAAAGATAAGGATTGGTATAAAAATTTATGTCAAGTAATACTTTTTAATTATTAAGATATATATAATGTTTGAAATAGTGTTTAATTATATTGTGTGTAAAATTATCCTACAACTATTTTGTATATACTGAATAAAACATATTCTTATAAAACCTTAACAAAGACTCCTGTTCCTTTTTATTAGTCTTTTTAAATATAATTTTTTGTTCTTTTTATTTATTGTTTATAAATTTAAATAAATTATTAAACACTTAATTTTTTATATTATCCTCGTCATAACATAATGTTGATTGCTAAAGTATACCGCCAATTGCTCCCAACTTGCATGAAGAAGCTGATCAAAATACGTGTCTTATTATTATTGAAGACGCTGGCTGCCCCACAAAATGGACAAAATGGATCTGGTTGCTATGGAGTTGGCATGCCCAGACCATCGGTCGGTGGGAGGTCGGGCTGCTACACGTGAGGCGCGGGACAAATGAACGGTGCCAATCACGAGGGCCATAAAATTGAAAATTTTCTCCCCGCCCAATTTCTTTCCGATCGCGCCGTTCATTTGTTCCGCTCACCACGTGTCGTCGCCCGACCCCTCCCACCGACCGATGGTCGGTCGGTGCCAACTTCACAGTAGTCGAATCTGGACAAAACATTTCATCCTCTTCTCCTAGCTTCGATCCGATCGGGTCTCTAAGGAAAGTACTCCCCCGTTTTTTTTAAAAACAAAATAGAAAGTTTTTTTATATATATAAAATTTGTAAATTTTAAATATAATAAAATTTTAATTTATTAATAATCATACAATAATAAAATAATATTGTTATATTTAAAAATATTATATCATTTTATTCTTGGGTATCAATAAAACCCTATATAGAGTTACCAAATATAGAATTATCGTCAGCTATTAGCAGTATTTACCAAATCAACGAAATAATCATATTAAGAAAACATTATGATTCACTTTCTTCTAATCTTAATTTCAAGTTTTCTCAAATTACGAAAGATTGAGGAAAACATACCTTCTTTGTAGAGAACCGAGGGGAGTTAGTAGCAGAGTCCATGGTCACCGGCGACCCAAGGTCCTCCAAGCTGGAAAGTTCATCCGAAACAGAAGAAAAACTGGAAACCATCGACAAATAATCATTCAACGGCTCATTTTCCGGTACGTGCACAGCCTCCACAGCCCACAAAATCCAGTTTTTCGTAGAACCGGTATGAGGGCTATCATGGGTGACGGAGTTCCTCCACGGCGGCGTCCCTCCGTTCCCTCGTAAATAACCTCCACCAAAACCCCTAAGCTTCACCTGAAACCCGTCTCGTATCGGCTGCCACTCGATGGATGAGTCCTTCATGTTGTCCGGTATTGTTTGAAGTACCTTGTTTCCGGTCATGCCGAGTAGGAAAGGAGACATGGAGGCGGTGAGATAGTGGCCGTGACAGCTTTTGAGGCGGATAACGGTGGCGTTTGTATCAGCAAACTCGACCAGCCACCGTGCTTTACGTGATGAACCGTTACGGCTCTGCCGGACGGTTTCTTGGTCATCATTGGCCACTAGGTATTTGTCCAGGTGGCTCCTAAGCCTAACTGATGCTTTTTCGTTGAAGAACTCCATACTAATTATTTAGACAAAAATAATGATGAATTGGATGAATATAGTACCTAAAGGCCGAATTAATATTAGTATATAAAATTGGGGTATCTTGTAAGAAACAAGAGTTTAAGGTCAATTTATAATAATTTAAAATTTAAAACTGATATTAATTTGTTTAAATTTTAAAATAACAATAATAATGATTTTGTAATTAGTTTTAATTTTAACATTCTATGGTGTATCTTAGCGAACAAGGGTTGCTGACTAGCAGAAAAATAAGTAGACGGAGGAGGACCAAGATTAAGACTGAAATTGAATGGGTTAACCAAATGAAACTTCGAGGTTGCAACTTCCAAAATATCTACTACCCACGCGGATAAAAAATTATTCAGTGATCTGAAATACCGTGCATGATATTTAGGTCAATTATATTTTTATTTTAATTATGTTTTATTATTTGTAAATTTAAATTTATTAAAATGGAAAAATATGATGCCTCATATTGCTGAATAATTACTCCACGCGGATGCAAATATCCTTTGTTTATTAGTGAAATCGACAGCTACCTATCCGCAAATATGGTCACCGGCTCACCTCCATTAAATACTCCCATTAACAGTCTAGACCTTTAAAAATTAATTACCAAGTAGGGGTGAGCATGGTGCGATTTTGTGCTGTTTGAAACCTAAATCGCACATGAAACCGCTTAGGTGCAGTTTGACAAATTCAAAACCGCACATGAAACCGCTTGTGATTGGTGCGGTGCGGTTTTGAATCGTTTGCTGCGGTTTCGTTTGGTGCGGTTTCGGTTCCAAAACCAATTGAAATAATTAAATTTTATGTAATTTAAATTAACAATTTAGCATCACACAATATTAAATACTACTTTGATAATACACAATTTTACTTATAATATTTTGTCTAAACAAAAACAAAATAGAATCTAAAAACATGAATAATGATTTATCTTTATATATAAAAATTCTAAATAGAGATAATTACAATTTGCGATAATTCTAAATATTTGTACTTCTTGATATGCTTCATTTAATAGTGCATGGTGCGGTGCGGTTTCTTAGATGCGGTTTTGCTCAGAAACCAAACCCAAACCGCATTTGCGGTTTTTCAACTCCCTAAAACCGCCACATACGCCGAAACCGTTTGTGCGGTTTTAATTGGTGCGGTTTATGCGGTTTTTGGTGCGGTTTCGGAGGCAATTCGATTTCTTGCTCACCCTTACTACCAAGTAGATCTTTTATCTGACCAGCTCTCATAAATGGCAACATAAGATATTATTATGGTCTATTTTTTGATTTTCCTTTATTTATTTAAGCGAAATTGTATTTATTTATTCATTCAATTCTAAATTATAAAATTAATATTGATTTTTAAAAAGTTAATTTTAAATATTTTTAACCCAAAATTAAGATAAATTTATTTAGTTTACGTCAATATAATTATAAATATTATAAATTAACTAAAAAGTACTATTAATTATAAGATTTATTGTTTTCAAAATTTAAATAAATTATATTAATTTTAAAATTAAAAATATCTCAAATTAATTTTTATAAAATTAATAATAATCTTATAATTCAAAACAAAACGAAAGAAGTATTACATAGATTATTTTTATTCTATAATTTTGTATGAGTCTATTGAAAATTGACAACGAATAATAATTAATTTTAGCAAAAGGATTATATTAATATGACACTAAATATATGTAAAAATTATTTTTATTATTTTATACATAAAAATTAAACAAAAATAATTGATTTCAATAATATTTTTATTATTTTAAATGTAAAAATTAAACAAAAATATACTCTTAATTTTAAATTACCTTTTTAGTTGAAATGTAAGGGGTTTGACCGTTTGAGTCAATGCATTAGCTGCTGCGCATGGGGCTTCCTCCTCCCCACACGGCCAAGGTGTACAATATCTAGAAGCTGGACGACCGAAATCCTATATTCAAACGTATGTCGGCTAAATCGGGTTAAGACTGCTGATGACTGTGCTGGCGTGCACGAGCAGTCGAAACTCGAAATTAAACAGGCTCCAACTCGATTTATTGATTACAGTCCTGTTATATATTCCATCCTTTTCATTATATTATATGATATTTAAGATATAATCACATATATTAATTTTTTTATTAATATTAATATTAAATAATTAATATTAATTTAGAATTTTATTATTATCCATTAATTAATTAATTATTTTTTCTCTTTTCTCTCTCAATTATTCTATCTTGATGAAATATTTTAGAGCAAAATAAGAAATGATTATATTTTTTTCTCCTAAATATATGTAAAACGTTTTATATTATGAAGAATTTTATTTTTTTTAAAATGACATATATAGTAAAAAAATATAATAATAAATTTATGTCAATAAAAAAATATTAATTTTTATAGATAATAAAAATTAAATAAGAAATCATCCACTATTACTTTATTTTATCTTTAAATTAAGTCAATATTCAACTTTATTATAAAATTTATTGACATGTATATCATTCATTTCTCATTGATTACATAAGAGTAGCGATGCGTAAATGCTTGGGGCGTGAAACATGGCTTAGATTGGTCTGGGTTTGACTAGAAAAAAATTTGGTCCAGTCAAGACCCGGCTTAAGACCGGATTAAATTTTTTATAATAAAATTTATATATATTTTTATTACGATATTTATAGCGATATTTTTTAAGGTATATAATGACGGTTTGTTCCATTGCCGTAGTCCTATTTTATAATTACGGAATAAATTATCGTTATAAACTCTAAAAACCGTCGTTATAAGTCTCATAATAAAAATATAAAAAAAAATTGTTATAAAAAATTTGAAGCCGCCTAACACTTCACAAAGGCTACAAATTTTATCCAACTATCAGGTTTGACCTGGCATGAAGAAAGCCTAGGTCCGACATGTAATTTATATTTTGGTACATTAAAATGCAAAAATAATTGATATGAATTGCTACATTATTTTGGGGTTAATTAGAAATATATATATATATACACAATGGCATATGCAATAAATATTAAGTAAAATATTTTTTTTAATATTCTAGTGCTATAAATGCATGCATCTCATATTATATAAATATATACTTATGCTTCATAAAGTGTGGAATCGTAATTATTATTAGAAAGTCCAACAAAAATGAAAATTTATACTATAATATAATAATGGTAATATTCCAACAATAAATGAAAAGAAAAGTAGTACATTTGTCATGTATAAAAGAAATTGCTTTCTATTTCTTCGGAAAGAATTTTATTATTTGACAAAATCTCAAGAACACGGTATT
Organism: Hedera helix; assembly: GCA_947179155.2. Lineage (NCBI taxonomy): Eukaryota > Viridiplantae > Streptophyta > Magnoliopsida > Apiales > Araliaceae > Hedera > Hedera helix. Next base: position 6,345,651 of record OX359275.1, on the reverse strand, counting down.
CTAAGAACCAAAACCATCTCTACCTTCAAAAATACGAAAACCACATGTTCCTAGAAACAACCTGATCTTTTACTTTCTCTCTCTAGACATCTAAATTACTACTTTTATCAAAAATAATATGATGTTGTTACCTAGCTATACTATAAATCCAGTCACATCAAAATGGTTTATTTAATTAAAATTCTACATATTTATGTTTTTCTCTATTATCACAAATGTCTCTTAAATGTAAGAGTTGGAGTAAAAAGTTGAACAAATTGAGGTCAATGATGGTAAGATAATCATCGGCGAGAGAAGAAGATGGTGAACAACGACTTGATGTGCTCTTTTTTTTTCTTTCTTTTTTATAGATCTTATACTAGTTATCAATCAGCTCAAAATTGTGACACCGAGTTTGAACGAGTCTTAAAAAACACCAATTCAAAGAGCCTAACCAACTCTTTTAATCGGCCGATTCTTAGTTTAACCGCTTCGAAGCCGAATTTCATAACATTGGTTATATTAACTATAAAATCAAAGACTTACATGTGAGTTTGCAATTATATTTAACAAACTAGGTTTTTCTTAATTTGTTATTTGATTATTTTTATCTAGTACTTCCTCCGTCCCAAATTAAATATCTAGTTTTAATTTTTTAAGTCAAATTGACATTTTTTAGAATTAATAATGCAGAATATATAAACATATTTTAAAATTATAAAAATTGGGATTGATAGTAAATTGTATATACTTTTTTTTTGTTATAATTTTTTCACCTATATTTTGTAAAAAATAGTACAAAAATTAGTTTTAAAATTGGTCAATTTGACTTTAAAAAGTCAGAATTGAGAATTTAATTTGGGAGGGAGAGAGTAATATATTAGTTTTAACTTTAAATTAATAAATCAATAAAATTTAGAGTCTGTATTTTTATTATTTTATATGAACGAAGTTTAAAATTTCCACTTTCATAATTTTTATCTTTTATGGTTTTTAGTTTTATATTTTTATTATTAGTATTATAAAATTAGAAATTGTTAAAAAAATAAATAAATAAAAAAGGGAGGCCTGACCTGGGTTTGGATTGGGCTCGGCTTGGCGTGGTCAACAAACCTTAAACAAACATTGATTTTATAACAAATGTTTGGCCTATGTTGGGCTGCTTAAAAACGACTTGAGCCTAGCCTGATAAATGATCAAGGCCTGAAAACTTAGACTAGGCCGAAACCAAAAGTCTGCTTGTGCATGCTTATAACTAAGCCGAGTGCTTCATGATTGTAATAATTAATTCATGGTGATAGTAAGGGGGATATAATAAACACCAATCCGTTTTAAATTTAGATAAATTTCACAAAAAAGAAGAAGAAGAAAAATTTATATTTTAGAACGGTGGGATAAAATTAAGCAAAATACTTTTATACCATTGCTCAAAAAGAGAACATAATGGCTACAATCGTTTGACGGAAAATATTAGTAAAAATCCTTTTCTCTCTTCAAATTTTAAATGTTAGTATTAATTTTTCTTTTCTTTTCTGAGAACCTAGTATTAGTTGATATATAGTGTGACATTGAACATGTATAAGGGGCATCCGGTCTTCCATACTCCATAACTACAAAAAAAAGTTGGTGAAACTTAATTACACCAAAAAATAAGGCATATATTGACACTGCCAATTAAAATATATCTGGAAATGACATTTTGATAAGGTCACCTCCTAGTAAGCAAGAACTAAGGCACATGATAGAACAACGACAAACAAAAGAGTGATAATCTTAAATCCAAAATGATTGATTGTTACAACTAGTGTTACAAGGCATATATAGTGTTACAACTAGTTTGAAGAAGTTTTAGCCCTGCCCCGAACCATCTTAATGAGGTCTGTGAGCTTCCAAGTCTCTGGCATAACATCTTTAACAGCATCATTTAAAATAAACCGTTTGGCCCAACCAAAGAGACCCGGGTTTATAGTTCCGTCAATCAACTTGACGCCACTCGTTTTCTCTATAGCCTTTATCCACCCCAAGAAACATCCTAGAGCAATATCAACGTACCCAATACTTTCCCCACCAAAGTACCCCTTCCCTTTGCCACATTCCACAAATGCCTCCTCCAAAACCACCATACATTCATCCAATCGGCCCATCACTTCCGTTTCTCGCGCCTCGTCCTCGGCATCTTGTGCGGATTTTAGCTCTCTCATAAGCGGAATCCACTACAAGAAAATTTGATTTCAGAGTGACAATAAAATTTTTTGAAATATTACGTACTTTGCATATTATAATTCGAATTTGATAAATAACTAAAATTTATATATATGTATGGAAATCAATTTATTAACAACATTGTAAAAATAAAATTATTCTTATAACAGATCTCAACCGTTTAGACTGAGATCTAACGGTTTAAATAGTTATCGTCCGCAGTATAATATCTAAGTATCGCAATATTATACTGCGGACGAGGGATAGTGTCCAAAATGTACCCATCATGCATGTAATACACTCACCGTCCGTATTATTATACTGCGGACGGTGCTAACGTCTAGGTGAAACACGCATGTTTTAGTATAAATATATGTTAGGGCATGAATTCATACTTTCGTTCAAGTGTTGCATTTTTCATAGATCTCGAACAGAGTAGTTGTATTTAATGCTATTTAATTTTCTATTTGTTCTTGTACATTCTAATTATTACTGATTCAAGTTGTCTGGACTGATGAGAAAAAATATTTTCAAAACAATTGGAAGGAAATACTAAGGTATGTTGTCTCCCATGACCATACATGTTTTTCACTCATCCCAGATAACGTAAATATACAACAAGAATAAGCAGGTAGAATGAAAAATTAATAATCTTAAATATAAAACTCATTTCGTCATCTCGTTTTGACAGTACCAATTTGAGTTGTTCGACTTAAGGATATTAAGTTTTCTTCTTCTTCTTGTGTAATATTCTTACTAATTAATGTTTGTCCACCATCCCAAATAATATGAATTGACAGCTATCAGTTGATGCTTGCATGCATTAGCAAGCGGCAGGAGATGCCTGCCGATACCTAAAACTAGAAGAAGTAAAAACTGATTTTTTCCGCCGACATTCCTCCCAGTGATAAGAGAAAAAAGCTTTCATTTTAGACTGTTAAATTTACTTATGGAGGGCATAAGATACATTTATTGGGATAATGTTCATAACAACCATTTGTTATGAATTATTCCTATATATATATATATATATACATACATACCTTCTCCTCTACATAGGCTGCCCAAAAGCGAGCTACAGCACGATTGTATGGATCAGAGGGGAGAATGGATGGGCCATTAGTCCAGGCCTCGTCGATATACTGGACGATGTTAAGAGATTCGCAGATGGACTTATCAGCATGGATTAGAACAGGGATTTTCTTGTGAACTGGGTTGTGTGTAAGGAGGAGATCACTTTTGGAACTCAGAGCCTCTTCCACATACTCATAGTCAATGGATTTGAGATTGAGAGCGATTTGAACACGACAGAGAAATGCGCTTGGCCAGGTACCCAGAACCTTCACATCACTTGCAGACACAGCCATGATAGTTGATACTACTACTAGCCGGTGGTTACAAGTTTAATGAAATTATGATGTATGCGGTGATTTATGAGACTGCCAAGGTGTCAACTTAAATAAAATAAAAAAAAAGAAGGTGCAAATAACTACTCCTACACGTTAAATTTTATTTAATTATGTCATCATCAATCTCGATATATTCTACCAACCAAAATGATATTATACTACATTAATATGATAATCATATGACACATGGAATTATAGCCAGAGTCAAGAATTTAAATTGAGTTGAGTTGATCAAGACTATTCTAACTTAAGATCACTTTAAGCTGAGCTGACCAAAGTTATTCTAACTTAGGACTACTTAATTATATAATATATTTAATAAATAAATAAAAATTATGATTGAAATAATCCTCAACACAAAAATAAGTCACGCTACCAATCGAAATCTTTTTGAGTAAGTCAATGATACCCCTCCCTGGTAAGAACTAATGCTACTTTTGGTTTGAAATAATGAAATTGATTAATGAAATGGAATAAAAAATGAAATAATTTTTTTTTTTAATTTTTGACTTTAATGAGTCATCTCATATTCTCTCTTAAGAAATAAAATTTATGAATTTAACATAACTAAAAATGATTCATTTTATTTTAACGGAACACAATTTTTTTTACTCTATGAAAATGAATCATTTTATTTTCATAGTTATTCTTACAATGCAAACGTAACACAGGATCCAAGGCACAAGGCACGTGGTCATTACACTGCTAGCTAGATTTAAGAAAAAACATAAAGTAAAACGTCAATTACCAAAAAAAAACAATAAAAAAAAAAAAAAATGATAAACCAATCTACTAATCTCGCATCAGTGCGCGAATATAAAACAAACTAATTCATATTCATGTTACAACTAGTTTGAAGAAGCTTTAGCCCTGGCTTGAATCATCTTAAGGAGTTCCACGAGCTTCCCAGTTTCTGGCATAACATCTTTAACAGCATCAGTCAAACTAAACCGTTGAGCCCATCCAAATAGGGCCGGGGTTTTGGTCTCGTCGACCAACTTGATGCCGCTCACTGTTTCCATAGCCTTTAGCCAGCCCAAGGAACTTCCTAGAGCAATATCAAGGTAACCAATACTATCCCCGCCAAAATAGCCCTTCCCTTTGCTACATTTCACAAATGCTTCCTCCAAAAGAACCATACCTTCAATCACTCGCTCTTTCAATGCTGTCTTTTCCTCCTCGTCTTGTGCGGATCTTAGCTCAGTCACTACCGGAAACAACTGCAAGAATTTGATTACACCATTTAATATCCGGTGCCAGATGTGACATAACAGTTTCGAAATTTTATTAAATTACGATCAGTTGCGAATCAAAATAAATGGGTAGGACAATATAAAAAATAAAAATAAATTAACCTTGTGAAATAAATGTACCTTATCATCAATATAGGCTGCCCAAAAGCGAGCTATAGCACGATCATAGGGATCAGAAGGGAGAATGGATGGGCCATTAGTCCAAGCCTCGTCAATGTACTGGACAATGATAAGAGACTCGCAAATAGACTTATCGGCATGGATTAGAACAGGGACTTTCTTATGAACCGGGTTGTATTTAAGGAGGAGATCACTTTTCGAACTGATCAGAGTCTCTTCAACATACTCATAGTCGATGGATTTTGCATTAAGGGCGATTTGAACCCGAAGAACGAATGGGCTATACCACGTACCCAGAACCTTAACACCACTTTCAGGCATGATTATCAAAAGATGCTATATTCAATTAATTAATTACTAGGATATGGAGTTGAATTGATGACGAAAATAGCTTGCAAGTCTCACTATATATACATGGAAGTGCACTATGTGATAGTACTTGCACAAGTTTAAGAAATTGTGATGTATGCGGTGATGTATAAGACCGCATTCATTCGGTGTGAAATTAAGAACCGGAAATGTGTGAATGCACGGGTGACCAGCTAGCTAATTCACGCACCCCAAAGTACCACTACAAATATTTTAAATTTTGTTATATAATCGGCAACTGCTAAGATCCTTCTAGAAGTAAACAAAAAGAAATGAAAAGAATCACTAAAGATGCCCAAGGGGGATGATAAATTAATGAGTTGATCACATGGGCAATTAACTAGTCGAGAATTTTCATGCTCCTTCCCCTTTTTTAACAAATCATCCAAACTTGAGAATTCCGCAGTGAGGGAGATGGTAGTATAAGAATGTATTATGGAAATCTGTTATGAGGATAAATTTCTTTTGTCGATTATACATATAAGACGGTTCAAAAGTATACATCCTTAAGTAGCATATCTTTATCAAAATGGCGTCGCTTCGAAAATTCTTTGATAGCATTTTCGTAAATAAAAGAAAAACAAGTAGGTCTGCAGAATTTCACATCATGTCACATCTTCTTTTAATGTTATTTTTAAAAAAAATTCTTCAAAATGACGTCGTTTTGATAAAAGTGTGTTATTTAAGAGATATATACTATTTAAGAGGTATGCTTAAATCTGTCCTGTATATATATGTATATATGTGGCTATATAAATTTATAACGGTAACTTATCATATTACATATCTTTTTTAAGTACGTACTAAGCGAACAGTTAACTGTAAATCATTGTATCAGGCATGACCTTCTTAGATGGTTACTAATACAAGTCTTGTACACACTAGGATTGATTTTTTTTTATTAGAATTATTAATTTTTAGTAGTCACACAACCATGATTGAAATTCTTATGTTTATCATTCTAAAGCAAATTAAAGCCCAACCAAATTGATGCTGTAAGATAACAGACGCCTCTTTTAACTGTCATCTAAAACAGCTCAGACAGTCGTAATGTCATGAATTGGGCCATTATATATTTTCATGCTATTGAGTTAGTTATTGTCGCTTTTTCAATCTATATTTAGTTAGTAATTGGGACAATTGGATGACTGATTTTAATTCTTACACAAGTAGTAATTTTTAGGCAAAAAGCAGACAAGCTCAATAATAGAAGTAGCAGACCGCAACATACATAGATTAATTATGAATCAATATCCATATTTATTCTCAAAAGACAATTTAAACATCCAGTTATAGAACAAAGAAGCTTGTCCTGTCCCTCTATATTTCCCATCAGCATTGGGCTCTGCTTTTGGCCATGAGCACCTTTGAAAACTCAAAGAGCTTATCAGTTTCAGGCATAACTTCCTTGACAGCAGCATGAGAGCAGAAACTCTGAGCCCACCTGAACAAATTAGGAGTGTTGGCCTCATCAAGCAGTTGGACATTGTTGACCTTCTCACTAACTCTCATCCACCCAAGAAAACATCCCAATGCAATGTCAAGGTACCCAATTCTCTCTCCTCCAAAGAAGGTTTTGCCTTTGCTGCATTTGGTAAAAGCATCTTCCAACACCACCAATCCTTCCTTAACTTGCACTATAGCTTTCTTTGTTTCCTCCCCCTGAGTTCTTGCTACCCCACTCATGGCTGGAAACCACTGCACCAACATTTATTTTGAAATCAACACAATTTTCATGTAGATCAATACTCATTCTGGCCCATAAAAAGAATTTCATTTACAAAACTTGCCATATTTTCCTTTTTTAGTTTATAATGATGACATTAATAATATAATTATAAACTAAAGGTGATAGTCTAATGGTAAGACTTCTTTTTTTTACTATGCAAGGTCGAGTTCAAATTTACTTCTCAACAAAAAGTCAAAATCAACAGATCTTACGAAGATTGAAAGTAAGTTTTTCCTAAGTTTCTCTTAGACCTTAATGACCCCGAGGGTCTCCCTAAACCTCTAAGATAAAATGCATCTTAAAATTGAATTTTGTTGTTCCTTCAATATAAAAATACCAGGAAGAATAAATAAATTTAAATCAAATCTTACAAATATTGAAAGTAAGTTTTTCCTAAGTTTCTATTAGACCTTCATGGCCCCTCTCCAAGCTCTCCCTAAGCCTCTAAGATGAAATGTATCTTAAAATTGAATTTTGTTTGTTCCTTCGATATAAAAATACTAGGAAGAAATAAATAAATTTAAATCAATAAAATATACAAATAAACTAATATGAACTGATACAACCAAAATAACCGAAATAACATGGTACTAAGCTGAGCCATGGAAAAAACACTTTCTTTAACGTGATTCACGTTATCGAGGAGAGATCACTACTCGATCCAGTGTAGCGAGTCACTAGCATGTCATCTTCAGAATACAACGCTCCACCATCCACATTGTTACTCTAAAGGAATACTACATAACTCAGAGAGTCCAAAATTCCATGAACACCATACCATTTTTTGCCCAAATTACATACAATAACGCAATATATTTACATATTTCTTTTTATCATCTTCTTTCACATATATATATATATATATATATATATGTGTGTGTGTGTGTGTGTGTGTGTGTGTGTGTGTGTGTGTGTAATAACACATTGCTTTTTTTATTTCTACTTGTTAACCAGCCAAAAAATATATAACACTTTGTGCAACGTTAAGTACCATAATAATATGGAGTAATGTTTAAAATGTAACTGATCATGATTCATTGCTCTTAATGCAAATTGCCAACCAATTCATTATACTAATAATACAATATTAATAATACACATAATTAATAATATAATATTAAAATAATTCCAACAAATTGTAATAGAATAGGTTCTAAAATAGTAGAATTGTAACTTTAAGAACTTTGACTTTATTTTTAGAGAAAGGTAGTGTGACACCAGTATTATTTTAACTCAAATGAAGGCTACAAAAATTGGACCAATACCGCTGCTTATTAGTGAAGAACTTTTAGATAAATAGGACTAATATGAGTAAAAAGAAACTAGAAAAAAGATGGAATTGGGCAAACCTTTTCATCAATGTAAGCTGCCCAAAAACGTCCCATTGCACGATCATATGGGTCAGAAGGAAGAATCGAAGGACCTGAAGTCCAGACCTCATCAATGTACTGGACGATGATAAGCGATTCACAAATGGGTCTATCCCCATGGATAAGAACAGGCATCTTTTTGTGAACAGGATTGGATTTGAGAAGAAGCTCACTCTTTGAACCGAATTTCTCTTGAAGGAAATCATAATCAACGGACTTGATATTTAGAGCGATTCTAGCCCGCATCACAAATGGGCTTGGCCATCCACCCAAAACTTTCACCTCCTTTGATGTCATGATGATCACACTCTCTTCTCTACTGAAGAAATAATATATATGATTATAATTCTTACAAGTGTTTGTGTTATTGTAGGTGGGTTGAGAGTAGAAGAAATATATAGAGGGGAAGCAAGAACCAAATATCAAAGAGGGGTTGGGGCACGTTTGCTTTCATAAATTTGTGGTAGATAGATATTATTATGCATTTAAGACGTTGTAGCTGAATTATGTGGTTGAGGGTTCAAATAGTCCCCCCCTCTAAGAGAAAGAAAGTGTTTGCCTTGTTATTCCTCCTTACAAATGTAAATTGCCAAGTTTTGTGGTCCACTACAGTGGAACCTCTTCAAATAACAATTTAGAAAAGTAATGATTCTTAATAGGAGTTTAAACAGATATAGACGAATTCGGATACAGTAATATCCCTATTCGTATCAGAAAAATTAATTCGTTATTCGTATCCGTATCCGATATTCGCCGGATTTTAAAAATGTTATCCATATTCGATATTTGAAATAATATCCGAATACAGATAATATCCGTTTCCATTTTTTTTCCGAATAAACAAATTATTCGAATATTTGGGTATCCGGATTCGTTTATCAGTTATCTAATATAAAATTCATTCAAATTATTTACAAAAAATAAAGAAAAAATTTGAATAATTATTCATAACCAATCATAATTTAAAGTTTAAACCATACATATTAATGAATGAATGTTAATTTATTTATTTTTAATAAATACAATAATCAATGCTCTAAATTATAGTTCAAATAAGTTTTCATTATTTTTGAAATCTTAAATTCAAAATGAATGCTATACTTATTAATGTTTAGATGTCCATTTTATGTGTTAATTTGGATTAATACTGTAGCGTGTATGAATATTTATAATCTATAATTATAACATTTAAATGATATTTATAACATTTATAACACTTGTTAAATGATGCATTTTAGATATATTGTAACACTATATATGTGACGACCCCAAATTCGGGTTCCATAACATCGGGTTTGGTTTTCGCTGTACAATACTGAATACCCATTAAATACATAATTTGCATCTAAACTTAGCGGAATAATACATAAAGATTCCTTACAAAAAGGTTACAATCCCAAGGTCTATCAACCATAACATAAACAGTTTCTATCTTAAGGAATTACAAAAGATTTACCAACAGTAATTACATATTAAACAGTTAATTAACATGCATAAATTAAGCTCTGGCTTTTCCTTTTCCCTTGTCCTTCTTGAAGCATTCAGGTCTAGCTGAAAATGGTTCATGATATAGCAAGTGTGAGCAACTAGTTTGCTCAGCAAGTTTAAGAATAATCATAGAGATTTAATATATCATGAATGAATGGAAATAACATCAAGTGTTTCAACAATAGATATAACAATTGTGAAAGAAACAAGACTCAAATTTCATTGAACAAGAATATTTGAATCTTAAAATGCTGAGTGGTCACCAAGGACCCTGAATTAACGAGGGTATAATAGAGTTTTTTCTGACCCTTTCAGTAGTTTGGTTTTCAAGGGGATCAGCCTATTCAACCCGCTGTATATGCATTACATTTAGTCATCTGGCGCCAAAGTCGGTTTCCCGACATAAAATCCCCTTATTTAGGGTTGTTCAATTCTCAGACTTAATATAAGAATCCGCACCAAACAATGGTTTGGATAAGCTTTTTAAAGTATTCAAGTTATTGAATTTATAAACGCAATGTCTAGCTGAACAATTAGCTTTAGACATTTTTAATACAGTTCATGAATCAAGAATTATTAAGCTTCAAATGCACTAAGTGCGATTTTATAAATAATATGGATGTGGAATAATTTTAAATAATTAAACCACTTCAAGCTTTGACAATAAAATACAATTATAGAAACTTGTTCAACAATAATTGAGTAGGGTTAGAGAACTTGCCTCGTACGTAGTCTACTGCTAATCAATTCAATTTAATTTTCTTTGAGTAGATCTAACAATTAATCAAGTTGATCTTTAAATTAGTATCATATATACATTCATATGATAATCTCTATACTTCTTACACCTCTAACACTTAACCAAATAATCATGTAGTTAAAGGTATATAAACACTTAGGAAATATTATCATCACTTGATGATATTTCAATCACATAAAACCTATATTAAATATTTAATATAGATTACACACTTATTTAATATTATTAACAATTTAATAATATTTTATTAGTCTTTGAATATTATTAATCATTTAATAATATTTTATTAAGTATCTAATATTATTAATCATTTAATAATATTTTAATAATTATCTAATATTATTAACTATTTAATAATATTTTATTAATTATCTAATATTATTAATCATTTAATACTATTTTGTTCATTTATTAATATTATTAATTATTTAATAATATTTAATTCATTTACTTATATTATTAATCCAAATTCTTCTTTAATTATTATTTAATATCAACCAAATAATAATCTATTAATTATTACCCTTATTTATTATTTAATATTAATTAAATAATAAATAATTATTTTATTAACTTTATTCAACAATTAAGTAACCATTGATGAACCTATTTGCTTTATTTATTATTAATTAATAAATAATTACTTTAATTTCTTCAATAAATTATTCTTAATTCCTTTTATTTATTATTAGATAATAAATAATTAATTTCTTTTAATTCCCTTTATTCTTTATTTAATAACAATTAGACAATAACTAATTAATCATTGTTAATTATTATTTTATTTAAATAATAATTAATATCCTTAAATATTATTTATTATTTAAAATTTATTTAAATAATAAATAATTATTTTATTTGGGTCCCATATTAATTATATTAATATTTAAAACATTACCCGACCCATTTAATTAATCAAAATCGACCCGAACCGAAATCATTTCCGACACGACCCGACCCAACCCAGGCCATGTCAGCTGACCTAGGTGCTCACACAAGCTCCTAGGCGCTCAAGATGGCGCCTGGAGTGCTGAGTTAGGCGCCTAGGCGCCCTGGTCCAAGAATTTTAGGCAGAAAGTTTGCTAACTTGTGTCCTGTTTTGTGATTTTTACCTCCTTTGTTCAAACTTGCATAAAATAAAATCTACAAATCCAAATGACCTCAAATTGGTCTTGTTGGATTTGTATCTTCTTGAACTACAATATTACAACATTGAAATACATTTTTGGATATGTATAGATCACAAAAAATGGGCTCAAAGTGGACTGTTGTGCATTAGGGTTTTAAAATGACATGTTTTGCGGTAAAAGCCATAACTTCTTCATTTTTCCATATTTTTGAAAGCTTCAAGTTGGGTTTCCTTTAAAACTCATATATGTAACTTTCTAGTCATAAAAATCCATTTTCCAACTTGTACATTTCAAGCTACAACATAAAACATAACATGCTTGACTAGGGTTTTACCGGTAAAGGTTAATATGGATTGTTCTTCCATTTTTATGCAATCAACACATACCAAAACATGTATTAAACATATAAAATCATGAATATACCAATATAACATAGTTTTAGACTTCTAGAATATCAAAAAAAGTTTTGATCGGTTAAAAATATATTTTTGACCATATAAAACATATATAGACTATAAAATGAACTAAGGAAGAGTTGGAACACTTTTAAACCTCTTGGACTTGTGTGCTCTTCTCCATCTCCTTCCAAAGTAAGTTATGAGACTATAGGTCATGCACCAAGCTCTTCTTCTAGCAATATCCTCCACACTCAAAGTGTTTTTCTCTCAACTATCACTATAACTCTTCCTTTTCTCTCTAGGATTTCTAGGAAATGAAATGACCAACCTATTAAAGCTTGGTGGAGGTCTTATTTATAGGACTTTGGTAACCCTTCATTAACTCCCTAATCAAGAGGCTAATTGTGTAAGACCCCGAATTTTATGAAATATAACATTTAATTTTTCTTCATATATATATATTTTTTTCTCCTAAAACAGTAAGTGGTTAAATTGACGAAATTGAAAGTTAAGGATGTTATGTGCAAATTTTATTTTGTCGGACAATATTTGTTTTGTCGGGGAATATTCGTTTTGTCGGGGAATATTCGGGCCGTACGACGGCGCCGAAATAACTAATTATTGGTGGACCCCACAACGGAATATTTGTCGGATATAGAAAACGACATAAGTAACCTTTTTAAATAAAAATAGTCAACTGAACTGTTAAAATACCAGTGATAAAAGAATAGTAGCATACGGTAGTTTATGGTATTTTCTGTAGCACACGGTACTCTACAGTAGCACACGGTATTGTACTGTGTCTCATATTATTGGTCTGATAATTGACACCGTAACTTTTACGCATCATTTCATCGATAATTGTTACTGCATAATATTTTACGTTATCAATTCAATAATTGTGGTTACACAGTATTTTGCATTATTGATTCAATAATTGTCATTACACTGTATTTTATATCATTGAGTCAATAATTGTTGCTACACTGTTTTTAAAATTATTGAACCTAATAATTGTCACAGTAGCAAATACACTGTAATTTATATTATTAAATTATTAATAATCTGTAATGTGTTTATTACATTATTGTTGAATTATTGTTATAACAGTATTTTAATTAATATGCAAGACCCATAGGAAGAAAAATAAATATTAAAAAAAAATAAAAAAATAATTTATTATTTTTCTAAATAGTAACATGTGGACCCTATGTGGGGGCCACATGTGAATTAGCATGTGAAATGTGTTGGCTGGAGAAGTTTGAAATATGCAGCAAGGCTGCTGCCGCCTGCTGCTGAATTTGAAATATGCAGCAAGGCGTGCGTAGCCAGTCACCTACCAACCCGCATAGTAACCTCTTTTCTCCTATAAATAGCTTGCTCAGCTGAATAGAAAAATCACACTTAAAACATAAAATTTTTCTATAAGAATTTTATGAGTTTTCTCTGAGAATAGTAAGCTTATTTTGAGTGTTTGAAAGCCAAAAGGAGTGCAAGAATTTTTCAAATAAGTCTTTTATTAAAGAGTAGTAATTTTATAAATTCCTATTTTTCACGGTATTCACAAATCTTCCTTTAGAAGACTCTTCTTTGAGAAGATTCATTTTTAAAAGCTTTCCTTGGAAGATTTATTTTGGAATATTATTTTAAAAACTATTTTAAAGTAGTTATATTATAGTACAAAAATTATGTTAAATATATATAATTTTGATAGTTCATATTATACGAGTTATCATACACTTTAAAATTTATATGTGGGAATTACTAATTTTATTAAAAATATATATAGGTTGATCAACCTCATTTAAATCAATATCCAGTCACGTGTTAAGGTAAGGGGTATCATTCTTTTCATCATCATAAATGGATATTATTTTCTTTCTTACCGGAAAGGATTATCATTCTTTAATTCTCGGAAATAATATCGTTTCTTTCTTGTGCCATTTATTTCCATGTATTAAATTGTGGGAATAACCTTACGGCGCGGATTACCGCCTGTTGGTGAATAACCTTTTGTATTCATTCCTTATTAATCTTTGAGAATAACCTTACGGTGCGGATTACCGCCTGTTTGGTGAATAACTCTTCGTATTCAAATTGATGGGAATAACCTTACGGTGCGGATTACCGCCTGTTGGTGAATAACCCTTTTTATTTGTCTCGTGTGGAAATAATTTGTCTACACGAATTATCACATGACACTTTTATTCCATATTCGTAAGTAATATCATTTTCCTTTATACTCATAAGGGATACCATCTTTTTCATCTTCCATTATTCAAACTTACTATGGTAAGGGGTATTAATTTCCTTCACCTTTTGTTAATCAAACCTGCTACGGTAAGGGATATTATTTTCTTTCATACTCCTAAATCGAAACTTATTATGGAACTATTGCTTCTATAATTCCTGAAAATATTATATGTTCCATAATAGTTGAACTTCATTATTTCAACTGAACCTTCCTATTTTTTTGAACCTTTCTATTGAACTGTAACCGTTATTCTGAACTGTGGATCTTGAATATCATTTTTAAATTTCACTCTACATCATGTTGACAATTTAGACATTATTTGAATCTGCACAAAGTAAACTTCCGATACTTATTGTTTATCCTGTTTCTTCTGTTCATCATTTGTATCACTGTTATTTGTATTAATCATCAAGAATCAAGCTGTTGTGAATATCTGTGGCGGGGGGCACAGATGTGATATAATTGTTGAACAGATGATAGGTTAAAGGCAATATATTAGGTTAAAGGCGATACATCTGTTTGGTGTCTTTTATGACACGTGGTGAATGTTCTCTTTGGCCCGTAGTGCAAAGATGAACTGTTGGTTGGTATGATTATGACCAAAGGCTGAATCTGGTATAATCATGACCGTTGGTGTTATATTAAATGTCTTTGGCCCGTAGTGCAAAGATGAACTGTTGATCTGCATGATTATGACCAGGAACTGTGAAGTTGTATTATATTGACTAATGGTATTTCAGATGATAAAAGTTGATGATATTTTTACAAAAAAGAGAAGCGAGTGGACATTATAGTCTGCATTATTCTTCTAATAGATTGCTCATTCCGCTGCTATTATTGATCTGAACATTGTTCAAGAATTTAACTGCAATTTTTTTTGATATAAACCTTGTAGTCTATTGTATTCTATCAAGAACTCAACTGTTGAAGACTAATGATAATTTATTCGTCATTATCTTAGTCATGATATTCTTTACTGGGCTATTTGAGCTTACCCTTTCTTTTGTTCCATTGTTTTTCAACAGGAGATGAAAACGTAACAGGGTCTAGCCGGGGGATGGAGTGAGTGTCCGAGGAATAGCTGTTGTAGTCTTCACGTGTTGTAAAATAGTGTGGCAATAATAGTGAAGACTTAGTTGTGTATTATTATACACTGTATTGTTGTACGTTGTGCTTTGTTGTAATAATTTTGTTGTAGTCTTTTGACGACTCAAGTTTGGGCTGTGTGGGCTCAGATTTGGGGGCGTCACAGTTGGCATCAGAGCTTAGGGTTATGGTCTTTAATGGAGATCTGGGGTTAGAACTAGGAGGGGAGAGACGAATATAATCAGTCACTAATGTGTCCCACTTAAATGAGATTTTGTTATCTAACGAATCGATTTGAATATAGGAACATGAAGAGATGAGTCAGTTTGTTTGAACTAACAATTATTTTGTGACCACAGTTTAGTATGTCATCTGGAAATCAAGAGGTTAACTATGGAATGCCTGGAGCGAATGTAGCAGAGAATCAAGAGGCCCCAAACAATCCTCCTGCCAACTCAGGAAATAATGTTCCTGATAACATGATGAACGATGGATTCTTTAGGAATTTCATGCAGTTCATACAGAATCAAGGAAGAGGAAATCCAGTCAATAATAACGGTAGAAACGCTGGTAATTTGAGGATGGTCACTGTCAAGCAATTTAAAGAATTGAGACCACCTGAATTCCACGGGAAGCCTGACCCACTCAAAGCGGAGGCATGGCTGAAGCAGACGACAAAAATACTTGATGTCTTACAATGCGCTGATGATCAGAAGGTGCCATTTGTCACTTTTATGTTACGAGGTGAGGCGGACCATTGGTGGGAAGCGGTAAAACGTATCCAACCTTCAGCACTCGAAATGTTTTGGACAGAATTCGAAGAACTGTTTAACGAGAAGTATTTCCCAGAAAGCATCCGCCATATGAAAGAAGTGGAATTCATTAAGCTGGAGCAGGGAAACATGACAGTCGCCCAATATGAAGCTAAGTTCGCCGAGTTATCTCGTTTTGCTACCCATCTAGTGGATGACGAAGGACGAATGAGTCGGATGTTCCTAAGAGGTTTGAGATTCAAAATTCGTCAACAACTTAGCTCTCATAAATTCAGTTTGTATTCAGATGTTGTAGATAGGGCTCAAAGGGTGGAGCAAACAGATGAAACATTGCAGCCTAGAGTTAATGATCAGCATAGAGAAATGAATGACAACAATCACAGGAACGAGAACCATCGAGGAGGTAACCAACACTTTAGTGGTAATTCCACATCAAATAACAGAAGAGGAGAATCCAGTGGGAACAATTTCAAAAGAAAGAGATTCCATAATAATTATGGAAGGGCACCAGCACCAGTACCAGCACCGACCCCAGTTTCAAGGGGAGAAGATCGACCACCAGTGAGATGCTATAGGTGTGGTCAGGAAGGTCACATCAGCCCAAACTGTACACAGCAGTCCAAAAAGTGCTACTGTTGTGGGAAAGAGGGTCATCTTGCGCGGTTTTGTCCTGCCACAAAATCAAGTCCAGCTGCAATGATGATACCAAAAGCTAGCGCGGATAAGGGAAAATCTGTAGTTCAAGGGAGAGCTTTTGTTGTGACATCCCAAATGACACGAAACTCGAACGAGGTGATAACCGGTAAGCTATTCATAAATTCTCGTGAAGTCTACGCTTTGTTAGATACTGGCTCTACCCATTCTTTTATCTCACCTGCATGTGCTAAACATTTAAACTTAACTCCTGAAAATTTGGACTTTGACTTATCAGTTGAAACCCCATTAGGAGAAATGACCATTACATCTACTGTCTATAAATCTTGCATAGTTCAAATCAACAACCTCACATTACCTGTTGACCTTATTTCTTTGGAAATGCATGAATTTGATGTGATTTTAGGAATTGATTGGTTGACTACCCATCATGCTAAAATTGATTGTTTTCATAAGATTATTAGTTTTCATATTCCTAATCAACCTGTCATGCAAATTCAAGCAACTAAACCATTGAAATCTATAACTATTATTTCTAGCCATAAACCCATTCGTTTATTGAAAAACGGATGTCAAGCCTTTTTAGCTCATGCCACTGATTTGAACAAAAATACGTCAAACTTGAATGATATTCCCATTGTTAATGAGTTTCCTGACGTTTTTCCTGAAGAACTTCCTGGCTTACCCCCAAACCGTGAAATTGAATTTTGTATTGATCTTGAACCCGGTACCAAGCCCATTTCCAAAGCCCCATACCGAATGGCTCCCATTGAACTTCAAGAGTTAAAAGTCCAACTACAGGAATTGTTGGATACCGGTTTCATTCGTCCGACTGCATCACCTTGGGATGCTCCTGTTCTATTTGTGAAGAAGAAAGATGGGAGTATGAGATTGTGCATTGACTACCGAGAATTAAACCATGTCACCATAAAAAGCAGGTACCCGTTACCTCGGATTGATGACATGTTTGATCAATTGCAAGGTGCTCAACATTTCTCAAAGATTGATCTCCGTTCTGGCTATCATCAGTTAAAGGTTAAAGCTGAGGATATTCCAAAGACTGCTTTCAGAACTCGTTATGGGCATTATAAGTTTTTAGTCATGCCTTTTGGACTAACCAATGCTCCTGCAGCTTTCATGGACATGATGAACCGAATATTCAAGGAATATTTGGATCATTTTGTGGTTGTCTTTATTGATGACATCCTCACATACTCCAAGAGTCACGAGGATCATGAACAACACCTGAGATTGATACTCCAAAAGCTCCGTGAGAATAAATTATATGCCAAGTTGAAGAAATGTGAGTTCTGGCTTGAGGAGGTCACGTTTCTTGGGCATGTGATTTCTAGTCAAGGAATATCAGTCGATCCTGCGAAGATTGAAACGGTACTAAATTGGGAACAACCCAAGATAGTAACCGAAGTCTGAAGTTTTCTGGGCCTAGCTGGTTATTATCGGAGATTCGTAGAAAGATTTTCTCGAATCGCCACTCCATTAACTCAGCTTACTCGGAAAAGCACAAAATTCATATGGAGCGAGGAATGCGAGAAAAGTTTCCAAGAACTCAAGAGGAGACTGGTTTCAGCTCCTGTTTTGACCATTCCATCAGGATTAGGAGAATTCGTCATATATAGCGATGCTTCAGGCAAAGGTCTAGGCTGTGTCCTTATGCAACATGGAAAGGTTATAGCTTATGCCTCTCGACAACTCAAAGATTATGAGAAAAATTATCCTACTCATGATCTAGAGTTGACAGCAGTTGTTTTCGCGTTGAAGATCTGGAGACACTACTTGTACGGAGAAAAAGTGGATATCTATACGGATCATAAAAGTCTCAAGTATTTCTTCACCCAGAAGGAACTCAACATGCGACAACAACGTTGGCTTGAGCTGTTGAAGGATTATGACCACACAATCCAGTATCACCCGGGAAAGGCGAACGTTGTAGCTGACGCTTTGAGCAGAAGATCTTATGCGAGTACAAGTGCACTGCTGACAAAATAGAAGCGTATTCTGTACGACTTGCAAAAGGTGGAGATAGAGCTAAAGACACCAGGGACCCACTCGAAGATTGCTCACGTGCGAGTAGAACCGGCTTTAATCGATAAAATTAAAGCTGCTCAAGCTATCGATCCGGAACTGATGAACATGATAAAGAAAGTACAAGAAGGTGTCATTCCCGAAGCAAGAATCGACGAGAAAGGAATACTTCGAGTTAACTCTCGACTCTGTGTTCCTAACGATCCTGAATTAAAGCATAAAATCATGATGGAGGCACACAACACGCCGTTTGCAATCCACCCAGGAGGTACCAAGATGTATCGAGATCTTCGACATACATTTTGGTGGAACAATATGAAAAGGGAAATTGCAGAGTTTATCTCAAGGTGCCTAACTTGTCAACGTGTCAAGGCAGAACATCAAGTACCTAAAGGTCCATTACAACCACTTGAAGTTCCCGAATGGAAGTGGGAACACATCAATATGGACTTCGTAACGGGTCTTCCCAAAGTTTCTCAAGGCTTAGATGCAATTTAGGTGATCGTAGATAGATTGACCAAATCTGCCCATTTATTGCCTATACGAGAAAACTTTTCACTTGAACGTCTTGCCGGTATGTACATAAATGAGATTGTGAGATTGCATGGCATGCCAGTTTCCATAGTTTCTGATCGAGATCCTAGATTCACTTCACGCTTTTGGATCAGTCTACAAAAAGCTATGGGCACTGAGCTACGATTCAGTTCTGCATACCATCCTCAGACGGACGGACAATCGGAAAGGACGATCCAGACCCTCGAAGATCTTTTAAGACTTTGCGTACTAGATTTCAAAGGAAGTTGGGATAAGTACTTGCCATTAATGGAATTTTCCTACAACAACAGTTACCAAGCAAGTATAGGTATGGCTCCATTCGAGGCTTTATATGGACGCAAGTGTCGCTCTCCAGTATGTTGGAATGAGGTAGGAGAAGCAAAACTGTTGGGACCCGAGTTGGTACGCTTGACAACAGAAAAGATCCAAATGATCCGACAACGAATACAGACCGCACAAGAACGACAAAAGAGTTATGCTGATCTTCATCGGAGAGACGAAAGTTTCAACGTCGGAGATCATGTATTATTACGTGTTTCTCCATGGAAAGGGGTTACGAGATTTAGAAAGAGAGGAAAGCTCAACCCTCGATTTATTGGCCCATTTGAAATCCTCGATCGAGTAGGAACCGTAGCCTACAGACTAGCCCTACCACCAAGTATGTCTCGCATCCATAACGTTTTTCACATATCTATGTTACGTAAATATGTGAAGGACCCAAACCACGTCATTGAGTTAGAACCAGATGTTATAGCAGATGATTTAACATACGAGGAGGTACCTGTTAAGATCCTAGATAAGAAGGAGTAGATCCTACGCTCAAAGGTTATACCTCAAGCTAAGGTTTTATGGAGGAACCAAGATACTGAGGAAATGACCTGGGAGCTAGAATCTGAGATGAAATCTAAGTATCCTTACCTCTTCGATATGTCAGGTACGTCAATTTCGGGGACGAAATTTCATAAGGAGGGGAGGTTGTAAGACCCCGAATTTTATGAAATATAAAATTTAATTTTTCTTCATATATATATATTTTTTTTCTCCTGAAACAGTAAGTAGTTAAATTGACGAAATTGAAAGTTAAGGATGTTATGTGCAAATTTTATTTTGTCGGACAATATTTGTTTTGTCGGAGAATATTTGTTTTGTCGGGGAATATTCGGGCCGTACGACAGCGCCGAAATAACTAATTATTGGTGGACCCACAACGAAATATTTGTCGGATATAGAAAACGACATAAGTAACCTTTTTAAATAAAAATAGTCAACGGATCTGTTAAAATACCAGTGATAAAAGAATAGTAGCATACGGTAGTTTATGGTATTTTCTGTAGCACACGGTACTCTACAGTAGCACACGGTATTGTACAGTGTCTCATATTATTGGTCTGATAATTGACACCGTAACTGTTACGCATCATTTCATCGATAATTGTTACTGCATAATATTTTACGTTATCAATTCAATAATTGTGGTTACACAGTATTTTGCATTATTGATTCAATAATTGTCATTACACTGTATTTTATATCATTGAGTCAATAATTGTTGCTACACTGTTTTTAAAATTATTGAACCTAATAATTGTCACAGTAGCAAATACACTGTAATTTATATTATTAAATTATTAATAATCTGTAATGTGTTTATTACATTATTGTTGAATTATTGTTATAACAGTATTTTAATTAATATGCAAGACCCATAGGAAGAAAAATAAATATTAAAAAAAAAAAATTAATTTATTATTTTTCTAAATAGTAACATGTGGACCCTATGTGGGGGCCACATGTGAATTAGCATGTGAAATGTGTTGGCTGGAGAAGTTTGAAATATGCAGCAAGGCTGCTGCCGCCTGCTGCTGAATTTGAAATATGCAGCAAGGCGTGCGCAGCCAGTCACCTACCAACCCGCATAGTAACCTCTTTTCTCCTATAAATAGCTTGCTCAGCTGAATAGATAAATCACACCTAAAACATAAAATTTTTCGATAAGAATTTTATGAGTTTTCTCTGAGAATAGTAAGGTTATTTTGAGTGTTTGAAAGCCAAAAGGAGTGCAAGAATTTTTCAAGTAAGTCTTTTATTAAAGAGTAGTAATTTTATAAATTCCTATTTTTCACGGTATTCACAAATCTTCCTTTAGAAAACTCTTCTTTGAGAATATTTATTTTTAAAAGCTTTCCTTGGAAGATTTATTTTGGAATATTATTTTAAAAACTATTTTAAAGTAGTTATATTATAGTACAAAAATTATGTTAAATATATATAATTTTGATAGTTCATATTATACGAGTTATCATACACTTTAAAATTTATATGTGGGAATTACTAATTTTATTAAAAATATATATAGGTTGATCAACGTCATTTAAATCAATATCCAGTCACGTGTTAAGGTAAGGGGTATCATTCTTTTCATCATCATAAATGGATATTATTTTCTTTCTTACTGGAAGGGATTATCATTCTTTAATTCTCGGAAATAATATCGTTTCTTTCTTGTGCCATTTATTTCCATGTATTAAATTGTGGGAATAACCTTACGGCGCGGATTACCGCCTGTTGGTGAATAACCTTTTGTATTCATTCCTTATTAATCTTTGAGAATAACCTTACGGTGCGGATTACCGCCTGTTTGGTGAATAACTCTTCGTATTCAAATTGATGGGAATAACCTTACGGTGCAGATTACCGCCTGTTTGGTGAATAACTCTTCGTATTCAAATTGATGGGAATAACCTTACGGGGCGGATTACCGCCTGTTGGTGAATAACCCTTTTTATTTGTCTCGTGTGGAAATAATTTGTCTACACGAATTATCACATGACACTTTTATTCCATATTCGTAAGTAATATCATTTTCCTTTATACTCATAAGGGATACTATCTTTTTCATCTTCCATTATTCAAACTTACTATGGTAAGGGATATTAATTTCCTTCACCTTTTGTTAATCAAACCTGCTACGGTAAGGGATATTATTTTCTTTCATACTCCTAAATCGAAACTTATTATGGAACTATTGCTTCTATAATTCCTCAAAATATTATATGTTCCATAATAGTTGAACTTCATTATTTCAACTGAACCTTCCTATTTTATTGAACCTTTCTATTGAACTGTAACCGTTATTCTGAACTGTGGATCTTGAATATCATTTTTAAATTTCACTCCACATCATGTTGACAATTTGGACATTATTTGAATCTGCACAAAGTAAACTTCCGATACTTATTGTTTATCCTGTTTCTTCTGTTCATCATTTGTATCACTGGTATTTGTATTAATCATCAAGAATCAAGCTGTTGTGAATATCTGTGGCCGGGGGCACATATGTGATATAATTGTTGAACAGATGATAGGTTAAAGGCGATATACTAGGTTAAAGGCGATACATCTGTTCGGTGTCTTTTATGACACGTGGTGAATGTTCTCTTTGGCCCGTAGTGCAAAGATGAACTGTTGGTTGGTATGATTATGACCAAAGGCTGAATCTGGTATAATCATGACCGTTGGTGTTATATTAAATGTCTTTGGCCCGTAGTGCAAAGATGAACTGTTGATCTGCATGATTATGACCAGGAACTGTGAAGTTGTATTATATTGACTAATGGTATTTCAGATGATAAAAGTTGATGATATTTTTACAAAAAAGAGAAGCGAGTGGACATTATAGTCTGCATTATTCTTCTAATAGATTGCTCATTCCGCTGCTATTATTGATCTGAACATTGTTCAAGAATTTAACTGCAATTTTTTTTGATATAAACCTTGTAGTCTATTGTATTCTATCAAGAACTCAACTGTTGAAGACTAATGATAATTTATTCGTCATTATCTTAGTCATGATATTCTTTACTGGGCTATTTGAGCTTACCCTTTCTTTTGTTCCATTATTTTTCAACAGGAGATGAAAACGTAACAGGGTCTAGCCGAGGGATGGAGTGAGTGTCCGAGGAATAGCTGTCGTAGTCTTCACGTGTTGTAAAATAGTGTGGCAATAATAGTGAAGACTTAGTTGTGTATTATTATACACTGTATTGTTGTACGTTGTGCTTTGTTGTAATAATTTTGTTGTAGTCTTTTGACGACTCAAGTTTGGGCTGTGTGAGCTCAGATTTGGGGGCGTCACAAATTGTGATTACTATTTGATTGAATGACAATGTGATGGACAAGGTGATTGATAGGGGTTGTTGGCTAACTATGGAAAGAAGTAAGAAAGAAGCAACATGAACCCACAAACAATCCAAGTGCTCCCCCCCCCCCCCCCCATTGAAGTTGCCGGCAATACACACAAAATTGGTCCAATTTTCCTTTAATTTTAATAGATTATATATACATATATATTCCTAGATGTATATTCATTATATATAATGATTGACCATCATTTTTGACTTTTATTTGGGCTCTACCTTGGACTAGGATTTAAATAAGTTGGGCTCTTTCAATTAATTTGTTTGGGCTCAATTTATTTATTCTATTGGACTAACATTAACTATTATATGTTACATTTAATTAAATTAAACATTGGGTTTGTTAAATTAATTATATGAACCAAGGTTTAATTAATTACATGAACTACTAGGTTAATTAATTTGACCTAGTTTAATAACTCATTTGGATTTAAAATATAATCCAATTAGACTTGCTTTATCGCATTTAGTAAATATACATATACACAAGTATATTCATTTAATTTATTTAATGCACATTTAATTAGTACAAAATTTTTAATTCATTGATAATTATTTAATAATTATAATTACAATGGCTAATAGAATTCATGGTTATTACATTCTCCCCCCCCCCCCCCCACCTTATAAGAATTCTGTTCCCGGAATTACAAATTTAAATTCTCAAAAAGATTCGGATAGTTAGCCTTCATCTTTTCTTCAAGCTCCCACGTAACTTCCTCAGCTTTGTGGTTCCTCCAGAGGATTTTGACAGAATGTATAACCTTATTCTGTGATTTCTGCTCTTTCCTATCTAGTATTTATTTATCTGCAGATACCTTTAAACCGAATACAGATATATCAATTTTTTTCGATTGCGAATAAAATTCATTTTTTTTCGAACGCAGATACGGATGAATACGAATTTTTCGGTTACCATTTACAACCCTAATTCTCAACTTCCCCTTAAGATTTTTTTTAAGTGGTGAGCAAAAAATTCGAAAAAAAATAAAAAATTGCAAGATCAAATTTAAAAATAAAATAAAATAATAATCAATGAAAAATTCAATAAATCGAAAAAAAAAATCAAATCACATTTAGTTATAACAATGGCCACTAGCGAAAAATCGCACCAAATTAACTGAACCGAAACCAATATATATCAACACATATAGCCATAGACACACATATGTATAATAAAACTCTAGTAAAGGATTACTATTTTATTAATAGAAAGTACGTTAATGAATTAATTAATTGTCTACGTTTTGCTAGTTTTTTTGTTGTTTATGTGACGCCCCCAAATCTGGGCCCACACAGCCCAAACTTGAGTCGTCAAAAGACTACAACAAAATTATTACAACAAAACACAACGTACAACAATACAGTGTATAATAATACACAACTAAGTCTTCACTATTATTGCCACACTATTTTACAAAACGTGAAGACTATGATAACTATTCCTCGGACCCTCACTCCATTCCCCGGCTAGACCCTGTTATGTTTTCATCTCCTGTTGAAAAACAATGGAACAAAAGAAAGGGTGAGCTCAAATAGCCCAGTAAAGAATATCATGACTAAGATAATGACGAATAAATTATCATTAGTCTTCAACAGCTGAGTTCTTGATAGAATACAATAGACTACAATGTTTATATCAAAAACTGCAGTTAAATTCTTAAACAACGTTCAGATCAATAATAGCAGTGGAATGAGTAATCTATTAGAAGAATAATGCAGACTATAATGTCCCCTCGGTTCTCTTTTTAGGAAAAACATCATCAACTTTTATCATCTGAAATATCATTAGTCAAGATAATACAAATTCACAGTTCCTGATCATAATCATGCACATCAACAGTTCATCTTTGTACTACGGGCCAAAGATATTCAATATAGCACCAACGGTCATGATTATACCAGATTCAGCCTTTGGTCATAATCATACCAAACAACAGTTCATCTTTGCACTACGGGCCAAAGAGAACATTCACCACGTGCCATAAAAGACACTGAACAGATGTATCGCCTTTAACCTATTATATCGCCTTTAACCTATCATCTGTTCAACAAATATATCACATCTGTGCCCCCGGCCACAGATATTCACAACAGCTTGATTTTTTGGATGATTAGAATGATATAAATGATGAACAGAAGAAATAGGATAACAATAAGTATCGGAAGTTTACTTTGTACAGATTCAAATAATGTCCAAAATTGTCAACATGATGTGGAGTGAAATTTAAAAATGATATTCAAGATCCACAGTTCAGAATAACGGTTACAATTCAATAGAAAGGTTCACGTAAATAGGAAGGTTCAGTTGAAATAATGAAGTTCAACTATTATGGAACATATAATATTTTCAGGAATTATAGAAGCAATAGTTCCATAATAAATTTCGATTTAGGAGTATGAAAGAAAATAATATCCCTTACCGTAGCAGGTTTGATTAACAAAAGGTGAAGGAAATTAATACAAGGGTTATTCACCAACAGGCGGCAATCCGCTCCGTAAGGTTATTCCCACAATTTAATAGAATTTGAGTACAAAGAGTTATTCACCAAACAGGCGGCAATCCGCTCCGTAAGGTTATTCTCAGAGATTAATAATGAATGAATACGAAAGGTTATTCACCAACAGGCGGCAATCCGCTCCGTAAGGTTATTCCCACAATTTAATAGAATTTGAGTACAAAGAGTTATTCACCAAACAGGCGGCAATCCGCTCCGTAAGGTTATTCTCAGAGATTAATAATGAATGAATACGAAAGGTTATTCACCAACAGGCGGCAATCCGCTCCGTAAGGTTATTCCCACAATTTAATACATGGAAATAAAAGGCACGTCTTATGAGTAAGGAAGAAACAATATTATTATCGAGAATCAAATAATGATAATCTCTTACCATAGTACGTTTGAATAATGGAAGATGAAAAAGATGGTATCCCTTACGAGTAGTAAATTTGAGAGTATGAAAAAAAAAATGACATCCCTTACCATAGTACGTTTGAATAATGGAAGATGAAAAAGATGGTATCCCTTACCGTAACACGTGACTGGATATTGATTTAAATGAGGTTGATTAACTTGAACAGTACACGTATACTTATAGATCTTCACAAATACTCAAGATGACTTAAGCACACTTAGAGAGAACTTTCACAAGAAGTATTTAGAGAGAGAAAGAAAGAACAAGTAAGGAAGTTTATGAAAAATTCTTAAGTTAAGGCTTCTATTTATAGCCAAAAATCTTATCATTCATTTAATCTAAACCATTCATTTAAAGATCACCTTTTAATCTACACCATCCATTTCAAATATTATATTATCTTTAATCTACACCATTCATTTCATATCACCTAATAATCACCTAACTTTATATTATAAACAAATCAATTTAATTATTCAACAATAATTCACACTTTAATCTACACCGTTCATTTCATATCACCTAATAATCACCTAACTTTATATTATAAACAAATCAATTCAATTATTCAACAATAATTCACACTTTAATCTACACCATTCATTTCATATCACCTAATAATCACCTAACTTTATATTATAAACAAATAACTTTATCAATTCAATTATTATGACTAATTGTTATAAATACAGTATAGTTAGCTCTTAGATATCAAGTCAATAAATTAATGAAATACAACTGTTTAAATAACATCATAATAGAGATAACAATAATGTAAAATAAAGCATACATTACTGTGTAATGACAATTATTGATTCAATAATGTGAATTACTGTGCATATGTTACTGTGACAATTATTAGGTTCAATAATTTTAAAAACAGTGCAACAACAATTATTGACTCAATGATATAAAATACAGTGTAATGACAATTATTAAATCAATAATGCAAAATACTGTGTAACAACAATTATTGAATTGATAATATAAAATATTATGCAGTGACAATTATCGATGAAATGATGCGTAACAGTTACGGTGTCAATTATCAGACCAATAATATGATACACTATGCAATACCGTGTGTTACTGTAGAGTATCGTGTGCTACAGAAAATACCATAAACTACCGTATGCTACTATTCTTTTATCACCGGTATTTTAACAGTTCCGTTGACTATTTTTATTTAAAAAAGTTACTTCTGTCGTTTTCTATATCCGACAAATATTCCGTTGTGGGGTCCACCAATAATTTATTATTTCGGCGCCGTCGTACGGCACGAATATTCCCCGACCAAACGAATATTCCCCGACAAAGCGAATATTGTCCGACAAAATAAAATTTGCACATAACATCCTTAACTTTTAATTTTGTTAATTTAACCACTTACTGTTTCAAAAAAAAATATATATATATGAAGAAAAATTAAATTTTGTATTTCATAAAATTCGGGGTCTTACAACCTCCCCTCCTTATGAAATTTCGTCCCCGAAATTGACGTACCTGACATATCGAAGAGGTAAGGATACTTAGATTTCATCTCAGATTCTAGCTCCCAGGTCATTTCCTCAGTATCTTGGTTCCTCCATAAAACCTTAACTTGAGGTATAACCTTTGAGCGTAGGATCTGCTCCTTCTTATCCAGGATCTTAACAGGTACCTCCTCGTATGTTAAATCCTCTGCTATAACGTCTGGTTCTAACTCAATGACGTGGTTTGGGTCCTTCACATATTTACGTAACATAGATATGTGAAAAACGTTATGGATGCGAGACATACTTGGTGGTAGGGCTAGTCTGTAGGCTACGGTTCCTATTCGATCGAGGATTTCAAATGGGCCAATAAATCGAGGGTTGAGCTTTCCTCTCTTTCCGAATCTCGTAACCCCTTTCCATGGAGAAACACGTAAGAATACATGATCTCCGACGTTGAAATTTTCGTCTCTCCGATGAAGATCAGCATAACTCTTTTGTCGTTCTTGTGCGGTCTGTATTCGTTGTCGGATCATTTGGATCTTTTCGGTCGTCAAGCGTACCAACTCGGGTCCCAACAATTTTGCTTCTCCTACCTCATTCCAACATATTGGAGAGCGACACTTCCTTCCATACAAAGCCTCGAATGGAGCCATGCCTATGCTTGCTTGGTAACTGTTGTTGTAAGAAAATTCCACCAATGGCAAGTACTTATCCCAACTTCCTTTGAAGTCTAATACACAAAGTCTCAAAAGATCTTCGAGGGTCTGGATCGTCCTTTCCGATTGTCCGTCCGTTTGAGGATGGTATGCAGAACTAAAACGTAGTTCAGTGCCCATAGCTTTTTGTAGACTGATCCAAAAGCGTGAAGTGAATCTAGGATCTCGATCAGAAACTATGGAAACTGGCATGCCATGCAATCTCACGATCTCATTTATGTACATACCGGCAAGACGTTCAAGTGAAAAGTTTTCTCGTATAGGCAAGAAATGAGCAGATTTGGTCAATCTATCTACGATCACCCAAATTGCATCTAAGCCTTGAGAAACTTTTGGAAGACCCGTCACGAAGTCCATATTGATGTGTTCCCACTTCCATTCAGGAACTTCAAGTGATTGTAATGGACCTTTAGGAACTTGATGCTCTGCCTTGACACGTTGACAAGTTAGGCACCTTGAGATAAACTCCGCAATCTCTCTTTTCATATTGTTCCACCAAAATGTATGTCGAAGATCTCGATACATCTTGGTACCTCCTGGGTGGATTGCAAACGGCGTGTTGTGTGCCTCCATCATGATTTTATGCTTTAATTCAGGATCGTTAGGAACACAGAGTCGAGAATTGACTCGAAGTATTCCTTTCTCGTCGATTCTTGCTTCGGGAATGGCACATTCTTGTACTTTCTTTATCATGTTTATCAGTTCCGGATCGGTAGCTTGAGCAGCTTTAATTTTATCGATTAAAGTTGGTTCTACTCGCACGTGAGCAATCTTCGAGCGGGTCCCTGGTGTCTTTAGCTCTATCTCCATCTTTTGCAAGTCGTACAAAATACACTTTTGTGTTGTCAGCAGTGCACTTGTACTTGCATAAGATTTTCTGCTCAAAGCGTCAGCTACAACGTTCGCCTTTCCCGGGTGATACTGGATTGTGTGGTCATAATCCTTTAACAGCTCAAGCCAACGTCGTTGTCGCATGTTGAGTTCCTTCTGGGTGAAGAAATACTTGAGACTTTTATGATCCGTATAGATATCCACTTTTTCTCCGTACAAGTAGTGTCTCCAGATCTTCAACGCGAAAACGACTGCTGCCAACTCTAGATCATGAGTAGGATAAGTTTTCTCATAATCTTTGAGTTGTCGAGAGGCGTAGGCTATAACCTTTCCATGTTGCATAAGGACACAGCCTAGACCTTTGCCAGAAGCATCGCTGTAGATAACAAATTCTCCTGATCCTGATGGTATGGTCAGAACAGGAGCTGAAACCAGTCTCTTCTTGAGTTCTTGGAAACTTTTCTCGCATTCCTCGCTCCATATGAATTTTGTGCTTTTCCGAGTAAGCTGCGTTAATGGAGTGGCGATTCGAGAAAATCCTTCTACGAATCTCCGATAATAACCAGCTAGACCCAGAAAACTTCGGACTTCGGTTACTGTTTTGGGTTGTTCCCAATTTAGTACCGTTTCAATCTTCGCAGGATCGACTGATATTCCTTGACTAGAAATCACATGCCCAAGAAACGCGACCTCCTCAAGCCAGAACTCACATTTCTTCAACTTGGCATATAATTTGTTTTCACGGAGCTTTTGTAGTATCAATCTCAGGTGTTGTTCATGATCCTCGCGACTCTTGGAGTATATGAGGATGTCATCAATAAAGACAACCACAAAATGATCCAAATGTTCCTTGAATATCCGGTTCATCATGTCCATGAAAGCTGCAGGAGCATTAGTTAGTCCAAAAGGCATGACTAAGAACTCATAATGCCCATAACGAGTTCTGAAAGCAGTCTTTGGAATGTCCTCAGCTTTAACCTTTAACTGATGATATCCAGAACGGAGATCAATCTTTGAGAAATGTTGAGCGCCTTGCAATTGATCAAACATGTCATCAATCCGAGGTAACGGGTACCTGTTCTTGATGGTAACATGGTTCAATTCTCGGTAGTCAATGCACAATCTCATACTCCCGTCTTTCTTCTTCACAAAAAGAACAGGAGCACCCCAAGGTGATGCACTCGGACGAATGAAACCGGTATCCAACAATTCCTGTAGTTGGACTTTTAACTCTTGAAGTTCAATGGGAGCCATTCGGTAGGGAGCTTTGGAAATGGGCTTGGTACCCGGGTTCAAGATCAATATAAAAATCAATTTCACGGTTTGGGGGTAAGCCAGGAAGTTCTTCAGGAAAAACGTCAGGAAACTCATTCACAATGGGAATATCATTTAAGTTTGACGTATTTTTGTTCAAATCAGTGACATGAGCTAAAAAGGCTTGACATCCGTTTTTCAATAAACGAATGGCTTTATGGCTAGAAATAACAGTTATAGATTTCAATGGTTTAGTTGCTTGAATTTGCATGACAGGTTGATTAGGAATATGAAAACTAATAATCTTATGAAAACAATCAATTTTAGCATGATGGGTAGTCAACCAATCAATTCCTAAAATCACATCAAATTCACGCATCTCCAAAGAAATAAGGTCAACAGGTAATGTGATGTTGTTGATTTGAACTAGGCAAGATTTATAGACAGTAGATGTAATGGTAATTTCTCCCAATGAGGTTTCAACTGATAAGACAAGATTTAAGTTTTCAATAGTCAAATTTAAACGTTGAGTACATATAGGTGAGATAAAAGAGTGGATAGAGCCAGTATCTAATATGGCATAGACTTCACGAGAATTTATGAATAGCTTACCGGTTATCACCTCATTCGGTTTCTTGACTGTTATCGTCAAATCGAATCCCGAATACTTCATTCGGATCTTCACGTATTTCAACCATGGGAATACCACCGAATAATTTTCTAGCAAACTGTTTCTCGGGTTCATCAACTTCATCAGTAGTAAGGTACCAATGATTTCCATTAAAATAGTATTTTCGATAGACTGCAGTTTCCACGATAGTGACTAACTTAACCTGAATTCCTCTAAATTGTAACGCCCAAAAGTATAGAAACATCATTTTTAAATAATCTTGAAAATCATAGCTGAAACACCATAAATCCCAAAGACTAATATGAAAAGTCCATATATTCTGATCCTTTGTTATAGAGCATAACCAGGTGATATCACTCTCCCAATTAGTGAGTAAATTAAAGGCAATAATTTCCGCAAGTTCGTTACTTCCTTTAATTGCTTCTAAGAATGGATCTGGAACGACTGTAGCAGAGCTTTCACCTTCATCCTTACTGGATAGAACACGCATAATTTTTGCCTTAGGCAAATGATTCAACTCTGAGTTTGTAAGAAGATTATTCGTCGCCTCTTGTTTTGCAGCTACATTTGTTTCGGTAATTTCATAGTTAACCTCTTGATTTCCAGATGCCATACTAAACTGTGGTCACAAAATAAATGTTAGTTCAAATAAACTGACTCATCACTTCACGTTCCTACATTCAAATCGACTCATTAGATAATAAAATCTATTTTAGGTAGGACACACTAGTGACTGATTCTATTCGTCTCTCCCCTCCTAGTTCTACCCCAGATCTCCATTAAAGACCATATCCCTAAGCTTTGATGCCAACTGTGACGCCCCCAAATCTGGGCCCACACAGCCCAAACTTGAGTCGTCAAAAGACTACAACAAAATTATTACAACAAAACACAACGTACAACAATACAGTGTATAATAATACACAACTAAGTCTTCACTATTATTGCCACACTATTTTACAAAACGTGAAGACTATGATAACTATTCCTCGGACCCTCACTCCATTCCCCGGCTAGACCCTGTTATGTTTTCATCTCCTGTTGAAAAACAATGGAACAAAAGAAAGGGTGAGCTCAAATAGCCCAGTAAAGAATATCATGACTAAGATAATGACGAATAAATTATCATTAGTCTTCAACAGCTGAGTTCTTGATAGAATACAATAGACTACAATGTTTATATCAAAAACTGCAGTTAAATTCTTAAACAACGTTCAGATCAATAATAGCAGCGGAATGAGTAATCTATTAGAAGAATAATGCAGACTATAATGTCCACTCGGTTCTCTTTTTAGGAAAAACATCATCAACTTTTATCATCTGAAATATCATTAGTCAAGATAATACAAATTCACAGTTCCTGATCATAATCATGCACATCAACAGTTCATCTTTGTACTACGGGCCAAAGATATTCAATATAGCACCAACGGTCATGATTATACCAGATTCAGCCTTTGGTCATAATCATACCAAACAACAGTTCATCTTTGCACTACGGGCCAAAGAGAACATTCACCACGTGCCATAAAAGACACTGAACAGATGTATCGCCTTTAACCTATTATATCGCCTTTAACCTATCATCTGTTCAACAAATATATCACATCTGTGCCCCCGGCCACAGATATTCACAACAGCTTGATTTTTTGGATGATTAGAATGATATAAATGATGAACAGAAGAAATAGGATAACAATAAGTATCGGAAGTTTACTTTGTACAGATTCAAATAATGTCCAAAATTGTCAACATGATGTGGAGTGAAATTTAAAAATGATATTCAAGATCCACAGTTCAGAATAACGGTTACAATTCAATAGAAAGGTTCACGTAAATAGGAAGGTTCAGTTGAAATAATGAAGTTCAACTATTATGGAACATATAATATTTTCAGGAATTATAGAAGCAATAGTTCCATAATAAATTTCGATTTAGGAGTATGAAAGAAAATAATATCCCTTACCGTAGCAGGTTTGATTAACAAAAGGTGAAGGAAATTAATACAAGGGTTATTCACCAACAGGCGGCAATCCGCTCCGTAAGGTTATTCCCACAATTTAATAGAATTTGAGTACAAAGAGTTATTCACCAAACAGGCGGCAATCCGCTCCGTAAGGTTATTCTCAGAGATTAATAATGAATGAATACGAAAGGTTATTCACCAACAGGCGGCAATCCGCTCCGTAAGGTTATTCCCACAATTTAATAGAATTTGAGTACAAAGAGTTATTCACCAAACAGGCGGCAATCCGCTCCGTAAGGTTATTCTCAGAGATTAATAATGAATGAATACGAAAGGTTATTCACCAACAGGCGGCAATCCGCTCCGTAAGGTTATTCCCACAATTTAATACATGGAAATAAAAGGCACGTCTTATGAGTAAGGAAGAAACAATATTATTATCGAGAATCAAATAATGATAATCTCTTACCATAGTACGTTTGAATAATGGAAGATGAAAAAGATGGTATCCCTTACGAGTAGTAAATTTGAGAGTATGAAAAAAAAAATGACATCCCTTACCATAGTACGTTTGAATAATGGAAGATGAAAAAGATGGTATCCCTTACCGTAACACGTGACTGGATATTGATTTAAATGAGGTTGATTAACTTGAACAGTACACGTATACTTATAGATCTTCACAAATACTCAAGATGACTTAAGCACACTTAGAGAGAACTTTCACAAGAAGTATTTAGAGAGAGAAAGAAAGAACAAGTAAGGAAGTTTATGAAAAATTCTTAAGTTAAGGCTTCTATTTATAGCCAAAAATCTTATCATTCATTTAATCTAAACCATTCATTTAAAGATCACCTTTTAATCTACACCATCCATTTCAAATATTATATTATCTTTAATCTACACCATTCATTTCATATCACCTAATAATCACCTAACTTTATATTATAAACAAATCAATTTAATTATTCAACAATAATTCACACTTTAATCTACACCGTTCATTTCATATCACCTAATAATCACCTAACTTTATATTATAAACAAATCAATTCAATTATTCAACAATAATTCACACTTTAATCTACACCATTCATTTCATATCACCTAATAATCACCTAACTTTATATTATAAACAAATAACTTTATCAATTCAATTATTATGACTAATTGTTATAAATACAGTATAGTTAGCTCTTAGATATCAAGTCAATAAATTAATGAAATACAACTGTTTAAATAACATCATAATAGAGATAACAATAATGTAAAATAAAGCATACATTACTGTGTAATGACAATTATTGATTCAATAATGTGAATTACTGTGCATATGTTACTGTGACAATTATTAGGTTCAATAATTTTAAAAACAGTGCAACAACAATTATTGACTCAATGATATAAAATACAGTGTAATGACAATTATTAAATCAATAATGCAAAATACTGTGTAACAACAATTATTGAATTGATAATATAAAATATTATGCAGTGACAATTATCGATGAAATGATGCGTAACAGTTACGGTGTCAATTATCAGACCAATAATATGAGACACTATGCAATACCGTGTGTTACTGTAGAGTATCGTGTGCTACAGAAAATACCATAAACTACCGTATGCTACTATTCTTTTATCACCGGTATTTTAACAGTTCCGTTGACTATTTTTATTTAAAAAAGTTACTTCTGTCGTTTTCTATATCCGACAAATATTCCGTTGTGGGGTCCACCAATAATTTATTATTTCGGCGCCGTCGTACGGCACGAATATTCCCCGACCAAACGAATATTCCCCGACAAAGCGAATATTGTCCGACAAAATAAAATTTGCACATAACATCCTTAACTTTTAATTTTGTTAATTTAACCACTTACTGTTTCAAAAAAATATATATATATATGAAGAAAAATTAAATTTTGTATTTCATAAAATTCGGGGTCTTACAGTTTATATAATATTTCTTTTACTTGTTCATATCTTATATGTATAACAAATTTGTAGGAGTATTCATAGTTTTTTTTTTAATTTTTATTTATTTATATAACATAACATTGCTTCTAAGTGTTAATAATTTTATAGATGCGTTAGAAATTATATTAATAGTGGGTAATAGTTGTGATTTGAACTTTTAAACTCTTTTTTATTATTAGCTTGCTTATTTATTTCTTTCATTATTTGAATAACATATTAACAAAAACAAAAAAACAAAAAAAACCGTAACAAAAAAATATTATCCGAAACTGTTAGTAACCGAACGATTTGGTTAACTGTGATTACGATTACATCTATAATCTTAATCGCATTATATGATTTGATTACGGTTACACCTTGTAACCGTATCATGCACACCCCTAACTTTTTTTGTTTTATTTTATTTTATTTTTATTTTTATCTATTTGTACTAAAAACACACAAACAGTGACAAAAAACAAAACAAAAAAAAGTATTACCATATATGTGTTTAAATGGTTCAACACGTGGTTGAACCATTTAAAAAAATATATAGGTATCTTAAAATTAAAAAATATATTTTATAAAAAAAATAATAAATATACTCAAAGTGTTAAACCAAATCTGTAACCGTATCATGCACACCCCTACCTTTTTTGTTTTATTTTATTTTAATTTTATTTTTATCTATTTGTACTAAAAACACACAAATAGTGACAAAAAACAAAACAAAAAAAAGTATTATCATATATGTGTTTGAATGGTTCAACACGTGGTTGAACCAATTAAAAAAATATATAGGTATTTTAAAATTAAAAAATATATTTTATTAAAAAATAATAAATATACTCAAAGTGTTAAACCAAATCTTATAAATGTATTTCTAGATGAAATTATAGTACAATTTGAAAGTATAGACTTTGGGTGAGAAATTCAAAATACAAATGCACCAGCCGGGAATCGAACCCGGGTCTGTACCGTGGCAGGGTACTATTCTACCACTAGACCACTGGTGCGAGCACGCAAGCTGTTTTATCTTATATTAAGAATTGTTTTTTCAGCTGTACTTGTAATCTTTATATTTTTATGGGATGTTGGTATCGTGTATATTTATGATTAAAGAATAATAAGATGAGTGAAGCACTACTTATTTTCTATATTTATTTTTCCAGGAAGATGTTATATATGATGCTGACAGTGGGCATAATATTTTAGTTAAGAAAGTGATGTTGTGACGTTCTTTGTCTTCTTCTGGTCAATAAAACAATCCTAAGCTCACTTATAATATTATTTCAAAAAAATTCACTGCAGGTTTGATTTTGTATCGACTTGTATACTATAAGCTATTGCCTGATCGCATTTTGTATTCGCGTTTGTAATTATTTGTGGCGGAAGCATTTACGTTTGAATTTTTAAATTCTAAACGCATCAAACTTTATAAATGCTGAGTAACTAAATATAAATATATATTGTTAAAATATATCTTTTAATTAATGAGTTTTAGTCAATTTTAAATTTAATTTTGATCCATTAATTGATTAAATTTAGATAAATTAAATGTGTTTTTGATAGTCTATTACAAGGAAATTAAGAAAATAATAATATATAATTTAAGTAGGAATTACATATTATGTTTTAATTATACCCAAAGTGGGTGCATATGAAAATGTTCATTATTATTTGCGAAACTAATTTTCTCAAGCCCCATATTGGTTAGAAGTAAAACTATTTAATACTTTACAAACATAAGTACAATAGTTTATAATTTACTTTTGGTACTAAAAGAAAGGCTTGGAAGCACCACTCGCATGCGTCCACGATCCTGGGGCCGAGTACGCATTTGCGTCACATTGACGCTTTAAATACATACGCATTGTCGCTAGGAGCCTTACTGGAGGTATGAGCCCATCTTTTTAGATAGGACTCAAATTAGTTTGGTGAACCTGCTTCCAAATTAATTGGAAATAAAGTTAAATCATCATTTACAAAAGATTTAATATGCACATCAGTTACAAAAGAATTAATATAACAAAAAAATGTTCTGTTTTAATTCAAAATGTTTTTTACTAAATTAATTTTTTAACTGACAAATTAATTCTGTAACTGACATACGGTTTTTATAGAATTAATTTTGTAACTGATATTTTGAATAAATTGTGAAGTTCAGTTTTGTTTTTACAAAATTAATTTTCTAACTAATATTTTTTGTATAACTAGTGAAGTTCTTGTTTCAACACATTGAACCTTCATTCACTCTATTCTTTTTGTGAGTAATCCTTTCAGTCTTTGTTTTCTTTCAACCTTTAAAAATCAATTTTTGTAGATAAATTGTTCACTTGTGAATTTATATCACAGTGAAAAATATAGGCTTGACATATATATCATGGAGATATATTGTCATTAGGCTTAGCAAACCTTTTGGGTTAGGGGCAATAAACACTTTAAAGACATGAATTACCAGTGTTAATCTTTTGTTATATATATTTTTTCTTTTTTGATTAACAATCTTAAGGTGTTTATAGTTAGTGATGGATATAGAGTCGTTCAAAATCATGAACCAGGACTTTGTTAGGCTCAATCGCTTTGACAAAAATAACCTTAACGTTGGCAAGATAAGCTAAAGTTTCTGCTAATAATACTCAAAATCATATATGTGTTGTACCCCAACCTTTAGCCTATTCTAAAAGATCCCAAACCTGCAGAAGGACAACAGCCAGACACTGGTGCAATTGAGGCATTGTAGGAGCAAAGAAAAAAGAGGATTGTAGATAATTAAGAGCATACATGTAGACATATCCTTAACACGACGTTAGATCGTCTCTACGATTTTTACAGAAATGTGCAGTAGTCACCAAAGGAGTTATGAGAGGTTTTAGAATTTAAATACAAAGTTGAGGAAGAAAGTACAAATAAATATTTAGTTTCAGTTTTTTTTTTATTTAAAAATGGTTGTAACCTATTCTGGAGCAAATGCATGAACTCTAGGTTATTGCTAACAAATTGAGGGTTCTTAAAATTTTCTTGCTTGAAACCTTCCAAGTTGGAGCAATAATTACAAAATTACCTCCATTTTGAAAGAATTTTGCTAAAAAGTTGATGCATAAATCTGAAGACTTTTTTTGGATCAAATTCAGAAGCATCTACATATTAAAGAAGAGGCTCGAAAATGTGATGCTAAGAATTTGACATAAGGGCAGTCAAGTGTTAACTATTTGGAGGCAGATTTAAAAAGAACAATAATAAGTTCAAGAAACCTGGATAGAAAAATATAAGCCTAATCCTAATAAAAAAAATGGTAAGTGTCATGTTTGTAGAGAAACTGGATGTAAGACCCCGAATTTTATGAAATACAAAATTTAATTTTTCTTCATATATATATATTTTTTTTTGAAACAGTAAGTGGTTAAATTAACAAAATTAAAAGTTAAGGATGTTATGTGCAAATTTTATTTTGTCGGACAATATTCGCTTTGTCGGGGAATATTCGTTTGGTCGGGGAATATTCGTTTGGTCCGACGGCGCCGAAATAACAAATTATTGGTGGACCCCACAACAGAATATTTGTCGGATATAGAAAACGACAGAAGTAACCTTTTTAAATAAAAATAGTCAACGGAACTGTTAAAATACCGGTGATAAAAGAATAGTAGCATACGGTAGTTATTGGTATTTTCTGTAGCACTCGGTACTCTACAGTAACACACGGTATTGCATAGTGTCTCATATTTTTGGTCTGATAATTGACACCGTAACTGTTACGCATCATTTCATCGATAATTGTCACTGCATAATATTTTATATTATCAATTCAATAATTGTTGTTACACAGTATTTTGCATTATTGATTTAATAATTGTCATTACACTGTATTTTATATCATTGAGTCAATAATTGTTGTTGCACTGTTTTTAAAATTATTGAACCTAATAATTGTCACAGTAACATATGCACAGTAATTCACATTATTGAATCAATAATTGTCATTACACAGTAACGTATGCTTTATTTTACATTATTGTTATCTCTATTATGATGTTATTTAAACAGTTGTATTTCATTAATTTATTGACTTGATATCTAAGAGCTAACTATACTGTATTTATAACAATTAGTCATAATAATTGAATTGATAAAGTTATTTGTTTATAATATAAAGTTAGGTGATTATTAGGTGATATGAAATGAATGGTGTAGATTAAAGTGTGAATTATTGTTGAATAATTAAATTGATTTGTTTATAATATAAAGTTAGGTGATTATTAGGTGATATGAAATGAATGGTGTAGATTAAAGATAATATAATATTTGAAATGGATGGTGTAGATTAAAAGATGATCTTTAAATGAATGGTTTAGATTAAATGAATGATAAGATTTTTGGCTATAAATAGAAGCCTTAACTTAAGGATTTTTCATAAACTTCCTTACTTGTTCTTTCTTTCTCTCTCTAAATACTTCTTGTGAAAGTTCTCTCTAAGTGTGCTTAAGTCATCTTGAGTATTTGTGAAGATCTATAAGTATACGTGTACTGTTCAAGTTAATCAACCTCATTTAAATCAATATCCAGTCACGTGTTACGGTAAGGGATACCATCTTTTTCATCTTCCATTATTCAAACGTACTATGGTAAGAGATTATCATTATTTGATTCTCGATAATAATATTGTTTCTTCCTTACTCATAAGACGTGCCTTTTATTTCCATGTATTAAATTGTGGGAATAACCTTACGGAGCGGATTGCCGCCTGTTGGTGAATAACCTTTCGTATTCATTCATTATTAATCTCTGAGAATAACCTTACGGAGCGGATTGCCGCCTGTTTGGTGAATAACTCTTTGTACTCAAATTCTATTAAATTGTGGGAATAACCTTACGGAGCGGATTGCCGCCTGTTGGTGAATAACCTTTCGTATTCATTCATTATTAATCTCTGAGAATAACCTTACGGAGCGGATTGCCGCCTGTTTGGTGAATAACTCTTTGTACTCAAATTCTATTAAATTGTGGGAATAACCTTACGGAGCGGATTGCCGCCTGTTGGTGAATAACCCTTGTATTAATTTCCTTCACCTTTTGTTAATCAAACCTGCTACGGTAAGGGATATTATTTTCTTTCATACTCCTAAATCGAAATTTATTATGGAACTATTGCTTCTATAATTCCTGAAAATATTATATGTTCCATAATAGTTGAACTTCATTATTTCAACTGAACCTTCCTATTTACGTGAACCTTTCTATTGAATTGTAACCGTTATTCTGAACTGTGGATCTTGAATATCATTTTTAAATTTCACTCCACATCATGTTGACAATTTTGGACATTATTTGAATCTGTACAAAGTAAACTTCCGATACTTATTGTTATCCTATTTCTTCTGTTCATCATTTATATCATTCTAATCATCCAAAAAATCAAGCTGTTGTGAATATCTGTGGCCGGGGGCACAGATGTGATATATTTGTTGAACAGATGATAGGTTAAAGGCGATATAATAGGTTAAAGGCGATACATCTGTTCAGTGTCTTTTATGGCACGTGGTGAATGTTCTCTTTGGCCCGTAGTGCAAAGATGAACTGTTGTTTGGTATGATTATGACCAAAGGCTGAATCTGGTATAATCATGACCGTTTGTGCTATATTGAATATCTTTGGCCCGTAGTACAAAGATGAACTGTTGATGTGCATGATTATGATCAGGAACTGTGAATTTGTATTATCTTGACTAATGATATTTCAGATGATAAAAGTTGATGATGTTTTTCCTAAAAAGAGAACCGAGGGGACATTATAGTCTGCATTATTCTTCTAATAGATTACTCATTCCGCTGCTATTATTGATCTGAACGTTGTTTAAGAATTTAACTGCAGTTTTTGATATAAACATTGTAGTCTATTGTATTCTATCAAGAACTCAGCTGTTGAAGACTAATGATAATTTATTCGTCATTATCTTAGTCATGATATTCTTTACTGGGCTATTTGAGCTCACCCTTTCTTTTGTTCCATTGTTTTTCAACAGGAGATGAAAACATAACAGGGTCTAGCCGGGGAATGGAGTGAGGGTCCGAGGAATAGTTATCATAGTCTTCACGTTTTGTAAAATAGTGTGGCAATAATAGTGAAGACTTAGTTGTGTATTATTATACACTGTATTGTTGTACGTTGTGTTTTGTTGTAATAATTTTGTTGTAGTCTTTTGACGACTCAAGTTTGGGCTGTGTGGGCCCAGATTTGGGGGCGTCACAGTTGGCATCAAAGCTTAGGGATATGGTCTTTAATGGAGATCTGGGGTAGAACTAGGAGGGGAGAGACGAATAGAATCAGTCACTAGTGTGTCCTACCTAAAATAGATTTTATTATCTAATGAGTCGATTTGAATGTAGGAACGTGAAGTGATGAGTCAGTTTATTTGAACTAACATTTATTTTGTGACCACAGTTTAGTATGGCATCTGGAAATCAAGAGGTTAACTATGAAATTACCGAAACAAATGTAGCTGCAAAACAAGAGGCGACGAATAATCTTCTTACAAACTCAGAGTTGAATCATTTGCCTAAGGCAAAAATTATGCGTGTTCTATCCAGTAAGGATGAAGGTGAAAGCTCTGCTACAGTCGTTCCAGATCCATTCTTAGAAGCAATTAAAGGAAGTAACGAACTTGCGGAAATTATTGCCTTTAATTTACTCACTAATTGGGAGAGTGATATCACCTGGTTATGCTCTATAACAAAGGATCAGAATATATGGACTTTTCATATTAGTCTTTGGGATTTATGGTGTTTCAGCTATGATTTTCAAGATTATTTAAAAATGATGTTTCTATACTTTTGGGCGTTACAATTTAGAGGAATTCAGGTTAAGTTAGTCACTATCGTGGAAACTGCAGTCTATCGAAAATACTATTTTAATGGAAATCATTGGTACCTTACTACTGATGAAGTTGATGAACCCGAGAAACAGTTTGCTAGAAAATTATTCGGTGGTATTCCCATGGTTGAAATACGTGAAGATCCGAATGAAGTATTCGGGATTCGATTTGACGATAACAGTCAAGAAACCGAATGAGGTGATAACCGGTAAGCTATTCATAAATTCTCGTGAAGTCTATGCCATATTAGATACTGGCTCTATCCACTCTTTTATCTCACCTATATGTACTCAACGTTTAAATTTGACTATTGAAAACTTAAATCTTGTCTTATCAGTTGAAACCTCATTGGGAGAAATTACCATTACATCTACTGTCTATAAATCTTGCCTAGTTCAAATCAACAACATCACATTACCTGTTGACCTTATTTCTTTGGAGATGCGTGAATTTGATGTGATTTTAGGAATTGATTGGTTGACTACCCATCATGCTAAAATTGATTGTTTTCATAAGATTATTAGTTTTCATATTCCTAATCAACCTGTCATGCAAATTCAAGCAACTAAACCATTGAAATCTATAACTGTTATTTCTAGCCATAAAGCCATTCGTTTATTGAAAAACGGATGTCAAGCCTTTTTAGCTCATGTCACTGATTTGAACAAAAATACGTCAAACTTAAATGATATTCCCATTGTGAATGAGTTTCCTGACGTTTTTCCTGAAGAACTTCCTGGCTTACCCCCAAACCGTGAAATTGATTTTTATATTGATCTTGAACCCGGTACCAAGCCCATTTCCAAAGCTCCCTACCGAATGGCTCCCATTGAACTTCAAGAGTTAAAAGTCCAACTACAGGAATTGTTGGATACCGGTTTCATTCGTCCGAGTGCATCACCTTGGGGTGCTCCTGTTCTTTTTGTGAAGAAGAAAGACGGGAGTATGAGATTGTGCATTGACTACCGAGAATTGAACCATGTTACCATCAAGAACAGGTACCCGTTACCTCGGATTGATGACATGTTTGATCAATTGCAAGGCGCTCAACATTTCTCAAAGATTGATCTCCGTTCTGGATATCATCAGTTAAAGGTTAAAGCTGAGGACATTCCAAAGACTGCTTTCAGAACTCGTTATGGGCATTATGAGTTCTTAGTCATGCCTTTTGGACTAACTAATGCTCCTGCAGCTTTCATGGACATGATGAACCGGATATTCAAGGAACATTTGGATCATTTTGTGGTTGTCTTTATTGATGACATCCTCATATACTCCAAGAGTCGCGAGGATCATGAACAACACCTGAGATTGATACTACAAAAGCTCCGTGAAAACAAATTATATGCCAAGTTGAAGAAATGTGAGTTCTGGCTTGAGGAGGTCGCGTTTCTTGGGCATGTGATTTCTAGTCAAGGAATATCAGTCGATCCTGCGAAGATTGAAACGGTACTAAATTGGGAACAACCCAAAACAGTAACCGAAGTCCGAAGTTTTCTGGGTCTAGCTGGTTATTATCGGAGATTCGTAGAAGGATTTTCTCGAATCGCCACTCCATTAACGCAGCTTACTCGGAAAAGCACAAAATTCATATGGAGCGAGGAATGCGAGAAAAGTTTCCAAGAACTCAAGAAGAGACTGGTTTCAGCTCCTGTTCTGACCATACCATCAGGATCAGGAGAATTTGTTATCTACAGCGATGCTTCTGGCAAAGGTCTAGGCTGTGTCCTTATGCAACATGGAAAGGTTATAGCCTACGCCTCTCGACAACTCAAAGATTATGAGAAAAATTATCCTACTCATGATCTAGAGTTGGCAGCAGTCGTTTTCGCGTTGAAGATCTGGAGACACTACTTGTACGGAGAAAAAGTGGATATCTATACGGATCATAAAAGTCTCAAGTATTTCTTCACCCAGAAGGAACTCAACATGCGACAACGACGTTGCTTTGAGCTGTTAAAGGATTATGACCACACAATCCAGTATCACCCGGGAAAGGCGAACGTTGTAGCTGACGCTTTGAGCAGAAAATCTTATGCAAGTACAAGTGCACTGCTGACAACACAAAAGTGTATTTTGTACGACTTGCAAAAGATGGAGATAGAGCTAAAGACACCAGGGACCCGCTCGAAGATTGCTCACGTGCGAGTAGAACCAACTTTAATCGATAAAATTAAAGCTGCTCAAGCTACCGATCCGGAACTGATAAACATGATAAAGAAAGTACAAGAATGTGCCATTCCCGAAGCAAGAATCGACGAGAAAGGAATACTTCGAGTCAATTCTCGACTCTGTGTTCCTAACGATCCTGAATTAAAGCATAAAATCATGATGGAGGCACACAACACGCCGTTTGCAATCCACCCAGGAGGTACCAAGATGTATCGAGATCTTCGACATACATTTTGGTGGAACAATATGAAAAGAGAGATTGCGGAGTTTATCTCAAGGTGCCTAACTTGTCAACGTGTCAAGGCAGAGCATCAAGTTCCTAAAGGTCCATTACAATCACTTGAAGTTCCTGAATGGAAGTGGGAACACATCAATATGGACTTCGTGACGGGTCTTCCAAAAGTTTCTCAAGGCTTAGATGCAAT
Organism: Hedera helix; assembly: GCA_947179155.2. Classification (NCBI taxonomy): domain Eukaryota; kingdom Viridiplantae; phylum Streptophyta; class Magnoliopsida; order Apiales; family Araliaceae; genus Hedera; species Hedera helix. Next base: position 6,300,667 of record OX359275.1, on the reverse strand, counting down.
TTGGGTGATCGTAGATAGATTGACCAAATCTGCTCATTTCTTGCCTATACGAGAAAACTTTTCACTTGAACGTCTTGCCGGTATGTACATAAATGAGATCGTGAGATTGCATGGCATGCCAGTTTCCATAGTTTCTGATCGAGATCCTAAATTCACTTCACGCTTTTGGATCAGTCTACAAAAAGCTATGGGCACTGAACTACGTTTTAGTTCTGCATACCATCCTCAAACGGACGGACAATCGGAAAGGCCGATCCAGACCCTCGAAGATCTTTTGAGACTTTGTGTATTAGACTTCAAAGGAAGTTGGGATAAGTACTTGCCATTGGTGGAATTTTCTTACAACAACAGTTACCAAGCAAGCATAGGCATGGCTCCATTCGAGGCTTTGTATGGAAGGAAGTGTCGCTCTCCAATATGTTGGAATGAGGTAGGAGAAGCAAAATTGTTGGGACCCGAGTTGGTACGCTTGACGACCGAAAAGATCCAAATGATCCGACAACGAATACAGACCGCACAAGAACGACAAAAGAGTTATGCTGATCTTCATCGGAGAGACGAAAATTTCAACGTCGGAGATCATGTATTCTTACGTGTTTCTCCATGGAAAGGGGTTACGAGATTCGGAAAGAGAGGAAAGCTCAACCCTCGATTTATTGGCCCATTTGAAATCCTCGATCGAATAGGAACCGTAGCCTACAGACTAGCCCTACCACCAAGTATGTCTCGCATCCATAACGTTTTTCACATATCTATGTTACGTAAATATGTGAAGGACCCAAACCACGTCATTGAGTTAGAACCAGACGTTATAGCAGAGGATTTAACATACGAGGAGGTACCTGTTAAGATCCTGGATAAGAAGGAGCAGATCCTACGCTCAAAGGTTATACCTCAAGTTAAGGTTTTATGGAGGAACCAAGATACTGAGGAAATGACCTGGGAGCTAGAATCTGAGATGAAATCTAAGTATCCTTACCTCTTCGATATGTCAGGTACGTCAATTTCGGGGACGAAATTTCATAAGGAGGGGAGGTTGTAAGACCCCGAATTTTATGAAATACAAAATTTAATTTTTCTTCATATATATATATTTTTTTTTGAAACAGTAAGTGGTTAAATTAACAAAATTAAAAGTTAAGGATGTTATGTGCAAATTTTATTTTGTCGGACAATATTCGCTTTGTCGGGGAATATTCGTTTGGTCGGGGAATATTCGTTTGGTCCGACGGCGCCGAAATAACAAATTATTGGTGGACCCCACAACGGAATATTTGTCGGATATAGAAAACGACAGAAGTAACCTTTTTAAATAAAAATAGTCAACGGAACTGTTAAAATACCGGTGATAAAAGAATAGTAGCATACGGTAGTTATTGGTATTTTCTGTAGCACTCGGTACTCTACAGTAACACACGGTATTGCATAGTGTCTCATATTTTTGGTCTGATAATTGACACCGTAACTGTTACGCATCATTTCATCGATAATTGTCACTGCATAATATTTTATATTATCAATTCAATAATTGTTGTTACACAGTATTTTGCATTATTGATTTAATAATTGTCATTACACTGTATTTTATATCATTGAGTCAATAATTGTTGTTGCACTGTTTTTAAAATTATTGAACCTAATAATTGTCACAGTAACATATGCACAGTAATTCACATTATTGAATCAATAATTGTCATTACACAGTAACGTATGCTTTATTTTACATTATTGTTATCTCTATTATGATGTTATTTAAACAGTTGTATTTCATTAATTTATTGACTTGATATCTAAGAGCTAACTATACTGTATTTATAACAATTAGTCATAATAATTGAATTGATAAAGTTATTTGTTTATAATATAAAGTTAGGTGATTATTAGGTGATATGAAATGAATGGTGTAGATTAAAGTGTGAATTATTGTTGAATAATTAAATTGATTTGTTTATAATATAAAGTTAGGTGATTATTAGGTGATATGAAATGAATGGTGTAGATTAAAGATAATATAATATTTGAAATGGATGGTGTAGATTAAAAGATGATCTTTAAATGAATGGTTTAGATTAAATGAATGATAAGATTTTTGGCTATAAATAGAAGCCTTAACTTAAGGATTTTTCATAAACTTCCTTACTTGTTCTTTCTTTCTCTCTCTAAATACTTCTTGTGAAAGTTCTCTCTAAGTGTGCTTAAGTCATCTTGAGTATTTGTGAAGATCTATAAGTATACGTGTACTGTTCAAGTTAATCAACCTCATTTAAATCAATATCCAGTCACGTGTTACGGTAAGGGATACCATCTTTTTCATCTTCCATTATTCAAACGTACTATGGTAAGAGATTATCATTATTTGATTCTCGATAATAATATTGTTTCTTCCTTACTCATAAGACGTGCCTTTTATTTCCATGTATTAAATTGTGGGAATAACCTTACGGAGCGGATTGCCGCCTGTTGGTGAATAACCTTTCGTATTCATTCATTATTAATCTCTGAGAATAACCTTACGGAGCGGATTGCCGCCTGTTTGGTGAATAACTCTTTGTACTCAAATTCTATTAAATTGTGGGAATAACCTTACGGAGCGGATTGCCGCCTGTTGGTGAATAACCTTTCGTATTCATTCATTATTAATCTCTGAGAATAACCTTACGGAGCGGATTGCCGCCTGTTTGGTGAATAACTCTTTGTACTCAAATTCTATTAAATTGTGGGAATAACCTTACGGAGCGGATTGCCGCCTGTTGGTGAATAACCCTTGTATTAATTTCCTTCACCTTTTGTTAATCAAACCTGCTACGGTAAGGGATATTATTTTCTTTCATACTCCTAAATCGAAATTTATTATGGAACTATTGCTTCTATAATTCCTGAAAATATTATATGTTCCATAATAGTTGAACTTCATTATTTCAACTGAACCTTCCTATTTACGTGAACCTTTCTATTGAATTGTAACCGTTATTCTGAACTGTGGATCTTGAATATCATTTTTAAATTTCACTCCACATCATGTTGACAATTTTGGACATTATTTGAATCTGTACAAAGTAAACTTCCGATACTTATTGTTATCCTATTTCTTCTGTTCATCATTTATATCATTCTAATCATCCAAAAAATCAAGCTGTTGTGAATATCTGTGGCCGGGGGCACAGATGTGATATATTTGTTGAACAGATGATAGGTTAAAGGCGATATAATAGGTTAAAGGCGATACATCTGTTCAGTGTCTTTTATGGCACGTGGTGAATGTTCTCTTTGGCCCGTAGTGCAAAGATGAACTGTTGTTTGGTATGATTATGACCAAAGGCTGAATCTGGTATAATCATGACCGTTTGTGCTATATTGAATATCTTTGGCCCGTAGTACAAAGATGAACTGTTGATGTGCATGATTATGATCAGGAACTGTGAATTTGTATTATCTTGACTAATGATATTTCAGATGATAAAAGTTGATGATGTTTTTCCTAAAAAGAGAACCGAGGGGACATTATAGTCTGCATTATTCTTCTAATAGATTACTCATTCCGCTGCTATTATTGATCTGAACGTTGTTTAAGAATTTAACTGCAGTTTTTGATATAAACATTGTAGTCTATTGTATTCTATCAAGAACTCAGCTGTTGAAGACTAATGATAATTTATTCGTCATTATCTTAGTCATGATATTCTTTACTGGGCTATTTGAGCTCACCCTTTCTTTTGTTCCATTGTTTTTCAACAGGAGATGAAAACATAACAGGGTCTAGCCGGGGAATGGAGTGAGGGTCCGAGGAATAGTTATCATAGTCTTCACGTTTTGTAAAATAGTGTGGCAATAATAGTGAAGACTTAGTTGTGTATTATTATACACTGTATTGTTGTACGTTGTGTTTTGTTGTAATAATTTTGTTGTAGTCTTTTGACGACTCAAGTTTGGGCTGTGTGGGCCCAGATTTGGGGGCGTCACACTGGACACTATGCTAGAGAATGTAAGCATCGCAAGAGCGGCTCTGCTAACATGGTTAAGGAGAAACTTGTTTCCATGGTCTCTGATTTTAGTCTTAATGTGACTATAATTTCTGAGGTTAACATGGCGAGTGAGAGACTAATGGCTGGTGGTTGGACTCTAGAGCTACTTTTCATATCTTTAATAATAGATAAATGTTTAAAACATTTGAAGAAGTTCTTGGACATGAAGTTCACATGGGAAACAGTTCCCGTGCTAATGTTGGTGGCAAAGGAACTGTAGAACTAAACTTCACCTCTGGGAAGAAGCTGATTTTGCTTAATGTATTGTTTGTGCCAGAAATTCGAAAAAGTTTAATTTTCGTTGATCTCTTAGATAGGAAAGGCTTTAAAATTTATGTTGAGTGTGACAAAGTCATTCTTACAAAGAATGATATCTTTGTTGGAAATGGTTATTCTTGTAATGGAATATACAAGTTGTCTATCAATAAAATTAATTATGTTTCTGCTTATATTACTTATGAAATTTCTTTGTGGTATAGTCGTTTAGGACATTTTAATTCAAAGAATTTAAAAAATATGCTTGCAATGAGATTAATTGCTATTAGTAATAGTGAACTTGAAAAATGTGAAATATGCGTTAACTAAAAAATTATGAGAAAACCATTTTCAAATGTTTATAGAGAATTACAATTATTAGATTTAATATATACTGATATCTGTGAGTTAAGTGGAATGTTGACAAGAGGAGAAAAATGATATTTCATTACTTTTATAGATGATTCTAGCAGATACTATTATGTGTAGTTATTGAGAACAAAAAATGAAACACGCAACTCATTTAAAAAATACAAATCAGAAGTGGAAAACCAATTTGAGAAGAAGATTAAAATTTTACGTTCTGATAGTGGTATGTAATATTGTTTGAATAATTTTGATGCATTTTGTGAAGAAAATGACATTATACATCAAACAAGTGTTGCCTAGACACCATAACAAAATGGTTTAGCAGAAAGAAAAAATCGTATATTTTATGATATGATCAATTGTATGTTAAATCATGATTGTTTGCCATATAATTTAGGGGGTGAGGCACTTCTAACTGTTTGTCATATTTTAAATAAGATTCTTAGTAATATTGTTAAAACTAGTCCTTATAAAATATGAAAAGGTAAGAGGCCTAACATAAATTATTTTAAAGTGTGGGTGTGTTTAACTTATTTTCGAGTTCCTGATCTTAAAAGGAATAAGTTGGGGGCTGGAGCTATTAAAATTATCTTTATTGGATATTCTATTAATAGTAAAGCTTATAGACTTATTGACTTAGAGTCTAATTTGATAACTGAGTCAAGGGACGTGAAATTTTTTGAAAATAAATTCTCAAATGTGGATATGCCAAAACATGATAAGCCTAAAGGTCCTATAAGGTTCATTATTGAGGTTGGGAAATCTAGTGTTCCAAGTCAACCTAGTGGACCTAGAAGGAGTACTAGAACTAGAAAAGAGAAAGATTTAGATGATAATTTTATTTTTTCTCAGTCCTTATTATTTTTGGTAGAATGGGACCAAAATAACGAGGTTGTAAATGAAGTACTCTATATTTATAATCTTAAGATTGATCCTAAATCATTTAAAACAGTTATGGCTTCTAAGGATGTTGCCTTTTAGAAGGAAGCTGTAAATAATGAAATGAATTCAATCTTGAAAAATAATACTTGGGTATTAATAGATTTACCTTCAGGTTCTAAACTTGTAGTGTGCAAATGGGTTTTTAGAATAAAATATAACACTAATAGTACTATTTCTGCTTTTAAAGTAAGATTAGTAGCAAAATGTTTTAGACAAGTAGAACATATTGAATATTTTGATATTTATGCACCGGTAGCACAAGTTACTTTCATTCAAACTCTTTTTGCCTTAGCTTCATTGTTGATTTTTTCATTCATCAAATGGACGTTAAGACAACATTTTTGAATGACAATTTGAATGAGGAAGTATATATGAAATAACTCGAAGGGTTTGTTGCTTCAGGTAATAAGACTAAAGTATGTAAATTAGTTAAATCCCTTTTTGTTCTAAAACAAGAACCAAAACAATTGTATGAGAGATTTGACACTACTATTTTAAACTTTGAATTTAAATATAACAGTGCATATAAGTGCATATACTCTAAAACTACTTTTGACTATATGGTGATAGTCTGTTTATACGTAGATGATATATTGATCATTAGTACAAATATAGTTGGAGTAAATGAGACTAAAAAATATCTATCCTCTATCTTTAAAATGAAAGACTTCGGTAAAATGGATACTATTTTAAGCATCAAAGTAAAAAAAAATAGTTTGGGGGGGGGGGGGGGGTTGTGTTAAACCAATCTAAATATATTGAAAAAATACTAAGTTTAGTCACTTTGAGTTTAAGGAGGTGAATACTCCTTTTAAGAATGGAGTTAGACTCATGGAAATACTGGTAGAGCTATTGTGCAGTTAGAATACGCAAGTACTATTCCTAGCCTTATGCATGTTATGCACTTTACTAGGCTAGATATTTCTTTTGGAGTTTCTAAACTCAATAGGTAGATGAGCAATCCTAATGTTAATCATTGAAAAATTATTGGAAGGGTATTGGGATACCTGAAAAGAACCAGTGATTTAGGATTGTTCTATGATAAATTTCCTTATATTTTGGAGGGATACTCTGATGCAAGTTGGATTAATAGCGTGAGAAATAATAAATTAACAAGTGGGTGGATTTTCACTCTTGTCAGTAGTGTTATTTCTTGGGCAAGCAAGAAACAAACTTGCATCTCTCATTCTAATATGGAGTTAGAGTTTATACCTTTGGCTCAAATAGGAAAAGAGGCTGACTGGATTAGAAATATGTTGTTAGACATAAATCTACAACCAAGTCCAATGCCTCCAATTTTACTATACTGTGATAATGAGGCTACGCTTACAAAAATGTATAGCAATACCTATAATGGTAAGTCGAGACACATTGGTCTGATACATGAGTTTATGAGATAATTGATACAAGATAGTAGCATAACTATTACCTTTGTGAAGTCAAGTAAAAACTTGCTTACTCCTCTTACTAAGCCTCTGACAAGAGACTTAATAAGTTTGACTACATGAGTATGAGACTTAAACCGTTCTGAGCCAAGGGTGATAGGAACCCAACCTATATCTCAGTTACCTTTAGTTTATAGGTTTAATGGAAAAAATAAGTCACAGTTATTGGCTGTGTTACTATCTACTTGGCCTTATATGTAGTTTATGATAGTGAAGTGTTGCATGACTGAGGATGAGTTATACTCTTAACAAAGTGCTGCATTTTTTAGCAACAAAAGTGCAAGAAAAATACTTTGCCTATATAAACTAAAAATGGAGCAGCTTCTTATAGAGGGTTATGGTTTTCTCTTTTAGAGGTTTATGAAACAGGATATTACGTAAGGCTATAATAGCGCAAAGTAATGAGAATGCTTATCGTAAATGAGATGCTATAATAATAGGGAGTGTTATAAAAGAAGTTGATGTATAAAATAGGTGGTGATGAAGATGTTAATTGTAAGACTTCTACTTTTATGAAATATAAATTTAATTTTTCTTTATATATTTTCGTTTGAAATAGTAATTGAATAAATTAACAAAAGTGAAAATTAAAAAATGTTTTGTGCAAAATTTATATTGTCAGAGAATATTCGTTTTGTCGGGTAATATTCGTTTTGTAGGGAAATATTCGATTCGTACGACGGCGCCGAAATAACTAAATATTGGTGGACCCCCAACAACAAAATAGTGTCGGATATAGAAAATGACATATATAACATTTTTAAATAAAAATAGTTAACGGTACTGTCACTTTTAACTGTTAAAATAACCGGTAGTAAATGAATAGTAACATACGGTATTGTACAGTAATATACGGTATTGCACAGTATTTCATATTATTCAACTGATAAAATGGCTATTGTACTATATTGACTTTATTGAACCAATAATTGTCACATGCACAATAATTCATATTATTGAACTGATAATTGTCACAGTAACATATGCACAGTAATTCACATTACTGAATTAATAATTGTCATTACATAATAACGTGTTCTTTCTTTTACTTATTTTCTGCATTATTGATATCTCTATTATGATGTTGATTAAACTGTTGTATTTTATTATTAGTTATTTTTTCTGCTTATCTAACTCAGAAAACCAACTACACTGTATTTATAACAATTAGTCATAATAATGAATAATTATGAGTTATTGTTAAATAATTGAATTGATAAAGTTATTTATTTTTATTATAATAATTTATATAAAGTTATTTACTTTATATAAATTATGTAAAGTAAATTTTTTTATTATGATAAATTATATAAAGTTATTTGTTTTTATATATAAAGTTGATTTATATAAAGTTAGTTATTTTATATATAAAATTAGTTATTTTATATATAAAGTTAGTTGATTTATAAAGTTAGTTGTTTTATATATGAAGTTAGTTGTTTTATATATAAAGTTAATTGAATGGTATAGATTAAAGAAAATCTGAAATGAATGGTATAGATTAAAGATAATGTAACAATTATAGAATTTGAAATGAACGGTGTAGATTAAAGATGATATTTAAATGAATGATTTAGATTAAGAAAATCTTAAAAGATGAAATAAGTGGTATTGATTAAACATTATCTTGAGATATACGGTTTAGATTAAATTAAAAAATCTTGGTTTATGATAAGATTTTTTGCTATAAATAGAAGCCTTAACTTAAGGATACGAAACAAGAAGAAAAACGATGGAGGAAACTGAGAAGGCAGCAGTGGGGGCAGTAACTTGAACAAAAGAAAATGGAACAATAGCAAAAGCAATTCGGGGACACCCAAGGGAGCGAACCAGAGAAAATAAAAAAATACAGCCAGTGCGGAAAGAACCACACGGGGGAATGCATAAAAGGAAGAAACGTCTGCTACAAATGTGAGCAGGAAGGGCACATCGCACCTAATTGTCCCACACCTAAGAGGAAGGGTTGTTTCTCATGCGGAGCCATGGACCATCAATTGAAGGATTGTCCAAAGAGGAAGAATACCGGAGGGGGTTCTGGCTATAAGGGAAACAATAACAACAAACTTACCATTGGAGGCCCGGTGCCACAGAACAAACCAGTACCATGGACTTTCAACATGACGGTGCAGGATGCCGTGGAATCTAAGGACGTGGTGTCAGGTATTATTCCGATCAATGATATAAATGCTTGTGTATTGTTTGATTCGGGTGCTACCTATTCATTTGTGTCTGATGATTTCACTAGACGGTTAAATTTGCCTAGAGAAAAACTAGAGAACCCAATGACCATAGAAGTTGCTAATAAAGAAGTGATTCTTGTATAGTATATACATAGAAACTGTTGTGCTGAAATCAGGGGTCAGAAGTTGAGTGTAAATTTAATTCCGATACGTTTGGAGGAGTTTGACGTTATACTTGGAATGGATTGGTTGTTTAACCACGGAGTGGTAATTGATTGTCAAAAGAAGTGTATACACCTTAAGACACCGAACAAGTCTAAGGTCGTATTTTACGGCAGCAAGTCGTCTAGACAATCTTCATGTCTGACGATGATGCAGGCCAACAAACTGTTGAAGAAATGTTGTGTAGGGTATTTGGCTCACGTAGTGGATACACAAATGGTAAATCCCGAGATGGAGCAAATAACAGTAGTTAGGGAGTTCATGGACGTTTTTCAAGATGAACTGTCAGGTTTACCGCCAAATAGAGAGATCGAATTTGTAATCGATTTAATACCGAGGACAACACCAATATTAAAGGCACCATATATGATGTCTCCGGTAGAAATGAAGGAGTTGATGGTTCAATTGCAGGAGTTGTTGGATAATAAGTACATTCAGCCAAGTGTTTCTCCATGGGGAGAACCTGTGTTGTTTGTAAAGAAGAAGGATGGATCGATGAGGCTATGTATGGATTATAGGGAGTTGAATAAGATAACAATTAAGAACAAGTACCCGTTGCCACGAATTGACGATCTTTTCGATCAATTGAGAAAGGCGAAGTACTTTTCAAAGATTGACTTGAGGACTGGTTATCATCAGTTGAAAGTTAGGAAGGAGGATGTACCCAAGATGGCATTCAGAACTCGATACAGGCATTATGAGTTTCTGGTAATGTCGTTTGGACTAATGAATGCGCCAGCCGCATTTATGAACATGATGAACAGAATATTCAAGCAATACTTGGATAAATTTGTTGTTGTGTTCATTAACGATATTTTGGTTTATTCTAAAACGGAGGAGGAGCATGTTGAACACCTAAGATTGGTGTTGGAGATTCTACGGAAGGAGCAGTTGTACGCTAAGTTTTCAAAGTGTGAATTCTGGTTGGTGAAAGTTCAATTTTTAGGTCATGTTATTGACAAGGAGGGAGTTTCAGTTGATCCAGCGAAGGTTGAAGCGGTGATGAATTGGGAACAACCAAGGACACAAACGGAGGTAAGAAGTTTCTTGGGGTTAGCGGGTTACTATAGGAGATTCATTCAAGACTTTCCAAAGATAGCAACACTGTTAACTAATTTAATTAGGAAGACGGTGAAATATGTATGGACGGAGAAGTGTGAGGAAAGTTTTCAGGAGCTAAAGAAAAGACTTAGTGAAGCACCTGTATTGACTTTACCGGACGATACGGGAGGTTTTACGGTCTACAGTGATGCATCGCACAAGAGACTTGACTGTGTGCTTATGCAAAACGGCAAAGTCGTTGCGTATGCATCCAGACAGTTGAAAGATTATGAGAAGGGATACCCTACCCACGACTTGGAGCTGACAGCGGTAGTGTTTGCCCATAAAATTTGGAGGCATTATTTGTATGGAGAGAAATGTGAGATATTCACATACCATAAGAGTTTGAAGTATATCTTCACACATAAGGAGTTGAATATGAGGCAACAGAGATGGTTAGAATTGATCAAATACTACGATTGCGAAATTCTATACCATCCCGACATGGCCAACGTAGTAGCAGATGCTCTAAGTAGAAAGAGCAGGGAAAAATTGTTCATATTGACACATCAGGAACAATTGGTTTAAGAGATGACTCGAATGGAGTTGGAGGTGAGAAATTCAAATGAGTCAATGGAAGTGGAAGCGAGCCCAACCTTGTTAGATAGGGTGAAAGAGGCTCAAGACAAAGATGAAGAGTGTGTCAGAATAAGGATGAGAATGACCGAAGGAGAAGAGGTCAAATTCAAAGTGGATAGCATGAGATTGCTAAGGTTTGAAAATCGTGTTTGGGTACCACTAGTGTCTGAATTATGAGAGGAGATTTTGCATGAGGCCCGCAGTACGAGATACTCGATACATCCAGGGAGTACGAAGATGTATCAAGATCTACGTCAGCATTTTTAATGGCCGAATATGAAGAGAGAAGTTGCAGAATGTGTCAGCCGATGCCTAACTTGTCAGAGGGTAAAGGCCGAACATCAGAGACCAAGTGGATTATTACAGCCGTTAGAAATTCCTGAGTAGAAATGGGAGCATATCACAATGGATTTTGTGGTAGGACTTCCAGCAACACAGAAGGGATATGACGCAATATGGGTGATTGTGGATCGACTAACAAAGTCAGCACACTTTTTGCCGATCAAGATTAAGTTCAGTTTGAATCAGTTGGCTAAACTGTACATCAAGGAAATAGTTTCAAGACATAGAGTGCCGGTATCGATTGTGTCAGACAGAGATCCGTGCTTCACGTCAAAATTTTGGAGGAGTCTTCAGGAAAGATTGGGGACACAATTGAGAATGAGTACCGCATATCATCCGCCGACTGATGGGCAAAGTAAGAATAATTCAGACATTGGAAGACGTGCTCAGAGCTTGTGTGATGGATTTCAAGGGCAGTTGGGAAGACCATCTACCGTTAGTGGAATTTACATATAATAACAGTTATCATGCTAGAATAGGCATGCCGCCTTACGAAGCCTTGTATGGAAGGAAATGTAGAACACCTCTATGTTGGGATGAGGTAGGAGAACGACAACTGTTGGGGCCAGAATTGGTTCAACAGACAGTGGAGATTATCAAAGTAATAAGAGCTCGGCTAGTAGCAGCTCAAGACTGTCAGAAGAAATATGCAGATCTACATTGACAGAAGCGAGATTTCGAAGTGAAAAGTTTTGTGTTCATGAAAGTATCTCCCTGGAAAGGGAAGATCAGATTTGGAAAGAAGGAAAAACTGAGTCCGAGGTTCATAGGACCGTTCGAGATATTGAAGAAAGTGGGTGAAGTGGCATACGAGGTAGCTCTACCTCCTGAACTGGAGCATATTCACAATGTATTCCACGTGTCAGTGTTGCGGCCATATAAACTAGACTACAAGCATGTCATATCCTATGAGCCAATTCAAGTCGAGAAAGACTTATCTTATGAGAAAATTCTTGTCCAGATACTAGATAGGAAAGAGCAGAAATTGCGAAATAAGGTTATACATTCTGTCAAAGTCCTTTAGAGGAACCACAACGCTGAGGAAGCTACGTGGGAACTGGAAGAAAAGATGAGGAATGAATATCCGCATCTTTTTGAGTATCTTTAAATTTGTAATTCCGAGGACGATATTCCTATAAGGAGGGAGAATGTAATAACCACGAATTTGATTAGTCATTGTAATTATAATTAATAAATAATTAGCAATGAATTTAAAATTTTTGTACTAATTAATTGTGCATTAGATAATTAAATAAATGTACTTATGTATGTGTGTATTTATTTAAAAAATTAAAGCAAGGTGTATAATTAATTAAATCAAATCGAATTGGATTATATTTTAAATCCAAATGAGTTGTTAAACTAAGTCAAAGATATTAACCTAGTAGCATAAGTAATTAATTTAATTATTAGTCAATGTAATTAATTTAATTATTAGTCCATGTAATTAATTAAACAGACCTAATGTTTGATTTAATTAAATGTAACATAGAATAATTAATGTAAGTCCAATGTGTTATTTAAATTGAGCCCAAACCAATTCAATAGGTGAACCCAATATATTCAATCATAGAGTCCAATATGGAGCCCAATAGGAAGTCAAAATTGGTCAACAATTGAACACATGTATGTATGTATGTATGTATATATATATATATATATATATATATATATATATATATATATATATATGCACATTAAAGCTAGAAAAATAAATCAAAAACATGGCAAAAAATGGCCATATTGGCCGGCCACTTGTGGGACCCATAAGGGGTTGCTTGATTTTGCAAATTGCTTCCTTCACACGCTAGATAAAAGTGGTTTACCAACTCATGTCACTTAACTTGTCATTCACCTAGTCAATCCAATAAATAGTAATCCAACTTAAAGCCTTAATTTAACTATGTTGGTGAATTAAGAGATGTTAATGAAGGATTAGCAATTGGCTATAAATAATATGCTCCACACTTGTTGGTTCATTTACTAGAACATAAGAGAGAAAAGAGATAGAGCATTTCCTAGAGAAATAGAAAATACACTTGGAGGTTGTGTGAAAAAGCTAGAGGAAGATCTTTGTGAATGTCCACAAGCTTCACAACATATTTTGGTAGGAGAATAAGAAGAGTCTTCCAGACCACAAGGTTTAAAAGTGCTCTAACTTCTCTTTATTTCATTTTTATGGTCTAGAACAATTTTGAACGGTTAAAATCTATTTTTAACCGATCAAAACTTGTTTTGATGGTCTAGAAGTATTTAACTATGTAATGTATGTATATTCATAGCTTGATGTGGTTATATCATGTTTTGGTATGTGTAGATTGCATAAAATTGCAAGAAATGCTCATATTGATTTTTACCGGTAAAACCTAAGTAAGCATGTTATGTTTAATGTTGTATTTTGAAATGTACAAGTTGGAAATTGGATTTTTATGGATAGAAAGTTAGATACATGAGTTTTAAAGAAAAACCCAACTTGAAGCTTTCAAAAATATTGAATAATAAAGAAGTTATAGCTTTTACCGCAAAAGATGTCGTTTCTAAATCCTAGATGGTTCGATCTTTAAATTTCGTGTAAAACATTTTCAAAAATGTGATTGAACCATGAAATATTGTAAAACAAGAAGTTAGGAAAACAACAACACTAAGTTGATGTTATTTGAATGTGTAGAGTTTATTTATTTCAAGTTTGAACCATTAAAACCAATGAATTATGAAACTAGTTTTCATTCTGTCCTTGTAAGCGATTTTACGCCTATTTACGTTTGGAATTTGGTTTTGTGATCTGAAGAGAAATTGTAGAGAGGGAAATTATGATGAGAATAGACTCAAGAATCACCCCCAAAATGTTTTAAAATTAAGAAGTTATAGCTGTCGGAGTGACTGAGGGTCGGGCAGTCCAAAATTTGGTTTTGCAAAAAGATGGTCAAGCGCCTACCAACCGCTTAGGCGCTTGAACCCGCTGTACTTGAGAGCAGATTCGGTCCGAGTCGGGTCGGGTTTTTTTATGAAAATTTAAGTTGAAATAAGTATAAAATGAATGTGTTTGAATACTAAACCAATACATTGAGTTTATTAGTAACTAATTGGTAGTTAAATGTTTAAAATTAAAACTAATGTTAACACCATTAAAAAGTTAACTATTGGTATTGTTTATAATAAAATATTATTAAGAGGTTAATAATATTAATATGTGATTAGAAGGTTATTAAATGATTATAACATTTGTAAATGATTAAATTATTATTAAATGGATAATAATATTAATAAGTCAATAAAATATTATTAAATAAATAATAATATTAGTAAATGAATAAAATATTATTAAATGATTAATAATATTAGATAATGAAAAAATATTATAAAATAATTAATGATATTAGATAATGATTAAAATATTAGTAAATAATTAATAATATTAGATAATGAATAAAATATTATTAAATGATTAATAATATTAGATAGTGAATAAAATATTATTAAATGATTAATAATATTAGATAATGATTAAAATATTATTAAATGCTTAATAATATTAATAAAATAATAAAATATTATTAAATGATTAATAATATCAGATATTAATTAAAATATTATTAAATAATTAATAATATTAGATAATATGATAAAATATTATTAAATGGTTAATAATATTAAAAGATTAATAAAATATTATTAAGGGATTAAAAATATTAGAAGGATAATAGAATATTATTAAATGATTAATAATATTATAAGACTAATGGAATATTATTAATGGTTAATAATGTTAGATAAGAATGTGAACTATATTAAGTAATTAATATAGGAATATAGGTTTTATGTGATTGAAATATTATCAAGTAATGATAATATTTCCTAAGTGTTTAATATACCCTTAATTATTTAATTATGTGGTTAGGTATAACATGGATAGATGTTATCATATGATACTAATTCGAAGATCAACTTGATTAATTGTTAGGACTATCTAAAGAGAATTAAATTGAATTGGTTAGCAGTAGACCACGCACAAGACAAGTTCTTCTTAACCCTAACTTGTATTTATTGTTGCAAGTATTCTTCAACATTATTTACATTGAGCAATTCAATTATTATTGAGCAAGTATCTACACTCGTAGTTATTTGACAGATCTTTGAGTGAATTAATTATTGAAAATTACTTCACATCATTATTGTATTGTATTCGCATATAGTGCCTTTGCAAATGTTATAGTTCAGTAATTTATGAACTGTTTAAGAATGTTTAAGCTAATTGTTTTGGCTAGGCAAATGCATGTTTAAATTCATCTAATTGAATATTTTAAAAGCTTATCCAAACCATTGGCTGGTGCGAATTCTTATAGTAAGACTGAGAAAGAACAACCCTAGTTAAAGGGGATTTTTATATTGTCGGGTAACCGAATTTACGCAAGAAAACTAAATGTTATGCATATACATAGAACATAAGAGGACTGATCCCCTCGAGTGTCCTGTTATTTTTAACAAGGTGTCAGACATTGTATGTCTGTTCTACTTAGTAGCAGTTCATGGTCATTAAAGATCACTCAGCAGTAAAGAGTCAATCCATTCTTACATTGAACATTGATTCTTGATATCTTTCACAATTGTTATTGTTGAAAACCTTGAAATTATTTTCCTTCATCGTGATATATCTTATGTTGTTGTTTATAAACTTGATAAGCCATCTAGTTGCTCATTCTTGCTATATCATGACTATATTTCAGCTAAGCCCGAATGTTCTAAATCAGACAAAGGCAAGGGGAAAGCAAATGCGTAGATTAGTAGATGCATGCTAGATTTAAATTACTGTTATGTAATTCCTTTGTAAATATTTTGTACTTCGCTTACGATATGTAATGTTACGATTAAGGTTAATCGACCTTGGGAAGTGTAGCCTTTTTATAAGGAACATTTTGTATTATTCCGCGAAGTTTAAATGCAATATATGTATTTAATTGTTAGTAAGTATTGTACAGTGAGAACCAAACCTGAGGTTAAAGAACCCCGATTTGGGGTCATCACAGGTGGGGTGTGTAGGATATAAGTTCTGATCGGGCATTTGATTTTAATTTTTAAAAACTGAAACTCGACCATTTCGCAAGGGCGCAGTCAGACCGAGGATAATTCGTTGGGGGCATCATCTCATCTCGCCGAGGCGCGATCAGTCTGCAAGCTTTGCGCTGGGGGCGCTGTCTGTTTTCGCCAGAGGCGCCTTATTGCGCCGGGGCGCAGTAATTCAGTACAACCTCCTCGCCGTGGCGCAGTTGATGATTCTAGAAAAAAAATTACTGCTACAATTTCATGACTTCTGAATTGCATAATCATCTTCTATAGCTGCAATGAGATAAAAATACACAAGAGTTAATGAAGCTAACGTAAGAAATTTGTCTTAAGCTAGAAATTTAATAAATTCTAAAGATTGAATAAATTAAATAATAAATAAAAACTAATGCCTAAAAATGAGAACTAAATGCTAAAATGATTCTGCGGTTGGGTTGTCTCCCAACAAGCACTTTATTTAGAGTCTTTCAACCTAACTATCTTCTTTTGCTTAAGTCGGATCAGAAAGGGTTATGGAGGTCCGCTAACGATCCACATTAGTGCCCCAATAATGTTTCAGCTGTTGACCATTAACCTTAAATGTCTGCTGAGAATGCGGGTCAATGACTTCGATCGCTCCGTATGGGAAGACATTAGTTATTGTAAATGGTCTGGACCATCTGGATTTCAATTTACCCGGAAACAGCTTGAGTTTTGAGTTGAATAACAGCACAGATTGGCTCGGTTCGAATGTCCGCTCAATAATACGTTTGTCATGCCACTTCTTGACTTTCTCCTTATACACTTTGGTATTTTCATAGGCATTCATTCTAAATCCGTCCAGTTCATTCAATTGCAAAAGCCTCTTTTCTCCTACTGCCCATGACTCAAAATGTAGCTTCTTTATCGCCCAATATGCGTTATATTCCAATTCTACGAGGAGATGACATGCTTTTCCATAGACGAGTCTATAGGGAGACATGCCTATTGGAGTCTTGTAAGCGGTGCGATATGCCCAAAGAGCCTCATCAAGCTTGTTGGCCTAATCTTTGCGCGCCGGGTTAACAATCTTTTCCAGAATCTGTTTGACCTCTCTATTGGTAATCTCAGCTTGTCTACTCGTCTGTGGGTGATATGCCAGTGCAACTTTATGCTGTACTCCATATTTAGTGAGAAGAGCGGTAAAATATTTATTGCAGAAATGGGACCCCCCATCACTAATTATAGCTCTTGGTGTTTCGAATCTTGTAAAAATGTTCTTGCGCAAGAAATTTAGAACAACCTAGGCATCATTAGTAGATAAAGCCACTGCTTCCACCCACTTGGAGACATAGTCCACCCCCACTAAGATATACTTGTTATTGAATGACGATTGGAACGGTCCCATGAAGTCAATCCCCCATACGTCGAATATTTCCACTTCCAATATTGAATTCAAAGGCATTTCCTGCCGACTTGATATGTTGCCAACCCGTTAACATCGATTGCACCTCTTCCCGAATTTGTGAGCATCTTTGAAAATTGTTGGCCAATAGAATCCAGATTGAAGAATCTTTGCAGCTGTTCTATCACCTCCATAGTGACCTCCATACAGAGATGAGTGGCAATGTTGTAGAATACCTTCAATTTCCTCCCTAGCCACACATCGTCTTAACATCTAGTTAGCACATTGTCGGAAAAGAAAAGGTTCGTCCCATAAATATTGCTTGACATCATATAGGAACCTCTTTTTCTGCTGATAGCTTAATTCATAAGGAAGTACACCACTGACTATGTAATTGACGTAATCCGCATACTAAGGAGCTTCCTTTGCTACATAGAATAATTGTTCGTCGGGGAAAGACTCATTTATCAACACTCCATCTCCTTTGTATTACTGCGAATTTTCCAGTCTAGAGAGATGGTCTGCTACTTGGTTCTCGGACCTCTTCCTATCCCAAATCTCAAGATCATATTCCTGAAGTAGAAGAATCCAATGAATCAACCTTGGTTTGGCATCCTTTTTAGAGATGAGATACTTTATCGCATAGTGGTCTGTAAACACGATCACTTTTGTGCCAATCAAATATGCTCGAAATTTGTCAAAGGCAAAGACCACTGTAAGTAATTCTGTTAGTTCTCGTGGACACAAAAATGATCTGGAAGGGGGGGGGGGTTGAATAGATCCTTTAAAAAAAAATTCTTTATAATTCAAAAGTATATTAGTTATGATTAATAGAATCAATTCAGGCACAGCGGAATATACTTTAAGAACCCCTTCAAAGATGTATGCATGATTTCAAACAATTGTTTTAATCTACGGTATGAGTAATAGCAGATAAAATAGTTAGAATGCATAATGTAAAGACATAAAGTAGATGACACAAGAGGTTTAAGTGGTTCGGAGACTGAACAACTCCTACTCCACTCTTCTATTTCGACGAGTAGGAAATCCACTAATTTAGTCACTAAGACAAGGACACTCTGCCCTCCACAAGTCGAACAGACTTGAGTTGTTTTTAACCACTTAGGTAAGGATCCTTTGACCCTCCTCAAGTCCCGCAGACATGCGTTATTTTTAGCCACTTGAGCAAGGATCCTTTGACCCTCCTCAAGTCCCGCAGACATGAGTTGTTTTATAAATTAAGACAAGGATCCTTTGATCCACTTTGGTGTGTTGAATGCTTGTTGGGTTGTGCTGCTAAGATAAACTTTGATCTTCTTTATCTTCTAGTACTTAGCAGCTGCTTGTGATCAGTTTCTGGATGCCACTGATGTTTGTCGTTGATGCTTTTTTCCTTCTTCTGGTAATCTGCAGTTACCCTTGATCACTTTTGATGTCCTGCTGAGTTCTTCAGATAAGCTTTGTGCTCAGCAGTCCCTTAGAACACTTAGCCTTCCTAAATACAGAATCTCATTCTGTTCTTCTTTTGCTCAAGGTGTTCTTGGCTTCTTTGGTCATTCGACTCTTAGCTCATATGCCAACCCTTCGGCATTTTTAGTTTTAGTGAAGATTTTCAACAGATTAGGTCGTGTATATTGTTCTTGCTCTCACTTCCTCTTTCTTCTTTTCAGATTTGCTCTTTTGTAGACTTTTAATAATCTTTCCATTGCAGATCTCCCTGTTGCAAATCCTCCCGTTGAAGCCTGTTTAGTTGCAGACTTCTTTATGAATACTTTATTCATTTAGTCAGAGTATTAGTGCTCTGCTGACTCTGACTTGTTGACTTGTCTTCTTTACCTCTAGAGAGAGATATATCAGTCTTGGGTTCTTCCCAACCTTTAAAGATATGGCATGCCTTTCAGAGAAAACTACTCTTAAGACACAACCTTATGTTTTCTTGAGCCTGATGCGTGATTCTTGAAATCTTTGCTCTGACACTCAGCACGCATAAGTCAGTATTCTGACATTTCTATCTCCTACTATAGCAGATGCTTTAGATGTGTTGATGTAGATGTTTCTGAAGTAATCAACCACTCATCTTGAGACTACTAGCTTAAGTTCTTTAACATCTTCAATCCTTGTTAGCACTTAAGCACTCTACGATCAATTCAGTTGTAGCATTTTACTTCTGATCGTTGAGTCATCTGTTGGCTCTACTATGTAGCTCTACGATCTTGCTTAACGTAGGCTTCTTTATAGATCATAGAGTGGTTGACTGTACTAACTCTACGATCTTATCTAAGCCTTGTTGTTCTGATGATATGCTTCTCATGCTCCGTGATCTTCATTGAGCTTTATGTACATAGAGCATTGACTTATGATCTGGTTTAAGTTTTAGCAAGTGCTTTCTTTATCATAGAGGACTGTTCTATGAACTTTAGGTTTGCTCGAAATGCATGGTTCATAAGTCATAGAGGACTGCTCTACGATTTCCAGTTGCTAGCTCTGCTTGGCCTATATGTCATAGAGGACTGCTCTATGAATCTTCAGGTGCCAGATCTTCTATCATTGATGACTGCTTTACGAGCTTCAGTTGTCAGATCTTTTATTGTTGAGGAGTGCTCTACGAACTTCAGTTTCATTCTTTGCTGAATATTCAAAGGGTGTTTATGGCAGGTAGCGTTTGAATATCTTCAGCTCAACTCAACGATTGCTTGAACGTTGTACTTCTGCGTTTACTTTTTCACTCTACGACTTAGCTTTGCTACTTTACGATCTTGCCTATGGTGTAAGTCGTAGTGCAATTGTAGAGTTATGGTTTGAACTGCTCTACGATCTCTGTTAAGACTAGATGCTTTAGATGTACTCAGAGATCTTCGTTCAGTTTGTTTGACAGCTCAAGGACAGCCTTCTAGACAATCTTTATGAGGTTTGCTATCATGACTCTGAATGCTCATGTAGAGGTTGCTCCTTGAATCTGCTTGGTTCATAAACTGGATAATAAGAATCGTAGAGTGACTGATTATATTGACTCTACAATCCCTAGAGTTAGTCTAGGATGCTGAGATAACTCTACGTTCTACCGAGAGGACTTTTCAATCTGCTGAGCCTTATTATGCGTTTTCCTGGCAGACTCTACGATCTTCCTTTTCTTTTTTTTGAATGACTCTTCTCTTCTCAATCAGTCTTTGCCGATGGAGTTGGTGCTTGGATCTTCTGTTTGCTTGCCGGTCATTCAAGGACTTCATACTAATAATCTTTAGGTAGACAGCTCTATGATACTGCTTTGGAAATGTGAGCGTATGACTGGCTATACTGATTACTTGCAGACTTTACAATCATGAGTGTAGTCTACGATTCTTGCTTTGACTCTCTTGCCAGACTGTTGTTCTTCTCGATCGATCAGGCCTATCTAATACAACTTAAGATCAACCTAACAAGTTTGATCTTTCTATTCATAATCCTTGTACATTGTGATCTTTTGAAGGACTGTACAATGCTATTAAATCATATCAGATCATCTTAATAAATTTGACCTTATCAATCTCAAGTCCTTTGAACATAATGTCTATTATCTATAAAAGACTTTACAACTTTCATCAATGCAAACATATTTGCATATTGATTCATTTATCTTTTAATCACATCATCAAATCATATTAAAGAGGAATAACATTCACGTGCTTATTCCAAACAAATTCCTTTTCCGTCGTGGTGTAATTTAATTGTGCATCTGTCCGAGTTTTGCTAGCGTAGTAAATTGCGTGAAATACCTTTTCCTTGCGCTGACCTAAGACTGCCCCAACTGCATAGTCACTAGCATCACACATGAGCTCGAACGGTAGACTCCAATCTGGTGCGACTATTATTGGTGCAGTTATTAACTTCGTATTTAAATTCTGAAATGCATCATGACACTCTGTAATGAACTTAAAGGGAACATCTTTTTCTAGTAAAGCACACAACGGCTTTGTGATCTTGGAGAAATCCTTGATGAACCTTCGATAAAATCCTGCATGTCCCAAGAAACTATGAATTCCTTTCACAGAATTTGGTGGTGGCTGATTTTCAATCGTCTCAATCTTTGCCTTGTCCACTTCTATACCACTATCAGACACCTTATGTCCCAAGATGATTCCTTCTTGCACCATGAAGTGACACTTCTCGCAATTAAGCATCAAATTTGTTTCTACGCACCTCTTGAGAACCAAAATCAGATTTGCTAAAAATAGATCAAAGCTATCACCAAAGACTGAAAAGTCGTCCATAAAGATTTCCAAATTCTTCTCTACCATATCAGAAAAGATTGCTATCATACATCTCTAAAATGTCACAGGTGCATTGCAAAGCCCAAAAGACATCCTCCGGAAGGCAAATGTTTCATATGGGCACGTGAATGTCGTCTTTTCTTGATCCTCGGGGGCTATGACAATTTGATTGTAGCCCGAATAGCCATCCAGCAGATAGTAAAATGGATGTCCCGCCAATCTACCTAGCATCTGATCAATAAAGGGTAACGAAAAATGATCTTTGCGAGTTACTTTGTTTAATTTCCGATAATCCATACAGACTCGCCAACCTGTCACCGTCCTTGTTGGAATTAGTGCATTATTCTCATTGGTTACTACTGTCATGCCTCCTTTCTTTGGAACACATTGCACCGGACTAACGCACGAACTATCTGATATAGGATAGATTATACCCGCATCCAACCACTTGATAATCTCTTTTTTTACGACTTCCTTCATGATTGGATTTAGTCTTCATTGCTGCTCTACAATTGGTTTGGCCTCCTCCTCAAGTAGAATTTTGTGCATGCATAGCGATGGACTAATTCCTTTGATATCTGCTATGGTCCAACTAATAGCAGTTTTGAATTCCCGCAATACCCTTAACAATTTTGACTCTTGTAACTCGTCAAGTGAAGCGAAAATAATCACCGGTAGTGTAGAAGAATCCCCCAAATAAGAATACCTCAAATGGTTTGGCAACTTTTTCAACTCCAAAATGGGTGGTTATTCTATGGATGTCTTTTCATGGGTCTTTGTTTTCTCAGAATAATCTAAAGGCTCAAATTTCTTCTCAACCTGTACGAGTGGTGTAGATGCATTCAATAGCTGCACAAACTTAAGTGGAGCTATAAAATCTACAGCTCTAGGACTAACTAAAGTCGTTGCAAGTGGATCCGCATAACAGTTAACCTCAGAAATTTCATCCACTACTACCTCTAACCAATCAATTCTGAAACACTCTTCTACTTCCTTTGGGAATTTCATAGCTTTGAAAACGTTAAATGTGACCTCTTGATCATGCACCCTCATCGCCAGCTCCCCTTTCTACACGTCTATCAAGGTTCTACCCGTAGCCAAGAATGGATGCCCAAGTATAATCGGAATTTATTTGTCCTCTTCGAAGTCCAATACTATGAAATTTGTTGGAAAGATGAACTTATCAACTTTTACCAATATATCCTCCACTATTCCTCTTAGATGCGTCAATGACCTATCTGCCAGCTGTAGAGTAACATTGGTCGGCTTCACTTCTTTCAGGCCCAACTATTGATAGATGGACAATGGCATCAGATTAATACTGGCCCCCAGATCTCACAAGGCTTTCCTAAAGAACTTGTCACCAATTGTACATGGTATTGTGAAACTACCTGGATCTCTTAGTTTGGGCAGCAATTTTTTCTGTAGAATGGCATTACATTCCTCTGTCAGTGTGACTGTCTCAAAATCTTCTAATTTTTTCTTCCTTGACAGAATTTCCATCATGAATTTCACATAGTTTGGCATTTGTTCTAGAGCATCCGTAAAGGGTGTATTGATTTGAAGTTTCTTGAACACCTCTAGAAACTTTGAAAATTGTTTGTCTGCTTTTGCCTTTTGGAGTCGCTGAGGGAATGGCAAGGGTGGAACATAGGAATTCAGCTTGACTTCTTCATATTTTTCCACTGGCTTCTTCGTTTTCTTAGTCAAATCTTCATCTTCACTTGCCTTCTATTCAACTTTGCGCTCGTTATCTCATGGCTGCTTTGAGTTCTCCTTGATTATTTCAAATAATTATGTCCCAATTCTCAAAGTAATCGCCTTACAGTGCGCATTACCCTCTCCTTTTGGATTCTTCTCAGTATCACTTGGTAAAGATCCTTGAGGTCGGTTGTTTAAAGCACTATGGATCTGACCAATCTGAGTTTCAAGATTCCTTATTTGAGCTGCTTGATTTTTCGAAGTTACATCAAATTGATTTGCCATTCTTGCTAGTAACTCCTCCACTTGTGATAGCTTATTGGGTTGTTGCTGCTGCTGATTTTGGACTCCGGTTGGGTACAAATGTCTTAGAGCTTGAGCTTGAGGTCGGGCCTGATTATTGTTCCACGCAAAATTTGTGTGGTTCCTCCACCCAGGATTGTAATTGTTTACATTATTGCCATATTGCTGCTGCCTGTTTTGATTCACAATAAACTGCACGGATTTTGAATTAATTGCACAATGCTCTGTTGAGTGATCTTCTGCACAAATCTCACATATTGTCTCCAAACGACTCTTCTGCATTCCTATAGAATCTATTTTTTTTTGACATGGTTGTCACTTATGCCGACAAGGCTGTCATGGCATCCACCTCATAAATACCTGCTGCTCTTGGCTGATGAGTTCTAGCTGTAGGCCATTGATAGTTTTTCGCTGCCATATTTTTAAGCAGGTTTTACGCTTCTTCATAGTTCTTCCTCATCAATGCTCCACCAGCTACTGCATCTATGCTTGTCTTAATTTGGCTGAACAAACCATTGTAGAAGGTTTGGACTTGCAACCACTTAGGAATTCCATGATGGGCGCATCTCCGTAGCAAATCTTTGAATCGCTCCTAAGCTTCATACAATGATTCTAAGTCGTGATGAACGAAAGAAGTGATTTCGTTCCGCATCTTTACCGTCTTTGCTGGAGGAAAGAATTTGGCAAGGAATTTTTGTGCCAAATCATTCCACGTTGTAATGGACCCTGCAGGTAAGGAGTGTAACCAGCTCTTGGCTTTATCTCTCAATGTGAATGGGAATAGCCTCAGTCTAATAGCGTCCTCCATCACCCCCATTATACTTGAACGTGTCGCATATCTCCAAGAAGCCGATAATATGGTCATTGGGGTCATCGTTCGGTAAACCCCCAAACTGAACCGAGTTCTGGATCATCTGAATAGTTACGGGTTTGATCTCAAAACTAGCTGCTGTGATGGCAGGCCTTGTGATGCTGGTCTGAATTTTCGTCACTTGTGGCATGGCATAATCCCGCAGTGTTTTCTGTTCTTCCTCAGCCATTCTGTCTTGGTTTTCTAGAGTAGTCTAAATATACTTGCGAATTCTACGGAACCTTCGTTCTATGTTGTCTTCGTAAGGCTCTAGTTCTGGACCTTTCGATCTCGTGTGCATATAGAAAATACTACAATCACTTCTTTGCAAACAACACGGACAGACTCAAACCAATGGAAGCCTACAAAAACAAAGGTAAGAGAAATGATTAAAATGTTTAAATTAAAATTAAACTAACAAAAATTAATAATAAAATAATTATTAGAACCGTTCCTCGGCAACGGCGCCAAAAACTTGTTATCCGATTTTTATATATGGAATTCACACGCAAGTATACGCGGTCAATCAAGTAATATAGTAGTAAAAAGGATGTCGAACCCACGAGGAACAAGTAATAATAACTATATTAACTATTAAATTTGTATTAATTCAACTCTATTCAAACTGAAGCAAATTTGGATTATGAACCTTGAATTATGAACTACTTAAAATTAAAATTAAAATTAAACTAACTAACAAGAATGAATTACCAAATAATAAAGAGCTTTAAGATTACAATTTCCCCGTTGCATCACAATAATATCATCATCTTAATTCCAATTACTTAATCATATAGATTGTTAACTGAGATCACTTATTTATTTACTAATCTCTTTCGATAATTAATAAAAAGATCTACTCCAATTTATAATGCTATAAGTCTATGCAAAATATCTTGAAACAAACTCATTAAGGTTAAACTCTCAATATGTTACGTGTGGTCTATAGGTATCTGCATCCTATATACTATCATGATACTATTCCTAAGAAGAACAAACAAAGTCACACGTTATTATACCAAGATCTATTCCTAGATTTCCTCTTTCAATTCCATCTAAGAAATCAAATAACTGCTGATCAGACAATTATAATTCACGCACAAGATATAACAACCAATCCAACAACTGATAAAATAATTGAAACTAAAATGATTTAATTAAAGTTCAACCAACGGTTCCATTGTAATCTTAAAGAGCAATTTAGTTATACATCATAATGAAAACCATCATTAAATTAATATAGAAAAACATCAAAAGTTCAAAAGATAAAGAAAAAGGAAATAGAATAAACTCTGTCGAAAATCTATCGTCTCCTTAGCCTTCACTTTCGCTTTTAACGTTCTTCCAATCAATTCTTCAAGCTTACCGAGAATAGCTCCAATCCCTTGCTCTCAATATCTAGTTACGTCCTCTTTGTATATGTGTTAATAGCCATAGAGTCCCTCTTTAAAGTAACTGCAACAACCAACTTCCTAGCTGGGTTCAGATTTTTTTAATGCAGCAACTGGGCCAACTAAAGTCGTCGGACTGTGCCCCGGCGCAGTTTTTGTATAGCAACATCACGCCCCGGCGCCGTCTACTGTTCCAAATGACAAAATTACCACTGAACCTCCATTTTCCTGTTTTGACCTCCCGAAGCCGTTTTCTGCAAAAGAATCATAAAAACAAGTAAAATAAAACTAAAAACACTCAAAGAAAGCAACTAATTAAACTTAAAAGCACCTAATTCGTAGGTATAACACCCACTCATCAGCATGACATATACATAGCATGTTAATTGTTATATGATACATGAAGCATGGAATTTGTAAACTGTTGAACTTCCTGAGCCGTTGTGTTCATCCTTGCCCAATATTAACATTTTGCAGGTGAAAATGAGAATCCTAGAGTATCAGGATATAATAGAGTTATGTTACGACATCGATTAAGGTTATAATGTAATTATTTTAGATTTCTAATATAATGATTCGTTGTAGTTGAAATTATTAAGGCTTATGGTAATTATTAATATGTCAACGGTGTTATAAGTCCTGATCGGACTGTTAAAGGGTTACTTAAGCATTTTGATTGTACAGGTGTATAATTATGGTATTTATTAAATTAAAAAATAAAATTCTAAACAGATAACAATCGAAGTCCGAAGTAATATTAAATTATAAATTTTGAACTATCATACGTTTACAATTGGGGTGATGAGTTAAACCAGATAATAACTGAGATTGACAGTAAAAGTAAAAAGTAAAGGTTGCGATCCAGTGACTAGGATCGAGATGTAAAGATTTTAAATGCCAAAATATTTTAATAGAATGATGGAAAAAAAATTATACCGAATTTTTTTTTATTGATGATGTAAAGTCAATTAACAAATTAAATAAGGTGATTAAAGGTTTATTAACAAACCGAAATTAGGGATAAGTTTATGTAAATTTTGGGGTCATTACAGTTGGTATTAGAACTGATAGGTTATAATTCTTAGGTAGCAGTACCTTAGGCTATAATCGTGGATATATATTGATGGCAATGAAAGGATAAACTCAGATGGAGTTTAATCAATAAGAGTTGAATATAGTAAATTCATAAAGAAGAAAATAAGTGTATATATTAGGAGATTCAAAGAAGGATCTTCATAGTTGTATTCCAAATGAATGGAAAAGAATCAGGGAACATTTGATTCAAGAATTTAAAAAGAAGGATCGTAAAGTAAAATGGTCAAAGAGGAGTGAGAAGATTGTAGAATTATACAATCCTAGAATAAACGAGAAATCATACAAGTGAAATTATTTATAAATAAGATCACAGTGAATAGAGTGAAATCATGGGATGCAGATGATCTGTTAAATGATTAAGACGATGTGTAGATAGTATGATGCTATAAAAAGGAGGATACTGTGAAATAGTAATAAGTAAACTCGTAAAGCGTTGAATGTGATAAGGTATGGATTGAGAAAATTCATATCAAGTTAAGAAGAAGTTAGAGGTTTGTGGGTTTTTAATTGAGGACTCATGTTAGTGGCTGAGTTGTACAATTCCTTATATGGGCGGAGAATTTGTTCTTGGTTTTAAAATCACTTAGCTTCCTATATTAATATAGTGGTTGAGTTGAACAGTTCTTTGTATGGGTAGGGGATTTGTTCTTGGTTTAACGACCGCTTAACTTCCTATATTGATTAGTGGCGGAGTTGACTAATTTCTTGTATGGGCAGGAGATTGTATTTGGTTTGCGACCACTTGGCTTCCTATAGTGATAATCAATTGAAACTTGGTGTCGCGTTATTCGCTATATATATGTTGAGAAGGTGATTCTTTTCTCATGTGTATAACGGATAGGTAGAAGATGTTAAGATAAGTTCGTGTTCTGAGAACCGACATGTATGGGCGACTTTGGCCTGACTAGGACAAGCTCCTCAAACCATATGATTGTGGCAAGTTCCTGAGCCCAAATACGTGATAAGTTTGATGAACAATGAGTGTGGGTAGAGTTAAGTTATAAGATTAAAGCTATAATAGATATAGTTATTAAGCAAGAAAAGATGAAGAGTAAAATTGGTGATTATTTGAGGTTTTAGGATGTTCCAAATCTTCTAGCTATGCTAGACCTTGAATTCTTAAAATTGTGTCAAATTTGCACTTGTGTGCTTTTAAAAAGGACTTTTAAAATTTTGAGTTTTATCGATAAATCGCAATAACTTGAGTTGTGGAAACAATTTATGGTTACCTGTGGTAGTATGATAAAACCTAAAATGATTTTCAAATGATTTTGAAACGTTTAAAAAAGAGTCTATGCTATTTGATTCGGCTAGACCATAATGATTTGAAGACATCAAAATGTATTTCTAAAAGCATCAACACACCATGTGGTGTGGATATGCCAATGACTGAATCCTCAACGTATTTTCTGTGAAGGTACGGTATCATGATATCATAAAGTAATTTGCACTATAAAGATGGCGTCAAAATTACTATTGATAGAATCCTCAACGTACTGTGCCAAAAATGCGGTATCATGAAGTCATAAAATGATTTTTTATTTTCACTTAAAATAGTTTTAAAAGTTCTAGAGTTCATGGTGTTAGGGTTTCGACATAGTGAAAGCAGCAGAATTTAAAAAAAAAATCGAAACCCTAAAACAAGATCCATGCGAAAACAGATTAATCAGAGGTTCAGAATTTGTTTTACCGATTATGTAAGCTTGAATAGAGACGCTGGTGAATTCTGAAGCAGCCTCGAATCCTCAACGCAATCCAACGACTGCGTCTCTACGGTATCCACACGAACGCTCTACGAATCGTCCCACAATTTGTAGCAAAAGGAACCGCGGTACTAGCCACCAAAATCTGGATTTCCGAATTATTTTTCTCTCTAGCCTCTTTTTGAAAGCGGCTAGGGTTTTTGGTTTTTGTTCCTTATGTTATTTAGACTACTGATATATCATATATATAATAGTTAATAGGAATTAACCAAAACCTAATTTAATTAGAAAAATACAATCCGAATTTATATATATTATATCTTAATTAAGTCTAACTTAATTAATAGACATATATATAAATTATCCTATTAATTTAAATTCGTAATTTTAAATACTATCAATCATATTGAGATATTTAAATACTTACAATTTAAATTAATTCCTTTTTTAAATACGTTCTAAGTGTGTGATCCTATAGGTTATTATTATGTTGACAATAATTTTAAAATCATATTATAAAATTATAAACAGTGAGCGACATCTAGTAATGCATTACTGCTACCCAAATAATAATAAGATCAGTGATTCGATGCAACCTTTTCGTGACCAATGTTTCAATGCAATTTAATGCTTTTAACCTCGACATCCTAGATTAAACTCGAGGCATGGAACTCTTCATAATTTAATCTGAGTTTTCTTGATCAATAAGTAGACTATATGAAACAAATCACTATTTTAGCATGGTCATGCATTTCATAGTCCTACTCAATCAAGAGGCCTATGGATATCACGCCTAATATATAGGAGGGTTAAATTCCATCTAGATCAGTCATATTCCTCACACGATTCATGATGTACCCAATATCACCTTTATTGTCCACCCTATTAAAGGTGACATTTGATGATATCAAAGTACATAAATTCTCGTATAATAATATAGTGATCTCAGGTCGGAGGATCATTACATCATTGTCACTATGCGAATTTCTTATGACACTTTGCATAATGCTCCACGTAGAATTCTCATGGTGGGTCAGTCCAGTACATTGTTCTCTAACATGTACCTATGCATTGACTCAAATATCTCATATATTTATGACCAATGAGATTTGGCCATCAGTCAATCCACATACTAGTCTCAATACATCATTGTTGTCCCACTAACAATGATACTCGATTAGGGACATTTAAAAGCAATGATATTAATTGTAATTATATAATCTCATGTTCAAGTCACATACTTGAAGCTATATAATTCGTATCACTATTCTAAGAACTTTTATTATGCTAACGTTTATATAACGCAGTAAATGAAATCATAATAAAATAATTCATTTATTCAATCAAATATAATATCAAAAATGTTAAGCAATTATATCAAATAATTAGCCTCTAGGGCATCAACTCTAACATATGGTTCATGAACAATTTAATTATAGTGGTCTAGGCCATTTGATTCGGCTAGACAACTTTTAATCGAAAGTGATAAACTTCAAAATTTTATTGCACGTGTGTGCTCTTGAAGAGTTTTAAAGTTCTAATTGATATCTGAACTATTATTGTAGGTCTATGCCAATTGTTTCGGCTGGACGTTTTCATACTAGACATTTAAAAAAAACTATCCAAACCTGTTGTTGGTACGGATTTTTTTTAGACTGAGAGAATAACCCTGAATGAGGGAAAATTTAAGTATCGACTATCCAATACACGCAAGGTTAAATGTTATGCGTATACGCGTACAAAAGGTTGATCCCCTCAAGTACAACCGACAGATTTTAAGTGTCGGTTATTCGATGCAGTCAGAGCTAAATGTTATGCATACACATAGCATACAAGAGGGTGATTTCCTCCAGTACATATCCTGAGCTAGTAACCAAAGGGTCAATTAGCTATTGATTCCATTGGAAGTTTTTGTGTTCATGATCTTTATGACCTCTCAGTCAGATATGAAATTATTTTAAAGGAAATTTTTTCCCTAGTGATTCAAGCTCCTTCACAATTATTGAACAATTGTTGAAGACTTCTGGGAAATATCCCAATATTCTGGAAAATTAATGGGTAGAGGTGTAATTTTAGAGGAGATTAGTCAAAGAATTAGATGATCAATGAAGTATTCTCAGAGAAGGGAAATTTGATAGGCTTGGTTGATAACATAATGGAAAGAATGAGCAGAAATAAGTATGTTATAAATTTCGAGGACGAAATTTTTATAAGGAGGGGTAAATGTAATACCTCGGATATTTATGAGATTTGTAGAAGAAATCAAATATGATTAATTAAAGGTTGATGTAAAACATAGTTTTAGTGAATGAAATAAGAAGAGATATGTGTGCTGTAATTTCTAGGACGAAATTTTTATAAGGAGGGGTGAATGTAATATCACGGATATTTTATGAGATTTTTAAATAAGGTGTTGATGATGAAATAAAGGTTGAAGTTTAAAACATAGATTTGGAGAAGTAAAAGGTATAGAATGTGAGTAAACAATTGACCCTAATCTTTGTGTTAGAATTTAAATGTGAGTGAATGTAGGTTTTAAATTTTTAAAACCTGAAGTTTGATTGTGTATACTTGGAGGTATATTAATAATAAGGTAATATAATACCTTTAAAATTCGATGAATGTATTTGACTAAAATATATATTGTAAGAAATTTTTATATGAGGTATGTGAAAATTTATTAGGGAAATAAATTTCAATGATTGAGACATTTATAAGTTTAAATTAAGGTGTATATGTATAGATACATATATACTTGGAGGTGCGCTAATTATATTTTAGTCGAGCGTGGTAAATGATTAATGGAATTAATCATCAAGAATAATGTGAAACTTTATATATTAATTAAGCAAGCTTATGAGAGTTGAACATTGAATAGTAAATTAAGATAGCCTCAATTAGTAAATTGAGAAGAGATAAGTTGGGTATTGTGGTGGTAATAAGTTTAAACTCAACCTAGTGGCCAAGTGATTTGAAATTTATTAGTAGACCAAAATAAATTAAGGTTAAGGCGAGTCAAATTAATATATAAGGCAAGTCATATGGATATAGTGAACAAGCATAAGCATTTGATAACTATAAGACTTATATGTATGCCCAAGTTATTAAGGTGGCAGTATAAGATTAAGAATGAACCCTGTGTGGTTGTAATTGTAAGACCCCGAATTTTATGAAATACAAAATTTAATTTTTCTTCATATATATATTTTTTTGAAACAGTAAGTGGTTAAATCGATAAAGTTAAAAGTTAAGGATGTTATGTGCAAATTTTATTTTGTCGGACAATATTCGCTTTGTCGGGGAATATTCGTTTGGTCGGGGAATATTCGTTTGGTCCGACGGCGCCGAAATAACAAATTATTGGTGGACCCCACAACGGAATATTTGTCGGATATAGAAAACGACAGAAGTAACCTTTTTAAATAAAAATAGTCAACGGAACTGTTAAAATACCGGTGATAAAAGAATAGTAGCATACGGTAGTTATTGGTATTTTCTGTAGCACTCGGTACTCTACAGTAACACACGGTATTGCATAGTGTCTCATATTTTTGGTCTGATAATTGACACCGTAACTGTTACGCATCATTTCATCGATAATTGTCACTGCATAATATTTTATATTATCAATTCAATAATTGTTGTTACACAGTATTTTGCATTATTGATTTAATAATTGTCATTACACTGTATTTTATATCATTGAGTCAATAATTGTTGTTGCACTGTTTTTAAAATTATTGAACCTAATAATTGTCACAGTAACATATGCACAGTAATTCACATTATTGAATCAATAATTGTCATTACACAGTAACGTATGTTTTATTTTACATTATTGTTATCTCTATTATGATGTTATTTAAACAGTTGTATTTCATTAATTTATTGACTTGATATCTAAGAGCTAACTATACTGTATTTATAACAATTAGTCATAATAATTGAATTGATAAAGTTATTTGTTTATAATATAAAGTTAGGTGATTATTAGGTGATATGAAATGAATGGTGTAGATTAAAGTGTGAATTATTGTTGAATAATTAAATTGATTTGTTTATAATATAAAGTTAGGTGATTATTAGGTGATATGAAATGAATGGTGTAGATTAAAGATAATATAATATTTGAAATGGATGGTGTAGATTAAAAGATGATCTTTAAATGAATGGTTTAGATTAAATGAATGATAAGATTTTTGGCTATAAATAGAAGCCTTAACTTAAGGATTTTTCATAAACTTCCTTACTTGTTCTTTCTTTCTCTCTCTAAATACTTCTTGTGAAAGTTCTCTCTAAGTGTGCTTAAGTCATCTTGAGTATTTGTGAAGATCTATAAGTATACGTGTACTGTTCAAGTTAATCAACCTCATTTAAATCAATATCCAGTCACGTGTTACGGTAAGGGATACCATCTTTTTCATCTTTCATTATTCAAACATACTATGGTAAGGGATACCATCTTTTTCATCTTCCATTATTCAAACGTACTATGGTAAGGGATGTCATTTTTTTTTTCATACTCTCAAATTTACTACTCGTAAGGGATACCATCTTTTTCATCTTTCATTATTCAAACATACTATGGTAAGGGATACCATCTTTTTCATCTTCCATTATTCAAACGTACTATGGTAAGGGATGTCATTTTTTTTTTCATACTCTCAAATTTACTACTCGTAAGGGATACCATCTTTTTCATCTTCCATTATTCAAACGTACTATGGTAAGGGATGTCATTTTTTTTTTCATACTCTCAAATTTACTACTCGTAAGGGATACCATCTTTTTCATCTTCCATTATTCAAACATACTATGGTAAGGGATTATCATTATTTGATTCTCGATAATAATATTGTTTCTTCCTTACTCATAAGACGTGCCTTTTATCTCCATGTATTAAATTGTGGGAATAACCTTACGGAGCGGATTGCCGCCTGTTGGTGAATAACCTTTCGTATTAATTTCCATGTATTAAATTGTGGGAATAACCTTACGGAGCGGATTGCCGCCTGTTGGTGAATAACCTTTCGTATTCATTCATTATTAATCTCTGAGAATAACCTTACGGAGCGGATTGCCGCCTGTTTGGTGAATAACTCTTTGTACTCAAATTCTATTAAATTGTGGGAATAACCTTACGGAGCGGATTGCCGCCTGTTGGTGAATAACCTTTTATTTCCATGTATTAAATTGTGGGAATAACCTTACGGAGCGGATTGCCGCCTGTTGGTGAATAACCTTTCGTATTCATTCATTATTAATCTCTGAGAATAACCTTACGGAGCGGATTGCCGCCTGTTTGGTGAATAACTCTTTGTACTCAAATTCTATTAAATTGTGGGAATAACCTTACGGAGCGGTTTGCCGCCTGTTGGTGAATAACCCTTTGTATTAATTTCCTTCACCTTTTGTTAATCAAACCTGCTACGGTAAGGGATATTATTTTCTTTCATACTCCTAAATCGAAATTTATTATGGAACTATTGCTTCTATAATTCCTGAAAATATTATATGTTCCATAATAGTTGAACTTCATTATTTCAACTGAACCTTCCTATTTACGTGAACCTTTCTATTGAATTGTAACCGTTATTCTGAACTGTGGATCTTGAATTTCACTCCACATCATGTTGACAATTTGGACATTATTTGAATCTGTACAAAGTAAACTTCCGATACTTATTGTTATCCTATTTCTTCTGTTCATCATTTATATCATTCTAATCATCCAAAAATCAAGCTGTTGTGAATATCTGTGGCCGGGGGCACAGATGTGATATATTTGTTGAACAGATGATAGGTTAAAGGCGATATAATAGGTTAAAGGCGATACATCTGTTCGGTGTCTTTTATGGCACGTGGTGAATGTTCTCTTTGGCCCGTAGTGCAAAGATGAACTGTTGTTTGGTATGATTATGACCAAAGGCTGAATCTGGTATAATCATGACCGTTGGTGTTATATTGAATGTCTTTGGCCCGTAGTGCAAAGATGAACTGTTGATCTGCATGATTATGATCAGGAACTGTGAATTTGTATTATCTTGACTAATGATATTTCAGATGATAAAAGTTGATGATGTTTTTCCTAAAAAGAGAACCGAGTGGACATTATAGTCTGCATTATTCTTCTAATAGATTACTCATTCCGCTGCTATTATTGATCTGAACGTTGTTTAAGAATTTAACTACAGTTTTTGATATAAACCTTGTAGTCTATTGTATTCTATCAAGAACTCAACTGTTGAAGACTAATGATAATTTATTCGTCATTATCTTAGTCATGATATTCTTTACTGGGCTATTTGAGCTCACCCTTTCTTTTGTTCCATTGTTTTTCAACAGGAGATGAAAACATAACAGGGTCTAGCCGGGGAATGGAGTGAGGGTCCGAGGAATAGTTATCATAGTCTTCACGTTTTGTAAAATAGTGTGGCAATAATGGTGAAGACTTAGTTGTGTATTATTATACACTGTATTGTTGTACGTTGTGCTTTGTTGTAATAATTTTGTTGTAGTATTTTGACGACTCAAGTTTGGGCTGTGTGGGCCCAGATTTGGGGGCGTCACAGTTGGCATCAGAGCTTAGGGATATGGTCTTTAATGGAGATCTGGGGTAGAACTAGGAGGGGAGAGACGAATAGAATCAGTCACTAGTGTGTCCTACCTAAAATAGATTTTATTATCTAATGAGTCGATTTGAATGTAGGAACATGAAGTGATGAGTCAGTTTATTTGAACTAACATTTATTTTGTGACCACAGTTTAGTATGGCATCTGGAAATCAAGAGGTTAACTATGGAATGCCTGAAGCGAATGTAGCCGAGAATCAAGAGGCCCCAAACAATCCTCCTGCCAACTCAGGAAATAATGTTCCTGATAACATGATGAACGATGGATTCTTTAGGAATTTCATGCAGTTCATACAGAATCAAGGAAGAGGAAATCCAGTCAATAATAACGGTAGAAACGCTGGCAATTTGAGGATGGTCACTGTTAAGCAATTTAAAGAATTAGGACCACCTGAATTCCACGGGAAGCCTGACCCACTCAAAGCGGAGGCATGGCTGAAGCAGACGACAAAAATACTTGATGTCTTACAATGCGCTGATGATCAGAAGGTGCCATTTGCCACTTTTATGTTACGAGGTGAGGCGGACCATTGGTGGGAAGCGGTAAAACGTATCCAACCTTCAGCACTCGAAATGTCTTGGACAGAATTCGAAGAACTGTTTAACGAGAAGTATTTCCCAGAAAGCATCCGCCATATGAAGGAAGTGGAATTCATTAAGCTGGAGCAGGGAAACATGACAGTCTCCCAATATGAAGCTAAGTTTGCCGAGTTATCTCGCTTTGCTACCCATCTTGTGGATGACGAAGCACGAATGAGTCGGATGTTCCTAAGAGGTTTGAGATTCAAAATTCGTCAACAACTTAGCTCTCATAAATTTAGTTTGTATTCAGATGTTGTGGATAGGGCTCAAAGGGTGGAGCAAACAGATGAAACATTGCAGCCAAGAGTTAATGATCAGCATAGAGAAAGGAGTGACAACAACCACAGGAACGAGAACCATCGAGGAGGTAACCAACACTTCGGTGGTAATTCCACACCAAATAACAGAAGAGGAGAATCTAGTGGGAACAATTTCAAAAGAAAGAGATTCCATAATAATTATGGAAGGGCACCAGCACCAGTACCAACACCAGCACCGACCCCAGTTTCAAGGGGAGAAGATCGACCACCAGTGAGATGCTATAGGTGTGGTCAGGAAGGTCACATCAGCCCAAACTGTACACTGCAGTCCAAAAAGTGCTACAGTTGTGGGAAAGAGGGCCATCTTGCGCGGTTTTGTCCTGCCACAAAATCAAGTCCAGCTGCAATGATGATACCAAAAGCTAGCGCGGATAAGGGAAAATCTGTAGTTCAAGGGAGAGCTTTTGTTGTGACATCCCAAATGGCGCGAAACTCGAACGAGGTGATAACCGATAAGCTATTCATAAATTCTCGTGAAGTCTACGCTTTGTTAGATACTGGCTCTACCCATTCTTTTATCTCACCTGCATGTGCTCAGCGTTTAAACTTAACTCCTGAAAACTTGGACTTTGACTTATCAGTTGAAACCCCATTAGGAGAAATGACCATTACATCTACTGTCTATAAATCTTGCCTAGTTCAAATCAACAACCTCACATTACCTGTTGACCTTATTTCTTTGGAGATGCGTGAATTTGATGTGATTTTAGGAATTGATTGGTTGACTACCCATCATGCTAAAATTGATTGTTTTCATAAGATTATTAGTTTTCATATTCCTAATCAACCTGTCATGCAAATTCAAGCAACTAAACCATTGAAATCTATAACTGTTATTTCTAGCCATAAAGCCATTCGTTTATTGAAAAACGGATGTCAAGCCTTTTTAGCTCATGTCACTGATTTGAACAAAAATACGTCAAACTTGAATGATATTCCCATTGTTAATGAGTTTCCTGACGTTTTTCCTGAAGAACTTCCTGGCTTACCCCCAAACCGTGAAATTGATTTTTATATTGATCTTGAACCCGGTACCAAGCCCATTTCCAAAGCTCCCTACCGAATGGCTCCCATTGAACTTCAAGAGTTAAAAGTCCAACTACAGGAATTGTTGGATACCGGTTTCATTCGTCCGAGTGCATCACCTTGGGGTGCTCCTGTTCTATTTGTGAAGAAGAAAGACGGGAGTATGAGATTGTGCATTGACTACCGAGAATTGAACCATGTCACCATCAAGAACAGGTACCCGTTACCTCGGATTGATGACATGTTTGATCAATTGCAAGGCGCTCAACATTTCTCAAAGATTGATCTCCGTTCTGGATATCATCAGTTAAAGGTTAAAGCTGAGGACATTCCAAAGACTGCTTTCAGAACTCGTTATGGGCATTATGAGTTCTTAGTCATGCCTTTTGGACTAACTAATGCTCCTGCAGCTTTCATGGACATGATGAACCGGATATTCAAGGAACATTTGGATCATTTTGTGGTTGTCTTTATTGATGACATCCTCATATACTCCAAGAGTCGCGAGGATCATGAACAACACCTGAGATTGATACTACAAAAGCTCCATGAAAACAAATTATATGCCAAGTTGAAGAAATGTGAGTTCTGGCTTGAGGAGGTCGCGTTTCTTGGGCATGTGATTTCTAGTCAAGGAATATCAGTCGATCCTGCGAAGATTGAAACGGTACTAAATTGGGAACAACCCAAAACAGTAACCGAAGTCCGAAGTTTTCTGGGTCTAGCTGGTTATTATCGGAGATTCGTAGAAGGATTTTCTCGAATCGCCACTCCATTAACGCAGCTTACTCGGAAAAGCACAAAATTCATATGGAGCGAGGAATGCGAGAAAAGTTTCCAAGAACTCAAGAAGAGACTGGTTTCAGCTCCTGTTCTGACCATACCATCAGGATCAGGAGAATTTGTTATCTACAGCGATGCTTCTGGCAAAGGTCTAGGCTGTGTCCTTATGCAACATGGAAAGGTTATAGCCTACGCCTCTCGACAACTCAAAGATTATGAGAAAAATTATCCTACTCATGATCTAGAGTTGGCAGCAGTCGTTTTCGCGTTGAAGATCTGGAGACACTACTTGTACGGAGAAAAAGTGGATATCTATACGGATCATAAAAGTCTCAAGTATTTCTTCACCCAGAAGGAACTCAACATGCGACGACGACGTTGGCTTGAGCTGTTAAAGGATTATGACCACACAATCCAGTATCACCCGGGAAAGGCGAACGTTGTAGCTGACGCTTTGAGCAGAAAATCTTATGCAAGTACAAGTGCACTGCTAACAACACAAAAGTGTATTTTGTACGACTTGCAAAAGATGGAGATAGAGCTAAAGACACCAGGGACCCACTCGAAGATTGCTCACGTGCGAGTAGAACCAACTTTAATCGATAAAATTAAAGCTGCTCAAGCTACCGATCCGGAACTGATAAACATGATAAAGAAAGTACAAGAAGGTGTTATTCCCGAAGCAAGAATCGACGAGAAAGGAATACTTCGAGTCAACTCTCGACTCTGTGTTCCTAACGATCCTGAATTAAAGCATAAAATCATGATGGAGGCACACAACACGCCGTTTGCAATCCACCCAGGAGGTACCAAGATGTATCGAGATCTTCGACATACATTTTGGTGGAACAATATGAAAAGAGAGATTGCGGAGTTTATCTCAAGGTGCCTAACTTGTCAACGTGTCAAGGCAGAACATCAAGTTCCTAAAGGTCCATTACAATCACTTGAAGTTCCCGAATGGAAGTGGGAACACATCAATATGGACTTCGTGACGGGTCTTCCAAAAGTTTCTCAAGGCTTAGATGCAATTTGGGTGATCGTAGATAGATTGACCAAATCTGCTCATTTCTTGCCTATACGAGAAAACTTTTCACTTGAACGTCTTGCCGGTATGTACATAAATGAGATCGTGAGATTGCATGGCATGCCAGTTTCCATAGTTTCTGATCGAGATCCTAAATTCACTTCACGCTTTTGGATCAGTCTACAAAAAGCTATGGGCACTGAACTACGTTTTAGTTCTGCATACCATCCTCAAACGGACGGACAATCGGAAAGGCCGATCCAGACCCTCGAAGATCTTTTGAGACTTTGTGTATTAGACTTCAAAGGAAGTTGGGATAAGTACTTGCCATTGGTGGAATTTTCTTACAACAACAGTTACCAAGCAAGCATAGGCATGGCTCCATTCGAGGCTTTGTATGGAAGGAAGTGTCGCTCTCCAATATGTTGGAATGAGGTAGGAGAAGCAAAATTGTTGGGACCCGAGTTGGTACGCTTGACGACCGAAAAGATCCAAATGATCCGACAACGAATACAGACCGCACAAGAACGACAAAAGAGTTATGCTGATCTTCATCGGAGAGACGAAAGTTTCAACGTCGGAGATCATGTATTCTTACGTGTTTCTCCATGGAAAGGGGTTACGAGATTCGGAAAGAGAGGAAAGCTCAACCCTCGATTTATTGGCCCATTTGAAATCCTCGATCGAATAGGAACCGTAGCCTACAGACTAGCCCTACCACCAAGTATGTCTCGCATCCATAACGTTTTTCACATATCCATGTTACGTAAATACGTGAAGGACCCAAACCACGTCATTGAGTTAGAACCAGACGTTATAGCAGAGGATTTAACATACGAGGAGGTACCTGTTAAGATCCTGGATAAGAAGGAGCAGATCCTACGCTCAAAGGTTATACCTCAAGTTAAGGTTTTATGGAGGAACCAAGATACTGAGGAAATGACCTGGGAGCTAGAATCTGAGATGAAATCTAAGTATCCTTACCTCTTCGATATGTCAGGTACGTCAATTTCGGGGACGAAATTTCATAAGGAGGGGAGGTTGTAAGACCCCGAATTTTATGAAATACAAAATTTAATTTTTCTTCATATATATATATTTTTGAAACAGTAAGTGGTTAAATCGATAAAGTTAAAAGTTAAGGATGTTATGTGCAAATTTTATTTTGTCGGACAATATTCGCTTTGTCGGGGAATATTCGTTTGGTCGGGGAATATTCGTTTGGTCCGACGGCGCCGAAATAACAAATTATTGGTGGACCCCACAACGGAATATTTGTCGGATATAGAAAACGACAGAAGTAACCTTTTTAAATAAAAATAGTCAACGGAACTGTTAAAATACCGGTGATAAAAGAATAGTAGCATACGGTAGTTATTGGTATTTTCTGTAGCACTCGGTACTCTACAGTAACACACGGTATTGCATAGTGTCTCATATTTTTGGTCTGATAATTGACACCGTA
This sequence comes from Hedera helix, assembly GCA_947179155.2. NCBI lineage: Eukaryota > Viridiplantae > Streptophyta > Magnoliopsida > Apiales > Araliaceae > Hedera > Hedera helix. Next base: position 6,259,661 of record OX359275.1, on the reverse strand, counting down.
ACTGTTACGCATCATTTCATCGATAATTGTCACTGCATAATATTTTATATTATCAATTCAATAATTGTTGTTACACAGTATTTTGCATTATTGATTTAATAATTGTCATTACACTGTATTTTATATCATTGAGTCAATAATTGTTGTTGCACTGTTTTTAAAATTATTGAACCTAATAATTGTCACAGTAACATATGCACAGTAATTCACATTATTGAATCAATAATTGTCATTACACAGTAACGTATGTTTTATTTTACATTATTGTTATCTCTATTATGATGTTATTTAAACAGTTGTATTTCATTAATTTATTGACTTGATATCTAAGAGCTAACTATACTGTATTTATAACAATTAGTCATAATAATTGAATTGATAAAGTTATTTGTTTATAATATAAAGTTAGGTGATTATTAGGTGATATGAAATGAATGGTGTAGATTAAAGTGTGAATTATTGTTGAATAATTAAATTGATTTGTTTATAATATAAAGTTAGGTGATTATTAGGTGATATGAAATGAATGGTGTAGATTAAAGATAATATAATATTTGAAATGGATGGTGTAGATTAAAAGATGATCTTTAAATGAATGGTTTAGATTAAATGAATGATAAGATTTTTGGCTATAAATAGAAGCCTTAACTTAAGGATTTTTCATAAACTTCCTTACTTGTTCTTTCTTTCTCTCTCTAAATACTTCTTGTGAAAGTTCTCTCTAAGTGTGCTTAAGTCATCTTGAGTATTTGTGAAGATCTATAAGTATACGTGTACTGTTCAAGTTAATCAACCTCATTTAAATCAATATCCAGTCACGTGTTACGGTAAGGGATACCATCTTTTTCATCTTTCATTATTCAAACATACTATGGTAAGGGATACCATCTTTTTCATCTTCCATTATTCAAACGTACTATGGTAAGGGATGTCATTTTTTTTTTCATACTCTCAAATTTACTACTCGTAAGGGATACCATCTTTTTCATCTTTCATTATTCAAACATACTATGGTAAGGGATACCATCTTTTTCATCTTCCATTATTCAAACGTACTATGGTAAGGGATGTCATTTTTTTTTTCATACTCTCAAATTTACTACTCGTAAGGGATACCATCTTTTTCATCTTCCATTATTCAAACGTACTATGGTAAGGGATGTCATTTTTTTTTTCATACTCTCAAATTTACTACTCGTAAGGGATACCATCTTTTTCATCTTCCATTATTCAAACATACTATGGTAAGGGATTATCATTATTTGATTCTCGATAATAATATTGTTTCTTCCTTACTCATAAGACGTGCCTTTTATCTCCATGTATTAAATTGTGGGAATAACCTTACGGAGCGGATTGCTGCCTGTTGGTGAATAACCCTTTGTATTTATTTCCATGTATTAAATTGTGGGAATAACCTTACGGAGCGGATTGCCGCCTGTTGGTGAATAACCTTTCGTATTCATTCATTATTAATCTCTGAGAATAACCTTACGGAGCGGATTGCCGCCTGTTTGGTGAATAACTCTTTGTACTCAAATTCTATTAAATTGTGGGAATAACCTTACGGAGCGGATTGCCGCCTGTTGGTGAATAACCTTTCGTATTTATTTCCATGTATTAAATTGTGGGAATAACCTTACGGAGCGGATTGCCGCCTGTTGGTGAATAACCTTTCGTATTCATTCATTATTAATCTCTGAGAATAACCTTACGGAGCGGATTGCCGCCTGTTTGGTGAATAACTCTTTGTACTCAAATTCTATTAAATTGTGGGAATAACCTTACGGAGCGGTTTGCCGCCTGTTGGTGAATAACCCTTTGTATTAATTTCCTTCACCTTTTGTTAATCAAACCTGCTACGGTAAGGGATATTATTTTCTTTCATACTCCTAAATCGAAATTTATTATGGAACTATTGCTTCTATAATTCCTGAAAATATTATATGTTCCATAATAGTTGAACTTCATTATTTCAACTGAACCTTCCTATTTACGTGAACCTTTCTATTGAATTGTAACCGTTATTCTGAACTGTGGATCTTGAATTTCACTCCACATCATGTTGACAATTTGGACATTATTTGAATCTGTACAAAGTAAACTTCCGATACTTATTGTTATCCTATTTCTTCTGTTCATCATTTATATCATTCTAATCATCCAAAAATCAAGCTGTTGTGAATATCTGTGGCCGGGGGCACAGATGTGATATATTTGTTGAACAGATGATAGGTTAAAGGCGATATAATAGGTTAAAGGCGATACATCTGTTCGGTGTCTTTTATGGCACGTGGTGAATGTTCTCTTTGGCCCGTAGTGCAAAGATGAACTGTTGTTTGGTATGATTATGACCAAAGGCTGAATCTGGTATAATCATGACCGTTGGTGTTATTTTGAATGTCTTTGGCCCGTAGTGCAAAGATGAACTGTTGATCTGCATGATTATGATCAGGAACTGTGAATTTGTATTATCTTGACTAATGATATTTCAGATGATAAAAGTTGATGATGTTTTTCCTAAAAAGAGAACCGAGTGGACATTATAGTCTGCATTATTCTTCTAATAGATTACTCATTCCGCTGCTATTATTGATCTGAACGTTGTTTAAGAATTTAACTACAGTTTTTGATATAAACCTTGTAGTCTATTGTATTCTATCAAGAACTCAACTGTTGAAGACTAATGATAATTTATTCGTCATTATCTTAGTCATGATATTCTTTACTGGGCTATTTGAGCTCACCCTTTCTTTTGTTCCATTGTTTTTCAACAGGAGATGAAAACATAACAGGGTCTAGCCGGGGAATGGAGTGAGGGTCCGAGGAATAGTTATCATAGTCTTCACGTTTTGTAAAATAGTGTGGCAATAATGGTGAAGACTTAGTTGTGTATTATTATACACTGTATTGTTGTACGTTGTGCTTTGTTGTAATAATTTTGTTGTAGTATTTTGACGACTCAAGTTTGGGCTGTGTGGGCCCAGATTTGGGGGCGTCACAGTAATTTCATGAAATAGTGGTGTGAAGATAATGAGATAATATATACATGATAAAACTAGTATAATTACATATGCGAAGGCAATGTAGCAAATCAAAATGTCAAGAAATGACCAAAGTGGTCAAATAGTCAAAGTATGACTAAAGGAATTGAAAAAAAGTCAAGTTAAAATCCCAATTTGGAGTTTGGAAAAGAATTTGAAGACTCAGACTGCACCGTTGAGTTCAGAACGTCGAATTTGATAAGGAGAGTGAGTAAACACAATTTCGTATCGGGGTTGACTTTTGGTCAAAGTCAACCGTTTGACTTGTAAATGTGAAAAGTCAACATTTGAGTTTGAAAAAGAATTTTGAGAAACAAACTTCACTGTTGCGATGGGAACGTCAAATTTAGTGAGTATGGACTGAAACACGATATGTGTTTCAGTTGACTTTTTGGTCAAAGTTGATCGTTTGACTTTTTAGGGTAAAAGGTCAAACTTGAAGTTTGGAAGTGAATTTGAAGAAACGGATGTTACCATGACATCAGGAACATCCAAATTAGTAGAAATTGACTGTAATATTAAAATTTTGATTTTTCGGGTCAAGTAGTCAAAGAGCGGGTCAGATAATTAAAAGTGGGACCCAAAAGAGAATTTAATCTCCAGATTTTGGAGTGGGCCAGCTGTGCTTAGATTTTAATGAGGTGGATTTTATTAGCCAATCACCTCTAATCTTATCTTATTGCAATCTAGCATCAACCAATCAAAACCATTCTCTCATTTCTTATCTTATCTTGGCTAATTAAATTATTTGACTAAACTCATCCCATGTGAGCATTATCAGCTTTATGAGTAAGAGAGATAGAGCTCACGTGATTGAGAAAGAAAAAGAACAAGAGAAGAAGAAGAGGAAGAAGCTTGAGCCAAGAAATAATGAAGCCTAGAAGGTATAATCATTAAACCCTTTAATAATCATTGATTTTATTGGGTATATATTGGGTGTTGGTGAAATTAATGGTTGTAGATCATGTTAAACTTGTGTATAATAGTCTAACCATGAGTTATTATGAATCTATTAGATGATTCACGGATTAAAATGAAAATGAAAGTAAAGTTGAAGATCAATTCGCGAAAAATTGTGTTTTTGTTGTTGTTGGTTGAGGATTTTTATAAAATCGAGTTTTTGGAGTTAGAGAGTGGGTAATATATCAAATTAAAGGTATGAAAGTAAGCTTTCCGTAGAAATTTTTAGATCACTGAAATCCTTTGTGTTTTTTGTGTAGTGATCATTTGAATCGGGCTGGGTCGGACCAAAAATACTGTCTGCCCAGAATCTGCTGTGAATTTTGAGTTTGTAAAATTTATATAAAATCATGTGTTTGGAATTTGAAGTTGGTATAAACTACAAAGTTGTAGATGTGGAAGTTATATAGAATTACCCAAAATATTTTACCATTTTATGGAGTTTAGCATTTTTGAAAGAATTTATTTGGTGTGACTGTCTAGTGACTAAAACTTCCTGGATAGGTTGTGAGAAATCTTAGATCTATGTTGTTTGGTGTAGAATCTAAATTTTTTTCCTTCCACAAAGTTGTAGATAATTAAATTTCATGAGGAATGGACTTAAGATTCATAATTTTTGGGTAAACGTGCTAATTACTATGAATTTGGAAGATTCAGCCTGGTAAAATCGGATCTGTTTAGATCCTGCCTATTTTGGTGCAGAATCTAAATTTTTTTCCTTCTACAAAGTTGTAGAGAATTAAATTCCCTATAGAATGGACTTAAGGTTCATAATTTTCTGATAAACGAGCTAATTTCTATGAATTTCGGAAGTTTCAGCGCATTAAAAATTAAAATTTAATTATTAAAAATATTTTTGTACTAAAATCATTTCTGGACAGAAATATTGTAATATTATTTCTAATTTTTCTAAAAATTTTGGTAAATTATTGTGGAGCATGGGTATTTATTGTATTTTATGACTATTTAAAGTTAATGTAAAAATAAGTGAAAATTCATGAAAAATTCTATGAACGTTGAAAAATTACGAAACTTGGTGGAAAATTTTACAATAATATAAGATAAATATTTATGGTGTTTAGGGGATACAAAAGCATGTTGAGTGATTATTTATATTTTAAAAGCTATTAAATAATAGTTTTATATATATAAATAATTACAGAAATTGTTGGATAATCCATAAATTTTGAAAAATTGGTCAAAAAGTCTTGAATGATATTCTAGAGACTTTAAGATGATGATTGGACTAGTGTGAGTCTGGGTTAATATTTAACTCTTTTAAATATTAATCAATTAATGTAAAATTTGAGATAGATTACGAAAAAATAAGTACGGGCGAACGGACATGTTAGCTTATGTGTGTCATGTTAAGTAACATATACGGTTATGTTATTCAACTAAACTAATGTGTTGAATTTATAATTGACTATATTTAATTAATAATTAAATATAGGTTGTACGATGACGATTTTGGTCGAGTTATACTAATCGGTGAACTACGGACCGAGGCAAGTTCTTCAGTACTTGTTGTTACTTGCTTATTTATTTATGTATGATTAAATTGATCAAATGCATATGAAATTACGTGTTATGTGATTACTTGATAATTTGATTAATGTGTGTACTTGATGCAGTTATGTGAGTACCTCTGAAGATGTTCAATGTTTGATCTGAATAATTGTTAAATCGTAATTAATATGGTATATATAAGATGATTTGTAGAAATAGTTACACAGCACGTTAATCATGGCACATGCATAGCATGTTAATTGTTATATGCTACATGAAGCATGAAATGTGTAAACTGTTGAACTTGCTGAGCCGTTGTGTTCATCCTTGCCCAATATTAATATTTTGCAGGTGAAAATGAGAATCCTAGAGTATCAGGATATAATAGAGTTATGTTACGACATCGATTAAGGTTATAATGTAATTATTTTAGATTTCTGATATAATGATTTGTTGTAGTTGAAATTATTAAGGCTTATGGTAATTATTAATATGTCAACGGTGTTATGAGTCCTGATCGGACTGTTAAAGGGTTACTTAAGCATTTTGATTGTGCAGGTGTATAATTATGGTATTGATTAAATTAAAAAAATATTCTAAACAGATAACAACCGAAGTCCGAAGTAATATTAAATTATAAATTTTGAACTATCATACGTTTACAATTGGGGTGATGAGTCAAACCAGATAATAACTGAGATTGACAGTAAAAGTAAAATGTAAAGGTTACGATCTAGGGACTAGGATCGAGATGTAAAGATTTTAAATACCAAAATATTTTAATAGAATTATGGGGAAAAAAATTATACCGAAAATTTTGGTTATTGATGATGTAAAGTCAATTAACAGATTAAATAAGGTGATTAAAGGTTTATTAACGAACCGAAATTAGGGATAAGTTTATGTAAATTTCGGGGTCGTTACAGCATATATGCAGGTGCTTATTGGACAATAAGTTCACTGAACGTGACTCGCTTAAAGGAACACCTAATAGAGTTTTACATGTCTGTCAATAGGAATTCCTATAATGATAGTAATACAAGTGATCATTGGATTTAAGATCATCACAGTACCTTATGTGTTATACTTTGTCATATTCCTTAAGAGTCTTTGGATATATAAAAGGGTACGTTCGGGTATAATAAAGTTTACATGGAAGTAGGTGAATGATCAATAAATGATCTATCACTTTTAGTAAAGGAAAAGAATGTCCTATGCGATTCAATAAATGACAACTCAGAAACTCTTGGCCAGTGTGGAATGAAAATTAGAAAACAATTTTTGATTTACATTAACTAGAGTTGTGCATTTGAGAATTGAAATGCATATGATCAAATAAATAAGACTTGATAGAAAATTCAAGTTTTATATTTGATTGGAACATTACATGATAGAATGATTGAATTGTACGGTAATCATTTACTAAATAAGTTCTTTGTGATTAAACGTTGATTTCATATTATCCGGATAGTCATGATATGCTGAGAGGTATCACTCATGATGTAGATTAAATAATAATTTATATATGAATTAAAAGAATTTAATTCATTATAAATAATATTAGAATAGTTCTAATTTATTTATTCTACTATCGACATAATATTGAACCTAAAGGGTCACGTTATAAAAGAAAATTATTGTTTTAGAAGTAATTGGAGTAATAATAATAAATTAAATATATTTAATTTATACCATGGTAGAATAAATTAAATAACTTAATATTTATAATTATGTATTTTAAAAATATTAATTAAAAATTAATAAAAAGAGTCTTATTATTATTATTATTATTATTATTATTATTATTATTATTATTATTATTATTATTATTAATTTAGTTCCTAAATGGTTTGAGAATTAAATTAAAACCTCAAGTCCTAAAGTGTTTAGGAGAGTGAAGTAGTCTATAAATAAGATGGGTCTTATTATAGAAGGGGTGAATGAAGTATTAGTGAATATTACCTATATTCGCTAAAACCTAAAGAGTTTATGAGAGGGAGAGAGAGAGAGAGAGAACTAGGGATAGTCATCCAAGGTCTTGAAGAACCTGAATTTATTTCTTCAAATTAATATACTCTTGGTGGATCACCTTTAAAGTGCTACACACTGAATAGTTGACGTTTGATATGTGAATTTGAGGGAGCAAAAAGGATTAAAGGATTGGGACTTGAAGATCATATCAAATGGTTGATTCACCTTCATAAGGTATATCTTTGAACCTTGCTCGATTAATAATATTACATAAGCTGATACCTGGGATTGCAGAAAATTTTCAAATATGATTTATGCTTTGCTTCCGCTGTTTAATACAATTTGATTGTATGTATATGTAGTTTCTGTAAACCAACACCATCATCATATGTCAATGATTGGTATAATGTAGAAACTTATAAAAATACATATAAGGGGGTTATAAATCCAATGCCTTCATCGAAGTTATGAAAAAAATAAAAATATGCCCTCTATTCAACCCCCTTCATACACTGTCAAAACTAGGAGGCCACAAAAAGTGAGGAGAATAAGCAAAGGTGAAGTTGAAGTAAAGGCAGATCCCATAACACTTAATAGAGCACTTTATAAAGTGAGATGCAAGAAATTTAATGAGCATGTGCATAATAAAAAAGAATGCAAGAAAAAGAATGACAATGCAAATACTGAAGCTATAAGTTCACAACTACTTACTGCAAAGAGAAAAGATAAATTCCCAGTAACCTTCTTAAACCCTAGCTGTAATACTTACATTATATTTTTTGTATGTTGATTGAAGGTAAAAAGGGTATCACAACCAACCAAGGGATCATAACAAACTAAGGCATCAAAGCCAATGGAAGTAAGAAGTTTGTAAAACTGAATAATCTCCATAGTGCAATGAATTTACCTAAGAAGAAATGTACCAAAAAGTAGTACGTCAGTTAAGTTTACTATAGTTTTGGTATTTTTTGGGGCTTGATATTAATTTTTTGTTAATATATGTCAATAGGCTGAACAACAACATTTTATTTTTTAGTGCATGAAGTATGTAATCATGTTAATTTCTGTCAATAGGCTCTGTCATAGCTTGGATTATGAAAGTCAAAGATATTGCGTATGAATTCTAGATTTATGAAGATATTGTGTATGTTAATAGGCTCTGTCATAACTTCAAATAGATTATGTTAGTTTGTTTATACTTATGGATTAATGACAATTTGTTTATACATATGACCTATGATTTTATACTTATAAATTATTAGCAGTATGTTTATATTTATGGATTAAAGCTAGCTTGTTTATACTTATGGATTAGTGCCTGTTTGTGGTTAAAACCAATGTGTGTTTGTACTAGATTATAATATTCATATATTGTGGATGAAAATCATACCTCATTGATATAAATGCATGCATTACATAGATCTTGCACTGCATTTGGTACATGATTACACAATACATAGTTCATTGCCAATGGAAGTGATTTTAAAAAATCAAAACAAGATTGCAAAAATAATGACTAATTAATGTTAGGCATCTATTCCTAGCTCTTTGTTATCTAAGTTGCGCTTCCAGTTCATTGTTACTTCTCAAAAGTCTGGGTATGATCTACTTAGCTCAGTCTCCAGATGGAGGGCCCAACAAAATAAAATGGTCACAACCATTTACCTGGAATCAATACAGATTTATGAGATGAAGAGCAATGACAGTGCAAACAATGATTGAAAAGGTGTAGCACTTACCCCTTGGTTCTCACAGCGATAGAATCTCGACCAAGATTTGCTTCAGTCCGCGAAGTGAAGGCGATGAACTTCCTACCGCAATAACATTGTATGCCCATGATTTCTTTCTTTTACCTTTTTTCTCTCTTCTTTATCCTCTCCTCTACCTTTCTTTTCTTCTTTATTTTTTTTTCAGTTGAGTCTATTGCATATAGGGGAGATGGTGGTTTATATAAGGTGTTTAAGGTTACCTTTTGGAGGGAAGAAAATAATTTTTCCTCTTTTTTCTTTTAATTTATGTGTTATACCGAATTTACCTGTCATGACTTAATATAGTGTCAATTGGAAGGCTCAAAATTGATTAAGTTTAAGAATGATTTATGTTATAAAAAAATTTAAAAAAAGTGGGAGGAAGGGATTCATAAAAAAATTATAAGTAAGAGGTTCAAATTTGAATTTCATATATATAGTAGGGATAACCCGTGCTTGAAGGCATGATATAATTAATATAACAGTTGAGTACTATATCTAATATTTTTAGATTAAAAAATCTAAAACTGTTGTGGACTCTTAGTTTCATAATAGAACTGAGAGTCCAACCATTAATACAAAAAGATTGATACTCAATCCAGTCATAATTTTTTTTTTAGGCAAACATTAGTGTACTACTCATTCCCAACTCAAAATTAGTTCTTGGCAGGTTTGAGCAATTAATTGATTGACGATAGCGGGCTCAAATTTATGTAATATAGTATTTTCGGGTATCCCACACGTCTTTCCTTTATTGAAAAAACGGAATGAGAAGTTTGGCAGTATTTATTTACCTCCAGTATCTTTAACCATCGATCAATATAATCCATAAATAGTATTTTCTATTAAAAAAGGGTAGTACTGCAAGCCATTTGGTAGGATCCAATAAAGGAAAAAAAAGATGTAATAATCTAAAAGAAATATTTTTGCATATACCCAAAAGTATAAAATGAGCCTTCTAAGTCCAAACAAAAAAGTATTGTCATAATATCAACTAAATCGCATCACTATAACATTTTTTTCTTTATATTTTTTCTTGAAATTGGACAAAAGATTATCATACCATTAGTCAAAGTCTACTACAATAGTTGCTCTCAATATAGCCCACAAAAACACCAAAGAGATGACACGTAATTACCCGTCCTTGAAGGCACGACTAAGATTAAAATTCCAAAAATACTCTATTACCTAAAGACTATTTGCAACCTAAAATAACTTAGAAATCAATTAGAATGAATCTGAACCGTCCCTGTGATTTCCCACCCAAATCAATTTGCATGTGAAAACATAACGGCCACAATACCCGAAAAACAGGAAAAATGGTGTCAATGCTAAAAGGGTGACCCATGTTATTTACATGCAATTTTTATTTATTTATTTATTATTATTATTATTATTATTATTATTATTATTATTATTATTATTATTATTATTATTATTATTATTATTATTATGATTATTATTGTTGTTGTTGTTGTTGTTGTTGTTATTATTTTTATTATTATTATTACTATTATTATAGTGTAGTGGTAAATTTAATTTGAGAGAAAAATGTGAGTGGATAGATTTTTAAAAAAAAGATGTTGAATTTGGGGGGAAAATGAGGGATAAATGAAGGGTCGTTGGATATTAAAGCTGTAAGACCCCGAATTTTATGAAATATAAAATTCAATTTTTCTTTATGTATATTTTTTCATGAAACAATAAGTGGTTAAATTGACAAAATTGAAAGTTAAGGATGTTATGTGCAAATTTTATTTTGGCGGACAATATTCGTTTTGTCGGGGAATATTCGGGTCGTACGACGACGCCGAAATAATTAATTATTGGTGGACCCCACAACGAAATATTTGTCGAATATAGAAAACGACAGAAGTAACCTTTTTAAATAAAAATAGTCAACGATGTTATCACTTTTAACTGTTAAAATACCGGTGATAAAAGAATAGTAGCATACGGTAATTTATGATATTTTACTATAGCACACGGTATTCTACAGTAGCACACGGTAATGCACAGTGTCTCATATTATTGATCTGATAACGTGGTCATTCCACAGTATTCATTAATAATTGTTGTTGCACAGTATTTTGCATTATTGATTCAATAATTGTCATTACACTGTATTTCATATCATTGACTCAATAATTATGGGTGCACTGTAGTTTAAAATTATTGAACCTAATAATTGTCACAGTAGCAAATACACTGTAATTTATATTATTAAATTAATATTGATTTGTAACGTGTTTCTTACATTATTATTGAATTATTATTTTATTTTATATGTTGGACCCACGGGAAGAATAAATAAATAAATAAATAAATAAAAAATAATAATAATAAATTAATTTTACTATTTAAAATAGTAACGTGAATAGTACGTGGACTCACTGTGGGGCCAACGTGAAATGTGAAAATTGAGTTTTGGCTGGATGGTTGGTGGAGGCTGCGCAGCAGCCTCTGCTGAAAAAAATTTCAGCTACCTACTGCTCATAGTAACTTATTTTCTCTTATAAATAGCTTGCTCAGTTGAATAGAAAAATCACACCTAAAACATAAAATTTTTCTATAAGAATTTTATGAGTTTTCTCTGAGAATAGTAAGGATATCTTGAGTGTTTGAAAGCCAAAAGGAGTGCAGAAAATTTTCAAGTAAGTCTTTTATTAAAGAGTAGTAATTTCATTAATTCCTATTTTTCACGGTATTCACAAATCTTCCTTTAAAAGACTCTTCTTTAAAAAGATTCATTTTTAAAAGTTTTCTTTGGAAGATTTATTTTGGAATATTATTTTAAAAACTATTTTAAAGTAGTTATATTATACTACAAAAATTATGTTAAATATATATAATTTTGATAGTTCATATTATACGAGTTATCATATACTTTGAAATTTATATGTGGTAATTACTAATGTTATTATAAATATATAGATTGATCAACCTCATTTAAATCAATATTCAGTCACGTGTTAAGGTAAGGAATATCATTCTTTTCAGACTCTTAAATTTATTACGGTGAGGAATATCATTCTTTTCACACTCTTAAATTTATTACGGTAAGGGGTATCATTCTTTTCATTATCATAAATAGATATTATTTTCTTTCTTACTGGAAGGGATTATCATTCTTTGATTCTCGAAATAATATCGTTTCTTTCTTGTGTCATTTATTTCCATGTATTATGTTGGGTGTCAAACCGTGCGTATGACAAATCAACACTTACACGCAAGTGCACGTGGTCAACAAGTAATATAAAGTAAGTAAAGTATCGTTCCCACGAGGACTATGGTTAGCTATTACATTATCATGCAGTAGTTTTATAACTATTTTGGTTTCTTTAAACAGTGGTCAAGTAAATTAAGTAATTGTGAATTAAATCTAAGTTGTGAAAATTAAAGACAAAAAATTAATAAACGATTTAAGCAGACAAAGGAGGCCTGGGATTATAACTTCACCTAGGGTGTCATTCAACTGTGCTACTTCCTGTTAAACCTAACTGATTATTTCGGATTGTTAGTCGAAAACACGAAACTAAAGTATGACCAACTCTCGTTGCATCATACCCATATCCAACCCAGATCCGACCCAAAGGGCAACAGAACGGGAAAGAACACCAAGTTAATTAAATCACTATATGTCTATGTGACCTAGAGAAAAACGGGTTTAAGAACAGGTTTTCAAAAGACTACGTGCGGTGCTTCAGTATATGTCTATCCTTAGCACTAATCATGCAATCCAACGTCATGTGAAATCATGAACACAAGCTAACATGGTCGGTTCTAAACTCACACTCCCCATCTCGGTTCCGTGTGAGTTAACATGGTAAATGATGATCAAGCATTTAAACGATTAAGATAAACCACATTAGACAATCCATACATAATCATTTAGCCAAAACAAGGAAGCATACAAATTGAACTAAACCCTAGGTTTCATTATAATCCCATAAGAGAAGTTAGTTCATAATAGAAATAACAACCATCATCCACATATGTTCATACATTGAAGCTACAAATGAAAAGAAAGAGAAAACAAAGTTAAGAAATTCAAAGCTCGGTGTCTCTTCTTCAAATCCGAAGTTACATGGTTGACACAATGCTTCAAACTTCCAATGCCCAGCTCTAAGCTATACTACTCTAGCTAAATCACAAGGAACAAGAGAGAACAAAGACAACAAAGAATGGAAATGAACAATGCACTCTCTTTTCTTCCTTTTGACCTAGCTTTTCTATCTATTATCTTCTATATTTGGCCTTGGACTGATACTACTGGTATATATAGCCTCAAGCTGCTCTCTCGCGATCACTGTAGCATGAAGCAACATGATTGGCCCGTTTAAAATAAGTCAGCTCAGAATTTGGTGCGAAGGACCGGCGCAGCTGCGCCGTGATTGTACTGAAATGGGGCGCAGCTGTGCCTCACGACAGTCAAAGACTCAGCAGAGGTGCTGCGCAGAAAATGTGAAGGAATGCGGCGCAGCTGCGCCGTGCACCAGTCAGGCAGCCTGAAGAGCTACTGCGCAGCTGCGCAGTGTTTATGAAGGATTGCGGCGCAGCTGCGCCGTGCACCAGTCTTGGAATCTGTGCCATCTTTTCTGCTGCATCCGATCATCGCGCATATCACTCCCGCATTGAACCACTTTTGTCCCAAAAACTGCAATTCTTCCTCCCCGCACAAGATCTAGACCGAAACACGCCGGTTTGTCCCCAAAAAGACGAAAAATGCCAATAAAGTGCTAAGGAGCATGAAATCTACAAAAGAGACATAAAAGCATGAAAAGTAATAAAAACTAATGAGAACAAGCGAAAGTTAAAGCAAGTTGGCATCGAAATAGTAGGTATAAAACCTACTTATCAAATACCCCCAAACTTAACCCGTTGATTGCCCTCAAGCTACATAATGAGCAAACTGAAATGCAAGTTAAGCTACAAATACAGTCTACGCTACATGCAAGTGAATCCACGTCAGTCAGTACAAAGCTTAAATTGAGCAGCCTCAGAAAAGTTGCAATGAACATTAAACATAGCATCTAACCAAGAAATCGTCAATAGGTCATATCAATCAACAATTCCATAACATATTATTACTGATACAGTGTGTAGTGTGCTTGGCCATCATTAAGGTTGGTATGATGCAAATATTGTCATAATGCGCTTCTTAGAGGGAAAATCACAGTTTTAACTCAAGAAAGACGATAATAGGAAAAATGTCAGCTAAGACTTCACATTAATCAATATCAGGGTTATTCAGGATTAACCGACTTTATATACAACCACGAGGGCAATAATTGCTCTATCTCGCGTTTATACCCGGCTATGCAATGCCTAGTCCTATTAGGCTTCGAAGATACCCATGTAACAAGCTTTCGACCAACGACTCCCAAACCAGTCGGCTTTAGGGCGCTAGGTGTAAAGACACCCCTACGGGCCTATTAACTCAAGTATCTACGACCACAGAACTAAACTAGCCAACGTGTTTATTATTATTATTTTTTTATTATTTTTTTTATGTGAGTGCGTTTTAACGCTCCATCTCACGCTATAGCTCTCTTAACCCCCAAACTTGATTTTTGTGTTATTATAGCCGACACAACCCATACACCAAATTTCTATTACTTAAACAAAAAAATTTTCCACCAGAAGACAATTATGCACATATTTAGATTAAACCAAACAAAACAATTACACATAAAGTGCTATCCGGTTATATCAGAGTCAAATAAGTTAGGAATCGTAAATCAACATGACACTAAGACTATGACTCGATTTTCAACCCCGTTACATGATCAAACAAAACCGAGTATCATCATAGGCCAATATGACTTCGACCGAACAGGACGCTAGGATTCATGCAATAAAATGCAATTAACCTAAATGCAGTACGAGAAATAAATATGATGCTTTGTTTATTTTTATTTTTCAAATTTAACTAAATGCGATGCAACTAAACATAAACTGCAGATTTAAATGACAAGCAAAATATGATAATAATTAAGACATAGCTAAACATGACATGCACACAATACCCCCAAACTTAAATGTAACAATGTTCTCATTGGAGATAAAGGTGAGAGAGAAAACTCCCCTAGGCCTCGGGTGGTGAATCTGGCGGTGGGTACAAGCCTCCTTGCCCGAAGGTCGGGAACTGTACGTCCGCGCCTAGCTGAGAGAATGCACTGGTCAATGCCGCTGAGAAGTCGGCAGTATATGAACTGACGTCCGTGTGCATCACGTCCATGCGCTTCTGCAAGCGACGCATCTCTCTATCATGCCTAGCTACAAAATCAGGAGGAAGCCCTCCGGCCTGTGGCTCCTCAGCTGCCACACCCTGCTCCTCCGGAACCTCTTCCCTAATAAAACCGAGACCCCTTGGATGCGATCTCATACCCTTCCAGACCGTGAACTTCTCAATGACAGAATGATCGATATCCCTCATCGGCAACTGAGAAGACTCCTCGCCCCACTCTACCTCTGCTGCTGTACATAACCGCGTAATGATGGAGGCATGCGGGATTCCGCCCGAAGTATTGGCTCTCATAAATTTAAGCATAGAGTGATGGATGATGTATCCTACATCCATACTCTGACCCTTGCAAATGCCATACAAAATTATCGCCCTCTCCTTAGTCACGTCCTAATGGTGGGTCGTCGGCAGTATGCTGCCGCATATGAAACTGTACCAGGCCTTAGCATACCTGCTCAAGGCCGTCTGAGGGAAATGCACCTTCTGATTCGTATCTGGCCTAATCTTCCATTCCACACCGGGCCTACACATCTCCTCCATCAGGGTGTCTAAGTTGGTTTGGGATAGCAGTTCTCACGTCCACTGAATTGCCTCTGCAGTCAAGGCTGGCATCCTGAATAGCTCGTTTATGGCTCGAGGGGAGTAGTCTACTTGCTTGCCCCGAACATATGAAATCCCATTCTGAGTCTCTCGGGCATTAGCATAGAACTCCCGCACTATCGACATCGGCGCCGCTATGGGCGTTTCCACAAGCAAAACCCACCAACGACTCCTGATTTGTTGCAGCAGCCCTCCATCCGCAGCACTGGGCTTGAGGCCCCTTTCTAACACAAATGATTTCGTAATCATGACGTCCCAGTAATAGTGTTGTGCAGAAAGGTTGACAAATCTGGAGGTATCTAGTGTGTTTCTGTCATCGCCTTCTCCCCCCGCATCACTACTGGCCGATGAAGACGATGGGGTATGGACGCGCTTCGACATTTTGAAAGTGTTAGGGCTAGATGTGTATCTCTGTATAAACGCTGCTTCTCAACCTGGAAGAACCCCCAAACTTGCTTCACACAACCCTAATGTTGGTAATCTGATTGTATGCTTGACTAGGGCTCGATGAGGATTCTATGTATGGAGGTTTCTATGGATGGAGATTAGGGCAAATGTGTGCTAGGAAATGGGTAGGAGAACTAGGGTTTGATCTTCTTTGAGAGCTCTTGTCTCAAATTTTCTGATGTGGAAGGCTTAGGGAATGAACTGTTTTAAAGTGGGGAGGAATGCAGTCGGTCGGGCTTTAAACAAAACGTAACAACTGAAACTGGCGTGCGGCGCAGCTGCGCAGAAAATGAACTGGGACACGGCGCAGCTGCGCCTTTCCCTGTCTCCAGAATCCTGCCCTGCTACCCGGCGCAGCTGCGCCTCTAGGCAGTGTAAATCCGGCGCAGCTGCGCCTTCTGCCAGTCAGCCCAAAAACTAAGGCTTCTTTTTTCTGTGATCCATCATGCAAATTCAGTTCAACTCCTCCTAAAAGAAATCACAAAAACAAAATTCAAATCTCCAAGAGTATTTCAAACATTAAGCTTAACAATTTCATAATTCAAAAATTAAACAAATGGAGATTTAGACAAAAAGTGGGGTGCCTCCCAACAAGCGCTTTAGTTATAGTCGTAGCTCGACTGTTCCTCGGTTCATTCTGTCTCCTCGAGGGCAATTGAGGACTGTTGGCGATCAATATCGCCTCCCCAATAATGCTTCAGACGCTGCCCATTAACCTTGAACGGGCGTTCATGCTCTTTTCCCACAATTTCGATGGCGCCATGAGGATAGACAGTTTTGATTGTGAATGGTCCTGACCATCGAGACTTGAGTTCGCCCGGGAAAAATCGAAGCCTGGAATTGAATAACAATACTGCTTGCCCCGGCTCGAACTTCCTTTCAATTATTTTTCGATCATGCCATCGTTTCACCTTCTCCTTGTACAATTTCATATTCTCATAAGCCTGCAGTCGAAATTCATCTAACTCATTAAGTTGGAGCAGTCGCTGCTCTCCTGCGACTGAGAGATCGAAATTCAACTTTTTTATGGCCTAGTAAGCCTTGTGCTCTAATTCCGCTGGAAGGTGACATGCCTTACCATAAACCATCTGGAAAGGCGACATGCCAATGGGAGTCTTATAGGTTGTCCTGTATGCCCATAGTGCATCATCAAGCTTCATTGACCAATCCTTCCTTGACGGATTTACCATCTTCTCTAGAATTCTCTTCACATCTCGATTAGATACTTCCGTTTGGCCACTGGTCTGGGGGTGGTAGGCTGTGGCTACTCTGTGCTTTACCCCATACTTGGCTAATAATGCTGTGAAGAGCCTGTTGCAGAAATGGCTCCCTCCATCACTGATGATTGCTCGAGGAGTGCCAAATCTAGTGAAGATGTTCCTTTGAAGGAATTTCAGGACGACTTTGGCATCGTTGGATGGTAAAGCACTGGCTTCTACCCATTTTGAGACGTAATCGACTGCCAAGAGAATATAAAGATTTCCGGATGATGATGGAAATGGGCCCATGAAGTCGATTCCCCAAACATCAAAGATTTCCACCTCCAGAATTGAATTTAATGGCATTTCATTTCGTCTGGAAATGTTACCCACTCGTTGACATCGATCACAGCTTTTTACAAACTGGTGGGCATCTTTGAATATAGTCGGCCAATAGAACCCAGCTTGAAGTACTTTAGACGCGGTACGTTCCGTTCCATAATGACCTCCATAGAGAGAAGAATGACATACATGCAGCATACTGGACGTTTCACTGTTAGGCATGCATCTGCGGATTATCTGATCTGCACACTGTCTGAACAAGAAGGGTTCATCCCACAGGTAACTCTTTACTTCATGGAAAAAAAATTTCTTTTGCTGGCAAGTTAACTCTGGTGGGAGAACATTGCTTACTATGTAGTTGACAAAGTCAGTGTACCAAGGAATCTCTGAGGTCACAGTGAAGAGCTGCTCATCCGAAAAATACTCATTTATATCCGCCTCGTCCTTCCTATCCTGTTCCGGATGTTCCAATCTAGAAAGATGATCTGCCACTTGGTTTTCTGAACCCTTTTTGTCTCGAATTTCCAGATCGAACTCTTGGAGAAGAAGAATCCATCTGATAAGTCTCGGCTTTGCATCTTTCTTAGAAATCAGATATCTAATAGCAGCATGATCCGTGTACACCACAACTTTTGTTCCAACGAGATACGACCTGAATTTGTCGAAAGCGTATACAACCGCTAATAGCTCTTTCTCGGTGGTGGTGTAGTTTAGTTGAGCATCTGTTAAGGTCTTGCCGGCATAGTAGATAGCATGAAAAATCTTTTCCTTGCGCTGACCTAAAACTGCCCCCACTACATAATCGCTAGCATCGCACATCAGTTTGAATGGTACAGACCAATCCGGTACTACAATTACGGGTGCTGATGTTAGCTTTGACTTCAAAAGCTCAAATGCCTTTAAACAGTCTTCATCAAATTTGAACTGGACCTCTTTTTCTAGTAGACTGCATAAAGGCTTGGAGATTTTGGAGAAGTCCTTGATGAATCGTCTGTAAAAGCCCGCATGACCTAAAAAACTGTGCACGCCTTTTACAGTTGTAGGTGCTGGCAATTTCTCAATAATCTCCAGCTTCGCCTTGTCAACCTCCAATCCTTTCCCGGAGACCTTGTGTCCAAGGATGATTCCTTCCTGTACCATGAAATGGCATTTCTCCCAGTTTAGAATCAGATTTGTCTCTATGCAGCGTTTCAATACCAGAATCAAATTCTCCAGACACAACTCAAAGGAATCCCCAAATACAGAGAAGTCGTCCATGAAGACTTCTACATTCTGCTCCACCATGCCAGAAAAGATGGCCATCATGCACCTTTGCAATATTGCTGGAGCATTGCAAAGCCCAAAGGACATTCGTCTGAATGCAAACGTCCCGTAAGGGCAAGTGAAGGTTGTCTTTTCCTGGTCCTCAGGTGCAATGGCTATCTGATTGTACCCCGAATAGCCATCCAGCAGACAGTAGTATTCATGACCCGCAAGTCTGTCCAACATTTGGTCAATGAACAGCAATGGAAAGTGGTATTTTCTTGTTGCCTTGTTCAGCTTTCTGTAGTCCATACACACCCTCCAACCGGTCATTGTCCTTGTCGGTATCAATTCATTATGCTCATTCTTCACAACTGTCATCCCTCCTTTCTTGGGCACGCATTGGACAGGGCTCACCCATGCACTGTCGGAGATAGGATATATGATCCCAGCATCTAGCAATTTCAGAATCTCCTTCTTGACAACCTCTTTCATAATGGGGTTGAGCCTTCTCTGATGCTCCACAGTTGGTTTACTGTCCTCTTCCATAAGAATCTTGTGCATACAGAAGGACGGACTAATGCCCTTGATATCGGCTATTGTCCATCCGATAGCTTCCTTGAATTCTCTCAAGATTCTTATTAGCTTACTTTCCTGTAAAGGGGTTAGTGCAGATGCAATAATCACAGGTAAAGTATTTGATTCACCTAAATAAACGTACCTGAGATGTGATGGGAGCGGTTTAAGCTCAAGAGTAGGAGGTACCTCCAAGGATGGTTTCAAACGATCTGGAGGTTCTTCTGCACTTTCTAACTGCTCAACAGGTATCTTGCATGTATTCACCTGTGGTAGTGCCTCCAGCTCATAGATACAGTCATCCATCCCCGACTCATCATTGTCACTGTCACTATCCCTCACCAAGGTAGTTTCCATCGGATCTTTACTTGCCATTCTAAGAAACTCATCTTCCACCACCCTCTCTACCACATCCATTCGGAAGCATTCTTCTTCATCAGTAGGGAACTTCATTGACCAGAACACATTGAAGGTTATTCTTTGGTCCTGGACCCTCATTGTTAATTCTCCCTTTTGTACATCGATGAGAGTTCTCCCCGTGGCTAGAAATGGTCTCCCCAAGATTATGGGAATATCCTTGTCCTCTTCATAGTCTAGGATAATGAAGTCCGCGGGGAATATGAACTTGTCAACTTTGACCAGAATGTCCTTCACAATCCCTCTTGGATATGTAATCGATCTGTCTGCGAGCTGTAGGGATATGTTTGTGGGCTTTGGTGCAGGAAGTCCCAACTGTGTGTAAATTGACAATGGCATGAGGTTAATGCTTGCTCCTAAGTCACACAAGCATCTGTTGAAAGACACACTCCTTATCTCGCAAGGAATGGTGAAACTCCCCGGATCTTTCAGTTTAGGAGGTAGTTTTCTCTGTAAGACCGCACTGCATTCCTCAGATAGAGCCACAGTCTCAAAGTCTTACAATCTCTTCTTTCTTGACAGAATCCCTTTCATGAACTTAGCATAGCTCGGCATCTGTTCTAAAGCTTCTGCAAATGGTATGTATATTTGCAGCTTCTTGAAAATTTCCAGGAACTTAGCGAACTGCTTGTCCAATTTCTGTTTCTGAAGCCTCTGTGGAAAAGGTACTGGAGGATAGACTCGTGTGTGAGTAACCGAAGGCTTTTCTGGTTGATCCTTATTTCCTGCTTCTGTCCCCATTACACCTTCCTCTTTTTCCTTAGAGCTTTCTGCACCAACTGAGTCTGAGGCGGGGTGCAACCGTTCTGTTTCTCTTTGTACTGCTGGCTCATCCAAGCCAGTTGGCATAAACTGTTTCCCGCTTCTAGTCATGACAGCTTTGCAGTGCTCCTTTCCCTCTCTTCTTGGGTTTTCTTCTGTATTGCTTGGAAGAGATCCTTGAGGTCTGTTTGCCAGCAAATTGGCCATTTGGCCCACTTGGTTCTCCAAATTTTTTACGGAAGCAGACTGACTCTTTATCAACACATCAGTGTTAGCCATGTATTTCAGCATTAACTCTTCTAAGTCAGGCTTTCTCTCTGGTTGGGACGGTTGTGCTGCATGGTGATAACTCTGAAATCCCGGAGGATAGTGTGGTCTTGGAGCTTGTTGATGGTTCTAATTATTGCTCCATGATGAGTTTGGGTGATTCCTAGCTCCAGAGTTATATATATTCTGATACTGATTTGGTTGCCTCTGGTAGCTACTCACAAATTGTACTGATTCTGAATTGATAGCACATTGCTCTGTAAGATGTTCCCCTGCACATAGCTCACATACATAAGCCACCTGCTGCACTTTATTATCTGCAATTGCATCAATCTTCTTGGACATGACTGATAATTGAGCTGCTAAGGCTGTGATAGCATCTACTTCTATAACCCCGGCCACTTTTGGTTGATTTAGCCTCGAAGTAGGCCATTGATAATTGTTGGCAGCCATGGTTTCAAGCAGCTCATATGCCTCATCGAAATTCTTTACCATAAATTCCCCTCCAGATGCTGCGTCAATGCTAGTCCGAGTGTTACCACTCAAACCACTGTAAAATGTGTTCATCTGCATCCATTGGGGTAGTGCATGATGCGGGCATCTTCTTAACAACTCTTTAAACATCTCCCATGCTTCATATAATGACTCTCCATGTTGTTGTGCAAACATAGAAATATCATTTCTCATTTTATTGGTCTTTGCAGGAGGAAAGAATTTCTTCAGGAATTTCTGTGCCAAGTCTTCCCATGTAGTGATTGACCCCGGAGGTAATGAGTGAAGCCAACTCTTTGCTTTATCTCTCAGTGTAAATGGGAAGAGTCTGAGTCTCACTGCATCATCCGTTACTCCATTAAACTTAAACGTATCACAGATCTCCAAGAAGCTCAGCAAGTGATCGTTCAGATCATCATTAGCCATTCCCCCAAACTGTACTGAATTCTTCACCATTTGAATGGTGCTCGGTTTAATTTCAAAGGAGAGGGCTGTGATTGCTGGCCTTGTGATACTTGCTTGCAGTTCATTGATTCGCGGCGTTGCATAATCTCTTAGTGGCTTAAGTGCCTCTTGTTCTCCGGCCATGACTTCTGGCTGTTCAATTTTCTCTTGACTGTCAGGGCAACTCTCAATCACTTGTTGAACTTGTGTATTAACGTTGTCGTTGCTAGCCAACAACTTACGTTTCTTTGATCGAGTTAGCATGCACAAGTCACAAGTACCTGAAACCAAAGAAATTGATAAAAAGAAATGAGGTACGAAAAGATTGTTTAACTAAACCAATCTAATTTAAACTGACGATGAAAGTAATAAAAACTACTCACAGTCTCCGGCAACGGCGCCAAAAACTTGTTGGGTGTCAAACCGTGCGTATGACAAATCAACACTTACACGCAAGTGCACGTCGTCAACAAGTAATATAAAGTAAGTAAAGTATCGTTCCCACGAGGACTATGGTTAGCTATTACACTATCATGCAGTAGTTTTATAACTATTTTGGTTTATTTATACAGTGGTCAAGTAAATTAAGTAATTGTGAATTAAATCTAAGTTGTGAAAATTAAAGACAAATAATTAATAAACGATTTAAGCAGACAAATGAGGCGTGGGATTATAACTTCACCTAGGGTGTCATTCAACTGTGCTACTTCTTGTTAAACCTAACTGATTATTTCGGATTGTTAGTCGAAAACACGAAACTAAAGTATGACCAACTCTCGTTGCATCATACCCATATCCAACCCAGATCCGACCCAAAGGGCAACAGAACGGGAAAGAACACCCAAGTTAATTAAATCACTATATGTCTATGTGACCTAGAGAAAAACGGGTTTAAGCACAGGTTTTCAAAAGACTACGTGCGGTGCTTCAGTATATGTCTATCCTTAGCACTAATCATGCAATCCAACGTCATGTGAAATCATGAACACAAGCTAACATGGTCGGTTCTAAACTCACACTCCCCATCTCGGTTCCGTGTGAGTTAACATGGTAAATGATGATCAAGCATTTAAACGATTAAGATAAACCACATTAGACAATCCATACATAATCATTTAGCCAAAACAAGGAAGCATACAAATTGAACTAAACCCTAGGTTTCATTATAATCCCATAAGAGAAGTTAGTTCATAATAGAAATAACAACCATCATCCACATATGTTCATACATTGAAGCTACAAATGAAAAGAAAGAGAAAACAAAGTTAAGAAATGCAAAGCTCGGTGTCTCTTCTTCAAATCCGAAGTTACAAGGTTGACACAATGCTTCAAACTTCCAATGCCCAGCTCTAAGCTATACTACTCTAGCTAAATCACAAGGAACAAGAGAGAACAAAGACAACAAAGAATGAAAATGAACAATGCACTCTCTCTTCTTCCTTTTGACCTAGTTTTTCTATCTATTATCTTCTATATTTGGCCTTGGACTGATACTACTGGTATATATAGCCTCAAGCTGCTCTCTCGCAATCACTGTAGCATGAAGCAACATGATTGGCCCGTTTAAAATAAGTCAGCTCAGAATTTGGTGCGAAGGACCGGCGCAGCTGCGCCGTGATTGTACTGAAATGGGGCGCAGCTGCGCCTCACGACAGTCAAAGACTCAGCAGAGGTGATGCGCAGAAAATGTGAAGGAATGCGGCGCAGCTGCGCCATGCACCAGTCAGGCAGCCTGAAGAGCTACTGCGCAGCTGCGCAGTGTTTATGAAGGATTGCGGCGCAGCTGCGCCGTGCACCAGTCTTGGAATCTGTGCCATCTTTTCTGCTGCATCCGATCATCGCGCATATCACTCCCGCATTGAACCACTTTTGTCCCAAAAACTGTAATTCTTCCTTCCCGCACAAGATCTAGACCGAAACACGCCGGTTTGTCCCTAAAAAGACGGAAAATGCCAATAAAGTGCTAAGGAGCATGAAACCTACAAAAGAGACATAAAAGCATGAAAAGTAATAAAAACTAATGAGAACAAGCGAAAGTTAAAGCAAGTTGGCATCGAAATAGTAGGTATAAAACCTACTTATCATATTAAATTGTGGGAATAACCTTACGGCGCGGATTACCACCTATTGGTGAATAACCTATCGTATTCATTCCTTATTAATCTCTGAGAATAACCTTACGGCGCGGATTACCGCATGTTTGGTGAATAACTCTTCGTATTCAAATTCTATTAAATTGTGAGGATAACATTACTGCGCGAACTACCGTCTGTTGGTGAATAACCCTTTGTATTTATTTCTTATTTGTCTCTTGTGAAAATAATTTTTCTACACGAATTATCACATGACACTTTTATTCCATATTCGTTTGTAATATCATTTTCTTTCATATTCGTAAGTGATATTAATTTCCTTTATACTCATAAGGGATACCATCTTTTTCATCTTCCATTATTCAAACTTACTATGGTAAGGGATATTAATTTCCTTCACCTTTTGTTAATCAAACCTGCTACGGTAAGGGATATTATTTTCTTTCATACACCTAAATCGAAACTTATTATGGAACTATTGCTTCTATAATTCCTGAAAATATTATATATTTCATAATAGTTACACTTCATCATTTCAATTGAACATTCATATTTTCTGAACTTTTCTATTGAACTGTAACCGTTATTCTGAACTGTGGATCTTGAATATCATTTTTGAATTTCACTCCACATCATGTTGATAATTTGGACATTATTTGAATCTGCACAAAGTAAACTTCTGATACTTATTATTTATCCTATTTCTTCTGTTCATCATTTATATCATTCTAATCATCCAAAATCAAGTTGTTGTGAATATATGTGGCCGGGGGCATAGATGCGATATAATTGTTGAACAGATGATAGGTTAAATGCGATACATCTATTCGGTGTCTTTTATGACACGTGGTGAATGCTCTCTTTGACCCGTAGTGCAAAGATGAACTGTTGTTTGGTATGATTGTGACCAAAGGCTGAATCTGGTATAATCATGACCATTTGTGTTATATTGAATATCTTTGGCCCGTAGTGCAAAGATGAACTGTTGTTTGGTATGATTGTGACCAAATGCTGAATCTGGTATAATCATGACCGTTTGTGTTATATTGAATATCTTTGGCCCGTAGTGCAAAGATGAACTATTGTTTGGTATGATTATGACCAAAGGCTGAATCTGGTATAATCATGATCGTTGGTGTTATATTGAATATCTTTGGTCCGTAGTGCAAAGATGAACTGTTGATTTGCATGATTATGACCAGGAACTGTGATTTGTATTATCATGACTAATGGTATTTCAGATGATAAAAGTTGATGATGTTTTTCCTAAAAAGAAAAGCGAGTGGATATTATAGTCTGCATTATTCTTCTAATAGATTGTTCATTCCGCTGCTATTATTGATCTGAACATTGTTCAAGAATTTAACTGCAGTTTTTGATATAAATTTTGTAGTCTATTGTATTCTATCAAGAACTCAACTGTTGAAGGCTAATGATAATTTATTCGTCATTATCTTAGTCATGATATTTCTTACTAGGCTATTTGAGCTCACCCTTTCTTTTTGTTCTATTGTTTTTCAACAGGAGATGAAAATGTAGCTGGTCTAGCCGGGGAATGGAGTGAGAGTCCGAGGGATAGCTATCGTAGTCTTCACGTGTTGTAAAATAGTGTGGCAATAATAGTGAAGACTTAGTTGTGTATTATTATTCCTTGTATTATTAAACGTTGTAATAATTTTGTTGTAGTCTTTTGACAACTCAAGTTTAGGCTGTGTGGACCCAGATTTGGGGGTGTCACAAAAGCCTTAAATGATTATAAACTATTGGATATTAAAGACTAAATTAATTTGAGACCGTTAGATATTAAAATTTTGAGATTTGAACCTAGCCTAGCATAACAAGTAGCAATAATTGATGTGCAGTGCTCACCCAACCATGAGCTACATCCATCCATCATGGGTTACATCAATGTTTTTTTCTGTTGAGTCATAACTAGCCGGCCCAACCCACTGAAATTTCTGAGTAAAACAATTAAATCAAGTCAACTTTTGAATTATTGTCCAATTTCGGCAGTGAATTCATACCACTACTATATCTTTAGTGTTCTTATCCATAGAAGTGGAAATTTTCAATGGAAGTTTCAACAGCTTCTGAAAGTCGAGATGTACACTCCATAAAATTAAATTAGTTCTAGTTATAATGCCACCTTTAGTTTCCCATCTGGAGAAATGGAATCTGCTTTCAACTTCCTCTTTCTCTTTTGTCTCTTGGTGTCGTTTTCTTATCCTTCTTTTTCACTCCCCTTGTGTACTGACATGAGTAAGAATCTCTCTCTCATACACACACACATATACACATCCATATGTTCATAATTTAATGAAATTTATCTGTTTCTTGATTAGTTATTTATGATTGAACTAACTGGATTCATAGGGGCACCTTTCATCCCAAACAAACCTTTGTCCTTCTGTCCATACAATGGGACTGTTTGCTGTGACTCCGCCAAAGACTTGCAATTGCAGAAGCAATTCCAGGCAATGGAGATATCTGATCCTGTTTGTTCTTCTACTGTGAAATCAATCCTATGTGCTGTAAGTTTTTTTTTTTTTCCATTTTTTTAATGTATATACTCAAAATGAACATGGCTGAGTATTTAGAATATTGATATTCCTATGCCAATTCAATAATTTAACCCTGTTATATGAGACAACTACCCAGTATGGGTGACAATTTTTGACACGAACACGGTATAAAATACCAAAGTTAGTTTTAAGTATAAACAGTTTTTGTCATAAATAGATCAACACGTTTAACACGAAATTTAAATGGATCAAAACCGTATAATCAATGGGTGGTTGACACGTTTAGCATGATTAGACATGTTTATTTAAAATAATTTAAAAATAAATATGATATAACGTCTTAATTTATCTTAAATATTGAGTTTTAGCTTTCTTAGTTACTTTTCTAAACATGTTATCTTATATTTTGTTAAATAAATGTTATTGTGATGAATAAATTACATTATTAGTCAATAACTAAGTGAATTATATAAAAAAAATTATTTAAAAATTTTAATTATGTACTAAGCGGGTCAACATGTTTAACACAATTAATAAATAGATAAATGTTACTGTTGAGGATCTTGACACGAATAATTAAACAGATAGTGTTATTATTGACGCATTTAGTGTAATACCTATAACATAACACGATACGAATTCGTGTAACATGACACGATTGCCACCCCTACTGCCGAGTATGTCCATCCATTCTTTGTTTAATTTACTTGTTCAGGTAGAGCTGTTTGAGTAGTGCAAAACTGCAAACCATACACTATTTGGAAAAATAATTAAACATGAAAAATCTTGTTTCAGTACCTTATTGCTGCCAAATACTACATATTAATATACTTCTTGGATCTAAATTTGATAAGGTAATGACATGTCCACTAAAATCCGAGAATTAGTAATGTTAAAATGAGGTCTTGGACCTATAATAAATAGTAGTACAAAAATCATATTGAACTTATATTGCCTTTCCTCAACATTGACACTGAATCACGACACCCATGCAAATCATCATAATACTTGCTGGTGAATTAAATGTGTTTCTGAATTCAAGAACTTGATGCTTCTGCATGCGCGCCACCACATTGAGTGTATAATTATAGGGTTGTTTTGATAAGCTATTGATTTATTGAGTGAGTATGATTTTTTTACAATAAAATTTAGTCCGTAAATCAGACCTTTATGGTAAATTATAACTGGAGCTCATCATGTATTCTGCAGACATGTGACCCGTTCTCGGCAGAGTTATATAGGGGTGAATCCAGATCTCATCCAGTTCCGGTCCTTTGCAACTCTACTGGTTCAGCAGACTCATTGGTGTCAAGACAAGCAGAAACCAGCTATTGTTCAACTGTATGGGACACTTGCCTAACAGTCTCCATAGTGAATTCACCCTTTGCCCCTTCACTTCAAGGCAGGGGGGCTGGAGTCCCTCAAAATTCCACCTCATCCAAGCTAACTGATCTCTGGCGGTCAAAAACTGATTTCTGTGACTCATTTGGTAGTGTTTCTGAGGAAGATTCTTTATGTTTTTCTGGTGAACCAATTTTGCTTAACAAGAGTGATACTCTGCCAACCCCTAAAGGCATGTGCCTTGAAAAAGTTGGCATTAAAGCTTACCTCAATATGGTAGCCCACCCTGATGGCTCTAACCGTGCATTCTTCTCTGACCAGCCTGGTAAAATTTGGCTAGCTACTGTTCCCGAACAAGGCTCAAACAAAACGTTGGATCTCGATGAGTCTACCCCATTTGTGGATTTAACTGATCAAGTTTATTTTGATACTAGCTTTGGGATGATGGGAATGGCCTTTCATCCAAACTTTGCCCAAAATGGCCGTTTTTTTGCCTCATTTAATTGTGATAAGGTCTTGTCTCCTGGATGTTCTGGAAGATGCGCTTGTAACTCAGATGTAAGTTGTGACCCTTCTAAACTACCACATTCTTCAAGTGCAGCTCAGCCATGCCAATATCATATGGTAGTTGCGGAATACACTGCTAATGGGACAGCATCAGACCCATCATTGGTAGACACATACATGACCATATGTACTTTTTGGTTGGCTTTCACTTGGGTGTTTTTTTTCAAATTAACTTCAGGCTTTGATGTAATTAATTCTAGGCAAAAAGTGCAAAACCATCAGAAGTGAGAAGGATATTTACGATGGGGCTTCCAACTTCCTCTAGTCATGGTGGACAGATTCTTTTTAGTCCTGCAGATGGGTATATGTACATCATGATTGGAGATGGTGGACTCAAAGGCGACACTTTTAACTTTGCCCAAAATAAGAAATCCTTGCTTGGGAAGATCATCAGAGTTGATATAGACAACTTGCCTGGTGATTATTACTTGCTTTCTAGCATACAACTGTAGTTCTCAGTGCATGATCTTATGGTAATCTTTCTACATGTTTCCCTTGTTTTACATCAAAGAAATGCTGTCACTGTTAGACCATAAACTATCCCCCCTGCTTGTTTTGGCATTTCTTAATCGTCCTCTTTTTTTTTTTTGAAAACATACTAAAAAGTTCTTGTGTATTGTATAGGTGAAGAAAACAGAGATTTATGGGGGAATTATTCCGTCCCTCAAGATAACCCTTATCCTGAGGATCCTAAAAAATCTCAGCCTGAAATTTGGGCCCAAGGACTGAGAAATCCTTGGCGTTGTAGCTTTGATTCCGAGAGGCCTTCCTACTTTGTCTGCGCAGATACTGGGCAGGTTCAGATGATCACATTTTTGCCTAGCTTTCTATGTATCACTTTTGCTCATCTTTCTATTCTTCTTGTGCCTTTCTGCTATAAACAAAACAGAGCAGCGCTAAATGTGTTGCTTTTGTTAAATGCTCCACCCGTATTACATAGCCGTGCACACAATCAGTGTCACCATTTATATCTGATTCTCAGATTCGTTTGAATCTTGTAGGATCGATACGAAGAGGTTGACATTATCACCAAGGGTGGAAATTACGGATGGCCTATTTATGAAGGACCCCTTCTTTATAGCCCTCAGAAATCTGCTACAAGAAACAATTCAGTTGATATCATAAATCCCATCTTCCCTGTTGTGGGTTATAACCATTCTGATGTAAATAAGAAGGAAGGATCAGCTGCAATATCAGGCGGGTACTTCTATCGTTCTATGACTGATCCGTGCATACATGGAAGGTAAAAAACACAACTCCATTCTTGATTTCGCATATGAAAGCTGAACCGATTTTCCAATCATTCTAACTATCAATATATGTTTAGTTATCTGTATGCAGATTTGTATGCTAGTTACATATGGGCAGCTGCTGAAACCCCTAAAAGCAGTGGAAACTTTAAGGCTGCTTCAATTCCTTTCAGTTGTGCACATGACTCTCCCATAAAATGCGACTCCCTGCCGAATAGCCCTTTACCAGCTTTAGGATACATATTCTCGTTTGGAGAGGACAACCAGAAAGACATTTTTATCTTGACAAGTACAGGTGTTTACAGGGTAGTTCGCCCAAGTCGTTGCAGTTATACTTGCTCTAAGGAAGATGTTACGGCCACTACAGTTCCGAATACTCCTTCCCCCTCCTCTTCAAATGGTCATTGTATTATCAAACAATGTATGGAGTTGAAGTTTTTTCTTTCTTTTTTATCGGTGGTGGTGGCCTTTATATTTTAAGAGGTAAATGATGTTGCATCTACTAGATGTATTCCATTTATAGTATATCAGTATCCAACTGATTTTGTTATATGCAATGTTTTCAGATCCGCATCGTTCATCGAAAAGTTATCGGGTGGATGGATCATTAATTCAACTAGTGCTTGGACTGTTATTGATCCAATAACATCATTAATATGTAATAAATAATAAATATCTTAATTATTATTATATATTATATATAATATTTATCAAATATATAAAATTAATCAATTTATCTACAAAAAAAAAAAAAAAAAAAACTAAACCTATTTGTATAATGTTTATTTTATATGATTCGAATAAATACTAAATTTATATGAAAAGAAAAATATTAAACCATGCTCAACTCAAAAGTGATAAAATCAAACACAAATGAACATAAACATCTCTAGGATAAATTTAAATTCGAAAATTCAACTACAAGTTCAATTGTTTGATTAAATATAAATGCAAACATCTCTAAAATACCAAACAAAGTCTCAACTAAATTACTAAAATAAAATCCATGACACTTAATTCACAAAAAAACATAAATCATTCTAAGGTTGAGAAGGTGAGGTTTTTTGCCAATTCTCATCTTTTTCATCTATTAATCCACGTGTACCACTTCTACTTGCTCCTCCAACTCCTCCAAGTTCTTCAAATCTTCCATGTCCTCCAAGTTCTTAAGTCTAAACGGGTTAGATTCTACAACCATATTATTCAACGACAAATTTGTGAATAACATAAAGTTTACATTATCATCTATTTGTCTATATAAATTATTTAATTTTCTTTGATTTGCAAGTGATGCCTACCCAATCATAGCAATCGAAGGAAAAAGATTATCCATAATTCCAATGTACCCATAATTCAAAACCTCAACTTGTAAAGAAATCCCAAAAAATAATCAAGATTATCCATAATTTCAGTATAATCATCTCAGAAAAATAACCCCAAATACAAAAAGAAAGAAAAGGGCCTAGCGAAATCATCCATAAATCAAGATTGAACCTTTAACCATCTTGCTTCAGAATTTAGAGCAAAAAACAAAAACAAAAAACATAAGAAAATTGGGGGTTTGTTGGAACAACAATGAATAATAGAAAGCCAAAACAAGATTACATGATGAGCTATGAAACCTGTGATCGTGAGGCATGGTGTGCGAGATCGTGAGGCCAATGACTGCAGTCACTGGAAAGAGAGAAGGAGAACACTGCAGTCACCGGAGAGAGACAGAGAAGGAGATGCGTGACAAATGAGAGGAAGAGGAGTTCTCTACGGCATAAAAATTCTGAAGGCTAAAAAGTGAAAACAGCCCTAACATTTTTGGATTTTAATGTAAGTTTGTGAACCAGTCAAAATCGCAACCCAATCACTGGTTCAATGATCCAAACGATTCGACCGCTGAGTAATCAATTTTGAGTGGTTATTTGCTAATTTCGATTCAGAGAGTCAAATCGGTTCGTTTGACCAATCGATTCACGGTTTAACTAGTTAAATCGGCGGTTCCGAACAGGTTTTTAAAACATTGGTTGTATGTTATAATTGTATAATAGATGTTCCACAAAAAGAATCTCATTTATAAAATAATTTTATAATATTTAAGGATTAACGTGAAAAAAATATCCTCAAGTTTATAAATGGATGGGGGGAAAAGCCTTTTCATTGCAAAAAAGTTGCGAGTACAGGCCATGTATACTCTCCACTTCTTTCACCGTGTCAAATATGGAAATTTTGTTGCAAAAACTACGGATGTACAGAAGCAAACAATATAAACAAAAAAAATAAATAATACAATAAAAGAAAAGAAGAGAGTCATGTTAATAAAGAAAATATATCCCTAAAATGAGGATACCATAACATTGTCACTTGCGACTCAACAGCATAAGATGAAGTAAAGGTCTATCTTCCATTTTTCTTTATTTGGATGAAAAGTAAATCTCTATTCGGCAATAAGCCAACACCACCAAAATCCCAAGGTACAGTACCCTAAATTTGGCTCTACCAGAAGAACAAATATATGATGATTGTATTAGGTTTACTTGTTTAAAAAAATGATGATCATCACATCATCCAATCGCTACCTAATTTTCTCCTACCAACTTGATTTATGTCAAGCGTCAATTGTGCCTTCCAATTGGATGTACTTCAGTAACTTTTCAGCAACAAAAATATTAGCAAATATGTATATGGAAATCAATAACAGCTAATCAATGACTACCTTGTATAATGGTACTCTATAAATACTGTAGCGCAGTATATACAACTGAGGAAAATTACCCTTGTATCAGCTTAGGGGCCAGACCTCTCTTTGACCTGATAACTAGTGCCGCCTCCATCCAACTTTATCGGCATGCATTTCTCTGTCCCTGTACTAGGAAGTAGGATTGGTTCATAACTAGAATATGGCCCAAAAGTACCTATGCCTTTTGGGGCTTACACGTTCCTAGGAAGGTCTGGGCTGTTGGTGAAAGATACCAATTTCTAAGCTCATTTAAAAAAAATCTCTTCCAACACTAGTCTGGTATCAAAGCCTTCCACTTGGCCGATACCAAAGCATTTCAGTCAAAGTTAAGCTAAATGTTTGGATTATCAATTTTATTGACAAGACGCTTCTCTATTGCTTCAGGACAAGTATAGGGACACAAAATTCAAATACAAAACCAAACACTACATTTATCTCAACTATTAAAAAGTGAGGCATAACACAGATTTTAATGTCATTCTCTACTTTTTAATGGTTAAGATGAATGTTGTATTTAGATGTTGTGCACTTATACTTATTCATTGCTTCATCACAAAGCTCAAGAGACTGCAACATGCCCTTCATCATAGTCTGTTTCCACAAAAATATCGTGTAATTCTTTATCTGCAACCAAGCCATCTCTTCTCATCTCTTTAAACAGCTCCTTTGCCTCTCCAAATTTCTTCCTTTTAATAAAACCCTTGATGAGGGCATTGTATGAATCAACTGTGAGTATTCCTTCTCAACCATTTCTTTATGCAAAAACCATGCCTCCTTCATATTACTTGCTTTACAATGCCCTCCTATTAATATGTTATACGTGTTTCCATTGGGCATCACTCCTTGGCGACTCATCCCCCTGTAAATTTCAGTTGTGGCACGCATGTTGTTTCTAATGCAGTACTGCTTCAAGAGAGAATTGTAGGTGGTGGTGTTTGGCTTTATATCCTTCTCCAACACCCATTTTAGCAACATCTACCTATCTTCTAGCATCCCTGACATACAAAATCCATTCATCAAAACATTGAACGTAACAACTTATGGTTGAATCCCTTTATCCGATATCTTTCTGAGAAGCTCGTGAGCCTTCACCATCTCTCCAGATTTACAATAAGCATCCATCAACGTAGTGCAAGTGAAAGTATCAGGATGAATCCCTGCCACCTCCATATCGTGCACTAGCTTTACTGCTTCTACTATATTTCCCATTTAACAAAGTCCATTAACGAGTGAGTTGTAAGTGTAAACATTCAACTCAAGACCCTTTTTACACATTTCATGAAGCAGCTCGCTAGCTGATCAACCTCCCCTTGTTTACAAAGCCCATCAGCCAGTGTGGTGTAAGTTACAACATTTGGCTTCAGCTCTAGACGAACCATCTCGTTGTGAAGTGAAAAGGCCTCTTTTATTTCTCCTGCCTTGCAATAACCATCAATAAGAGCTGTATATGTAACATCATCTGGTACCAAGTCCTTTTTAGTCATTTCGTGGAGAAGCTTAAATGCTTCCACAATGTTTCCAGTTTGGCAAAGACCAGAAATAAGAGCAGTACACGCTATCAAATCTGGGAAAATGTTTCAGACTCCTCATTTCGTCAAACAGCCTGTACGCAGCCACAGCGTTCCCGACTTTGCAGAAGCCATCAATGAGAGTTGTGTAAACTACGTTGTCTGGAATTACACCCTGGAACATCATTTCCCTAAGTGCCCTCCCTGTATCCGCTACTTTACCAGTCTTGCATAAAAGAAGGATTACACTGTTAAAATTGAAGTAAATGAATTTGGGTTCAATCCCTTCAATTGCATTTCTTCTATAATTTTCAACACCATCACAAGTTCCCCAGAATGGCAATATCCATCAATTACAGAGCTATAACTTACAACATCAGGAGTACTTTAAATTAGGATTTAGGAAGACACCTTATACGTAAAAATTGGAGTTGGTAAAAAATAATCAATTTTGTTTGTAAATAAATTGATACGTTGTATAACACAAACTCTTTTTTGAAGTCATATAACACAAACTTTAAAAGACTTGTATATGTAAGGTAAACAAACAACAAGGATATACCAAGCTCTTCGGTACATGGTTAAGTCGACTTCTGGAGAATCAAGAGGTCTTGAGAAGAGTGTTAAATTTCACTTAACATAGCTAAAAAAAAAAAAAAAAAAAACAAATAAAACAACAAGGATAGCCTATTAATAACAACCTAACTCTTTGCTTGTGGTTATAAAAAGTCCGCCTAATATTTTTAGTTGGAGATAAACATGAGGTATGAGACGATTACTACCCCTCGTGGTGGTGTTTTCTTCTAATGTGGAACGTTCTTCTATTAATGTGTTTTTACACTTTATTGTTCTCACACACCGTTAATTTTACTTATCTTTAGTGTAAGAGAACTCGATCAATGAGTTATTACGCATTCTTTCAAGAGTGTTTGCTTTTAGACAAATATGTTAAATATATTAAACATTTAATTAAATCAACATTAAAATAATTAAAATTTTAATAATATTGTATCATAAATAAATTAACAAATCAACTATGATCAGGGACTTGACTGGATTACTGCTAAAATAATTAAATTACACACACACACACACACACACATATATATATATATATATATATATATATATATATATATATATGTATATGTATATATGTATATGTATAAATAATGTGGCACTGTAATTTGTCTGAGGGGTAGTTGTCTAATTCATTTATCTCCATATAAGAGAGTGTGATCTGAAGTTTCACTAACCATAAAATGCACCTACCCTTCTCATTTCTTCTATAATAAAAATAAATAAATAATTCTCAAGAACCCTCTGGCAAATGAAGGCACATGGTTCCTACGTCAATCTCACTCCCTAAAGGTAATAGGAACCAGATAGCTAGCTGCACGTCACAAAATATACACACTATCACCAAATACTTCACATCTCAACTCTCTAATTCTCCATCTCTCCTCCTCCTTCAGTCATAATACGAAGCTCGTCATTAACTCTTTTATTATCAATTTCTCCTTAATCTTACTCACTTTCCTCCCCTCCTTATTCTCATCCCAAACCTGCCTTGGCACTGGTCTGGGCTGTGGCGATCTGCGCTTCTAAACATACATAACTTGCAACCAGGAGCAACTCACCTTCACCACTCAAAACTGGCCACTACCCAATCACCTCCATAGATTACACTAACCAACTTGTATACATCATAGATCCCTCCAAGTCAACTTGCTTTTGTACACAGCCGAGCAAAGGCTTTAGCCTTGATTCAAACGCGCCTTTTGGCTCATCATTCGAAATGGACTTGGAGAAATTGCAGTGCGGTTCATACTCTGGGTTATATGGCTTTGTTGGCCAGGAAAATAACAGTCAGGTAAAATGAGAATAAGACTCGCTAGTTCTTGTCATTTAAATTTGAATGCACTTTGTTTTTTTAGGTGTGTTCAAGGCCACAAGCTCGTTATCAAACTGGTACGGATTTAAATTTTCTAACCAGGAAATTTTAGATCTAATCTCAACACACGACACGCTCTGTAGTCTTCTAATCAGTCTCAAATGGTATACTTGCATTCATAAATCCTCTTGTGAAGCAATAAAGCATTTAAACATGATGACTTCCAAGTATTAGTACCTTCATATTATAAGCATTTGATTGTTTGTATCAATGAGCTAATATCAAATATGTGATCCAGCTTTTAGTCCCAGAGGAATATAAATGTTGTATACCTAAAAGATTGAATAAGTGACATCTATATATAAATATACATATATATGTATATGTATATGTATATGCATACATATTACCCCACAATTTATTCTAAAATCATTCACATCGTTTACTGTTTTGGCAAGCTACAGACTTTCTTGGAAACTCATAAGTGAATTTGCTAGGCTTTGAAAATGAGAGATGCAGGCAGGCTTAGGAAATAATAATAATATGATCAGTGATCACAAATAACATACAAAGTAATGATTAGCAAAATTTGGCTTCAATATAATAAACAGTATAGACACATTGTCTGAGGAAAGGTTTGTCACCTTGATTTTTAAAGGTGACTAGTTTATCGATGCTTGAAATAAGAATGGACTCTCGATTTGGCGCCGATGAAGTAGGTTTAGAAAAAGCATTGAAAATCAATCACTCAAAACCGTTTTAGCCTTCTAGGCTTCAACAAATCAACATGAGAAACTGATGGTCTAAAACAACTGAAGAAACTTAATCAAGAAATTGCTCGAGTATCCCTTTGGTGGTGTTCATAATTGATGATATACCCACAAAGAATTCACGTAAGGGTTCTCCAAGTTCAACAGACGGGCAAACTGACTGCAGATAAAATTATGCAGAAGAGAGGATAAATAGTTTACTGCTGAAAAGAAAGAATATTAAGAAAATAAAAATAGAGGATTTATTATAGTTTATCATATGACTTTTAAATCAACGGCCGAAAAAAGGTGGCAAAAATTGCCACTATGCGTGTCGGGGATGATCTTGGGTTTCTTTATCAAGAACCTGCCAAAACCCAGGAAAAACAACACTATAGACATGCACCACCATCAGCTCGAAATGAAAGACGATAAAGAATAAGGATGGGAAGAAACCCATAGCCTGCTGGGTTACCCAATAAGCTCCTCTATTGTGTTTCGGATATCTTTCACCAAGGGGTCATTTTCAGAAACACTCAGCTTAACCAACCCAATACAATCACTCTGATTACTTATGGTAACTTGCACCTTGTTTGGCAAGAAATACATAGTTAGATCTATATGCTCTTAACAGCGTAAACTTTTACAGATACAAATTTTGATTCACCCAGAGGGAGAGGGCGAGGGAGAGGGAGGGGGAGGGAGAGAGAGAGTGTGTTATGAATTATTTCAGTAGGATGATATTTGGTAATCCACCGGTAGAGATCAAATCATTAGTCTAAAAAATAAATGGCTTGGATATAATCTTCATACTCAGTAGTAGAGTCCAAGTATAAAAGGACCATCTTTGTATCTGATGAAGGCTATCGAATATATGAAATCAATTCCAATCTCTCTCTAAATTCTTCTCTTTTCCGATCCCTCATCTTTCTGGAATCATTGCAAGAGATTATAATTTCTTGCTACACACACACACACAGAGAGAGAGAGAGAGAGAGAGAAAAGATTGAATATAAACACTAAAAATTTATAAACTTGTGTCTAGATTATAAAAGCCAGGTTCTGTTAAGATTGGTCCTCGTACAATTTGACAAGAAACCACTATAAACAACAAGGGGCATCCCCAAAGAAAAAAGAAAAAGAAGAGGGTTTTGAGTAATAAATCAACAGAAAATGGTGAATGGAATAGCCCCAATCTAATTATATAACTGACTTAACCAAAACTACGTATGTACAAGATATGGCTGCAAAACCTGTTACCTTCACTTCCTCTTATCATTTTTTTTTCTCACACCCGTATTCTAGTCATCATCGCATGTTGCAGCACTGGGGTTTTCCTCGACGTTGCAACTTTTCCCATAGGCATGTCATCTGTCTTGGAGATTGGCAATGTGCAGTATAATAATCTTCAATGCATCCAAACTGACAGAAATTCAAGCTGTGAATATACTCAACTGGCCTTGACCGGTTGAACTTTCCGACCCACATCCCCATGCTCACATCTTCCATCTTGAACAACTGCAACAGGTGGAATACACATTGATCAACAACATTAACACACTTATTGACACAGATACGCACAGAGAGAGAGAGAGAGATTCATCCAAAAAAAGTCAATTAACATACTCGCAACTTGTGTTTCTCAAACTCAGATACAACATATTGAGCAATGTTAGATGATACAATGTAACCTGGCCCGTTTGCATATGGTGGATAATCTTCTTCTGGCCATTCCTGCAACATTCCAGAAAGCAACTATCATGGTATGGAAAAGTGTATCATGCATTCCAAAAAGGAAGGTTCCCATATAAAATTCTTAGATAAATAACCAATTAAGCCAGAGAATTTATGTACTATCTGAGCCAAAGATTGGTCACAAAAGAAAATGAAACTAAGTTTGTAGCCATTGCTTAGTGCTCAGTTGTAGAGCATTCACATGAACTCATTGTTCTATTTTAGATTATGGACAATGCTTTTCTTACATTCATTTTGAAGGATTTTAATAATATGTATGTTATCACAAGTTTACACAATAGACAGAACAAGAACCAAGAATCATACCCTTGAAGCGTAATTCTTTGGTGCGAAAAAGTTCGTACTGTCAGAAGCCAAACCCAAACCCAAACGGCGTCTCCGAACTACGAAATGAGGACGGAAAACAAATTCACGATCCGTCACAATTTGGGAATTCAGTTGTTATGTTTGGAGCTCTGTATTTCTGGCTTAATCAATATACTGTATATATATTCTGATAACTGATGATGGGATGGATATTAGAAGAACTGAGGTCGTGGGTTTTATAAGCGTAGTGGTTTAACCCACTCCCTATAAAACCTCTAACCACTCAGTCAACTTAACGTTATTATTATAACGTTATAATTATAACGTTAAAAGACTGAGTCTCAATAGCCATTTGACTAACAACCAAATGGGTCGGACCCTCCATGGGCGCCCCATTTAGATATCCAAGATCCAACATCTCCCACTCGCCCATGGCGGAGATGACGTAATCATCACAACTGCCAAAATTAGCTCAAACCAAAATAACATGTATCCATATTTGCCGGATCGTGCGACCATTGAGTTCACCTGTAATGCGGGAGCTCTACACCAAACCCGTTACGGCCAACATAGAGGCATCTACCCTTTCAAGAAAATAGTGCGGGAGCTCTCACGTCAAACTCAATTAGTTCACGTAAAGACTACAACATATAAACTCATAGTACCCCAGACAAATTTGAATTTCACTAGGTAAAGTATCTCTAATCCCTCAGAGAGCCATACTTAACCGCCTTTGGGCCCAAATCCATTTCGTATCTCACTTATTACTATATCGCTATCGAAGCGTTATAGTTGTCGACAATAAGTGCAGAACGAGGTGAAATCAAATTATCTTCCCTTTGCCCTAATACTATTCAGATATAAATCAACTGTTTTCCCAGAATTAGTCCTTAGAGTCTCATCAATCTTGACCTTAGGAATCGAAACCAAAGTAGCAACACGAATCCATGTCTTTGTAGTATAGTCAAAGATCACAAAAAGCACTTGATGTAGGAATAAAGATTTTGTCCTACAGGACTCACACGGTGAGGAAACAGGGATCCATTCTCTCACCTCCTTTACATGGTCGTTAAGCACATGTAACACTCTCACAACATACTATTCTATAGCCTTGTTGTGCGGACCTTAGTCTAGTCACTCCTAGAGTGTCTAACTCGAACATTTCAAAAATGCTCGCTTATCAAAGCGCCACATTTGAAATTTCGCGTTCGGTTATCATGTTATGGCAGACAATCTCATCTATATGAGCATATGTCATATGGTCATGCCGTACGGATCTTAGTTCAGTCGCTCCACAAGCGCCTAACTCGAATTTCTAGATTGCTCGCTTTTCCAAGCGCCAACTCTGAAACTTCGCATCCGGTTATTAATACAGATTAATATAGATGGTGGGGCATTCTATATTCAGTTAATCCAAATTAACCTCATCTTGGCTCATGCCAAAGCGACATAATATTTTATATTGGTCGCTATCAAGCGCCAATTGATTGTTATTCAAAACATCAAAAATTCGCTACTCAAAGCGCCAATATGAACTGTCTCAACCTTGCTCGCTCTTCAAAGCACCAAGGGTGATTGCTCGTTTGAGTGAGTCAATCAACCTGTTGACATATATTTAGTGTGTGCATATCCAATATGCATAATAACTGTGTGAACTATTAATATTTATCATAAGCGCTAAAAAGACACAATCATAAGTGAGAACAAATAAATCTCGCATAAATGATAAATATCTTGATATAACAATGAATATCTTTAATACAAGTCAAATAATGAGTGATATACAATAAAAATAAGAAAGTACATTAAACCCTACGAAGCCCTAATGAACTAACATGCCTACAAAAAGCATATCTAGGTATCGGTTTCGTCAAGGGATCTGCTACCATAAGGTCAATGGGCATGTACTCCAATATCAACTCATTATTTGCTATGTTCTCTCTAATGAAGTTCATCCTCAAGTGAATGTGCTTCGTCCTGCTGTGATACTTAGGGTCCTTAGTGTAACCTAGGGCTGCTGTGCTATCAAAGTAAACAGTCACAGGATCTGAAGCATGAGGGACGACTCCAAGATCCTCGAAAAATCTCCTCAACTGTAATGTCCGCAAAATTTTAAATTTCATTTTAAATAAATTGCGAATTTATTTATTAATGTAATGAATATTCTATGAACTAATTTAAATCTTGATGCAATTAAATTAATAAATTAGTAATATATTTGGTTTAAATTAAAGGGAGTCCAACTAATGGGATAATTAAATTAGTGGACTAATCTAAGAATATTAATATCAATAAATTGATAAGATCTTAGATTAATTAAATATCCAATTAAATTGAATATAGCAAGTCTAATTGGATTATATATAAATTAATTAATAAAATTATTAATTAATGGTAATGGGTATTTTAAATTGGCCCAAGTATTTAAATTGCATCAACCCCAAGTCTAGTTGCTAATTAACCATCCAATTGGGCCATAAACCAATTGTTCAATTAACTAAGCAAGTAGCAGCCCAACCCAAGCAACAAAACATAACCCGGTAGAAAATTAGGAGTGACACCTGTTTTGGGACAAAGTTTCAGGAGCAGAGCATGCGTAGGAGCTCTTGGCTCAAGAAAGCAG
The DNA here is from genome assembly GCA_947179155.2 of Hedera helix. Lineage (NCBI taxonomy): Eukaryota > Viridiplantae > Streptophyta > Magnoliopsida > Apiales > Araliaceae > Hedera > Hedera helix. Next base: position 6,218,058 of record OX359275.1, on the reverse strand, counting down.
CAGTCTGTTGGCAAAAGAAGGGAGCAAGTCAGGCATAGGGGGGGCTATAGAGTCCATGTATCAGAGTTTTGTCTAAAGCTTGGGATAGTATATTTCTTATACCAGCCATTATTTCTTCTTCCCGTCCATTTGCAGAGAGAGAAAACAGAGAGCAAAGAAGCAAAAATAGTGAGAAAAAGAAAAATAATAAAGTGACTCTTGAGTGTTTGATCTAGGAAGCTCAAGGAAGGCTCTTGGATGTCCAATACCTTTGTCACATACTTTGGGAGGAAGAGAAGGCCAGCCATTAGATCACAAAGGTAGTACACATCTCAAAGTTTCAGTTTTATGCTTCCATGGTCATGCTTTGTGCTTTTTATGGTAGGAAGCTAGATTAAGAGCTCTAAGTGATCATATTCATGCTAGAATAGTAAATGTATGTTTCAATAATCTTATCATGTGTTATTATGCACATCTACGTGGTTAAAATTGAAAGAGTGCATAAAACCACCTATTTCGGAAAAAATGTGTGAGTTAGTGTGGTTTAAGGCCTTATATCTCTAAGCCCTTCAACTTGTTTGGGATGGTTATTATTTTTCCTTGACATACCTATGAGCTTAGAAGAAAACACAATTTGAATCACCAAAAGTTATGGTGTATACTTTTAGTTATGATTTTTCTACCAAAACAATCCATTTTATAGCACTGTTGAGAGTAGCTTGATAATTTCGGTATTTAATGCTTCTGAAAAATTATTTGAAAAATACTATGTGGTAAAGGATCAAGGTATGAGTCCATAAGATCTGACTGTGCATGATTTTGAGGTATATAGCTCATTCTAAAAATGTTTGAACCTAAGTACATCCGGATGCACTAAGAAGCAGAAAATTTGGAAAACTCCTGCTTAGATTTTGACTCTACGACCTCACTCTACGATTTTGACTCTACGACCTCACTCTACGATTTTGACTCTACAATTTTGACTCTACGACCTCACTCTACGATTTTGACTCTACGACCTCACTCTACGATTTTCACTCTATGACCTGCACTCTATGACAGAATGATTTAGGTGCAATATAATGTCAGTAGTGAACTGTGAATAGTAAACTAAAATAGTTAATTATTTATTAAATAATAAGTAAAGATAATTGATCAATATTAAATAATGCTTAAAAGAAAGATAAATACAATTAATTAATTATTATTTAACTAACATTAAATAATAATTTAAGAAGAGTTGAAGTCAATAAAGTGATTATTTATTATTTAATGGGGATTGAATAATAAGTGAAGGTATTTAATCATTGTTTAACATTAAATAATGATTAAAGAGTAATAAAGGTAATTAATTAGTTATTAATGGATGAAATAATAATTAAAGAAAGATAAGATAAAATAAAGTAATTGCCTATTATTTAACTTATAATAGGTAAGGATAATTAACAAATTGTTATTTAATTAATAATAATTAAAGGAAATTGAAACTAATTAGTTAATTATTTATTATTTTATTAAATAATAAATAAGGTAATTAATAATAATTAACTATTATTGAATAGTTAAGGTTATCATATAATTATTTATTATTAAATGATAAATAAGGGAGTCAATGAAATTATTTGCTAATTAAATTAATAATTGGAATAACCAAGCAATTATGATAGATTGTTTAGGGGTTTAAATGGTGTGAGATAATTAAATCATTAACCTTAGTTCGGTGAATATTTTATTGAGGTTATATGATGTGGAATTGTATGATACTCCAAGGTGTTTATGTGATAGTAAACTTAAATACTTAAGTGAAGCGAGTATGTGTTGTTCTAACTGTTAGGCCAACATCTTCAATGTTAGGTCTTCAAGGAAAGTTTAAATTAAGCGAAGAAGACGTAATTCGCGCACCAGGCAAGTTCCTTAACCTTACACAACTCTATATTGTGAAAGTTTTTGAATTATATTTATTGCAAGTTCCCTAACTCAAACTAGAGTTATACTTTCAAATTATATTTCAGGCGATTTAATTATTGCAAGATTATTCCACATCGATATTACCTTTGACATTCGCACATAGTGCATGTTGGATTCAAGTTCTATTATCGAACTGTCATATATCTAAAGTTCTTGCATTCATGAACTGTTTAAGAAATAGTCTATGCTAATTGATTCAGCTAGACATTAATACATAAAAGCTATCCAAACTAGTAGTTGGTAAAGATTCTTGTACTGAGAGAACAAACCCTAAATTGGGGAAAATATAAGTGTCGGTCATCCGATACAGTCAGAGCTTAATGTTATGCATACACATGGTGTACTAGAGGCTGATCCCCTCGGGTACAACTGACGGTTATAAAAGGGTCAGTTAAATGACTGATGTTGCCTTGGCGTTCATGGTTGTTTCATCTAGGTCTTGATTACATTGTTCAGTTATTAATCAACTCTTCAATTATTCATTTGAGTACTGATCATGTTATTCAGTTTTATCATTGAGCCTACATTATTAAAATAACTCGATTATTACTTTGATTCATTCATGATATATTATATTGTTCATTTAAAACTTGTTGAGCAAGCTAGTTGTTCACCCTGCTATATCATGAAAATAATTGCAGTCAAACCTGAAGGCTCGAGTAAGGACAAGGGCAAAGGAAAGATGAATTCTTGATTAAGCTGGATAGCAGTTTGCCTGTTTCATATTTTGGTAGTACATGTATGATGCGATATAACACAAAATTTTTTAACCTTTTTGGTAGTTTGTGATGTATTTAGTAAAGGTTGTAGACCTTGGGACTAGAAAGCTTTTGTAATAAACAACATATGTTTATTTATATTTTTCGCACTAGTATTAAATGTTGTTTAGCAGATATTGGATGTATTTTGCGTGAGCACTGAATTCGAGGTACTAGTACCCAGTACCCGAATTTTGGGGGCGTCACATCAACCACATGGCTTCTTGAACAGCTGACGTACATGCTACAAACTCCGACTCCATCGTTGAAAGAGTAACACAAGTCTGTTTCTTGCTACACCAAGTGATGGCACCACCGTGTAGTAAGAATGCAAATCCTGAGGTCGACTTGCGCACCCCTTGGTTACCTCCCCAACTAGCACCAGAGTAACCAATCAATCGTAGGTCCGGTCCTCCATAGCACAACATGTAGTCCAAAGTACCTTTCAAATATCACAAGATCCTTTTGATTGCCCTCCAATAAGCAATTCCAGGGTTCGACTGATAACAACCGAGATAACCGATTGCATATGCTATGTCAGGCCGAGTATACACAACTGCATACATTAGCTTTCCTATAGCACTGGCATACGGGTAGTGAGACATTTTCTCAATTTTCTCGGGAGAACTAGGGCATTGCTTGGGTCCAATGGCATCGCCTTTAGCGATAGAAGTGTCTATGAGTTTGCAGTTGCTCATTTGGAATTGCTCCAAAACCTCTTTAAGGTAAGTCTCTTGAGACAAACCAAGAAGCTTTCTTGAGCGATCTCTATAGATCTTAACTCCAAGAACATATGTTGCTTCTCCCATGTCCTTCATCTCAAAGTTAGAGGACAACCACCCTTTGGTGGTAACAATCATCTCCTTATCGTTCCTAGCTAGTAGGATGTCGTCGACATACATCGATAGGATAAAGAATTTATCTTTGGATCGTTTAATATACACAAAATGGTCTTCCTCGATCATCGTAAACCCATCACTAATGACGGCTCGATGGAATCTCAGATACCATTGCCTAGATGCATGTTTCAAACTATAGATAGAACGTTTGAGCTTGCAGACTTTGAGCTCTTGTCCTTCTATGATGAAACCCTCAGGTTGATCCATGTATATCTCCTCAGCTAAATCTCCATTGAGAAAAGTTGTCTTAATGTCCATTTGATATAACTCCAGATCCAAATGTACGACAATTGCTAAGATGAGGCGAATTGAGGCAAGCCTCACAACTGGTGAAAAAGTTTCCTTGTAATCAATTCCCTCTTGCTGGGTGTAGCCCTTAGCTACAAGACGAGCTTTGTGCCGATTGATGGAACCATTCGAATTGCATTTGACTTTAAGAACCCATTTGTTCCCAATAGCTTTTCGCCCTGGTGGAAGGTTAACCAAGTCCCAGACTTGATTAGTCCTCGTGGATTCCATCCCATCTATCATTGCAGTCATCCACTTATCACTAGCAGTAGATGATAGAGCATCTCGATAAGATCGAGGTTCCTCATCTTCATGCGTATCGGCCAGAAAGGCATTCCCCTTGTGACGCCCCGAGATCCCTACCTTCCTTAATTATATCCGATCATCTCTGGATAACATAACCATTAACTTTAAATTCATATTAACCGGAATCTCGTGTGTCAAAACTTAACCTTTTATCTTTGAAACCATTCAGTTGACTATAATGCGGTCCATATTTTTTATTTATCAAAACTTCATCTTATTTTCCTTACCTGTCTCAGGATCGCAACGTTCACTTACCCTTCGTTAAACTTAGGTCAAATATTAATAATTTATGACCTAGTCTATTACGGATTCATAAACATGTATATATTATTATGATTTAACATGTCAACAAAATTTCGCCATGATCTATTCGTTTAAGGCTCTATTTACATATACCTGTTCCTGTTCATAAATACCGGTACACATACATAACCTGCTCCATACATATATATCATACCTCACATCATCACAATCTTTCTCTGATTAATACATACATAATCATTGATATAAATTTACAAATCATATAACCTCTATCACCACTATGGTTTACATTTATTTGTTATACAAGAATATTACATAGATGAAATTATCCAATTCCCTTCATGCTTCTCCATGTAATCACATTCTTTACCTTAGCATAACCAGAACCCCCAGCCTTCTTATATTTTACCTGAAAAGTTAGTACATAGCAAGAATGAGCATAAAGTTCAGCAAGCAATTCAACTAACACCTTTCATGCCCACAATTATAATATGCGTCATGCATCCTTTACCTTAACCTACTATGCTTAATGTCACATAAGTCATGTAGCAAATAAACCACTTAGTTGCACATAAGCACATTTCGAATATCTATTATACTTAGATCTGAAGAACTTGCCTGGAATACATTTATTAACTTAACCTCTGTTGCCGCTCTTGGCCCTGCTATCCTTCCTTGAATCAGGTTGCTTGTTTGAACCTTATCTGAAATACACCATCTGTATCATCATTATAGGATCATAACTTAATATAACTTGATAAACTTAACTCATAATTACATGACAATTCCTCTCTAATCATTTTCCATTTGATGTAGTAAATCTTATGTAGGTTCATAATACATTTTAACTCATTAACGACATTTTTCATAACCCATAACTCGCTTTGGCTTAGCCTTAGGCATGCTATGTTATGTCGTTCTTATCTCATTATACGTTAACATCCTTTATATTGGTCATTCTGTAGTTATCTAGGGTTTACATAACCCATCTTTATCATTCTATATCAAAACATTTCACTTTGGGCTTTAAAATTTTTCTGGCTTCAGAACACTGCGCCCCAGCGCCATCTTCCTTCTTCCCAATCTCGCTGGCCGCGAAATCCTCTCGGCCATGAACAGTGATACTGCGCCCCGACGCAGTGTCCAGTGCTAATGACTGCGCCCCGGGGAAGTCCCTGAACCAGCATAGTTTGATTTTTAGTCTTGCTTTGCTGATTTTTAATTCCTTAACCACAAATCCAATTTACACCAAATTTGGCCCAGTGCTAGACCTTGCTACATAGTATTTTATAAAATTTTCTCTTGCCTCATTTGGCTTCTTGAAAACAGTGAAAAACTCGTCCATAGGAAGGTTGTTGACAACAGTTCAACACTTAGAAAAAATTTCAGACTTTGAAAACCAAATTTGCCAACTTTGTGATTTTTGGCCATTTATTTTAAAACATCATTCCATCACTTGACATAGTTCATATAACCTATATATGACATGTCTAAACTTTCAAAACCGTAAAACTTCACACGAGGTGACTTTTGTCCATAAAATCCATTTCGAATCGAAACGATCGATTTCGATCGTTCGAATCGCATTTACATTCGAATTTAAATTCGTTGATCACCAAATCAACTCTAACATGTGTATTATTATAAAAATGACTCATTTGATTTCATTTTACCTTCAAATCCTTGAAATTGCCAAAAATCACCTTTTAATGTCATTTTAACAACTTTTAAAAGCTTTTCAAATTCAAAACTCAACTCAACTTGAAACTTTAATCTCCAAGTACCACATAAGCTACCACATACACTTTTAACGACTTTGTCCGTCCATATAACTTTCATATGCACATATCAATGCACTTTACAGATTATAGTTCAGTCTATACACAAAATGTAGCCTAATATTGTATATTTCCCTTACAAATCATAGTTTTCAACATTTCATAAACTCTTATGCTTTCTAACATGAAACCTCATATGAATCAAACATGTTCAACCTTTCTATCTAGGTTTAAATCAAATTTAACCACATATAACCCATAGTTCTTCAAAAATCATAGTTTAATCTTACCTTAATAACACACTACCCTCAAATAAAACATATTTCTTTTTCATTTGAACACTTAGGATCATCTCTAACATACAATATACATGAATCATACATGTTGAACATCTCTAACTAGGGTTTCATTAAAATCTCCAACAAATAACTTATGATCATCCTTTAACTCATGATTCTAGCTTCAAAAACATACATTAATAATATAACACCCTTGTTACTCTACTTGAACACTTAGGGATTTCATCAATTCTTAAACATAAACATATAAACTCACATAAACTTCATAATAAGCCCTTATTCTTCAAAAATTCATACCTGGCTATAGTAGAACTTGAATTTAAACACTTAAATAACAAGTTTAATGGTTTGAACATCTTTATACCTTCTTGGAATGGCAACTTCTTTACATGTCTAGCTTTGTCTTGATGAGCTCTTCCTCTTTTCTTCTTGCTCCTTGGTCATATAAGCATCATAGCTTCTTTGATTTCCAACTTTTTCCTTAGCCTCCATGGTTTCTTCTCTTTCTCTCTCTTAGGGCTGCTATTCTTCTTCTTTTCCAGCAAAATGCACAAAATGAGAGTCTTTGCTTGCTTGGTTTTATTTTTATTTTTTTATAAAGCTTAACTAGGCTTGGTTAAGCAACTAACCATGGTTAACCCATCTAAGAGTATTTTAGTCATTCCACATAATAAGTGAGGGGCATTTCCGTCATTTCACCACTTGGGACATATAAGTCATTACCTAATTTATCAAGGGTATTTTAGTCTTTTACCCTTTAAGACACAATGGTCATTATCCAATTTATTAAGGGCATTTTGGATTTTTGTCAAAATTGCTAGCTTTTCCATTTTCTAGCCAATTTCCATCTTTTGAGCAATTTTCATACATTTCAACTATTAATTTGTTTCATGCTCGTTTAAATTTATTCTTCTTCCAATCGACCGACTAGGTCACTCGCTTTCTGTCGTGCTATGTCCACATAGCCTCATTTTATTGCTTCATTTGCTAGTTAATTGAAATTCGATCACATATCTTCCTTTCATATCATATAATACAGTTCTTGTTCCCTTTTAATCCTCTTGGTTCCATATTTTATAAATTTTCAACCCTCGACATTTCAATATAGTCAAATTGCTCATCTTTTCCATAAACCGCTTCCTCGAGAAGCGAACCTTGACCGAAATATCAAAATTCATCGTCCTTTATCTTTTTAAACTCATAATACTTCTTTATGACTTTAACGTTCTTTAACTTATTTACTTCACTCACATAAACCAATTCTCAACATACTTGGAATCTACGTTCCATATACTCATATTTAAGAGTATTACCTTTTTGTCTTTACACATCATGTCACGATTATCTTATTTCCATCATTTAATATCAATTTCCTTAACAATTTCACATATTCATATATCGACACTTAATATTCCATAAATCCTTAATAACCAATTTAATTATACGATTTCTTCTTTACTGCACAAACATACTTACCTTACCTTGCCATTTTCGTATCATCGCCTCTCCAGGCCTATTCATTAAACTTGTTTTAAATAGTCATAACTAATTTTCAATTCACTCATGTTTTCCTTATCTCCTTTACTCTTATTTCTATATTCAATCACACATAAATATACACATATTCATACATTCAAACTATTACATGCTGACATATCACAGCGTCTTACACTAATTCTTTTTTATTAACCTTATTGTAAGTATTAACATCAATTCATTCGTTCTTAATCCATTATACTATCATTAAATCCTCAAATTTCCTTTTCAGTATAATTTTTCATTTTCCATAATTCTATAACTTAATTCATCTTTCTATATTCGACCACATAGGTCTCTCTTTAATATTTCAACCACACAGGTCATTTCTAACACATTTATCACATAATAATTTATTCTTAATCATTCTTACACTTTCTGTCATCCAACACTAGGTTTTAACTATTAACATTTACTTAATTATCCATAATCCTTATTTAGAAATTCAATAAAATCTTGGGGTGTCACAACCCTCAATCTTAAAGAAACGACGTGGAATGTTACCCCTTTGACTTTTACGCATTTGAGGAACAAAAGACTCTTCATTCGATGGAAGAGTACTGCTTGAAGACATGTCACTCCCACTATCTATAAGAGCCTGAGGAATTGCCTCATCAGACTCTACTGTACGAGTTGGGGCGCCCAAATCTTCCTCCATCTCATAAAAGTTCATTTCTTTGCTCATATCACCTCTGATAGGGTTAAATTATACGATATTTTTATTCCCCAATACTTAGTTTTTATATTTATTGTGTGCTTAAATATTTAATTATTTAGCTCATTTTGGTTTTAATAAGTTTTATAGGATTTTAGTTAATTTGTGTTAATTTAGGTAATTTTGTAGTATTTTTATATTTCTTTTTATTTATGTGTTTTTATTTATTTATAGTGTTTTAAGTGTTTTATTTATTATTATGTGTTTTTAGGATTTTTAGTATTTTTATATTATTTTTATTTATTTTATATTTGATTTTGCAGGAAAAATAAGCTCGGGGGCAAATATGCAAATTCCGCAAGAATCTGAGGCCAAAATGGTAATTCACCAGAACCGGTGGCCTTTCTGTAATTATCGGAAAAATCGGCGCCCGCGCATTGCGCGGGGATAGTGACGTCAGTAGAAAGAAGATGATACGACGACGTTTTGCAGAAAGCAGGTGCCGCACCATGCGCGGAGTAGAAAAAAATCGGAGCCGAGGGTTTCAACGAAACGACGTCGTTTTGGGCTAAGGACTGCGCAATGCGCGCGGGCGGCTGACGTTGGCGTCTACTGTAGCGAAGGCCGCGTTTATTTAGCGCGTTAATTCTGAAAATCAGATTATTCGCGAATTTTTTCTACTTTTTTATTTCAAATTGGATTTTAATTCCAACTAGGGTTAGGATAATAATTATTTTTCTTTTTCTTTTATTTTTATTTGTATTTTAAATCCTATTAGGGTTTGGAAAGTGTACTTCCAACTAGGGTTAAGAGAATTTTGGAGCCTATAAATAGAGGGCTTGACACACAATGTAAAAAAACAACATTTCTATTAGAATAAAAATTCTTTCTTCTATTCTTTAGTATTCTCTATTATTATGAGTAGTTAATTTATTTTTTTTGGTTTAAGTGATTGAAGTCATCAAGATTTATACACTGTGAGATCTAATTTATTTTAATTGTTCAATTTATATTTTGAGTATTGAATATTTTTCTGTGTTTTATTTTATGATTAATTCGTTTAATTGTTAGGATGCATACTAGTTTATTATTCATTGAAATCTACTGCTAAATTAAATATCAAATCCGTAATTGTTTTGTCACTTTAATTTGCGAAGCAACTAAGATTAATAATTATTTTGCTTATCAAAATATTATTTTATCTTAGGAAGAATATTCATCTAAATTAAATGCAGACGCTTGGATTGTGTTGTTTAGTTCAACGATCTCTCTATTTCTTTATGTTGCCACTAGGTTAAATCTTTAGCGCTTGTCTGAGATTATTTAGTAGTAAGGGTTATTTAGATCGTTTGTTTCTGCTTAACTAAAATTAAGGAGAGATAAGAAAATTATTCGAATGGGAGTAATTATTTCACGTTGAATATTTAAAATATGAATTGAGTTATTCTTGCATCAGTGATCAGTTGTAAATTCTTGATGGTGGATATTGACTTAAACCAAGGCTTTTTCTTCTCATTTATTTCATTAAATTACTTGCATAATTATTTTAGTTAGTTTTATTTAAATTATTTCTTTAATTCAAAAACCCCCATTTTTGTTTGCAAAAACATAAAATTAAATAATCATTCTCTGTGGGATCGACTCTTACTTGCACTATTACATATTAATTTTTCCAAAGTAAGATTTTATTTTTGGGTGCTCGCGACATCACACCAACCTCTGTTAGGGAAATCCGTCTCAAGAAAATCTGCATCTCGTGACTCTATCGCCGATACAGTCCTATCAGTTTGCTCTCCAACGAACACATAGCCTTTGGAGTGTTTAGAATATCGTACAAAGATACATTTCTTACCCCTCAGGTCCAACTTCTCATGTTCATGAGAAGTGTTGTGCACATAAGCTACTGATCCCCAAGGCCGCATATGGCCCAATTCGGGCTTTCTATCTGTCCACAATTCATATGGGGTGGACTGAACAGATTTCGAAGGTACACGATTAAATATATATGTCGCAGTCAATAATGCATCACCCCAATAGGAGATAGGCAAATTTGTTTGCGCCGTCATAGACCTAACCATATCTAATAATGTCTGATTCCTCCTCTCCGTCATACCATTTTGTTGCGGAGTTCTAGGGATTGTCAGTTGCCTGATTATCCCTCTTTCCTCACATAGTTCCTTGAACTGATCAGACAGATACTCACAGTCTTGATCAGTTCGTAGTGCCTTAACACTTTTATCCAACTGTTTCTCGACCTCAATCAAATAACGTCTAAAGCATTCTAATGCCTCAGACTTATGAGAGATCAAAAAAGTATATCTAAAGCGCGTATAGTCATCTATCATTGTGAGAAAGTATGAACGTCCATGCCTTTCTTTCATATTCATAGGGCCACAGATGTCTGAGTGAATGAGTTGCAATAGCGTTTCTGCCCTAGTGGCTTTACCAAATGGTTTTCTAGTTGACTTTTCTGCTAGACAATGTTCACAAGTGGATAGATTGACTTTAGCGAATGGGCCTAAAAGACCTGCTCGAGCTAACCTAGTCATTCTATCCTGTCCAATATGGCCTAATTTAGCATGTCATTAAATTGAACTAACATTATCATCCTCAACAAGCAAGGAACAGGAATCATTACTATTAATGCTAGAATCAACAGTATTCAAAATCATAAAATCATTATTAATAAAATCATATCCAAAAATATCCGTCCCATGCGAAATTATTACAACGTTATTCTCAAAACTAACAGAATAGCCTAAACGAAGTACTGACAAAACAAAAAATAAATTCTATCTGACATCCAGTGGATAAAGTACATCATGTAGGGTCAATGAAGAGCCTCCTCGCATTTCCAGTTTGTAAGTGCCAGTGCCTAGCACGTCCACAATGGAATCGTTCCCCATGAATACTTTTCTGTCAGCCGGAATGCGACGGTATTCCACGAATCCACTCCGATCTCTAGCTATGTAGTGCGTTGCTCCTGAATCTACAATCCACTTATGGAGAGAATGAGCAACCATAACAGTACTTGATACTAAGCACATAGATAGATTAGGACTAGGAATTACCTTCTTCAGCTCAGTGCATTCACGAGCGAAGTGTCCCCGTCTTGCCACAATTGTAGCATGTCATCTTGGTCTTGTCCTTTTTGTCAGCACCTCGCTTGCCTCTTTTTCGTTTGCTGACACCACCACTCGCAGCCATCTTAGGCGCAATAGGATTAACAGATTTCTTGCCCTTCTTTGGCTTGAACCTTTTATAAGAGCTCGATTCAGCTACATATGCCCTGAAGGACTTGACAACGTCAAGGCGCTCAGCCTCGAGCTCCAGGTGGTGATGAACATCATCAAAATTTCTGATATTCTCGTTATAGGTCATGTTGACCCGCATATGTTCCCAACTATCGGGAAGAGAGCGAACCACAGCTGAAATCTGCTGCTCGTCTGACAGCTGAGTTCCACCGAATTTTAATTCCCAGATCATGTTAGCCATGATTCGAAGGTGTTGTTTCATTGTGTGGTTATCACGTTTTTTATAACCATCGAATCTTATGGCAAACTCTCTCAGCCTTATCAGCGAGGTGCCGCCAAACTTTGTTTTGAGAGCTTCCCACATCTCGTGTGCCGTTGAGTATTGTTCATACTCAAACAGAAATTCATTGTTCATGTAGCTCAGCAACGTTATGCGAGCGATTCGGTCCTTTTTGCGCCAACTTTCGAATGCTACAACCTTAACCGGATACTTTGCATCTTCACCGTCTGATTTTGTCATTTTGGACAGCAGGGTTTCTTCAACCTCTTGCTCCTCCAAGACCATCCTAACCTTACGATCCCATACATCGTAATTATCTCCGTCTAACTTGTTTCCTTGATTAAGATCTACGATTATGTGTTTTGAAGCCATTTCTGTTTCGAAAAAAATTAATTAGAGATATTCATAGTTCACCACAGTATAATTATATCTTAGCCGTACGAATCAAATCAACATAAAAATAATTAAGACATAAATATAGAAATGAGACTTCGCCAAACTTAGGAATCACAATTCATATAAATGTCCAATTATTTAAACTTAATTTTTCGGCGCTTAAGACATTTAATTTAGGGAATAATTTTAATTAAATTACTACCACCTAAATCACTCCCACTAGAAACATGTGTGCATGTGTAATTACAGCATAACAATTTAATTTCATGTATCAAACAATTAATATTTCAAAATATTAACAAATGAATTAAATAATAAGCAATATTACACAATTTAACATACCAAGTATACTATAAACACATCAAAAAACTTCCCAAAAATTTTTAACAGTGTATTACCATCATAAAAGGTTACTGTAATTTTCTGGGATTTTTTTGATAATTATGCTAATTATCACAATTAATTAATCATTGCACAATTAAGTTGGAAATTAACAAAAATATCCAAATATATTACTTTTCCAAAACAAACAGTGAAAACATCAATTATATGCAAATAATTAATTTCTGTAAAATTTTTAGAATTTATTAATTTCATTTAGTATTTATAAATCATTTTCTTATATAAAATAATTAATAAAAATATTTTTCTGAAATTAAGTAAACCGGGCGGGTCAAACAACTGGGCCGATCAAAAATCGCGGGTCGAAACCGGGTCATGGGTGAAGGCGCGGGTCAACCGTCAGACGCGTGTATAACACGCACTAGCTGTTGAAGGGCACTCACGCATTGCGCGGGCGCGTGGTATTTCCGCAGTGGCTCGTGGCGCGTGTATAACACGCGCCACCTTCCTGACCTCCATTCGTGACGAGACCTTAATAGTTGTGATCGTCTAGGCCTCCTGGTTCATATGGTGTGCTCAACTACCATTTTAGGAGCTTCCATGATAAAGTTGTAATGAACGTGTAAGCCATTGAGAGTGGTTATTACACTTCATCTTCAACCTCCACCCTCAGATCGCGATTTTTGCTTACAGAAATCATAACTTGCTCATTTCTTATCCAAATCATGAATATAATATATCGACGGAAAGCCCATGAAATATTCTACGCATACATGCCAAAATCACATGAAACGGATTATTACCCAAAAAGTTATGGCAAATTAAAGCATGCAATTTTTAATTTTATACATGTTGTCATGGCATATTGTATAAACAGTACATACATATGATCATACAACCATGCTCTGATACCAATGAAGGATTTTAATAATATGTATGTTATCACAAGTTTACACAATAGACAGAACAAGAACTAAGAATCATACCCTTGAAGCGTAATTCTTTGGTGCGAAAAAATTCGTACTGTCAGAAGCCAAACCCAAACCCAAATGGCGTCTCCGAACTACGAAATGAGGACGGAGAACAAATTCACAATTTGGGAATTCAGTTGTTATGTTTGGAGCTCTGTATTTCTGGCTTAATCAATATTCTGTATATATTCTGATAACTGATGATGGGATGAATATTAGAAGAACTGAGGTCGTGGGTTTTATAAGTGTAGTGGTTTAACTCACTCCATATAAAACCTCCAACCACTCAGTCAACTTAATGTTATTATTATAACATTATAATTATAACGTTAAAAAACTGAGTCTCAATAGTCATCTGACTAACAACCAAATGAGTTGGACCCTCCATGGGCGCCCCATTTAGATATCCAAAATCCAACACATTTAAAATTAAAAATCCAGCTATGTACGTATTTGGTCAAATGATAGAAATGTGCTCTATTATGGCAATGTATTTTGTTAATGCTCTGAACAATCCAAGGGATTTTAATCCCTGCCAGTAACTAAATGAAAAGGTCTCACTTGTGTAAACGGACCATAGGTTGCTGAAGCATCCAAAATCAATCTGGCCAAAAAGAGAAGTGAGTCCACACTAGACAGGGATGGAGTGACTACATTTTAAGACAATTATAGGCATCTTTTTTCACAATAGACAATGAATTAGGTATCAAACTGTTGGTCTGCAACAATATGGCATATATATATCAAATTATATAAGCGCAACGGAAACAAGCAAAAATCATATTTTAAAATTTTTCTACAAATCAATAACCAAGATCTTTCTTATGCGACTATTATTAATTGAGGAATGATAAAAGATTTACCTTTGTAAAACCAAGCTTCCATAGGTACAAATTCAACTCCCTTTAATCCTTTCTACTTCAAATTCATCGATTAGATTCCACGGATCAATGTTAGCTCCCTAAGTATGAAGCCTCTAAAGGTGATCCACCAAGAGATCTATGAATTAAAGAAGTGAATTTTAGTTTCTCCAAATCATGAGTGGCTAGCCCCAATTCTCTCTCTCTAACTCCTTAGATGAGAGAATTATGAAGTACTCTCTCTATTCTTGTGAAAGAGTGTATAACCTTAATCTATGATAATACTTCTCTTATTTATAGATATAGTCAACCCTCCTATACTATTTAGGATTAGGGTTTTAATTTAATTTCCAATTCATTTAAAAACTAAATTAATTAATTACAATTCCTAAACTATTTAGGAACTTAATTATTTAATAATGAGAGTACTTCTTATTAATTAATTAATAAACCATTTAGTAACTTAATTAATTATTATAATTACAATTCATAAACCATTTAGGAACTTAATTATTTACAATAATACTACTACTTATTAATTAGTTTATAACTAGTATTTCTAAAATACTAAACTATAAATATTAAGTTATTTAATTTATTCTATCACCATAGTATAAATTAAATATACTTAATTTATTATTACGATTATGTCATCCACTTCTAAAATAAATATTACTCTTTTGCAGTGTGACCCTTTAGGTTTTTCATATTAAACTGATTGTATAATAAATAAATTAGAACAATTCTAATTCATTTATTACGAATTAACTCTTTAATTCAGAATAAATAATTCTTCCACAATAAGGGTAAGCCCCCTTAGCGATTAATCGACATTCCAGATAATATAGATTTCAACATTTGATCGTAAAAAAACATTTTAGCGAATAGTTACCATACAATTCAATCCTTCTATCGTACAATGTCCCAATCAAATATAAGACACAGGATTTCTATCAATTCTTATTTGATTTGATCATATTTCAATTCACAAATACACAACTCTAGTTAATGTAAATTAGAAACTCCTTTCTAATTCCATCTAATTCCATTCAACCTTGGTCAGGAATTTCTGAGTTGTCACTTATTGAATCGCATAGGACATTATCTCCTTTTATTGGAAATGGTAGATCATTTGTTGATCATTCACCTATCTCCATGTGTACTTTATTATACCCAAGCATATCCTTTGATATACCAACAAGTCTTAAGGAATATGTCAAAGTATAACTTAGTACACATAAGATACTATGATGATCTCAAGTCCAAGGATCACTTATACGACTATCACATAAGGAACTCCTATTGACAGACAAGTAAAACTCCATTAGGTGTTCCTTGAGTGAGTCACGTTCAATAAACTTATTCTCTAATGAGCACCTACATACTTGTTTTAATGTCTTTACACAAATTAGATCTACAAAAAAATGTACAAAGATAGCATTTTTCAACTTGAGGTGAGTGAAAACAGCTCTTTGGAGCAAGGATCTTCAACAAATATTACTATTGATGCTAAAGATTGATGAGAATATACCATATCTATGATTTATAGTATTTTCTCTCTCTAAACTTGCTATTTCTCTCTCTAAAATCCGATATTAATTATAATTTTTTGGAAGCTTCTCTCTCTACAAAATTATTATCTCTTAAAAAAATGAGTTGATTTCAGCTATTTATAGATTACGTAGCCATCCACAAATCCATCTGCACCTGGCTGTAGATCCTTCTGCAGCTGGCCAGGGCAGGTCCCACGTGCTTCGATTTTCGTGCGACGTTTGACAATTTTTGTCATTCGAGCTGAAATGCTTGTAACTTTGAATCCGGGAATAACTGGGAGATGTGTCATACCATTCCGGAAAGCTCTTTTTGAGGGCTATGCAATAACATAGAGTTTGTGCAATTTTTCATTTAAGAAAATAGGACAAATGCAAATAGTGATTTTCACACAAATGCCGACTCATCCATTTACTTCGTATTGCGTAGTCCGTAACTCGAACGTTGTCGTAATCTTTTTGAATATTTGTCCGGTGTGTTTCTGGTCTCTAGGTGCTAGGGATGCCAAATGACGTTTTTGCCTTCCTATAATGGTTAGATAATATACATGCAAATTTTGGGTGTCTACACCCACGAATCAATCAAGTTGGTAGGAAGGGAGATTATTCACTCTCTTGTAGTCTTTATTAATGTTGAAATGAAAAGATGGCACATTTCTACAATGTCGTACCCATGGAACCGCATCACCCGTTCAAAATCGTATGTGTGGTCATGGGGATCTCCCGTTCCGTCATACTCCTTCAGGACCGGAACCTTAAGAATCCGGTTAATAGGTGCTTCCTCAAGCTCCTTAATGAAAGGGGACAAGAATGGTTTCTTTCTAGTAGCCCCAGCACATCTGTCAAAACTTTTCTGCCCAGAGGACTCCCTCATCTGGCTATCTTGATGTTGTCGTCGTGGTTGTTCTCCACCTCCGTGCCTGAGTGGAGTCTTGGATCATCGTCTCTGACTATCTGAGTTTGATAATCAAACAGTAATCTCTTTATCTTGCTTAGAGGGATGTCGTCCCATATGAGATGGACCCCCCTTTTTGCCTCTCAAATTACCTTCTGCTTGTTCCAAATCCACCAATTGTTTCTCCAGCTACTCCCGTTGGAGTTAAAGAGCTCTCTTTTGATCTCGGACTTCCTGCAGGCGACGCTGCTTGTTGGCATCATTTAGTCGATGGGATTGCAAGCATGACCCCCCACGGGAAGGCCCTGCACGACTGTTATTATAGGGATGGGTATACATTTTAGCTGGTAATTTAGTCAAGGAAAATTCTACTAAACACTAGGGCACCCTCCTTCTAACGTTAATGTTAATGCTTAAATTTGTCGAGATGCTTGACCACCGTTAACGGCTTTGACCTGCATAATGAAACAACCGAGAGCTTAACGGCTTGGACCGTTGGGAGATAGCTCCAGCGACAAAGTAAGTACTGATTTCAAGAAATGTTAACAATGGAGGTGCTTAGTGTTAAGCGAGGTGAATTGGTATTAGATTTTACCTGGATTGTTAACATTCCTTTTATAGCCGTCATCTTCCTCTAACTGTCCAATAGGTGTGACAGTTATTATCGGAATAATGATGCACGATCCCCATCATGACCAGTAACTGCTATAACCTCCGGACTAAATGTATGTAACGACTCAGGTCAAATTCAAAGTCCAAATCAAATTATAGCAGAATAAGACCTAATGCGTTGTCTCAATAACATCTTTTTGAGTCATCTTAGCCCACCACAGACTCACCCAAAAGGTCTTGACTGAAGGTATTAATGATAACGGTTTGAGCTCTTATATACACATTCAAATATCCTATATTAACCAATGTGGGTATGGGTATTACAGTGTGCGTAGTAACTGCCATATAACCACCACGTCATTAAATGGCTCAGGGTGTTGAGTGTGATGGTCCAAGCATCTCTGGGTCGGGATTCAAGCTAGATGGACCTCAGGGGTAATAAGCCCAATCATTTCGACCCATCTGCTTTAATAAAAATCCACAGATTAACACTAACCAATCTAAAAAGTTTTTTCAGTTAAGTTAAAGTAACTATTCAAGTCCTCTTTATGTCATTTTATCAAACAGGTAATGTCAGTGGGAAAAATTGAATCCAACCTTGAAAATTCGGCTAGCTTCCTCCAACCTTGTCTGGAATTGAAACTAAAGACTGAAACTTACCCTCTTTTCAATTCCCATAGTAAATCAATTAAAACAAAAAGAAAGAAATATAAATTGTCATATGGATTTAGATAATTGAAAAGATTATAGGTTGTCTTTAGCATGTTCAAACACCACCTAAAACAACTGTTCCAAACAATTCACAACGTATTAATCCAAGAAATTTTTAAAAAAAATGTTAAAGATCCTAAAGCAAATTAACGGGGATTAATTTTTACCTGCAAAATGGATTGAAGCACATGGATGAGATAGTCCTGTTAATAGACAATGTTGTCATCACACTTAGTTTCAGTGTTGAATCCCATAGAGAGGTTGACTTTCTGGAACGCTTCAACATCCCAACTCACAATCTTGCCGTCTTTTGATTTTGATAGCAGAGATTTTCCAGACTTTCTAGGCATAGGCATGTAATTTTGCAGCAAGCTAAGTTATGAATAAAACTAACCCCACAATTCTACTTATATATATTTTCAGGGGCTGTGGAGTGGAGGCTTATATATATATATATATATATATATATATATATATATATCTTCAGGGGCTGTGGAGTGGAGGCTTATATATATAGTTTCAGGGGCTGTGCAGGCTTATAAGTAGGTTTGCACCAGAGTTGGGAAACAGGTAATACATAACTATAAGGAGGGATCAATACATGATTGATGAATGATGATGGAAGATACATGGTCGCTTGTATACGGACGAACGATACATTGTCTCTGGTCAATAATTATAATTAAAAGAGACGGTTAATATTTTTCTTACAATAAATTTACAAACACAACAACAAAATATAACATTAAACACAATATTAATTCTAACTATCAAAAAGTAGAGTTTGACGCGAGAATCCGTGTCAGACCCTACTTTTTAATAATTATGTTGAATGTAGCGTTAGGGGTTGTGTTTGGTTATTGTATATGTAGTGTTATTCTTTTCCTTTTGGTTTACTTCTCAGAAATCGACTTTCAACTCGGCTGGCATTTTTAGGAATTTTAAATTTTTGAGTTCATTAAATCTTGAACATTCAATAAAATTTAAGAAATAAGATAAATTTATATATTATTATTTTAAATATATTTGACATGTAATTTATAATTAAGCGTTCACCTCGCATTTTATCTCACGATTTCTCTCTCTCTCTCTCTCTTCATTAATTTTTTAAATTTATTGTTTATTTCTCTTTTCAGTGCTTTAACCATCACAACTTATCTCCACCCACCCCTCCTCCATCAATATTATCACTCCGTCATCACCTGCATAATAAACTCAATTATCGATTGAAATCTCACATCCCATCTGCAAGTTCATATATTAGAAAATCGAATAAAGTTAATCAGCAAACAAATCTAATAAAATAAAATAAGATTAACAACATAATCAAGGTGAAAAAAATCAATTCTTCACATAATTGAGCTTCACAATTTGGTATCTACAATTGATTAATCACAATTATTACAGTGCTTCACAATTTGGTATCTACAAAATTCTCATTTTTAGAATCGAAAATGAAGAACACAATTAAATTTGTAACGAAACAATGAAGGGTTAAAAAACTAACAGATACTAAAAAATCAACCCAACATGCAAATTAAAATTCCAAATAAAAAATATTCATCTGAAAATTTATCTATATTCTCATCCATTAATGCCGCATTTACACAAAATTCAAAATTCAATTCATATCGAGTAATTGGGTTTCAAACGATGACGAGGATGTGAGTTTGGTAGTGGCAATGAAATATGGATGATGATGTTACTTCGGTACATGCATGCGTCTATAGTTTGTAACGGAGATTATGGTAGTTAATCTTGATGGGGGGAGAGAGGGAGAAAGAATTAAGGAATAAAAAAGTCCGTGAGATAAAATTAGAAGCAGATGTTTAGTTGTAAATTACATGCTACTGTATTTAAAATAGTATATGAATTTATCTTATTTCTTAATTTTTAAAGGACGTTCAAGATTTAAGAAATTTTAAAATTCGGAGTTCCTAGGAACTCCAGAAGAGTCGGATTGTTCACAACCAACTTCAACAACTCCGCAACACTGTAGGTGAGCCGACTCTTTTGCGATTTGCCTCTTGGTTTGTTATAGTTTGGCATCGATAAAGATTCAAATACCTTGCACTCTAAATAATTCGAATTATAATCCGCCAAATTGCTATAGTGGTTTTCAAATAAAATAACTAAGCAATAATGCAAGTACGCGTTGCAGCTTAAATCAGGTTTAAAATTCAATATAAAAAAATAAGTAATTTTTTCCTCCTTTTAATCGGTTGAAAAAAGAATAATACTACACCGTCCAAACTAATTTAAGGAAAATGATTTACACCGAACACTCCTTATCTAAATAAGGGTTATTTTAGACCTTTATTATTATAAAGCGGTTCTCTTAAGCGGTTAACGTCAACAGTAAATTTATCACATTATTTTTTTTTTCTTCTTTTGACCTTGCAAATTTAATTATATTATTATTATTATTATGTTTTTTTATATTAAATTTTTATCTTTTTATTTAATTTTTTTTTCAAATTTTATAAAATTTTATTTTATCTCATATAATAACGTGCCAGTACAGATAAAAGTTGGTTAAATTTAATTAATTTTTGCTTGATAAAAACTAAGTATTTTGATTAATAGTAACTAGCTACTCATTGTGCGAGTCGTACGTGATCTATTGAAGTTATTATTATTAAATTGACCAATTCAATGTCATGAAATTGCAATGGCCAAAGAAGAAGAATGAATAGGATATGATATATGCATCTCACCCGCCTTCTTGTGTCTCGTCCAGTTTTCTTTCATTTCCCTAATTATTCTTAATTATGGGTGGAGTAATATTATTGTGAAGAAGCTATATTATATATACAGTGCAGAGCCGTGAAGAAATTAATCGAATAAAAATGCAGTCAGCGTCGTCAAGTATAGGAGATTCGGCAGAGCTGGGGCTGGGAGGGCCGGAGCTGACACTGAGTGAGAAGCTCAAGGTCTTCAAATCTTCCAACTTCGATCCCGAGGCCTTTCTCTCCACTAAATGCGGCAACATGAGCGAAAAGGTTTCTTCCTCACCATTTATTTTTTCATTCATTGGATTTTTTTGAACCTAAAAGATGATCGTGATAGATTTTTTTTAATGCATTTTTTGTTGACAGGAAATAAGGCACTTGTGCAAACACCTTTTGGATTTAAAGAAGGCCTCTGCAGAGGAAATGCGTAAAAGTGTTTATGCTAATTATACATCTTTTATACGGTAATTATCAAATAGATTTGATAATTAATTGTAACACCCAGTCCCCCGTCATAACATGTTCGTATTAATATATTCGGTCATCACCTACTTTTGAGCATGTAATTGTCTAAGAAAACTCAAAAAAAAAATTATTTAAAAAGTACATTTGGCCATGATTTAGTTCGGACTCCAAATTTGACTCAGTTGTTACATTAATTGTAACAACAACCTTTTTGATGTACATAACTATCTGATATTTTTGCAATATCTGATATGTTTACTACTTACGTATTTACTACGTGGCATACATAACTATCTGATATTCTGATATATTTGGAATATACAGCACATCTAGGGAGATTTCTGATCTTGAAGGGCAGCTCCTTTCCTTGAGAAATCTCCTATCTACTCGGGCAGCTCTTGTTAACGGTTTAGCTGATGGAATCCGTATTGATTCCTTGTCTTCTGGTCATGAAGGCTCGGTAAAAGAGGACGATTTCAATTTTGAAGAAACGGAACCTTCCAGCACAGAAATATGGTTAGCAGAATATATGGAGACCCTTGATGTTTTGCTGGCTGAGAGGAAAGTGGATGAGACGTTGGCTGCGTTGGATGAAGGTGAACATATAGCAAAGAAAGCCCATCAACATAAAACAATGACCCCAAAAGCACTTTTATCATTGCAGAATACTATCACAGAACTGAGGCAAAAATTAGCTGATCAGCTTGTGGAGTCTGCTTCCCAACCTTCTGCCACTGGTGTTGAACTTCGTTCAGCGGTACAAGCTCTGAAACAACTTGGTGATGGCCCCCGCGCTCATACAATGTTGCTTAAGTCTCACTGCAAGAAGTTGCAATGCAATATAAAGGATCTTCGCCCGTCAGGAACTTCATATGGAGTAGCATATACTACTGCCCTTTCACAGCTCTCCTTTTCAACCTTGGCACAGGCAGCAAGTGATTCACTGGCCATATTCGGTGATGAGCCTGCGTATTCATCTGAGCTTGTAACTTGGGCTGTCAAGCAGACCGAGACTTTTGCACTTCTTGTGAAGAGACATGTTCTAGCAACACCAGCAGCAGCAGGGAGCCTAAGAATAGTAGCCGAGTGTGTTCAAATATGCTTGGGTCATTGTTCTTTGTTAGAAGCTCGTGGATTGGCCCTCTCTCCAGTCCTCATGAAAATCTGTAGGCCTTGTGTTGAACAAGCATTTACTGCCAGCTTAAAGAGAATTGAACAAAGCACTGCTGCACTAGCTGCTGCAGATGATTGGACACTCACATATCCACCAGTTGGTGCACGCTCTTTTAGTACTGCATCTCTTGGTAGTGTTGCATCCCAGCCAAAGCTTTCAAGCAGTGCTCATAGATTCAATACAATGATTCAAGTATTGATTTCTTTCTTCCTTCATTAAAGAACTAATGTCCTTTATAATATTTGAAGATTTTTTTCATAACTGATAATTCTATCTTTATCATGCAAGAATGGGCTGTTGTAATATATGCTAGATACTTCAAATCTTTCATAAGTTTTTCTCTATGTTAGACATTCGGGCTTTTCTGCTCCACTATTTGCATTAATAGGGAGGCTTGTTTCAGGAAATTTGTGAAGATGTAGGTTCACTTGAGAGCTTGCAGTTGGCCAACCAAGCTTTGGAAGGTCTCTTGCAACTCTTTAACTCATATGTCAATATGCTGATAAATGCATTGCCTGGTTCAATGGAGACTGAGAACTTGGAAGGATCAGGGAGAATTGTTAGGATGGCAGAAACTGAAGCCCAACAAATAGCTTTGCTAGCTAATTCCTTAATGTTGGCAGATGAGCTGCTCCCACGTGCTGCAAGCAAGCTTTCGGCCTTGCAACAGAGTACAATCGATGATGGCTCTCGAAGAACTTCAGATAGGCAAAACCGTCTCCCAGAGCAAAGGGAGCTGAAACGGCGGCTTCAGCGATTGGTTGATCAATTGCGAGATAGCTTCTGCCGACAGCATGCCCTTGATCTCATCTTCACCGAAGATGGTGTTGTCCGTTTGGGTGCAGATATGTATTTAAGTATGGATGGGTATTCAGAAGAGCCTGAATGGTTTCCATCTCCAATATATCAGGTAACTTCCGGACGTTGCACAGCCTTTATTTTGAATTTCTAGATTTGTCAAGATCTTGTACTTCCAATATAATCAATTCCCAATTCAGGAACTTTTTGCAAAGTTGACTCGAGTTGCAAGCATAGCATCAGATATGTTTGTGGGAAGGGAAAGGTTTGCAACAATGCTACTGATGAGACTAACGGAAACAGTCATCTTGTGGCTTTCTGATGATCAAAGCTTTTGGGAAGAGATTGAAGAAGGGCCAAGGCCTTTAGGTCCTTTTGGGCTTCAACAGGTTTTTAATTCAGATTCCCAATACTTGCCATAAGTATGATGTGCTTCAGAGTATGATGCAAGTACCTAAATGTTATCATTTTATTTTAAAACAAAGACTGTGGACGCTTATGCTAACCATAGGTCTTAACTCCCTTTTGGCTTAAACAAAAAGTAACTGCTATCTTACTCTCTCTTTTTTTGTTGATTTTATGCAGTTTTATTTGGATATGCAGTTTGTCATACTTTTTGCTTCCCAAGGCCGTTACTTATCTCGAAATCTGCATCAAGTTATTAAAAACATCATTGGTAGAGCTATTGAGGCAGTTGCTGCAACTCAAATAGATCCATATAGGTACGTCGATGTGGTTAGGACTACTAATTTCGGACCTCAAGAATTTAAACACATGTAAATCTAGCATTCGCTTGTAGAACAATGGCTTCATTTCTTAACAACTATGTTTTCTTACTTTGTTCTGTATTTATCCAGCTTAAGATTTTATTTTATTTTTGTATTATTGTTATGCCATGACTCTTGATGAAGCAATTTCTGCTAATCCTTTCTATACAATATCTAAAACTTCTGAGCATGCAGTGTATTGCCCGAGGACGAATGGTTCGCTGATGTTGCTCTAATAGCAATAAAGATGCTGACCGGAAAAGCCAATTTTGGGAACGTAGATCGAGATGTTAGTAGCCCCACTGCTTCCGTATCGGCTGCATCAGTATTATCTCACGGAAGCAATTAGTTTATGTTGTCTACATATTATATGGAAAGCAGGTATTTTCTCAAACGGAATCTGCATCTACATTCTACATCAATCCCTTAAGAATCCACCTGGAAAATTCAAACTTCAGAATTCCCTCGAACTATGTTCTACGAGCCTAGAGTTATGAAATTTCAATGTGCATGTTGGACATCCCACAACGCTGAAGCAATCAGTTGCATTGTGCCTAGGATTTCATATTTCATTTGCTATTTTTTACATATAGCATTGGACTGGTCCTTACTCCTTTCTTCTTCCTCTCCCAATTTTTTTTTTCCAGTTGTAAATGAGGGTTCACTTTAGGCAGTTCATATTAATGTATGTTAAGTTTATGTTTGTTTTATGCTGTTTGGATGACCTGGGATTTGTAGCTACCCAATATTATTCCATGTTAATTTTGTAATTCAAATGCCTATAATACAAATTCTGTTTTGTTATATCCTGGCAAACGGCATGCAGTTGATAGCCTGAGCCAAAAGTATTGTTTCTGCGCGCACGAGTTTTCGAGGGCCGGAGGATTGGATATTTGGAATGTTTTGGTGTTGGATTGTTCGGCATTAGTCAGTGTTAAAAAGGAAAATTAGTGCAGTTCAAGTGAGTAATTTATACGACCTGCCTGAACTCAAGTACTCTCAACACAAAACAGCAGCGGTGTTGGCTCATCACCACTAAATAAGCTGAAAATTCCTCCTGCTTTGCAATGAATTATTCTGTCAGTTACTGAAAACTAATATGAGCAAACCCGATAAATATTGCTCCCAAAAATATCATGAATCAGGATAAACTTTAAGAACCTTTAATTGTTATTCTTTTAATTTTTCTGAGGGATACCTGCAGGACTTGAAATGAGTTGAGTTGGGACTTGGGACCATGTAACATGGTGCAATATAATTAGAGGATCACTATTTCCATATGAGTTTTTTTTCACATGGTTCTATTTCGTATGAGGTGAAATCTACTTTATTCTCATATGAGAGAGGCGGATGTGGAAATATCAAAAATACATGTGGCAATATCAGTTTCCTATAATTATCCTCCATGTAAGAATGATATGAATGGACAGTCCAGGACTACCGAGCGTGTTTTTGAGTATTTGCTATCGATGATGGGTTACTCGGCACAAGAATGTGGCCTTAAGTTCAAACATAAATCGAAAACCACAAAATTAGAAAACAGAACAGTGCACAAAGGATTCGAAAAGAGAGCCTTACAATTTATTAATTATAAACTTTAATCCTTGCATCGTTCACAAACTAATCAAAGAGCCTCTTGACTCAACCCCAGCTGCTGGTAATTCGTGTAATCGATTTCATTCAACCGTACACAACATAAGATTTGTTCTGGTAACTCTTCAGGTCTGTTTCCCTGATTTAACAGAAAATTAAACTGTATCAACAACAGTTTCTAGAGCCTAAAAATAAAGCCTGATCGAGGGAAAAAAAGTACAAGATGGGAGTTATTTTTGAACTTGAGGTATTATTGAAACGACTTGCCTGAATTGTAAGGCCAAAATCCAATACGCAGTGCTTTAGTCTATCTAGAAATGCTCCAAACCCCTTCCTAGATATGTAACTAAATCTGTGCATGTCCAAATCAATCTCCAAATAATTTTCTCCCTGAAAAAATTTCAGACCACTATTATATGCGAAGCTAATAATAACTAATTTCCAATAAAAAAAATTCAGACTCTTCATGCTTATATGACAGAAAATATCATCACTTCATCGGAAAGAGATGAAGGAAAAAGAACAGTAGAAATCAGTTGCTCAATATAAAAACTGAAGCACAAACTTACCAAGTAGAACTCGTGTTGAGGCCTTGAAAGAACAGGCTTTTCATTGTAAGCATGCATAAGTTTCCTCTCTGCTGCACGTAACTGAAGGTCATCCACGTTTACTACACGACCCAATATCTTCAACCTATCCCGGAAGGGTACAAGTGTGTCGCCATGGAAACCTTTAACCTTTTCTAGTTCATCATCAATTAACCGCTGATAATAGGAAAAATTGGATTCAAGAAGAATAGAAGATAAACATATAATACATTATGGAATGAATATATCTAGAAGAATGAATGCATGCCAAGTATAATATTTTCTTATTTTTCCTTTGACTGAAGAAGAAGAAATTCATATTAAAATGGTTTCATCATACTCTGATGCCTTCTTGAAAATGGGATGGAAGTTCTTTAGAGTAACTTTCAGAAAGTTTGAAGTACATAACAAAATTCATTCCTTCACCATCAGTTTCACTCTGGAAAATGGCAGCAGGATACGAAGGAATCTGTAAAAGGGAAAAAAAAAGAAAAAAGAAATAAAAAACTAATTGTCAGTGTCAAAAGATAAATATTAAATTAATAAACCAGTTGACTCTTTTAAAAATGATGCAAACTTCCAATCCTAAACCAACTTTTCAAAACTTTTACAAGGATTAATAGTGGTATAGCACTCGATGGTAACAAGCTAAACAACCAAATGAACATCATTCCATACAATCGGTAGCTGAAAGGATATACTAGGATTCATGGATGAACACAGAATCTAAAAGTAAAAATAGAAATAATTAAAGGTAGAAGCAACCAAGACAACAAGAAGAAAGGTCGTCTCCAGATGATTCTGACATGTTAAGTCAAGTGAGCACAGGACAGGCAAGGGAACGGCAAAAAGGCATAGTCAGGGCAGTATATCAATACATGGTAAAATTACAAAGCATAAAAGATGCACCTAATTTTCAGCAGAATTCTGGAAAAGTATGCCTGCAGACTCAATTAAAGCATTAGGTTCTGATATGCTATTGCTTCCGTATCCCGTTGGCCACTGCATTTTCCTTTATTAGTCAGAAGGGTCTAACTTACTCTCTTTGACATTCTGGAGTTTAAAGAATTTTAGAGCAAAGAAACATAAACTATGGACTTGTTATTAGTACTAGCATTATTTTCAACAATTAATGCAATTTAATTGCTCAAGAGAATCACAGACTCAAGAAAACTAACAGAAGCATTATAGATCAGTGACATCCACAACATATGAATTTCTCAAATTGTTCAATTCAAACAACAACCGTAGAGATTTGAAACGTATGAAGAATCAAAAAAAAAAGGCTAAGGCCAAAAGTAGAACGTACCTGACAATTTACAACAAGAATTGGTGGAAGTTCCCCATAGGAATTACTACAAGGGAGTTCCACAAACCGAGCAATGTGATCAATTTTCCTTTGAGATAGGTAAACATCAACACCAAATGGATAATATGCAGCATAGTTTGGAGCAAGATCCTTTTTTTTGTCCCTGACAACCAAGTAAATGGTACCAGTGTCACAGGACATGCAAAATAAGTTTCAAGCATTTAGAGCTAATACCCCAATATAAAGTTTTAAGAGGGAGTATATTAAAAGTTTCAAATATACATTCAAAAGCACTATCTTATGAATAATTGACCATTCTCCTCTCACCTTAAATAATTCTCTGCCCGGACTTTAAACCTACTTGGATCAAGTTGTGACCAAGAATCAGACAATTTCTTCTCTAGTGGGCAAAAAGGTACTTGCGAACCAGCTATTGGTCTCTGGATAAGCATCTTTGAGGAAACTAGGAGAAACCAGAAACTAGATAAGTTTTACCAACTCAATTCAACTGTTTCATAATCTTGTGATAAAATTTGATAGCATTTGTAACTTTGAAGCTCAATCACCAACTAAAAATTTGACACAATCTATCACAAATATCCATTCAATACATGCACAGAAACCAAGGCTGAGTTAATATCATGAATGCATGAAAGCCATAACTGCTTTAATTATAAAAAGGCAAGTCTGCAAATTTGTTTTGTTACCGACCATCGCAAATGTGGCCCTTTGTTTTAGAGCAACTTAATTCAGCGCCCTTGATTACATTCCACGTGTCTCAGTCAGGATTTCTCTCCCAAGGGCTCCATCAATATAATAAATCTATAGCAATTCAGACTCACAAAATGCCTTAAACAATATTTATCAAAAAAATAAAATGCCTTGAACAATGGTTGTAATGCACAAAGAGAACTTTAGCTTAGGGAATATCAAAAGGTGTACTTCCACCGCTCAATAGACAGGAAACAACTATGCAGTATGACATAACCAATCAATACCATGTATGCTTTGCATATGGAGAGTAATCTAGTACAGAATAAGACCAAACTTTGTTTTTTGATTGGCAACTTTTGCCCCAATTATGGGGATTGGAACAACACCTTGAAGTTATTCCTCAAGGCCTATGCCATTTCTCCCTCAGTCCCTCCCTTTGGGGTTAGTCCCAAATCAGACTGAACTTGAGGGGTTATGGCCTTGCCGAAAAACATAACTGCAGGCAAATAATTTCTGTGTACTACTAACAAAGAAGTCAATAGTTGGCCCATCTTAAATCCACCCATATTAAATGAGTTATAAAAAGAATACTACAAGAAATCCTCCAGTTAACATTTACACCCAGAAAAAAGAAAAAAAAGAACAGGCTCGGAGCCTAAAGATGACCGCTCAAATTACCAAATGCTGTTTCCTTACTCTGTTAATAGTGAACTTGTATTGACCAAGTAAATGAGTAAGGAACATAAAAGGTTCAACATAAATTCTACTTAAGCAAGCATGATACAATTTATGACAAAGTTAACATTTTTAGTAATAAACAGGGCAAATAGAATGCGAGAACATCCATAGTAATCATACTCAAAAGAATATAGTAAAACTATATATGTGCATTTTGCAATTTGTATGCAAGGGATAAAACGTGAAAAACTCAATGATAATGGTACTCACATAAAGTGGCATTAGGATGTCCCTCCTTCCATTTGAAGGAAAGTTTAAGGGCTACTTTTTTCCTTGAACTAGGTGGACTTGAGCTTAGGGACCTTCTCTTTTCAACAGAGGGAACAGTAGAAGCAAGACAAGGCAAACAGTTGTTTGGAAGAAACAAACCATCTACCCCGCAAGCACTTTCATCCAGAGACGAGATTTGGTCAAGGAAAACTGGTTTCACTTCATTGGAATTTCCATCAGATCTTAACCAGGAGTCTGCATCGAGGGGATGCACAAAACTTCTAGAAGTCTCACTGACAGAGTTACGTGCTGAATTCCCTGCTGAAGTATCCCTCGGTCTCTGCAACTGTCTAGTGCAAGAGGTATATAGGATGCTGACATCACCATCTCCATGATTCACATCTCTAAGAGAAGCAATACTTAACCTAGATGCACCTTCTGAGCCATTTAGAGATAACACGTCTGCAAATATAAATTGCATAAAAATTTAGGGCCACGGGTCGCACGTTTTAGGGCGAAGCCATGTTTTAGGCAAAGCCTGTGCGCAAAGTCTGGCCCGGGGTGGGGAGACTTAGTCCGACTGCGGTTGGGATACTCCACATTATCAAAAAAAAAAAATTGCATAAAAATTTGAAGTGCAATTGGTCAATCATTGTAGAAAAAATGAAAGATAAAGTTAGAATTAGGAAATTTACTGAAAAACCTCTATACAATACCATCAGGGATGCTTTCGAAATCTTGGTCACTGCAGTCGGATTCAAGTATTGCAGCAGAGTCATACCACGCGTCTTCAATACTTGATCTTGCTGGTGTTGTTACATATCAGTAAAAGAAAAGAATTTTAGTTTTAAGAGAATCTAATGATCCTGTTATGATTAAGCGTCAAGAATTCCAATTACATGGGAGTTTAAGATGCGTTGATTATTAATGTCAAATTCAAACAAAGAGTCTAGGCTAGTGTACATAACTCTTCCATTCCAAGTGAGTATAAAGTAAAATCACGTAGATAAAGCAACTAAAATTGTTAGAGAAATTTAAAGGGGATGTCCTGATTTTTCTTCCCCCTATTTAACTGAGTAATATTTGTACGACACCTCTACCATTAGCAATTATCAAGAAACAATGAAAGATAAAAATAAGCAAAGGAAAGGTTATATAATATGACAGAATGGCTCTAGGAGCACAAAACCATGACAATTTTAGAGATATTTGGGAGCTTATTCCCAAGAAAGGAATCACAGCAAGTTAACATGATCGTTTTAACACGAAATGCATACGTCCTAGCCACAAACAACCAAAGCCCAAAATATCGAGCCCGCAGACATTTGCTGCTCCTCGAGTCTTTCATGCAATGCATGAACAAGTTCCTAAACCAATGAGTGTGCCAATGGGAGTTAATTTGTTAGCGGTGAATCTGCATTGCTGAGAAATATCTCAAATATGCAACTCCATTGTTTTGTCCGAGCATACCTCATTGGTAAAGCCGAGACATAGGAACCACTTTATCTCAGTGAAGTACAACATTCATCCTCAGTTCATCGACTTCTTAATAATAGTCTCTATATAAGTGCCCTTAAGCAAAAAAATCCCCATCTCCATTATCAGAAATTAAGCAGACATAGCTTACTAATCGATATCAAGACTAAATAGGTCAATCTCCGGCCACTATAGATATGCCCCTGTTTTACCTATAAAATTAGCTGAATATATATATATATATATAATATGTTCCAAAAAACTTTCACAAAGTTGAATTTTGTAAGGAATAATTAGTTAAATAACCCATTTTTTGTGAAAAACTGGAGCTAAATGCTAAAGATTCACCGGTTTGTGAAAGTAGTATTCATTCATATGATACTATCCATCTAATATAACAAAAAGAAATAAAATCCCCCAAAAAGAAATTCCTTTTTAATAGTCGAGCGATTAACAGCTTGAGAAAAAATGCAGCTAGCTAAAACTCCAAACCTCGGATTCTTTCTTCCCTCAAACTCTGGTAACATAAACATTAACTAAAAATAATTTATTTATCAATGCCGATCAAAAACCAAGATTTTACAATTACAGTGTGTGTGTGTGTATATATATATATATATATATAGAGAGAGAGAGAGAGAGAGAGAGACCGTGGAAATTGGGATTGTTGATGGTTTGATCCAAGTTGTCAACTTTATCCAAGGATTGAACAGACAAATGAGAAGAGAATCGACGTTTTATAACTTTTCTTTTTTTCTTCCGGAACTTGTTCTTCACTGACCGACGTCCCACGCAATTTTCCGGCCTCGAGACACACGCTCCCATTGACAGATTTCCCCAAATCGCTGTAATGCCCAAATCGATTTTATACAGTCTTACAATATATATATATATATATATATGAATAAAGCTTTCCTTTTGAATTTGATTTTAATTTAATTTTTGATTCTGATATTAATTTTCTCCCTATTAAATGGAGAGATGAGATAAGAAGCGCTGAATTTGAGAGCCGAGTAACAAGTCGAGCCCCGATGAGAGATATTATAAAGAGCAAGTCAAAATAACGCTCATTACTTGCCAACCTGCCTGCGTAAAGGGTTCTTCTTCTTCTTTCTTTAACTAGTATTTCTGTTAGTCAAGAAATTGCCACGTGGAGTATGTATTATGTGAACGTGTGGGAAGACAAGTACATAGCCATACCTGCAATTAAAGACGAGCTCATGGACTTACATGGATCTTTATTAACGTTACTGTCTCAGCTAGCTGGCTGGCTGGCTGGCCGTCTGTCAGTCACCAAAATCTAGTAAAATAAGGCATTGTTTGTTTGGGTGTATTTAATTATTTCTGCATTTACAATGATATCGATCGGCCACAGCTGTGATTTGGCTACCTGTAGTAGTAAGCAGAGTAGTACTGCGTACGGAGGAACAGCAAATTGCGTGAAATCACTTGTGCTATTCTCCATTTTCGTGGCATTTTCAGGTTTACCAAGAATGTGTGTGCGAATGAATGATGAAAGATATGCATGCATGCATGGCTATGCTCTACTGGAAAACAGTACCAACATTAATGATTACCCACTTGTTTTGGCAACACCTATAGAGAGATTTGACTTCATAAAGCCTTCCCCACGTCTAAAAAAACAAAATTAATGTTTTCGATTTTGTTTAAAGTATTAATAGATTTTTTATATTACTTAGAGTATTAACTATTAATTATTATTAAAATAATTATAAAAATATATTTATTACGAGTATATTATATTTACTCTGATAATATTAACAAGCTTATCAAGGTTAATAAAGTGGTGTTTGATTACATTTGAGTAGTTCTTAATAGATATGTCTTTTATTCGGTTAGACGCAAAACTTGTTTGGTAAAAAAAAATCTGCCTCTTAATGCTTCTGATTCGATTAGACACAAATATAAAGATAAACCATTCAGAGGAATGTCTGAGTGAGTTTATATTTTGTTTGGACAAAAATAACTTTTTCAATATTAGAAATTTCCTCTTTTATCCCCAATAAAAATTCAACCCTACAGATCTCTTGTGTTGCTTCTCTTCATTCCGCCACTCTTCTCCTTCAGACCTTCACTACTGCTCTTCTTCATTCGTCGGTAAATCTTCTCTCCCTTATTCATCAATTGTTCGTTATTACTTGATTTGTTGTTATTAATCTTCTTCATCGATTGTTCATTATTGCTTTGTTGGTATTTCTTTTTCAAACCCCTTTTTTGTTTGATTACTGTGAATTTTCGGTGATTTCATCGGTAACTACATTCCTCACTTCTACCTTAGCCTTTGTTTGTTTAGCTTTCGGCTTTGGGTACTCTTTTCATTTGGAGGCAGGAGGTTTCATCGCAGGTTATTTTATAACTACTTTTTTTTTCAAGAAAAGTCTGGGCCGCATGTCCCCTAACATTGGAATCTGCACTTTGGGTTATTCACTAACTTGTGGTGAAAAAATGGTGAACTAAAATATTTGAAATAATTTCACCATCTGAATACAATGCTAGGTGTCAAGCCTTAAAAATGTCATCATTTCCCAAAGTATCATCTGAGTGAAAATTTTCAGATTCTAAAACAGATAGAGCAAGATCGTGTACAAGATCGTGCACTATACAACCTGTTAAGTGATTGTAACTATCTTTCTTAACATCTTGGAGCAAGGAACTCTGAACCAAGAATTTGAAAAACTCTTCACCTATATCCTCCATTGATTTACTATTGTGATTTACTCGAAGAAAACCCACTGTCATCCAAAGTAATAAGCTAAATACCACTTAGGTAAAACATGAATCCATTCGTTCTTCATCTCCAAGCATACATAGTTTTCAGTGCTTTATGTATCGAGTGCAGTGTTAGCAATGAACTTGATTTCTAACAACATCTCATAATCCCTTGGGCCCATCAGGTGCATCCTCTTATGCTACTTAAATCACAGTAAAAAGTAGCACAATACCACCAAACTACTAGACTATTTTCCTTTCCCCATCTTTTAACATTTATCTTTTGTTTCTGTTTATTTAGTTAATGCAATTATGTGGCCAAACCTGAAATTATGTCAAGTTGATCTCCTTCACTGCTTTTGGTGATTTGTTGCTGGCATCCCAATAATCTGTTGTTAAGTATGGTATATTTGTTTAATGTTTTCC
Source organism: Hedera helix (assembly GCA_947179155.2). Classification (NCBI taxonomy): domain Eukaryota; kingdom Viridiplantae; phylum Streptophyta; class Magnoliopsida; order Apiales; family Araliaceae; genus Hedera; species Hedera helix. The sequence goes on along the minus strand of OX359275.1, from coordinate 6,183,741 downwards.
CTTTGATTGATAGTCCCTATTCAACAATGAATCACTTAATATGTTAGGATAATTAAATGTTTTGTTTATGTAGGTTAAAGTAACTTGAAATTGGAAGCATGTTAGACATAACTACCTGGTTGAGTTGAATGTTGTAGTCTAATTTGTTATTTATTGTTCAAACTATTTAAATGTTTGTTCTTTATTGTTTACACCTTTTATAATCTTTGTACTTTAGGTTGGAACAAGACGGTAAAACTCAAAAAAAAAAAAAGACTAGAGTGAGTTGGAGGAATGAATCATTAGTGAAAACTTTTTTAAAAGCATGTATTCGTGAGGTTATGAAAAATGGTATGGAAGGTGCAAGCCTTAAGCCACAATCGTGAAAAAAGGTAGGAGAAATACTAAAAGATGCCTACAACATGATTGTGGATCAAAAACAAATGAAGAATCATTATGACTATTTGCGAGGAAAATATAGTGCATGGTGCAAACTCAAAAGTAAGACAAGAAATGTGTATGACCCATCAACTAATAGGTTCAACCTTTCTGATGAGGAATGAATACAAGAGATAAAGGTGTTCTTTTAATTTTTTTGCATTTTAAGTGAATTAGTAATAGTCCTTAAAAATATGTTATAACATGTTGAACTTACTGTTTGAATACAGACAAATAAAATGGTAGAAACTTTGAAGACTTCACCTCTAATCTTCCCCGATCTTTGTATTGCATTATTTAATGGAACCACAGCAACGGGACATGATAGTTGGGGTCCTAGTTGTGGAAGAGCTAGGACTAAAGATACACCTTTGGACTTGGAGGTTGTTAGTCTTGAGGACATTCCTTTTAGCACCCAAGGTCAAGGGTCTTCTATTCTATCTCATAATTCATCGACTCCCGGTGTGCAATCACATGCTTCCGCCCCTAGCTTCGAGGGAGAAAGGCCAAAGAAAAAAGCTAGTCGTTCATCAAAACAAACCTAGAACACTAACCTAGATGAAGAAATGTCCAAGGTCTTGAAACTCATTGTTGAAAAGAATACTAGACCTTCAGTGAAATAATGCAAAGATAAGTTGGAAGAACTTGGCTGGGGAGCGAAAAATCCATTACGCAAGATGACTCTTGGAATATTTTGTGAGAAACCAAGCTATAGAGAAGCATAGATGATTTTAAAAGAGAATGAGGTTGAAAATTGGGTTATGATGGTTTCACGCAAGTTATGATATATTGTTTAGTTGTTGGATATTAGTTAATTACAAACTTCGTATTATGTTGGTGGGTATTTGGGGCTAGGTAACTTGATATTTTTGGGGCTTATTTGGTAATTATGGATGTGATATTTTGTATTACTAATTATGGATGTAATATTTGTTACAGATTATTTTGAACTTCTTATGTTAAATTTATAATAGATGTTATTTATTATGAGTATTGTTGTATATTCGTCTTTATGATTATACCTCCTAAATTTATGGTTTCAGTACTAATGCAAGCTATTTTTTTTTATTTATTTAATGGACAATAATTGATTTCAATTGCCAGTAAACTACTTCTTATGAATGGTTTAACCTTTTTTGACCATTCCAATTAATTTTTTCTTTTATTAATTGTTAAAGTATTTTAAAATTGTTATGTTAAATATAGGTAATATGGATATTGAGGATCAAATTTTATGTTTGATAATTATATATTGGTATTTGAAAAGACGATCTTCAAGGAAAATACCAAGGATTATGGATAATACTTCGGCATTGAGCTGGCATGCTTACACATTAGAGTTGTTAAATAGATCAAATACACAATGTCGAGAATTGATGCGTCTTTCTCGTGATGCATATGTGCATCTATATGAACACTTCAAGAAAAAACAATGGGTACACAATAGTAGACACATAACAGTTGAGGATAAAATGACAATATTTTTAACCATTATAGGCCATAATGAACGCTTTAGAGTTGTAAAACGCAGATTTCAACATTCTACCCAACACAATACATAGATATTTTCATGGGGTGTTAAATGGAATGATTGAGTTTTTAAAAGAAATTATAGTGCCTACATCATTTGATCCAAATCCCGATATTCCTGAGAATCATAAAAATTTACGATAAATATTTTCGGTAAGTGACATGCAAATTCTCTTTTTTTTTTACTTTTATTCTATTCAATAAAATACTTTGAGAACTTTAAATTTTTTAATACAGAGTGCAGTAGGTGCATTAGATGGTACTCTTGTACATGTAGTTGTTCCTGTTAGTCAACAAACGCGTTATAGAGGAAGGGGAAGGGGTGAATGCTATCAAAATATTTTAGGAATATGTGATTTTAACATGATATTCACATTTGTTTGGGCTGGATGGGAAAGGACTGCACATGACTCACTAGTGCTAAAAAAAGTTGCATTTGATCCATCTTCTGATTTTTCATTTCCTCCCCCGGGTATATATTATAATTTCTTTGACCATTTTCAACTATTATTTATTTTTGTCATAAAATTTCATCATTCAAGTTATTAATAATAATCATTAATTTTTGTCTTAATTATAAAAAAATATTATCTTTGTGATGCTGCATACATAAACAATCAAGGATTTTTATCTCTATATCGCAATACAAGGTATTGGTTAGCAGATTTTCGACGCAGACGCGCTTTGAATAAAGAGAAAAAATTCAACCATGCTTATGCATAACTCAGAAATGTTATTGAGCGTGCTTATGGTATGTTGAAAGCAAGATTCTTAATTTTGAAACGGATGGCTCCTTATCCTTTTACAATACAAAGGGATATGGTTATCGCTTGCTTCGCAGTCCATAATTTTATAAGGAAGCATAACATTGAGGATGAATTCTTTGCTTAATATGACCGAGATAACATGTTTGACGACGAAGCGGAGCAAAATGAAGGAAACGAAGAAGATGGACAAGATGAACCGTAATGGGGTGATTAAGGCATAGAATTTATGGTTAATCTACGTGAACAAATTGCACTTCAACTCCTAACAACTGTTTGGAATTAATTTAATTTGTATGGTTGAATTGTTATGCTATGTTGATGTTTTTATTGGACATGATATATTTTATTTCATCATATTGTGGTCAAAATATTATAAATATATATTTAAAATACTATTCAGACCTTTCTAATTATCAAACAGGTTTTGTTTAATCTGTTCAGAGGGTTAAAATGGTAAAATACTATTATTTAGACATTTTGAAAAAATTAATTATCAAACAACATTTTTCGTTCAGACACAATTCTGGATAGATGCTCTATATTATTCAAATATTTAAACTGTTCAGATCTTAACACTCAGTTTTATCAAACACCACCTAAGTCATAAAAGACTAATCAAAACCTGGACTGAATAATGCTAAAAATCAAAAATAAATATTAATTTTTTAATACGCATATCATAACACAGCTTTTAAATATATTTGTATTGTTTAATATATATCATAGTATGATTATATATATATAAATATGTTGGTTCCTAGAAGTACATTAAGATGATCTAAAAGGGAGAATTGAATAGATCATTATACCATTTATGTATAACTTTTACATTTTTAAATATCTTTATAAAATAACTGACATTTATATACGCGGTGGAATTAGAGTATTTGGAAAAACTCATCTTGATCATTTAGAAAGAATACACAATTCTGAGTTGCTATTAAAAGATATCACAAGTAAGTAAAGCATTCATATAGCACATAAAATATTTATGAAAGATACAAACTAAGGTAAAGAGACATTGAGTATATAAGGATTTTTTAAGAGGTTCGGAACCTGAACTATTTCTACTCCTCTCCTCTTGGTAGAGTATTTTCCTTGATTTCTTTATTCAAAGATTGATGTTCTGTAGTAGGTGTCAGCATGCTTTCGGCTCTGTCTTCACATCAGTTTACCAAAGATGGAAATTTTCTGGCTATTGTCAATCTGCCAATATAGTTGTTAAACTCCTTTTTCTTCCTTTTCTAATTTGACTTGTCTGGCTACAAGTTAGTATCACGAGATTCTCAATGTTCAAATCTTCTTCTTGTTGTCAGCTTTTATATCATGTCTGATTTAGACTTGTACAAATTTCTTAATCGTATAGTTATCTGAGGATCATAGTATTCGATTTGGCTATCTCTGTGATTTGTAGTTCTACAATCTACTATACGATTAGTAGGCTTTACGATAAGTTTTACAATCTGTCTCTTTATGATCAGCTTCTCTGATTTCATTACTCTGTGATCCGCACTATGACAATCCATACTATACAATCTTCTTGTATGCTTCAGTCTTCACATTTCTGTTGTACCAACTCCGCCTCACTTGATCATTGTTATCTTTAGAGTTGCTAATTTGTTGTTCCTTCTTTTTCTATCTCATTTTGAATTATCCGTTGGAAAGTAGCTATTTCTCCAACTATCATGATGTTGACATTTATAGATGAATGTCAGCTTGCTTTCAGTTATTTCTTCATTTTTAGTATGCTAAAAATGGCAACCATGTGAATGACATCATAATATACATCTTCTCCATATTTTCACCACATATATCTAACGGCCGGCTGATGTTTCCAAAATCCAACTAGCCAGTAGGTACGAACAAGTTCTATTTTCTAAATTTCAACTTTGACTTGTGGAAATTATATTTAGCTCTTCAATCTATGAAGTATCCATTTTTAGTAGTTTGACAGCTTTCTCTTCATAAAATGAACAGATCGTATAGATTTTGTAATACGATATATGCCTCAATCATGTCTTCATAATACGATCTGAATCCTTTTATACGTTCTTGTCGAATTTAATCTTTCTATACGATCATGTCTTCACAATACGAACTGAATTTTTCTATAAGATTTTTTCTTCACCATACGAACTGAATCCTTCTATACAATCTTATTCAGACTGAATTATCCTATACAATCTGAATCCTTCTATACAGTTTTGACATGACAATTTAAACTGAGTTTGCAATACTATTTGACTTGCAATACGAATTAGCTTGCACTACAATTTGGTACATACTATGCGATCTTGATTTAGCACTACAATTCTGAACTTGCAATGTGATTCAGCTTCTACAATGTAATCTTTAGTGTTTGCAATACGATTCAGCTTTTTGTAATAGGACTCAGTTTGCAATAAAATTCTGCTGGTGCTATACGATCTTGAACTTGCTATGAAATTAAAAATAATTCTGCTGGTGCTATACGATCAAAACATTTTATTTTGGAATTAAAAATAATTTATTTTTCTGGCAACATGTATAGTAAACCATAAATTGACAAAAATGATCAATGTGGTATGTATTAAGGTATGATTGAACGATGTGTTATATGTTAAGGTTATGTAAATGTAAAAGATAGCTTGTATAGCAAGATAAAGCTTGCATGCGTATGTAATTAATGCATGAACCAATATTATGGTTATGTAGAACGTAATCGGGATAAGATATTACCGGTAGAGATAAACGAAGACAGAGACAAGTGTTCTTTCTGAACTCTCATTTGTTGTTCTTTGAACAGACATTCATGTTATGCATTCAGTAACCATTGTAAAGTTCATTCATCATTGACCTATTATTGAAAAAGGTCAATACCAATTTTGATTCCGGCTAGACATATGTAATGATTCATGTTGAATTCACTTATTGATTGTTATGTGCCCCAATCCACATTGTTGTGGTGCGGACTCTGTTATATACTGTAACAGAACAACCTTGATAAAGGGGGAGTAAAAGATAAAGTAAATATAACTTTTATGGAATGGTTGCGTCACTAGATGTTTATGTTGTGCACAATATAATGACACGATGGGTTGATCACCTAGAGTACACATCTAAATGGATATGCAGTCTTATGACTGAACCTGGGCAGTATGAGTCTTGATGATTACTATTGTTTCTAACGAGTTCTTGGTCTTGTGTCTAGTTAATCATGTAAAGTTCATGTTATATTTTTCATGTTCATTCATTGAACTGTGATTGGATCAGTTATTAAAATTGATTCAACTTATTAATATTGATTTAGTCATTGAAAATGATTCAATTTATTGATATTGATTCAGTTATTGGAAATGATTCAATTAATTGTAAATGATCCAGCTTTATTGTAAATGATTTTCATTCATCATTCCGAAATATCATGTAATCATTTGCTTATATACTTGTTAAGCTATTTTATGCTCACTCTTGCTTTTAAACATGATATTTCAGCTAAACCTGTGCAAGCCGAGGGGTTGGGTACAGATGAAGGAAAAGGAAAAGTCAGCAAACAGTAGATGTACAGTGACAGAGTCCTGTAAATACAAATATTATCTTTTTATAATATGTCAGGTACGGATGTGTATGTTTAAAGGTATGTAGAACATGGGATAGTTATGTATGAATGTAAATTAAGTGATTTTATTCATAATAAATGGATGTGATGACATGATAGAATAGTAACGTGAGCACTGAACCCGTGGTTCAAGGGATCCGAATTTGTGGGCGTTGCAAGTAGCGCAGCCACGTCTCTCCCTTTATATTTCTGGGGGCGGCTGTGCCGTAAGGGTTTCAGACTTTTTGGTGAGATTGGGGCGGCCGCGCTAGTACATTGCGCGGGCGCGCCACTTTAAAAAAAAAAATCTTAAATGAAATTCAGTAAATTTCCAAGTATGATATTTTATTCAAATGATGGTTACCGAGAATGGAGCGTCATGAAGCCATTGTGCTATACGAGAAGATTTATAGAACAATGTATAAATAACCTATGTTGTGAGTCATGTACTATGTGACCATATGTGATAAAATGACTTGTTCATATAACACTTAGGACTTTGACGTACGATAATTCATGGTTATACCTAATTAGCAAATCAATGATATGGTATATGTAGGTCAACTCGGTAACAAGATAGAATAGTTAAGTCTAATCAACTTATCAGGCAAGTGTTTTATTCTAAACTCTTTATTGGTACATAATTGTTGTACGAATGTCATGCTTCACACTTTGTGCACCTCGTCAGAATATTCATGTATTAAATTGTTCATGATTAAAGTTCTTTTACATTTGAACTAGATTATCGTACGAAGGTCTAATCCATTTGATTCGGCTAAACCAATGTTGTCAGAAATTATTGAATTCAAATAAATTATTTGAAACTAATCTAAACCATATTGTTGTGGTGTGCAATCATAACGTAAAACTAAAATGAACAAAACCCTAATAAAGGTAATTTTTATCGATTAACCCGATGTAGTAATTAAACGATATGCATATCCGTAAAGTACAAGAGACTGATCACCTTAAGTACTTGTTGAGAATATTTTTCATTCATGCGAATATTAAATATTCCATAAAACTATTGTTCATATCTCATAATTATTCATGGTTCTTTATAATCACTTGTCATGTTAAACTCAGTTATTTATCATTATTGAAGAGCATGTTATTATTCATGTATTTCACAATTATTGTCCAATTATGGAAGGCATTGAAAATCTTATCTTTGTTTATTAATAACAATCCATTATTGTAACCTTTAAACTTGCTGAGCAAATTAGTTGCTCACCCTTGCTTATATTATCCATTTCAGCTAAGCCCGAGATTTTAGAAGAAAATAAGAAAGATAAAAGCAAAGGCAAAGCCCAAGATTAGTTTAATTGTATTTAATTTCGTTTACTTATATTGTAAACTTCATGAACTGTATGTTTTATGGTTGTAGAAACTTTGAATGAATGTAAGAATGATTATGTTAATGAAATATTTATATTTTCGCGTATAAACGGGTAGATATATGTTATGGTGGATTGTGAGCACTAAACTTAGGGTTTCAAGAACCCGAATTTGGGGGCATCACAATCTGGTACAACTCTGCGATCTTTAACAGCTCGATTCTGCCTTGCGATTTTTATACTATAGAATTTGTTCCTGATGTCTCTCTAGCAATCTCTGAGTCATACAAGTCTTTAGACCTAATTTATTACATATTGGATAATACTTTGTATCTGAATTCAACCTAACAAATTTGATCTTTAATGTCCTTTTACAGTAATATTCTTTTAAGGACAATACATAGTTTATCTTTTAGATCAACCTAATAAATTTGATCCCTATATTTTCTGTGTGGATCAATCTAACAATTTTAATCCTTAAGTCCTTTCACAATAATTATTATTTTAAGGACTTTTTAGAGTTGAACAAATGTTTATATACTCACTTTTGTTCTTGTTAATCTTTTTCTTTTCTTTGTTTATATTTATTTTATATACAAACAGTAATAACATATATAACACAATATTATATAATAGAATGTCTTCTACAAACAGTATAGTCATATAATATATACTTGGAGTATTTAATCGATTTTATCGTTTTGTCATCATCAAATCCAAATGGGTATATACATAAATTTATCTAACAAAATATATTATACTACGTGACATCAAATATATGAAGAAATAAAGATAGATTTCGTTGAGAGCAAGGGAAAGAGATTTAAAAGAAAAAGTTGTGTAAGATATATATTTCCTAAAATAGTAAATTTAAACATGAAATATGCTTTTTTTAAATCATGAAAATTCATTTAGAGAATAAAAGGGAGAGAGTATCTATTGAAAGAGATTGAAATCAATTTTATTTGGAAAGAAATGAATTTAGAAAGTATGAAAAAGATAAATCAATTACTATATATCCTAAGACTTTATTTAGTAATAATATGATTATTAAATCTTTGAAGAATAAATAAAAATAAGTAAAATACTTGTTATATAATATAGGAGTAACTTTTAATTGCAATTTATTGCAAATGAATTCACGACAATATGATTAGTAATACGTTTAGGAGTAAATCATGCTAAAAAAGAAGGACAATTTTATATACACTATAACCAAACACTACATATATTTTAACCATTAAAAAGTAGAACCTGACGCGGATTTCTGTGTCAGGCCCCATCTTTCAATGGTTGAGATCATCTTATTGTGTTCTATGTAGTGTTTCATGGAGTGCACTTATACTTATTCAAAAAAAAACAAGCTTATGGGTGGGGAATACAAAAGGGAAGGAAAGTTAAAAAGTTTTCACACCAATCTACTATTTTTTCCTTCTAAAATCAGATATAAAATTTGATTTTTTAAGGTTAAATAATGGTATATTAAACTTTAAATTGATCTAAATTTATTTAATTTTAACTAATATAATTGTTATAATTGTATACTATATAACAAAAACTATTAATCATTATAAATTTTTATATGTTATAATAATTTTAAAATTTAATATGCCGTCGTTTGAATATAAAAATCAAATTATATATATCTAAATTTGAAAAAGAGGGGTATATAATTAGGATTTGTGAATACCATATAAATAAATTGAAACTGAGGTATGTAATTTTATTTATCTATTTATTTATATATAGAGAGGCTGATTTGTCAATCCCAATCCCATAAGTCTTACATATTCAATTTTTAATTTTCTGTATTTTGTTGGTTCTAGCTAATAAAATAATCAAAATTAAGAAAAGGGAATCCGAAAAGGAAACGGGAACAGAGAATAATAGGCGTTACGCTCGTAATATGTGCGTGCCACATGTCTAATTTATATAATTAAGGGATTAAAAAAATCAATGTATTAAGTAGGGGAGTCCGAAAAACAATACAAGGAACATTGAACCAATATATAATCGGAAGAATGGAACTTCATATCATACCACATCAAGACGATACTGGAATCTTTATCCGGGAAGGGCATAACCATATGGATACAGCAAGCCAACAACAAAATCGCCCAAGGATGAAGATTTTTTAGGCGGGACCCACGTTCTTAAATCGGCTTGCTAAATGTAATAATAATGTTATGTTTAAATTAAAAGAATAAAATTGACAATGAAATGACGTATTTTTATAAAATAAAATAAATTTTGTGTTTGTTTGTTCTATTGAAATAGAATAGAACGGATTATTCAGATTTCTTCTAAATTTATGAATTTTATTCATTAATAGAATATATAAAATAACTTATTTTAATTAAAATAAAATAAATTATTTTATTATTTATTCTATTTTTTTTCTATTATATTTATTCACCTATTTTATTTTTTCAATTTAAATTTAGCATAAAGTTTGTAGCAATTCTTAATCGATTATTTTAAAGAAAAAGTCAAGCATTTGAATTTACAAGGGATGTTAATTGGTAAGGTCTAATTACCGTGACGAGGGAGTGTATTGTTTTGACTTTTTGTGTCCACTTTTTCAGTTAAGTACAAACAACAAATACATATAAAAATTGAATAATTACAAAAGTACATTAACGTTAGTCACTAACTCGTTTATGTGAAAGGATCATTACTTACTACTAGGTACGAAAGAAGAACCTCCAAATTCTCAGTTGTTAATATCAAATGCCCAAATAGGAGAGTACAATAAACATTGTACAAATACATTATATAATTGGAAATATGGAACTTCGAATCTACCACGTTAAGACGATACTAGAATCTTAATTCGGTAAGAGCAAAGCAGGCATAACTAGAGTCATTAGATATTCTCGTAAAGATAACGAATTGCGTATTAAAATAATATATTATTATGTATTAATATTTTAAATTTAGTATAATAATATTCTTTTTGTTTAATTATAATTGTATAAATATCAATATTATAACTTATTATTAACTGTCTAAATATTATATTTTATTAATATATTTATAAATTAATCAACTTGTTGATTCACCTAAAAAAATTTTTACAAAACGTAAGTTTATTATATTTAAATTCTAAAAAAAAATTCTAACTATAAATACTTTTATAAAAATATCTTAATATATCATGTTTTAACTATATAACGTATCACATATTTATATTCATATTACATACAAAAATGTACTATGTTTTAAGTAATACTAGATACACACCCGCAAGTTGTGGCAGAATTATTCATTTTATTGATAATAAATTTATATATACAATTAATAAATTAAACTATAATAAGAATATGGTATATTTATAAACTGAAAATTTATTAGACAAATGTACAATAAAAGTAACTCATATAATTTTTTTTCGGTGTATACAATTACGTAATCATTTAATTTTGTCAAAAAATACTTGATAATCAGAAGGAGAGAATTGTTTGTGATGTGATTTGTAATGAAAGTGTTAGTCTCTACTTATAGGGTGAATAAAAAACGTGTTTACATCAATCACCCATTAATTTGGGATAATATATATTTAGAAAAAAAATTAGTTGTAATTATCTATAATTATCTTTTTAAAAAATTTGAAAACCCAAGTATGGAAAATAATTTTATGCGTGAGAATGGGATTATGATTTTGTGTGAAAATTATTTGTCAATAAAGTTTAAAAGCCCAAGTATTAGATAATAATATGATATTCATATTTTATGCATGACATATTTATGGGATAATACCAAATTGAGATTGCTGTAAATTTTATTTTTAAAAACCAAATAATCAGGTTTTTATGTAATTGTTTATTTATATTATTTATGATGCCAAAATCAAGTTGAATACTGGATCATAAAATTAGATTTCATAATATCTAATAATCAATATTAAAACCAAAAAGTTTCATCCAAATAATCCAAATTAACAACCCAAATATGATTATGCTAAAAGTCATCAGAAATTAATAAATTTTAAAACTAAAAAGTCATCAATAAAATGATTGAATGGTTCAAATTAATTTGAACCAGTAAAGTTGTCATCTTTTTTGACTGTGATCTTCTTTTGCAACTTGTTGGTTGACATTTCAATATCAGTTGACTGAGATCCTTATACATCATCGTCACTAATTGAATGTATAGGCCTTTTGCTTATAGGTGTGACACAATTGACAACATCAGGTAATGACTCTCCCTGTATCGACTATAGTAACCGAAATACAACAAACATATAAAAAAAATGTTGAAAATGTAGGCAATATTTTGATACTGTAATAGTTATTGTTAGTATTTGTTTAATATGAGAAAAATATTGTATCATTAGTATTTCTTTAATTAAAAAATATCAATTTATGATTTTGATATTGTAATATTGAGAAATTAAATTAGTTGATAAATATTATATCAGTTTAGATTTGTAGTGACTTTAGGGAATATAAAATCAACATATTAATATGGGATTGATTAAAATATCACTTTAGATTTGGATCATGAGAATAGAATTAAAAATATTAGAAAAAATTCAATAGTTCAAGTATGAGCTAATATTTTAAATATAATTTTGTAGTGATTTTAGGATATAAAAATCAATGTTTGAAAATTAAAAAAGATAAGTTTAATTTGGGAGTCATTCATCAGTTTAGATTTGTAAGAAATAATAACAATCATTTTATATTTGTAAAAAATAATAAGAATCCCGATTTTGGTAGTAGTTATTTAATTAAAAAAATATCAATTTATGATTTTGATGTTACAATATTGAGAAATTAAATTAGTTGATAATATCATATTAGTTTAGAATTGTAGTGATTTTGGGGATTATAAAATCAACATATTAATATGGGATTGATTAAAATATCTGTGATGCACTCAAATTTGGGCCTACACAGTCCAATTTAAGTTGCCAAAAATAACGGCAACTATTACAAAACAGTACATAGTACAAAAAAAATACGGAACTCAATAATACACAACTAAGTCTTCACTATATCGTCACACTATTTTACAACATGTGAAGACTACTATAGCTATCACTCGGACCTTCACTCCATTCTCCAGCTAGACCCAACTACTCTCCTATTTCCTGAAGAACAATGAAACAAACGAAATGGTGAGTTCAAATAGCCTAGTAAAGAAATATCATGACTAAGATAACAATGAGTAAATTATCATTAGCCTTCAACAGTTGAGTTTTTGATTGAATATAATAAACAAGAAGTTTTAGATTAATAGCAGCAGAATGAACAATCCATTAGAAGAATCATATAGACAATGATGTCTACTAGCTTCTCTTTTTAAGAAAAATATCATCAATTTTTATCATCTGAAACACCACTAGTCATGATCATACCAACAACAATTTTTTTTTGCCCCAGGCCAAAGAGAACATTCGCCACGTGCCCTAAAAGACACACCACCATTATATCGCATTTATCCTATCATCTGTACCGCAGGCCACAGATATTCACAACAACTTGATTCTTGATAATTAGAATAACAATAGAGATATAACTGATTAATAGAATAACATGATACTTTTGAGTTAAATAATATCCAAATTATCAGTATGATGTGAACTAAAATTTAAGAATGATATTCAAGATCCACAGTTTATAATAACGGTTAAAGTTTCATAGAAAGGTTCAAGTAAGTAAGAAGGTTCACGTGAAATGATATTAAATAAAGCGCAAACTATTAAGGAGCATATAATCATTTCAGGAAGTTTTACCGAACAATACTTACCAGAGTAAGTTTAAGAGTATGAAAAAAAAATGATATTCTTTACCTTAACACGTGACTGGATATTGATTTAAATGAAGTTGATCAACTTATATATTTATAATTTAATTAGTAATTATCATATATAATTTCATGGTGTATACCAATTCGTATGAAATCATCAAAAGTGATTTGATAGTAAAAATTTGTGTAATGTACAGAATAAAGTATAATAAACTTAAAAATAGTTTTTAAAAATATTATTTCAAAAAAATCTTCAAGAGAAAGTTTTTCAAAATAAATATTCAAAAGAAAGAGTATTCTATAGGAAGATTTATAAATATTGTGTAATGTGTGTGATTACTTAACTAACTATTATGAAAAGACTTATTTGAACAATACTTGTAGTCTTACAAATTTTCACAAATACACACGATAACTTAAGCACACTTAGAGAGAACTTACACAAAGTAATATTAAGAGAGTGAAAGAAAGAATAAGTAAGGAAGTTTATGAAAAATCCTTAAGTTAAGACTCTATTTATAACCAAAATTTTTATCATAATCCAAGATTTTCTAATTTAATTCAAACAGTATATTTCAAGATAATGTTTAATCCATATCACATATTTCATCTTTTAAGATTTCTTTAATCTAAACCATTCATTTAAAGATCATCTTTAATCTACACTGTTCATTTCAAATTCTATAATTATTACATTATCTTTAATCTATATCATTCATCTAAGATTTTCTTTAATCTATACCATTCATTTAATAAAACAATTAACTTTATATATAAAATAACTAACTTTATATATAAAACTACTAACTTTATATATAAATCAATTAACTTTATATATAAATTAATTAACTTTATATATAAAACAAATAACTTTATATACTATATCATAATAAAATAATTTACTTTAAATAATTTATATAAAGTAAATCATTTTATATAATTTATTATAATAAAATAAATAACTTTATCAATTCAATTATTCAACAATAATTCACAATTATTCATTATTATGACCAATTGTTGTAAATGCAGTTAATTGGCTTTCTGAGTTAGATACTCACAATACAAACAAAAATACCAACTAATAATGGAATACAACAGTTAAATCAACATCATAATAGTGATAACAATAATGTAGAAAATAAATAAAAGAAAAAATACGTTACTGTGTAATGACAATTATCGATTCAGTAATGTGAATTATTGTGCATATACTACTGTGACAAGTATCAGTTCAATAATATGAATTATTGTTCATATGACAATTATTGGTTCAATAAAGTCAATATTGTACAATAGTCACTTTATCAGTTCAATAAAATGAAATATTGTGCAATACCGTGACTACTGTGCAATACTGTATGTTACTATATAATACCGTGTTCTACTATTCTTTTACCACTGAGTATTTTAACAGTTAAAAGTGATAGTACTGTTGACCATTTTTATTTAAAAAGGTTACTTATGTCATTTTTTATATCCGATAATATTTCGTTGTGGGGTTCACCAATGTTTGGTTATTTCGGTGCCGTCGTATAAATCGAATATTTCCCGACAAAACGAATATTCTTCAACAATATAAAATTTGCACAAAATATTTTTAAAAATTTAACTTTTGTTAATTTATCCACTTATGGTTTCAAAATAAAATATATAAAGAAAAAATAAAATTTATATTTTATAAAAGTCAGGGTCTTATAATATTAGTTTAGATTTGGATAATGAGAATGGAATTAAAAATATTATAAAAAAAAATCAATAGTTCAACTATGAGGTAATATTAGAAAAATACTATAATAATTATTGTTAGTATTTGTTTACTATGAGAAAAAATAGTATTATTAATATTTGTTTAATTAAAAAATATCAATTTATGATTTTTATGTTGTAATATTGAGAAATTAAATTAGTTGATAAATATCATATCAGTTTAGATTTGTAGTGATTTTAGAGATTATAAAATCAACATATTAATGTGTGATTGATTAAAATATCACTTTAGATATGGATCATGAGAATGGGATTAAAAATATTAGAAAAAATTCAATAGTTCAATTATGAGATAATATTATAAATATAATTTTGTAGTGATTTTAGGATATAAAACTTAGTGCTTGAAAATTAAAAAAGATACGTTTAATTTAGGAGTGATTTATCAGTGTAAATTTGTAAACAATAATAACAATCGTTTTAGATTTGTAAAAAATAATAAGAATCCCGGCTTTGGTAGTAGTTGTTTAATTAAAAAAAATATCAATTTATGATTTTGATGTTGTGAAACTAAGAAATTAAATTAGTTGATAATATCATATTAGTTTAGATTTGTAGTGATTTTTGGGATTATAAAATCAACATATTAATGTGTGATTGATTAAAATATCAGTTTAGATTTGGATAATGAGAATGGAATTTAAAATATTATAAATAAATTCAATAGTTCAACTATGAGATAATATTAGAAAAATACTGTAATAGTTATTGTTAGTATTTGTTTAGTATGAGAAAAATATTTTATTATTAGTATTTGTTTAATTAAAAAATATCAATTTGCGATTTTGGTATTGTAATATTGAGAAATTAAATTAGTTGATAAATATCATATCAGTTTAGATTTGTAGTGATTTTAGAGATTATAAAATCAACTAATGGGGAACGTCTCACGCAGAGAACAATTCCATCTCCGCAGAGATAATTCACACACAAATTACACAACTCAAATAATTTCAATATTTCAATCTATCATAATAATAGGTGTTTACATCTATATTTATAGTACTCTCAATCTACTTTCATAATCTAATTAAAACTCTAAAAGATAATTACAATTTAAATAAGGTAACTACAATTAATTAAAATGACTCCTAATTAAAATACAACTCTTAATAAAATATTTAATACAATATTTAATAAACCAAATAATTAAAATAAAGCTTCTTCGTCCTTCATCATTCTCCTCGCCTTTGAAAAAAACTCGTCCACGAGTTTTGAAATAGCGAAGAATAATAAACCATATCGCATGAGAGACACTCCAAAAGCACATCCGAACGTTTAATGTCATGAGCACAATTTTTGGAAACAACATTGACACAAGCACGAAAGTAGATGCAGCTTTGGACTCCAATACAGGATCTGGCAAAAGAAAGTCCACATCCTCATTACTGGTATCCTTGTTGTGTTCAACTTCTTGATCTTCGTGACTCACCGCTTGTATTGCACTTTCTTCTTGATTCACCTTTACATCGTCAACTATTGCAATAACCTCGTTAAGATCTTCACAAATCTCAGCATGTTGAAGTTCTTGTTCTGTCTCACTGACTTTGTATTTCTGTGTTAAGCGTTCTGCGAATACTACAAGTGTCTGAGCATATGCACCAAATTTTGCACTTTTTTCCTCAAGTATTCTATGACGATCCCTCGAATTTTTCTCCATTATTCTAAAACGTTCCCTCCAATCATCCATCGTAACTGCTTGAATAGTTCTATTTTCTCTTTTTTTTTTTTTTTTTTTTTGTTGAAACAGGGACTAAACTGAAAATTTCTGAAACTGTAGGGGCTGTAATGTAAAAACTGAAAGTACAGGGGCTAAACTGAAATTAATGAAACCTCAGGGACTAAAATGTAAAATTTTAAAAGTTCAGGGGTGAATATGTAAAAATTTAAACGTTCAGGGGGTATTTTAAAATATGTACGAAACCTTGGGGTGCAAACTGTAATTTTGCTGAGATATTTCTTCTCCTTACGCAGGTTACTTCCTTTGCAGCAGATTACTTTACTTCATGTACTAGAGTACTTTACTTTCTGTGGCAGAGTTAGTTTCTTCTCGTTTTCTTTTCTTCTTCTAGCTTTGTTTTTCTTTCTTCCTGCAAAGCCAATCGAACGGAGCGGCAGGGGGGGAGGCGTTGACTGCGACGGCTTTGGCAGCGGCTCTTTCTCAGGTAGGTTTTCTTCTTTTTCTCGTTTTCTTCTTCTCCTTTGCTGCTTCTACCTTCTTCTTTTTTTTTTTCTTTTGGGTCGGCGGTAACGATAGTTTTTGGTTTCTGTTTGGGGAGTAAGGTTTGGGATTTTTTTTTTTTTTGTATTTTTGGTTTCTGACTTTGGGTTGTGGCAGAAAGGGTAGGGTTTGGTGGGTTCTAATTCGGGGTCAAGAATTGGAGTTTGGTTTGGGCTACGGCAATTGTGGGTTTGTGTTTGTTGGTGTTTGTTTATGGCTGGTAGTATCTGTGACAGAGAATAGTGGGTTGATTCTGGTCACGGGTGAGAGTTTTGGGTGGCGGCAGAAGGTATTAGGGCTAGGTTTAGGGTTTGGGTGGCGGTAGAAGGGTGGTTTCAGGTTTGGCTCTGATACCAAATAATGGGGAACGTCTCACGCAGAGAACAATTCCATCTCCGCAGAGATAATTCACACACAAATTACACAACTCAAATAATTTCAATATTTCAATCTATCATAATAATAGGTGTTTACATCTATATTTATAGTACTCTCAATCTACTCTCATAATCTAATTAAAACTCTAAAAGATAATTACAATTTAAATAAGGTAACTACAATTAATTAAAATGACTCCTAATTAAAATACAACTCTTAATAAAATATTTAATACAATATTTAATAAACCAAATAATTAAAATAAAGCTTCTTCGTCCTGCATCATCAACATATTAATGTGGGATTAATTAAAATATCAGTTTAGATTTGGATCATGAGAATGGAATTAAAAATATTAGAAAAAATTCAATAGTTCAACTATGAGATAATATTAGAAAAATATTGTAGTAGTTATTGTTAGCATTTGTATAATATGAGAAAAATACTGTAATATTAGTATTTGTTTAATTAAAAAATATCAATTTATGATTTTGATGTAGTAATATTGAGAAATTATATTAGTTGATAAATATCATATCCGTTTAGATTTATAGTGATTTTGAAAATTATAAAAAATGGATGTGTTTTTGTTAATATTTGTGTAAGAAAATTTTTTAAATTTGGTATATGAGAAGTGGCGGATTGTGTGAATGACACTTTGTTAGTTCTCAATGACACGAAAGATATCTAGAAAGGGGGGGGGGGGGGTAAATAGATTCCTTAAAACTTTTTCTTTTTCTTGCTTTATTTTTAAGAGATAATGAATTCTTAATCAATTTGTTTAGCACAGCAGAATATGATTTAGTTACCCCTTCTTGATTTGTTAAAGTAATAATTCAACAAGCAATTATATAGCAGATATAGTAATTAAAAGACACAAGATGAAAAACACCAGGTTTTAAGTGGTTCAGAGTTCACAAGACTCCTACTCCACTGATCTGCTCTTCAAGCAGTAAATCCACTAAAGATACTTTTACAATTTCCGAATCACTAAGATTCCTTCAAGACCAACAGTCTTGGAACTCTAGTTCACTAAGAACTCTGTAAGTCTAACAGACTTAGATACTCTAGTTCACTAAGAACTCTTCTCGAGTAGTGTAGATTTGAGTGTGCTACTGAGTTTCGTTTAGCATAAGTTTCTGAAGAACTCAGTAGCGATGCAAGATTATTTTCGGTTTGATTTCTTTGAACTCTTGCGAATTTCTTTCTTTCTTGTGTAAATCCTATATTCTTCTTCAGATCTGGGCGCTTTATATGAGAGCTTCTGTTTTCTTCCCGTTGGAATGTCTGACCTTAGCTTCAGTTTCTGCCCGTTACCTCACAATGTAGAGCTATTGAATATTATATTCATTTAGCTCATTAATGCTCTGATGAGGTATTAATTGATCTGCTATTTTAGTCCATGGAAGGTGTTTCCCTTTTTCCTTGGGGATAGACATGTTAGTCGTAGGTTTCTACTAACTTTCATAGAGTTGTTTGGTCCTTCCACACTATAGGACTGATAGGACACAGTCCTTTGACTTTACTGCCTTAAAAGTCTTCTCTCTGTTGCATAGTGCGCTTGGGTCAGTCCCCTGATATTTTTGACTTTGAGCTTTTGGCAGAAGCTCTTCTGTCACATCGATGCAGATTATTTTTTTCAAAGAAGTTGCTTCTGTCTTAGTACAGGAGAAGAGTCAAACGATGATTTAGGTTTAGATCGTAGTGTTGCTCAAAAGGACTCTTGCTTTTACTTAACTCTACGATTGCCCTTGCTTCAGTGACTGCACAGTGATAAGACAATTTTCCTCGAGGAAGCAGAGTTTTACTTTACGGCTACTTTGTTAGTCGTAGAGTCCGTTCTACGCTTGGGCTTCTTCCTTGGTCGTAGAGTTTTCTTGGAATGGGATCGTAGAGTCCATTCTACAAGCGGTCTTAGTCATCCAGAAGTCGTAGAGTTCACTCTATGAACATACTGTTGACGCCGGGATTTCGGTCGTTTCGTTTTTTAATAATAAAAATGCCCTTTCCAATTTTAGCCTTTAGATTAAGATGTGACTTTTGAAAAGGGTCGGCTTAGTGTCGACGGGGTTTTGAAATGTTGAATTTTCATGAGCCAATTGACCAGAGTCGCCAGTTGGTATTGTTGAAATGGATGTACCAACTCATCCGAATTTTGTTTTCGTAATCGTAATGGCTCATATGTGACTCTGATTCAATTGGTCCGCAAACCGAGATTCATAGAGTTCGGGGGCTTGCTTAAGCGAGGGGAAGGTGTTAGGCACCCCCCGACTTCCGTGAAATACGGTTACCGCAATCTCGATATTTTCCTATCCTTTTAAATCTTAAAATGTGTGTGCGCGCGCGCGCGTGTGTGTGTGTGTGTGCCTAAATGGAGGTTTGTGGTGTCCTTTGCATAAAAAGTTTGCTTTTATTTTATATGGCAAATGTGTTTATCTGGAAAGCGTTTATACGTCTTTTGACCCAAATGACAAGGCTTTGTTTCATAATAAAGATTGATTTTACTTTTTAAAGCGATGAGGGTTTTATTAGATGTCGTTTATAGAAAACAGAGTTTTTAAACTTTGGTCAAATAGGTATCAAGACTATACATTGTCCTCTAATAATAAATCGAATAAAATAAAGGCAACTTCTAGAACTTTTTCACCCTATGCACAAAGTTTAATGAAAACGTTTTTTCATATTTACGAAATCATTTTGTATGATATTTCAAAATCCCTTGGAGCCTTTTCATCAAACCGGAATCAAAGTTCGTCAAAACTCTTAATTTTTTAACCTCGTGCATCTAATATCCTAATTTGATCACTTTTATAAAATCTTCATCGTTTGCCTTATTTTGGAAATCGTTTTTAACGTCGTGAATCAAAACAAACATTCAACATGTGTCGGGGCTATCCATGGGCATGTGAGCCATCTAGACAACCCCAAACACCCACAATCACATACTTTATTATTATTACGGGGCCTTAACCCGATCACGATTGATATCGCGTTAAGGCCTGATATTACAAATACACCGCCATGGACCCTATGCCACGATTACATATACCAAAATGTCCATCATCGGGATTCGATCACTAGGATCTCCTCCCTAGGCTCACAATCATCCAATCACAGCCCAACCAATAGTAAACCAAATCTAACAAGATTTAGACATTTGTTATCACATTACATAACCCAAATATCACTAACTCAATACTACGCATTACTCATTACCATAACGAACGAAAAATCACCGTACGGACATCATCGGGGCGTTATGAGGAATTACGTTCCGATGGAACCCTCGCTAACGACACCTAATCCACGGATCATCACCATTACAACAACAACTATATCAAATAAACCAATCACAATGTTACGCTAACAATACAAGCAATAAAAACCCAAACAAACATCCTTTTCACCTTGCAAAACGCCGGTTCAAGCTTCTTATATCACAAATCGGATTACACCACAAGATCACTAAACTAATTAGCACAACAAAATAAATCTATTGCTTGAATCTAGCCAAGATCCGAACTCTCTCTCTCCTCCCGCGCGCTCTCTCTCTCTATTTTCTTTCTTTTTCTTCCTCTTTTTCTTCTCGGGTGGAAAAATGGCGATGTATACTGGTTCAGCAGGCAGCCGCAGATGTATCTGCGACTGTCCGGCTCATTTTTCTCGAATTTCGTGCCACGCGGTCTCAATTTGCCAATTTCTGCTGTATTATTTTGGAAGGCTGTTTCTTGATACATAAATCATTTCTGGGAATGGTTTCCCGGCATCGAGACCCCCCCTACTGCTGTAATCGCCATGGTCCTTGGCCTTCTTTGGCGATCGCATCGGGCTTCGTCTGGATTGCCCGTAGGTCTCGCCTCAAACGACTCAATTCTCGTTTTGCGTTTGACAGCCTTGATCGTAAGCCGTGGTGGGAACTGCGTGTTGGCGCCCACCTCTCCTTTTCGTATGTCAGGTCAATTGACGATTTTGCCCTCCTGTCAGGGTTAGTACACAAGTGCAAAATTTGGGTGTCTACAGCTGCCCCTCTTTATCATGTTTATGGAATGACATATGAAAATGAACACGATAAAGAAGTAGGCACCTGACGCACGGGAAAGACAGTACGTGTTTTATCGATGCAATGCATATGTTGAGATAATGCAAATGCCGCATTCAACATGATCATGTAGGGGTCGATTCAAATTTCACGAATGGAAGTCGCTTGGGTTTCGTATCTGACGGTCGTTTTTGGATTGGTCAGGTATCGTCTATGACGGGTCATTTTTCAATTGGTCAGGTATCGGATCTGACGGGTCGTTTTTCAATTGGTCAGGTATCGGATCTGACGGGTTGTTTTTCACTTGGTCAGGTATCGTATCTGACGGGTTGTTTCTCACTTGGTCAGGTATCGTATATGACGGGTCGTTTTCCAATTGGTCAGGTATCGTATCTGACGGGTCATTTTTCAATCGGTCAGGTATCGTATCTGACGGGTCGTTTTTCAATTGGTCAGGTATCGTATCTGACGGGTCGTTTTTCAATTGGTCAGGTATCGTTTCTGACTGGTCGTTTTCAATTGGTCAGGTATCGTATCTGACGGGTCGTTTTTCAATTGGTCAGGTATCGTTTCTGATTGGTCGTTTTTCAATTGGTCAGGTATCGTATCTGACGGGTCGTTTTTCAATTGGTCAGGTATCGCTTCTGACTGGTCGTTTTTCAATTGGTCAGGTATCGTTTCTGATTGGTCGTTTTTCAATTGGTCAGGTATCGTATCTGACGGGTCGTTTTTCAATTGGTCAGGTATCGTTTCTGACTGGTCGTTTTTCAATTGGTCAGGTATCGTATCTGACTGGTCGTTTTTCAATTGGTCAGGTATCGTTTCTGACGGGTCGTTTTTCAATTAGTCAGGTATCGTTTCTGACTGGTCGTTTTTCAATTGGTCAGGTATCGTATCTGACGGGTCGTTTTTCAATTGGTCAGGTATTTCTAAAATCTTATATCTTAACATGGGACACGTTGCAGGTTGACTCGGGTAGCAAAAGGGAGGCAAAAGGGTCACCGAGACCAGCCGCAGATGCATCTGCGGCCAGCCGCAGATACATCTGCGGCTGGGATCGGATACTATTTCAGATCGCGACCCCCACGATTTGTTCACTTTGCCGCTTTTTCTTTCTCTCGTTTTCGGTTTTCCTCGTCCCCCACCCGGCATTTTCGTCTTTTGGACATCTTTTGGCAAAATCTGCTCCGATTAAATCCATCTACGCACTTTGGATAACGTTTTAACTCCTTTTTCTTTCATTTTCGCTTTCATTTGACTATGTATTTACTTGTTTAAATATTTTGATTTTAGCAATGCATGCCTATATGAGATATTGGTGTTAGACGCAACATAGATAAATAATGGGTCTGCAGTTATGTTTTATTTACTCTAAAAAATCACGTTTTTAGTCATTTTATGCACATGATATATCATTTTCACTTGCATTTGGGATTTGTTGGTTGCCTGACTTGATTAAACATGCCTGATCGTGCATGGGATGTCAATTTTACAAACGAAACTCTGCCGAAATTTCAGGAAATCTAGCGCACCCCTAGGAATTTATTTATGCATTTTCAATTTATAAACATGCCATGCTGCCCTATGATTTTTAGCAATATGCAATAAGATTTTCTTGAAAGATAGCGAGCTAAGGATGTACCTCCTTTTCGTGATGTCGTTTTAGTCATAGATCCTGATGCTCTCAGCGGCTCCGCAGTGCCCCGGGTGGCGGGTGTCCGACGTCGCAGAGCGGCCACCCCAACTCCAGCTCCCGTCCTGACTCGTCATTCCCGTAGATTGGCGGAGTCTGTCATTCACCTCGTTCAGCCGGATGTTGATGAGGATGCCCCAGCTGAGGCAGAGGCGGGCCCGTCGGGCACAGCGGCTCCTCCCCCCACGCGTCAGACCTTACCCGGGGCCCGTGCCAGGATACCGGATCTGCTCGGTCCTGAGCTCAGCCGTCACCCCTCAGCCTACCTTGCGGCTAACGAGGTATATCCGTCGCTTAAGCAGTTCATTCAAATCCGTACGGTTACCATGCTTGACTTTTGATGGTTGTCACAGGTTCCTGAGTTTACCCAGCCTCGGGGCAACTGGTTCAGCATCTACACTCTCTATCATGCGCTGCATTCCGATTACAAGGGGATGGTAGATTCTTGGGGTTTCAGACATTTCTTCACTATCGCCCCTCGCCGATGTTCGTGGGGCTATATGAGGGCCTTATCTGAGCGCTGGTTCCACCAGACACAGTCGCTTCATCTTCTGGACTGTGAGCTGATGTTGACCCCTCTCGACTGGCGTTATATCACCGGGGTGGAGTTCTCTGGACCCCGGGTTCCTCTGGAGACTGACATCACCCCCGCAGCTGTTCGATCCTTGTTAGGATACTCTCCCCAAGATAAGGTCTTTAAGGCCCGCAGCATTCGATCGGGAGCCTTGGCTGTAGATGCCATTGGAGGGGTCATCTCCGAGCCATTCCCTGAGGACCGGTCTGCTCGTGACTTTCTGCTCCGACATTTGTTTCTGACCACTATGAGGGGCTGTTTTCTGGGGAATAACTCCTCGACTATCCATTTCAGTATCGTCGGAGCCACCCGGGATGTTGACCGGATCGGGGATTACGATTGGGGCTCTTTCACCTTCGCTTACTTCCTCCAGGGTCTTCGTCTCCGCTCAGAGGGACAGACCGATGCTTGGCTCGGCTTCTACCCCTTCCTGCTAGTAGGTCCCTTTTATCGTATAGTTCTTGATTCGTTCCATCTCTTTGTCCCTTCCTGCTACTTACGGTTTTTCTGTTTTGTTTGACAGTTCTGGGCTTACGAGAGACTACCCTGCTTGCGGCCAGTTACTACCCTCGGCCCGGAGACTTATCCCAGGGGCCGTAGATGGCATCATAGTACTCTCGAGGAGACCCCAGTGTCCGATAGCTTTGCTCACTGTCGGCTGCAGTTAGAGTTGATCTCGTCCGCGGATGTGACCTGGGTTCCCTACACGGCGGATCATTTGGCGGCTGGCCTTGCCGGTGGTTATGCCGCGGATCTGGAGCATGCCTTGTCCACTCGTCGTATTCCATTTCTGACATACGGTGGATGGGAGCTGTATCTAGGGGAGCGCGCCATCAGATGTGTGACTGGGGAAGCTCGTATCCCTTTTGCCCCTCCCTCAGAGAGAGCTTGGTTTGCGGATGCCCACCTTCTAGAGGCCCTGATGGCCGGGGAGGACGGATATATGCTTTCTGCCGGTCCTCATACGAGCGAGAGCTTCAGTGCCTGGTGGAGACCCCGCACTATCGGTCCTCAGACCCGGGCTACCTTCTTCCTCGGAGACCAGGTTCACGGGTCGGTGATGATGACAGATTGGATGGAGTGTGTCCGGGCCCCCACCCACTCGGACCAGATCGCTTCCCTCACTCGGCAGGTGGATCAGTTATCTCTTTTTGTTCGGAGCTTGGGCTGAGATCCAGAGGAGGCTTATGCTGCAGACCCGCAGGGATCTGATTTTGGCGCGGGCCCCGGCACATCGGATGCCCCAATTCCGTTCTATTCCTGCCCAGACCTGAATTTCGAGGGTGAAGCTTCCATTCCCCCGAATTTTCCTGCAGATCAGTTTGAGGATGATGCCTTCATTGATGGCATAGAGTTCACTGATTAGGTTTTGATAGGCTAGGACCCCTGTATTCAAACCTGCTCGTTTTATTATTATTTCTCATTTCATGGATTATGTACAGACTTGTTTTATTTTATACACAATCATTTACTTTTGAAGATCCATTTATTCCATTATAGCTTGTATGATGCATGATTTGTTATATAAAGGAAAAAATGACCCATGTATAGTCTTTTGATACTGCTTTTTACAGATGTCATCCCTGGACGTGGTTCGCGTGGACCCTCGCGCCCCCTCAGGGATTATTTGCAGGCTCTTCTTGTGGCTGGATAGTTTGCTACCCTCTGACCGAATAATCGCAGAGGGTCTTTTGGGACACTCCTTGGCTCTTTTGTCATTTCAGGTGTCGCCGGGCTTTGTTGATGGCATTCTCAGTTGTTGGATCCCGGAAAGACATGTTTTTAGGTTTGGGCTGGAGTATCTGACCCCCACCCTTGAGGAGTACCCTCGTTTCACCGGTTTATCGGTGGATGGTCCCTGCGCACGGGTTACTTCAGGCCACATGCGCCGTCAGTTCCTGACTTTCACAGGCTTGCGGAGGACAGCTCTGCTATCTGTGATTTCTTCGAGCCACCTTGTTCCTCTATCCTTCCTGGTTGACAGATTTGGCTCGGTGGATAGCTTCTCTCGATTCTCCAATGATTTTTCAGTATCTGAGGAGCGCTGGGGCGCTTTGAGAGTGGATGTTTTGATGGCTTATGTCATATCAGCTCTGTACATGCCCGCAGGGGACGACCTCCTGGGTATGCGGGTTATCGTAGCGGTTCAGGCCCTTCAGGAGGATCATACTATCCTTCCCATGATACTTGCAGAGATTTACCTGTCGGCCTCGTATTGTCATTCCTTCCCTGGCCGCATCTTTAGGGGAAGCTCTATTTTATTGTATGTATGGTTCATGAGCCACCTCAGACCCATCGGGCAGTTTCGTCGACACGGGTTCTGTTTCAGCCACAGCCTGGCCATGCAGTTTTCATTCCGTCCCCGGCGATGCACGGATACAGCTTCCTGGAGGGAGTTATTATCGGCCATTGAGGAGCCTTTCCATCTTCTGATCTATTCGGATTATTGCTCCTTCCAGAGTTTCTTGACCCATGTGCCACCTTTTGATTTCCTCCCTCTTCTTGGCTTGAGAGGGGTGACGACTTATCATCCCTTAGCTGTCATGGGGCAGTTTGACCAGATGCAGGATCTCCATCTCTTTGCGGGAGCAGCTGACTACCGATTTCTCATATCGCCTCAGACGGAGAGAGAGCTGTTGAGGGTATATGATCTTTGGTCACACCGGGTCTCGGCCGATTTTGGAGATAGTCATCCTGGTCAGACACCTGCTTATCGGCTATGGTTGCGAGGAGATTCTGATATTGTCGACTTTGACCAGATTGGGGTATTGGATGGTTCTCGAGGACTTTTCCCAGATGAGCCCAGTTCAGATGCGGTCACTCCTCCGGAGGTTTTAGGATTAGCGCCCAGGTCTGATGTTGAGGAGGTTTCTGCTTCGGTACATGTCTCTTCCCTTGATTTGGCGGATCGGACCCAGAGATTAATGATTGAGGGTACCCGGTTCTGGTTCGCCTTGAGTGCTACCGAGATTGAGAGCGATACCGCGCACGCAGAGCGGGATGCTGCTGTACTAGCTCGTGATGCAGCCCTCTCTGTCAGAGATAGTGTTATCGAGCAGGTCAGGGTTGTCATGGAGGACCATTCTGCGACTGTTACCAGCGCTGCCGCTCTTTTGACTCGGATTGACATGATGGGACAGCAGATTGCGGGTGAGCCGGATGTTCACGATGCCTCGACTATTCTGTCCATCCTGCTCCAGCTGGTCTCTGACCTGTAGATGATTTTATTTCCCTGCACGTACTATGTCAGTTTCATCACTTTTATTTAAAAGACAGACTTGTAATCAAAATGTTTTGTATATATAGAGAAATATTTATGGTTTAGTCATTTCCCTTTTTGACGCATCGTCGCCCTTCATTGGATCCTCATTTTATCCAGCCGATTATGATTTCGATATATTGCCTTATTTCTTTCCTCAAGTCTTGATTGGAACTTCACAGATATTGCCGCATGCCCCTCAGATTTCATCGGAGTGAGTCTTGGACTTTGGGCTAATTATGTGGCTAGGTTTGGGGAAGATTTGGAATGTATTTGTCACAGTAGGGCTTCGGGGTTTTCTGGAAGTGGGCTTGGTATAGGGACAAGGTTTATTATTTTATATAGAACGGACTGCGCCATGATAGCTGCCTACGTACTCCCGCAAGATCAGGAGATCAGGTCCTACGTAGTTCGAGTTACAAGGGAGATAGAAATTATTTTTTTTTTTTTTTTTTTTTTTTTAAGCATAGAACCGTTTCACAGAGTCCGAATTCAGGGGCTGCGGGAATACCTCGCCATCCATTTCTTGTAGGATGAGGGCCCCTCCAGATAAGACTTTCTTGATCACAAAGGGTCCTTCCCAATTTGGAGCGAATTTCCCCTTGGCTTCGTCTTGACAGGGCATGACCCTCTTTAGTACTAAGTCATTTTCCTTGAACTTTCGGGATCGACTCTTTTTGTCGTACGATCGAGAGATGCGTTGCTGATACAACTGACCGTGTAATATAGCCGCCACCCTTCTTTCATCTATTAAGGCTAACTGGTCATACCGACTTTGTATCCAATCCTCCTCGTCAATCCGAGCATCGAGCAAAATTCGGAGGGATGCCATTTCCATCTCAACTAGCAAAACGGCCTCCATTCCATATATCAGGGCGTAAGGGGTTGCCCCTGTGGATGTACGAACTGATGTCCGATATGCAAACAGCGTGAGGGGCAACAAATCGGGCCATCCCCGATGATTGGCAGACATTCTAGCCATAATTCTCTTTATATTCTTATTTGCCGCCTCCACGGCCCCATTCATTTTGGGCCTGTAAATGACAGAATTGAGATGCTTGATCTTGAATTGGGCGCATAACTCCTTCATAAGGGCATTGTTCAGATTCTTGGCATTGTCGGACACCAAGATTTCAGGTTGTCCGTATCGGCAAATGACATTATTCCTGATGAAACTGACTATGACTTCCTGCGTTACTTTGGGGAAAGAAGCTGCCTCCACCCATTTAGTGAAATAATCAATCATGACAAAAATGAACCGGTGGCCATTGCTCGCTTTGGGCTCCACGGGTCCGATAACATCCATACCCCACATGGAGAACGGCCAAGGGGAAGTCATACAATGCAGTTCATTAGGAGGCGCATGCATCACATTACCGTGTGCTTGGCATTGGAAACATCGCTTGACATGATCGTCACAGTCAGCCTTAAGTGATAGCCAGTAGTGCCCCGTTCTCAGAATTTTCTTGGCTAACATCGGTCCACTCATATGCGGCCCGCATACTCCACTGTGCACTTCGCTCATGATTTTCTGTGCTTGGGTCTCGTCCACTCATCGCAATAACCCCAAGCCTATATCCCTCTTATACAGGGAATCTCCGCTTAAATAGAATTTCATCGCCATCTTCTGGATTCTCTGCCTTTCAGTTCGGTTCGGCTGGTCGGGGAGTGATCTATCCCTCAAGTATTTCTGGATGTCATGATACCAGGGCTGATTTGGCTGAACCACATCTTCTGATAACTCCAATATATACTCTTCGTAAGCGGGGGCATTTTGCACTGTTATTTCAATCTGTGGAGTGGCTTTGCTTTTGAGTACGTGAACTAACGAAGCCAGGGTGACCAATGCATCGGCAAAGTCATTCCGCCCCCTGGGAATATGTCGGAAGGCTATGTCTTCAAATTCTTGCATTAATCGGATCACACACCGGTGGTAGGGGAGTAACCGAAGCTCCTTAGTGCCGTACACCCCCGTCGCCTGTCTGATTACCAACTCTGAATCTCCGAACACGGCTAATCTTTTCACTCCCATATTGCGGGCGAATCTCAGTCCCAATATACATCCTTCATATTCAGCCGTATTGTTTGAGTTACTGAACCGTAATTTGGTGAGAACAGGGTATTGCTCGCCCGTAATGGAGACTAGGACCGCCCCACCCTTCAGCATTCATGGCACCGTCGAAATACATTTTCCAAAACTGCCCTTCGTCATCACACCTCGCCTGTTGGACCCACAATATGTCTTCACCCGGTAGGAAAGTCTCTAAAGGCTCCATCCCCCCTGTCGGCATCTCTGATAATTGATCTGCAATTCCCTGCCCCTTCATGGCTTTCTGGGTAACATAAAGGATGTCGAATTGCTGGAGGATTAACTGCCACCTTGACAATCGACAATTCAACATTGGTCTTTCAAATATATACTTCAAGGGGTCGACTCGTGAGATTAAATAGGTAGTGTGTCCATGAAGGTAATGCTGTAACCTCATAGCAGCCCATGCCAAGACGCAACATGTTCTCTCGATCGGTGTGTAATTCTGCTCATAGCTGCTGAATCTCTTGCTGAGGTAATAAATGGCATGCTCCTTGCCGAATTCATTCTTCTGCCCCAACATACAACCCATCGCCATATCGTTCACGGATATATATAGGAAAAGGGGAATCCCGTCCTTTGGAGGTACCAGCACTAGCGCTTCTGTTAATTGCGTCTTAATAGTCTGAAAGGCCTTTTGGCATTGATTGTTCCACTTTCGGGAGGCATCTTTCCTTAACAGTTTAAAGATTGGTTCGCAGGTGGTGGTCAGATGGGATATGAACCGACTGATGAAATTTATCCTCCCCAAGAATCCCCTTATCTCTTTCTCTGTACGAGGAGCTGGCATATCCACAATAGCCTTGATCTTATCCGGGTCCAGTTCGATGCCTCGATTGCTCACCAAAAATCCAAGGAGCTTACCTGACTGAACCCCGAAGGCACACTTTGCTGGATTGAGCTTCAAATTATACTTCCTGAGCCGCTCAAATAGCTTCTTAAGGTGAGTCACATGGTCAGATTCCGCCCTCGATTTCACAATAATGTCATCCACGTAAACCTCTATCTCCTTGTGCATCATGTCGTGGAATATGGCCATCATGGCCCTCTGATAAGTGGCTCCTGCATTTGTGAGGCCGAAAGCAAGTCGTCTATAACAAAACGTGCCCCAGGGGGTGATGAAGGCGGTCTTTTCTCGATCCTCTTCCGCCACCATTATCTGGTGATACCCCGCGAAACAATCGACAAATGAATACATTTCATACTGAGTCGTGTTATCCACCAAGATGTGTATGAAAGGCACTGGGAAGTTATCCTTAAGACTGGCCTTGTTCAGATCCCTATAATCCACGCACACTCTCACCTTTCCTCCAGGCTTCGCCACGGGGACTATATTGGAAAGTCATTCTGGGTAAGTAGACACCATGATGATCCCAGCCTTGAATTGCTTGACTATCTCTTCCTTCACTTTTAAGCTCCACTCCGGTTTTAATTTTCTCAGCTTCTGCTTAACTGGCTTGAAACCCTCCTTGATAGGCAATCGATGTACCACAATATCCGTGGATAAACCGACCATGTCTTCGTGTGACCAGGCAAACACATCCTCATATTGGCTCAACAACTCAGCTACTTCTGCTTTTTGGTTGGGAGTTAGGTCTGCCCCAATTTTCAGCTCTTTGGGATTTTCCGGGGTTCCTATGTTGATGGTAATGGTTTGCTCTAGGTTGGGTTTGGGTTTGTCCTCGACCCACTCTTTGATCTCGTCGGGAGCGTCGTCATCATCTGCTTCGTCCTGCTCAATTCCCATCAAATCGAAATCCAGTTCTATATCAAAATCATAATCGTCTTTCAAATTTGGAAAATCGTTTGTTAGGCTAGAATGACTCAAATCGGTACACCTGACATGAAACAAAAATATTTGTCATATATATAAACATTAAGTACATGACCTCTTTTTCAATAATCATGACAAAAATATGAAATAGACGTGCAGATACATAAAACGAAAACACTGTCTTAAAAACCCCTTGATCCCCCTACTGGACAAGATTCCCGGACACTCCTGCATTTACCCTTTTCTGGATACTACTGGCTGCACGGTCCAATTCCTGGGGATCACTTCGGTTTTAGAGCTAGTGATGGAGGGGGTTTCTGCATCTGGCACCTCTTCAATGATTGCGGCGACTTGGCTTCGACTGTCATTTACATTCTCCTCGGGCACTTCTAACCCGGCCCAATTGATAAATGGCGTGATCTGCTTGCTTTCCGTCATTTTCTCCTTTCCCTTTCCACTGGGGCCTGACTGTCCCGGGAGATGACACTTTTTCTCGAACTGTTCCATAATTTCCTGTAAGAAATCCAACTGCTGGGCCACTCTCTTGACTGGGGGAACCTCCACCTTACCCTCTACTTCAGATGTGGGCCTGACTGCCCTTGGGGAGTGTTCATCATTGGTTCTCGGGATCAGGACTCCGGTTATCCGCACGGGAACTTCCTTGTATGAGCTCTTCGATCTTGCACCTCCGCGATATCCTAACCCTGCCTTGCCCGCCTGTGATGGTATCTGGATGGGCTCGGTGATTCCTTGGCTGTTCTTGCCCAGCCCTTGCCCCGGCTGGAAGTTCATCGCCATCATTTCCCGGGCAACAAAGGTGAGCTCGGGAGACATTTTAGGTTTCAACTCCGGAGCTCCCAACTGCTTGTACTGAGGGGTGCTAATTTCAAATGCCTGATAGCTGATTGGTTCGGCCGATTCGTCCACATGGATCACCGGCATGCCCTTTACAGATGGAACAGGGTAGTCAGATTCTGCTGCAATTGTTACCAATTGCCCCTCCACGATAAACTTTATTTGTTGATGCAGGGTGGAGGGAACTGCCCCGGCCATATGAATCCAGGGCCTCCCTAGCAGCATGTTGTAACTGGCCGTGATATCCAGCACCTGGAAAGAAATGTCAAACGTATAAGGCCCGATCTCCATCGGCAACTTAATATCTCCCACCGTATCCTTCCTAGATCCGTCAAACGCCCTCACCACCACTTGGCTGGCCCGCAGGCGCTTAGGGTTGATCTTCATCCTCTCCAGAGTACCATATGGGCAAATATTCAGTGCTGACCCACCATCAATCAAGACTCCGTTCATCACATATCCGGAGGAGATGACCGCAATGTGTAATGGCCTCCGATGCCCCCTCCCTTCTTCGGGGATATCGTCGTCGGTGAATGATATCACATTGCTGTCCAACAGGTGGCCCACCAAGTAGCCGAATCTCTCTGTATTAATTGATTTGGGGACATGAGCCTCTTCCAGGACTTTGCTTAACACCTGATGATGATCATTGGACGCCAATACCAGGTCTAAGATGGATGTCAGGGGTGGCTGCATCTCCAATGCCTTAACCACACTTGCCTTGCCGTGATTCATTTTTTCCCAAAACTCCAATACTTTTTCCTCCGATATTTTCCCGTTTTCCCTTTTCGTTTTCTCAAAAACCCGCCTTGGTAAGTACAATGGATTTCCCTTAGAGCTGACTGATGCACAACTGGCCTCATCCTCGGTCTTCCCCCCGTAATTCCACGGGACCGCCTTCAGACTGGTAATTGGCGATTGTGACCTGGCTGCTATAACGAGGGGTCTTGGGGCCGACAACCGAATAGGCTCCCTTTTGGTACTTTGAAATGCTCCAACCAACTTGATAGGCTCATTTTGCGCACCCTCCTGGGCATGGGTCATAGCGATCTCTTCTTCTATCTTTCTTATGTACTTCAATTTCAAGGGACCTTCCGCCCCCACTGACTTCCACTACGTTCACGCCTCCCCCATTGTGCTCGGAAAGAGGGTTGGCCTTTACGTTTGGGGGTTCTGGTTGCTCCACCACGATCTCTCCGCTGTCAATCATGTTCTGGATTTTGTGTTTTAGCGACCAGCACTCCTGGGTGTCATGCCCCGGGGATGCCGAGTGATAGGCGCATCTCTTGCTAGGGTCATATCTCTTGCCCTTCGGGTCCGACGGAGGTGCCAGCTCTGTAATCTTTTTCTGGCCTACCAACATGGACAATATTTGTTCCAACGAATCCCCCAATGGGGTGAACTCCCTTTCTTGTGGCTTTTCGAATTTTCTGCGCCCCTCATATCTTTGATTGCTGAAATTTGATGGACGCGGGGCCTCATTTCTTTGCATGCGGATCGGGGGGCTGGTCATTGCCTTTCTAGATAGCCCTTGCAATACCAGGGATACATCCTCTTCCTTTCTCTTATGGGGTTTCCGGGAAGAACTGCCATAGTTTCCACTCTGGATTTGCTCAGCAACAGCTTCAAGAGCTGTGAAATCTCAGATCTTTCCTGACTTCAATCCCATCTCAGCCATTTCCCCATGTTTGATCATCTCCGCAAAAGGCTTTCCTATTCCCGCCATTACTCTTTCATAATAAGGAGCCACCTGGATATCAATGAATGTCATAACCATCTCTGCCTCACTCATGGGCGGGTTCACTTGGGCTGCCATCCTCCTCCACCGTTGCTCATAGTCTCTGAAGGATTCATTGATCTGTTTTCTGATCTTAGTCATCTGGTATCGGTCCGGGGCCATCTGGGATTGAAAGCTGTACTGCGTTAGGAAGGTATGGGCCAGCTCCTCCCAATTGTGAATCTTAGCATTGTCCAATCTCGCATACCACGTTCTAGCCTCCCCTGTCAGGCTTTTCTGGAACAGTTGCATTCTCAATGATTCGTCCTCAGCATATCCCCCTAGTTCTCCGATGTATACTTTCAGATGCGTATAAGGATCCCCTGACCCGTTATACTTTTCAAATTCGGGGAGTTTGAACTTTTCGGGATATCTGGCTCCCGAAAATATGCACAAATCGGAGTAGTTTACACTGCCATATGACCCAATCCCCTTCATAGTTTTGATGGCCTCTTCCATCTGCTTTATCTTCTTACTAACACCGCTGGCAACCTCGTCCTCTGGGATGATAATGACTTGCTTTGGCAGCTCAACTTTTGGAGTTTCTGGGGTCAGTACGTTCCCTTGAGATGATGGCCCCGGCTGGTCCTCGGGTTGTGGCCCTGATTTTAGCTTAAAATGCTCTTTGAGCAACATGGTCAGCTCGGTCATCTGATTTCTCACAGCATCGAATTCTTCCCGAGACACGGGAGCTGGGTTAGGATTGGGGTTCTCAGCCATTTCGACCATCGACTCTCTGGCTTTCTTGGATCGGAGACGAGTTTGAGGCGCAATCCTGCAAATAAAATATGCCAAGGTTTAGTTCCGGGAAATGATATTGGCAGATGCATGCTAAAGCAAATATTTTTGTATTTTTGGGTTTTGTAATGTTTTTCTGCAAAACAGGGTCAGTATCCTTTTATTTTAACCAAAGTATGACATTGTGCAATTTATGATGCTCTCCAAGCTGTCCCTGTAAAACAGAGGTTAATGTTTTTATTTTGACAAAGTGGGAGGTACAAAAATGTTTGACTAAGCATGATGTCATGTGTGTAACTGTAAAAGGGTATGAAGAGACTTCCCACGCTTCGGGTTTATCTGAGGCTGACCTACCCTAAGTTACTCTCGCGGGCTTTTTGGCATGAAGGTTCCCAGATCTTCGCAACATACTAGAAGGGAATAAATCCGATCTTTCAATTGGATTGGATCTGAGTGGATGATTTTCCTGAGCCTCGCTGGGGAGCACCCCTTTGAGTCCAGTAATCCACATCATACATTCATTCATCATACATTCACTCAGGAGGAGGAACTGCTCAATATACATTCATCATACATTCATCGTACCTCACCGTATGCAAATGATGACAACAACGTAAAGCATTCGTAAAGCAATCACAACACTCGCATATTCATTCATACACGAACAAAAGTAGATCAATCGCAAGCAACGCAACCACACATTTTTAGATTTTTAAAGGATAGGAAAACATCGAGATTTTAAACGCGGCTTAAGCCCTCTACTGTCCCCAGCAGAGTCGCCAGCTGTCGACGCCGGGATTTCGGTCGTTTCGTTTTTTAATAATAAAAATGTCCTTTCCAATTTTAGCCTTTAGATTAAGATGTGACTTTTGAAAAGGGTCGGCTTAGTGTCGACGGGGTTTTGAAATGTTGAATTTTCATGAGCCAATTGACCAGAGTCGCCAGTTGGTATTGTTGAAATTGATGTACCAACTCATCTGAATTTTGTTTTCGTAATCGTAATGGCTCATATGTGACTCTGATTCAATTGGTCCGCAAACCGAGATTCATAGAGTTCGGGGGTTTGCTTAAGCGAGGGGAAGGTGTTAGGTACCCCCCGACTTCCGTGAAATACGGTTACCGCAATCTCGATGTTTTCCTATCCTTTTAAATCTTAAAATGTGTGTGTGCGCGCGCGCGTGTGTGTGTGTGTGTGCCTAAATGGAGGTTTGTGGTGTCCTTTGCATAAAAAGTTTGCTTTTATTTTATATGGCAAATGTGTTTATCTGGAAAGCGTTTATACGTCTTTTGACCCAAATGACAAGGCTTTGTTTCATAATAAAGATTGATTTTACTTTTTAAAGCGATGAGGGTTTTATTAGATGTCGTTTATAGAAAACAGAGTTTTTAAACTTTGGTCAAATAGGTATCAAGACTGTACATTGCCCTCTAATAATAAATCGAATAAAATAAAGGCAACTTCTAGAACTTTTTCACCCTATGCACAAAGTTTAATGAAAACGTTTTTTCATATTTACGAAATCATTTTGTATGATATTTCAAAATCCCTTGGAGCCTTTTCATCAAACCGGAATCAAAGTTCGTTAAAACTCTTAATTTTTTAACCTCGTGCATCTAATATCCTAATTTGATCACTTTTATAAAATCTTCATCGTTTGCCTTATTTTGGAAATCGTTTTTAACGTCGTGAATCAAAACAAACATTCAACATGTGTCGGGGCTATCCATGGGCATGTGAGCCATCTAGACAACCCCAAACACCCACAATCACATACTTTATTATTATTATTACGGGGCCTTAACC
Organism: Hedera helix; assembly: GCA_947179155.2. Lineage (NCBI taxonomy): Eukaryota > Viridiplantae > Streptophyta > Magnoliopsida > Apiales > Araliaceae > Hedera > Hedera helix. The sequence goes on along the minus strand of OX359275.1, from coordinate 6,147,388 downwards.
CGATCACGATTGATATCGCGTTAAGGCCTGATATTACAAATACACCGCCATGGACCCTATGCCACGATTACATATACCAAAACGTCCATCATCGGGATTCGATCACTAGGATCTCCTCCCTAGGCTCACAATCATCCAATCACAGCCCAACCAATAGTAAGCCAAATCTAACAAGATTTAGACATTTGTTATCACATTACATAACCCAAATATCACTAACTCAATACTACGCATTACTCATTACCATAACGAACGAAAAATCACCGTACGGACATCATCGGGGCGTTATGAGGAATTACGTTCCGATGGAACCCTCGCTAACGACACCTAATCCACGGATCATCACCATTACAATAACAACTATATCAAATAAACCAATCACAATGTTACGCTAACAATACAAGCAATAAAAACCCAAATAAACATCCTTTTCACCTTGCAAAACGCCGGTTCAAGCTTCTTATATCACAAATCGGATTACACCACAAGATCACTAAACTAATTAGCACAACAAAATGAATCTATTGCTTGAATCTAGCCAAGATCCGAACTCTCTCTCTCCTCCCGCGCGCTCTCTCTCTCTCTATTTTCTTTCTTTTTCTTCCTCTTTTTCTTCTCGGGTGGAAAAATGGCGATGTATACTGGTTCAGCAGGCAGCCGCAGATGCATCTGCGGCTGGGCCTGCTGTGGCCGTCCGAGTCGTCGCCTCGGCTGCCGTGTGCCGCCCTCGAGCCGCGAGCCTGCCCCCTTTGTCGGTGGCCGCGATTGCATCCACGACTGTCCGGCTCATTTTTCTCGAATTTCGTGCCACGCGGTCTCAATTTGCCAATTTCTGCTGTATTATTTTGGAAGGCTGTTTCTTGATACATAAATCATTTCTGGGAATGGTTTCCCAGCATCGAGACCCCCCCTACTGCTGTAATCACCATGGTCCTTGGCCTTCTTTGGCGATCGCATCGGGCTTCGTCTGGATTGCCCGTAGGTCTCGCCTCAAACGACTCAATTCTCGTTTTGCGTTTGACAGCCTTGATCGTAAGCCATGGTGGGAACTGCGTGTTGGTGCCCACCTCTCCTTTTCGTATGTCAGGTCAATTGACGATTTTGCCCTCCTGTCAGGGTTAGTACACAAGTGCAAAATTTAGGTGTCTACACATACCAAATCATTGAGTCTTTTTTGCGCGAAGTCGTAGAGTCCACTCTACGAACAGACTGAATTGTTGAGTCTTCTTTGCTTAGAATCGTAGAGTCTATTCTATGATCAATTTGACTTGAACAAATATAACATAAGATCAACCTAACAGATTTGATCTTTTCTAACTAAGTCCTTGTACATCATAAATAATCAAAGGACTTTACAACTTAATACATTCATATTCAAAAGATCAACCTAACAACTTTGATCTTATCTAACTAAGTCCTTGTACATTATGCGCCATCAAAGGACTTTACAATCCTGTTATTGACTGCATTCATCAACTTAATTCTTATCATCAAATTAAACATGCAATGTTCGACACGCTTGTCAATTGATGGTGTAAACGTACTGCATTTTAATATACATAATAGATTTGGATAATGAGAGTGGAATTAAAAATATTAGAAAAATATTCAATAGTTCAACTATGAAATAATATTAGAAAAATATTGTAGTAGTTATTGTTAATATTTGTTTAATATGAGAAAAATATTGTATTATTAGAATTTGTTTAATTAAAAAAATATCAATTTATGATTTTGATGTTATAATATAGAGAAATTAAATTAATTGATAAATAGCATATCAGTTTAGATTAATTGGTAGTGATTTTGGGAATTATAAAAATTGAATACATTTTTGTTAGTATTTGTGTAAGATTTTTTTTTTATTTGGTATAGGAGAGGTGGCGGATTGTGTGAATGACACTTGTCAATTTATGATGTCAATGTACTGCATTTTAATATATACTAGCTCCAGAGCCACACGATACGGCGGGAGTATTCATTTTGTTGATTATAAAATTATATGAGTTTAAAAAATTAAACTATAATAAGAAGATGATATATATATATATACACACACATATATATAATTTAAACTTTTATCAGACAAATATTTAGCACAAATAACTCGTATAATTGTGATCCATTGTATATAATTACGTAATCATTTATTTTGATCAAAAATATTTTATAAGATCAAATAAACAGTCCTTGTTAGGCCACGTAATAGGTCACATATTAATATTGAATCAAAATAAGACATCAGTGTTTTAGTAAAAAAAAAATAACTCTCTATTTTGGCGTAATTACTATCGTGGAGTCAATATGTCCGTCCACTCAACCACAACAGTTGCATATATGTTGCAACTCCGCGTAACTTACACTTCAAACTTGCAACAACCAACACCATTGGGATTATATATATATATATATATATATATATATATTGTGTGTGTGCAGGTGTGATGCATTAATCAACATATATACTTCATAGTACCATCTTCTTGAGAAGACAAAGCTCTTGTTAAGTTTCCCAACAAAAAACTTTTCAACCAGCAGTATAATGAAACATATTTCTATTAAATATGGGATTAATGCACAAACATGTCGCTTAATTTGATTGCTTTTGGTGTGGACTCCTGCCTCTGTAACTCTTACTATGAGGTTATCTTCTGCAACGTAGGTAACAACACTTCCATGTGCGAAATATACATATACATAAAGTGAAACTATATCATCATATCAAAAAATCACATATGTTATATCACATGTTTGAACCTGTACGCCAGTAATTTAGAGTCAAATTAGCAGTCTATTTCAAATCAATTTCAATGCCAACAATTTCCAACATCACCAAATTTCTTGAAAGCCATAAGCAGATAACATGGTCACAAAGAACCCAATGAAGTGATTACTCATGTTCTATAAATTCTAATCTACAAACTACTACTTTTGATCATTATGAGATCCACCTTAAAAGATAAAATGGTTCTTTGACCAAAATGCAACAATTTTAGGTCTACAAAATTACTTGTTGCAAAACTTCCCTCTAAAGGACTTATCTCTTGACAAAATTTTATACCTCAAGGAAAACTCCAAATTTTATTATTATTCAAAGTTGATGCTTTAAAATATGAAGAAGTAGTAGGGGTAGGATTAAGAGTTTACCGGTTTATTTTTGACTTTGCAATTGGATTTTTGTTCGTTCGAGATGGTTTTGCAAAATGCAGCTTCTAGATTTACCTGCAAAGATTAAAACTGGTTATAATAAAATTTTCAAGAGATTTAAGAATAATATAATTAGGTTTTACAATAATACCGAGCAACAAAAAGATAATAGCTAGAAACAGTCAAACATTTATACATTAAATTGCAAAACACTTTCTTGAAAACTACATTATTTGTAGTATTGTATGTTCGTCCATCCTTGAAACTAGGAGATAGGATCGGTCGATCGATCGAAGAGAATAAAGGCGGGTGAAAAATGAACAAACCTGAAAGGGAATGAAATAAACCCAAATATTTAGAAAGGAATGAAAAATAACATTCAAATGGGAATGGAATAACTAAAGTAATGGAATGCTCATTCCAACTAACTAACCAAACATGTTTTAAGTCATTTTGAAAGGAATGGACATTCCATTTCCAGCCCATTTTTTTTCATTCTCACCAACCAAACACAAGATAAGAGTATATGAAAAAATACGTAAAACAAAAGCTCAAACCATAATTATTATTAAACTGGTATTTTTTTTATGTAAGAGGTTTTCTTGTACTTTAACCAAAGATTATTGTAAAAAAAATTGCAAATTGAAATTATTGGATAATATTAATAAGGGATTGGTTAAACTAGGGCTAATAAAATTACCCTAGAAATCCAAAATCAATTTCAGAGGATAGTTGTAGGAGATAAAGGAGAGAACATACACTTATATGATAAGTAGTCGGGATTTTTTCAATGAATGAGATTTGGACAAAAATACGAGGGGTTTTATATTTTGTGTTTTAGTTATTTCTCAGGGATAGAAGTGAAATATATTAATTAAAGCAATGCAGATGTAGAAAATAAACGGTGACTCATACTGGGTAAATTTGAGCACCACCCAAAAACCGTTACAGCTCCCAATCACCATGAACAACCATATTCATTTTCATCCTTTTTTCTTTCTTCATCCAAAATATGAACAAAACCATTTTGGGTAAAATTGAGTTGGTATGCATACATAAATAATAAACCAACCACATAACAAAAAGAAATTAAAGAATATAAAGCGCCAAGAAACCTCACATTAGCAGTAGTACATTTATCAATCTAAAGAGTATACCTTAAACCAATAAATAGATAAACATCTTCAGAGCGCAGTGGACAAACCCGTCAAACGCCAAAACATCATCAGACCCCGAACAAACTGCAATGATCTACAAAGCACAGACCTATAAGTGGGGAATCATCATTTTTCCTTGTTGATTAACAAGCCCTAATATTGAAGGACTGGATCGATCGCTTCGAGGGTTACACAGAGAAAACGAAATAGAGGGATGCAAATGAACAAAATACTTGGAATTTGGGAACGCCGAGAGCTTGTGTGAATTTGTGAGGAGTGAGAAAAATAATATTTTTATGAATAATACTCTATAGATTGTGTAACAACAGACAAATATAAATGTAGTGTCATATGTCAATGTACAATAGCATTATTTACACATAAAATATACTCCTTTCGTATAAAAATATAAAATTAACATAAATTAAATTAATATTGATATTATTATTTAAAATGGATAAAACAGTTTATAAATTTTCCTTCAATGTCCATATATAAAGGAACAAATAGCTTCAAAATTTTATTTGAGATTTATCCATTAAAATTGGAGAATTTACAATTATATCTTATTTTTTCCAATTGATTTATGGCTACATTTTAATTAAAAGTTATATTATTATTTTTTTGGCATGAATCACTTCTTTGTAGCTGTAATTAAAAATAATAATAGGAGATCAATTCTCAGCTGACAATAAAGATTGCACCAATTTGATTATAAGTACATTGTCGGAACATGCAGTGTGATGTAGGAGATGCCTTGTATAACTTTGATGAAAATTGTGTTAGGATTTCGAAACAGTGAAAGCAGCGGAATTTAAAAAAAAAATTGAAACCCTAAACCAGGATCCATGCGAAAACAGATTAATCAGAGGTTCAGAATTTGTTTTACCGATTATGTAAGCTTCAATGGAGACGCTAGTGAATTCTGAAGCAGCCTCGAATCCTCAGCGCAATCCAAAGACTGCGTCTCTACGGTATCCACACGAACGCTTTGCGAATCGTCCCACGATCTGCAACAAAAGGAACCGCGGTACTAGCCACCAAAATCAGGATTTCCGAATTATTTTTCTCTCTAGCCTCTTTCTGAAAGCGTGGGTTTTAGTTTTGTTCCTTACGTGATTAAGACTACTGATATATCATATATATAGTAGTTAATAGGAATTGACCAAAACCTAATTTAATTAGAAAAATAAAATCCGAATTTATGTATATTATATCTTAATTAAGTCTAACTTAATTAATATACAGATATATAAATTATTCTATTAATTTAAATTCGTAATTTTAAATACTATCAATCATATTGACATATTTAAATACTTATAATTTAAATTAATTCCTTTTTTAAATAAGTTCTAAGTGTGTGACCATATAGGTTATTATTATGTTGACAATAATTTTAAAATCATATTATAAAATTATAAACAGTAAGCGACATCTAGTAATGCATCACTGCTACTCAAATAATAATAAGATCGGTGATTCGATGCAACCTTTTCGTGACCAATGTTTCAATGCAATTTAATCCTTTTAACCTTGACGTCCTAGATTAAACTCGAGACATGGAAAATGTCATACTCTTCATAATTTAATCTGAGTTTTCTTGATCAATGAGTAGACTATATGAAACAAATCACTATTTAAGCATGGTCATGCATTTCATAGTCCTACTCAATCAAGAGACCTATGGATATCACCCCTAATATATAGGAGGGTTAAATTCCATCTAAATCATTCATATTTCTCACACGATTCATAATGTACCCAATAATCACCTTTATTGTCCACCCTATTAAAGGTGACATTTGATGATATCAAAGTACATAAATTTTTGTGTAATAATATAGTGATCTTAGATCGGAGGATCATTACATCATTGTCACTATGAGATTTTCTTATGACACTTTGCATAATCCTCCACATAGAATTCTCATGGTGGGTCAGTCCAGTACATTGTTCTCTAATCATGTACCTGTGCATTGACTCAAATATCTCATATATTTATGACCAATGAGATTTGGTCATTAGTCAATCCACATACTAGTCTCAATGCATCATTGTTGTCTCATTAACAATGATACTCGACTAGGGACATTTAAGAGCAATGATACTAATTGTAATTATATAATCTCATGTTCAAGTCACATACTTGAAGCTATATAATTCGTATCACTATTCTAAGGACTTTTATTATGCTAACATTTATATAACGCAGTAAATGAAATCATAATAAAATAATCCATTTATTCAACCAAATATAATATCAAAAATGTTAAGCAATTATATCAAATAATTAGTCTCTAGGGTATCAACTCTAACAAATTGAGCATATGTAATTTTAAATCTTATGGTGATGTGACTATGGTAGTGTTGTAATTGCTTATTGTAAGGATTTGTGTATAACTTATGTTTTGGCAAGAATTTTAAAATTTGTCTTTACAATTTATTTTTCTGCTATTAATGTTTGTTAACCTTTTTAGTCAACTAAAATGATAACTTATTATTTAATTTTTTTCATCAACATTAAAATACCAATGAGTTTTTTTTTTTTACACATAAGCATTTAATTACCATGTATGAAGGGTCACATCAATAATTTATGAGATGACATTTCAATCGATCGTAATTGAAAAAAATTAAGAGTTGAATCATCTAATAATCATCATTAAATTGAAAAAGTGTCATCCAAATAATCCAAAACATCCAAAACACCATTAGAATAAAAGTCATCAAAAATTGGTAAATTGTAAAACTATATTTATGTAAAATGATTCAATGGTTCAAATTAATTTGAAGCAGTATTGTTGTCATCTTTCTCGACTTGGATCTTCTTTTGCATTTTGTTGGTTTATATTTCACCTGTAGTTGACTAAGATCCTTTTACATCTTCATCGCTAGTTGAATGTATAGGCGTTTTGCTTATAGGCGTGACACAAGTGACAATATCAGGTAATGACTCCACATGTATAGATTATAGTAAGAGGAATAAATAAAACATATAAGAAATTGTTGGAAAATTGTGAATAATTTAAATAAATGTGGTAATAAGTAATGTGATAATAATTCCTGAGTTCCATCACATAAGTTTGCGTACGTTTCAATTATCTTTTCATCGTCAGTCATTCTAGCCACTGTGTATGTCGCATAATTTGCCTTCAAATTATACGATGAAATTTGTATTTTGAAAAGAAACTTTTTGTGCAACAATGAATTGAGTTCATCCGAAAAACAATCAGATCCCCCATCCTTTTAACACATTTAAAAAATATGAATTAAAAGCAGTTTTGTACATAAGTTTAAGATTTTATACAACATATATTTAATAACATTTTAAACTTTAATTTTACCTTAAGTAAACGCTCCCACAGTTCATAATTTGATTTTCCTATTATTTGTTAGGCTTCACGATCAAATAGAACAAAAGATGAACTGGACGTATTATTCATTACTTTTACCTTAACTTTGAATCTATAAACAAAAATTAGATTGACCAAGTTAGACAGTAATAAAAGACTGGGCATGAACATAAGTTAGATATACCCTATACCTTGGTATAACAAACTTGACATAGTCACAACATTTGTCATACTAAAATTTTCCACTATCAGGTTTTACTTTATTTTGGCATTTTTCGCATGAATTGTAGAACCAATTGTATCCGGTTTCTGCGCAAAGAATAGTAGCAAGTACCACACATGTTGACTCTTAGAATTTTTTTATAGGAAAACAACAGAAGTAAATAAGAAAATAATGTATTTATGCGATGGAAAAGTAGGGTGTTAACGAAACTATATTACCTCTGTAGCATCTCGTATTTCATTAATAGTTTTCCTATCAAAGCTTTGTAGGAATTCATCTGTAATAGAAAATGTGTTATGGTTAGATAAATGATTTATTGCATTGGGCAGACAACAAAGAGGTGTAAATAAATAGAATTTTAATTTTAGTAGTAATAAAAATTAATAAACGTAAAGTATGTAATATATATTCTTAAAATTAAGAACCTTGGGAAAATCTACATTTACCAGAAGTCTTGAGCCCAACATTGAGTTTGACAATGTTGTTGTACCTAGTATGCACAGTATTAGTATGTATAGTTAATGATCATATATTTGGAGAGATGTCGTAATTTAAATGCAATAAAATTAAAAATACCTTTTCTAAATTTTATTTTTGCAAATTGTAAAATAAGTATAATGTGATTTTGGCTTTCTGTTTAAGTAAATGAGAAAATTTGGTTTGCAAAGTCATCCCACAAGGTGCAGCTCAATACATTATGGCTATATAAAAAAAATATAATTAGTTACTAATAGAAATTAAACATACTTATTGATAAAAGCAGTTTTAACTCAGTTTCAAAATTTACCTGTTATCAGTTAATTCAATATTAACTCTCTTACTTTGTTTACCATTGTGGGTGCTCAGTTCTACACTTCCAATAGTAGTCAGTTGTCCAATGATATCTGACCAAAAAATAGTAGAAATATGTACGTAAAAAAAATACTGTCAGAAAAAGTATAAAGAGAAAATTAGTGTAAAATATACCAATTAAGTAATAGTCATAAGATTGTTTGATAGTATATGATCATATGGAATAAATTGAAATCCATATGTATGAATGGAAGCGTCATCCAACTCTCGCAATGAGGTGGAATACAGGAAATTTATTTTGTATGGATATTTGCAACTTTGTAAGAACCACCGTTCTGTCTGACAACGAAGTTGGTGATAAGAAAAACTTTATATTCTTTAAGCAGTGATTGAAATTTATTCAGAAGTGTCCTTTTGATAGTTGCTTGTATTTTGTCGTCCTATAAAATTAAAAGTTGTAAATGGTAAGATGTACATAATTTAAGATTTATCAAGAGTAAATTCGAATATATATATGTACGTATATATACCTTTCCATTCAATAACACCATCTCGATGTTGTTTACGTGGTCAACTTTGTAGAAGCTAGGCATATTCCAGAGTCTAGTTATTATGACCTTAATCTCCCACGTCTTTTTGACAGAGCTGATGTCATCAACAAATTCATATTTAATCGCCATATATCATAAGGAAAATAATATTACTATATTGTTACTATAATAATGAGGGAGTTGTGTGTAGTGTAAGTTATTATGAAAGGACTAGAATGTATTTGTAAGGAAAATTAGGTTAAGAAATACCAATAAAATTCAGTTTAGATTTGTAGGTATGAAAATCAAAGTTTTAAAATATAAAAAGATACGTTTAATTTGATTATGTTTCAATTTGGATCGGGTTGTATGTGAAACGTAGAGTAATAAATACTAATAAAAATCAGTTTAGATTTATAGCGATCTTAAGTTATTATACAAATCATCTTTTCAAAATCTAAAAAGATACGTTTAATTTGGTAGTGTTTCAATTTGGATATAATTGTAAGATTGGATTTAACATTAGAAAATTTGGCTGTTTTTCTTAGTTTTTTTTTTTTTTTTGATAAAAAAAATCAAAAAATTTGAATTTTATGCGTCTATGTTACTGTTTCGAATAGAGTTAAAAAATTATATTTAAAATTAAAATTGAGAATATAAAATTTTGATTTTTATGGATCTAATTGTATTATTAAGAAATTATTTAAATTTATAAAGTATTTATCATATCAGTAGTTCTAGTGATTATGGGAACTATAAGATAAACATATGTAAAATAATGTTTGTGTTAGTATATAGATAATTTAAAAGTATTAAGTTGTTAAGACATTTGTTATAAATAAAAAACCATGATAGTAATCTATTAGAAATCTAAAAAATTGGAGGAAAGGATTGGTCGATCAGTGTTTGATATTTAATGCAGGTGTCATGGCGGGATGTATAAACGATAAGTGTCATCCTATGGTGTTAATGTACTATGATGACTGGTTTTATGCCTATTTATTTAATACATTTAAACTTAATTATATTATGAATTTTTTAGCATTTTAGTTAATTTTATATCTTTTTTTGTTATTATTGTAAAATATGATGTAATATTAGTTTTATGTATGTTATTTATATTTTAGGTAATTTATATTATTTCAATATATTTTATTTATTCTAATATAATTTTTGTAGGAAAATATAGCTGAAAAAACATTTTGGTAAAATCTACACAAAGGCCATTGTCGCAGCGGTGCCCTGCTACCGCCGTAGTGGTAGTGTAATGTAGAATCCAATAGCAGGTTTTACCGTCGCGGCGCCCAAAGCTTCTGCCTAAAAAATTATATAGGACCGCCGCGGCGGTGGTACTGTTCATGGTCGGCAGATTCAGCTTTTAAGTTCATTTCCAACCCTAAAATAGATATTTTTCATTCCTTTTTCATTTAGGGTGAGAGAGGGAGAGACTAAGGCTTGAAAAAAGATGAGGCAATGTGGTTTTCCACCATGGAAAACCACCATACCTTTAATTCTTTATCCAAATCTCTCAATTTTTGGAATAAATGGATGAAGAAGATGAAAAGCAACCAATGAATCATTTGATGGATAAAGCTTGGAGGTTGAGCTTGGATGACAACAAGTGTATCTTTTAACTCTTTTTTGTCTTTGTATTTTGTTGTATGGTGATTCTTATGGATTATGTAATGAATATTGGTTATTCTTCTTACATTGGAATCTAAGTATGCTTTTGAATATAATTTGTTATTGGAATTGATTTTATCTCTCTTGATTGGCACTATATAGATTGGTTTGTCATATTTGTGCTTAATGTATCAATTAATTGCAAGTGATTGATTTGGGAAAACCTATATGAAATTGGAAGATGGATTATAGGTTTGGACCTAAATATGATAACATGTGTTGTGTAATTGTTCTTAGGAGCATATGCATGATTTACTTGTAGGATAGACATATACCTATGTGCCGTGTGTAGCCAATGTGAGAATTTGTGCTTAAAAACTCTACTTATGTTGGTTCTTATAGAAATACATTGAATTATCTTGCTTGGGTTGTTCTTGTCTAAATTCTGTCGAATGTGATAGGTTTGGATGAGATATGCTTATTTGACTATCGAACGATGCCCATAAGTACTATCGTATTCGCAATTGACAATTCGTCGTGACCGTATAATTGAGAGAGAGTTAAGAGATAAAAATGCATGTTGGGGGACATTGTAGACTTAGATTCACCTATCTTAATTGCTTTCTAGTTTAATTGATTACTTTGCGTTATGTCCATTTATATTTCCCTTTCTTCCATTCAATCAACTGTTTGAACTAAGATTGACTCGATGCAATTGGTATTTGGAACTCATTAGAACTAATTCCTTGTGGGATCGACTTTTACTTTCACTTTATTACTTGTTGACCGTGTATGCTTGCACGTTATTCATTCAAACAAATTCGAGATCGGAATCTAACTAATAAATAAAATATAAATAAATAGTTCTGATTTCTACCAACAAGTTTATGACGTCGTTGCCAGATAATTAATTTCTAATTGTTTTCTAATGTTGATTTCAATTAAGTTAATCTTTATTTAAACTTTTATTTCTGTTTTACTTTTTCCTTGGACTTTTGATTTTGTTCGCGACATTTTCAAGGTTCGGAATAAGAAATAAGAAATCGGGTTATTGACTATAAAATAAGCGTTAACTGGGAGGTAACCCAGGTTTCTATACTGTTTTGTTTTTCATATTCAGGTTATATCTTAGCAAATCGTAGGATTCAGTTGTGGAAGGCGACATTTGATAAATTGGCCGTATTTTCAAGGAAGTCCCTTGCTTTTAATTCTTTCATTGCTTATAGAGAGGACGTTGTCAATTCCAAGTTTGGGGGTATTCGACGTTTGTTTTGATATGCTTGATGTTAAGTTTTATTATTTTTTCTTTTAGTTTTATTTTGATTTTTGAATTTTAGGGGTATATTCTCTGCAAACTCTCACGAGACACAACTCGTCCTCTTGGGCAACCTTGGGGTTTAACGGCTTGTTGCACGTGCTAAGTGCAATCGTGTTTCCTACGAAAATGAATTTATTAATGTTGTTTTTGTTTTGTTTTTGTTTTGTTTTTTTGTGTTTTATTTTAGAGTCGTTGTAGTATAGGTTTGTGTTCTTTAGCATTATTGATGTGATTAGAACTTTAATCGATGATTGGACTATTGATTGTTCTTATGATAACTCGTAGAAAATGGATTGTCGTTGCTTAGTCTGTATGCTTGACTTGTTGGTTTGTACATTGCTTGTGATCCCTTACACTTTGAGCACATATCCATTTGTAATAAACTGGTTATATGCTTAGAGAATGCTTATATAACTGAATGCTTGTGAAAGTTATCACTAAACTCTAGAACACGTTAAACATCACTTGGAGCGAAACACCCTCGTTTGAATAGCAAACCATGTGGTAAGTGAGATGGAGCGTAAAACGCACTCACCTCTGAAATAAAAATAAAATGGGAAAAATAATATAATTCAAATAGTAATCATGTAGTGGATTGTGAGGGAGCGTAAAACGCACTCATCCATAAACGTGTGCTTAGGTGAGAATGAGCATAAAATGCACTCACTTACAATTTTTGGACGAGTGATGTGAAAACAAGTTCAGGAGTTGTTGTTTTCTTTCCATAAGATAATGTTGTCGCTTAAGCTTAATAGAGCTATAATTAGTTTGTTACAAATGGTGCACACACACACTTGTGGGTCATGAGTAATGTATGATTAACATATAGGTTGAAATTCTAAACTTTGCGATGTTTTGAAATTTTCTTGTAATTATCATTTGAGGTAAATCTTTGTGCCCATTTTGTATTCCATATTGATTCATTGCTCAAGTTTGTGTTATTTATTTTTGTTTCTGTAGTTTGTCTTTGTTTTGCTTGAGGACAAGCGAAGATTTAAGTTTGGGGGTATTTGATGACTGATTTTTATACCTATTTATTTAATACATTTGAACTTGATTATATTGTGAATTCTTTAGCATTTTAGTTAATTTTATATGTTTTTCTGTTATTATTGTAAAATATGATTTAATATTAGTTTTATATGTGTTATTTATATTTTAGGTAATTTATATTATTTTTATATATTTTATTTATTCTAATTTGATTTTTGTAGGAAAATATAGCTGGAAGGGTATTTTGGAAAAATCTGCACAAAGGCCACCGCCACAGCAGTAGTGCAATGCAGAATCCAACAGCAGGTTTCATCGCTGTGGCGCCCAAAGCTTCTGCCTAGATAAATTATATAGGACCGCTGCGGCTCTTCCCTGCTACTACCGCGACGGCGGTACTGTTCATGATCGGCAAATTCAACTTTTAAGTTCATTTCCAGCCCTAAAATAGATATCTTTCATTTCTTTTTCATTTGGAGCGAGAGAGAGACAGACTAGGGCTTGAGAGAAGATGAGGGAAGGTGGTTTTCCACCATGAAAAATCACCATACCTTTAATTGTTGATCGAAATCTCTCAATTTTTTGAATAAATAAATGAAGAAGATGAAGAGCAACCAAGGAATCCTTTGATGAAGCCATGAATGGATAGAGCTTGGAGGTTGAGCTTGGATGACAACAAGTGTATCTTCTAACTCTTTATTTGTCTTTGTATTTTGTTGTATGGTGATTCTTATGGATTATTTAATGAATATTGGCTATTCTTCTTACATTGGAATCTAAGTATGTTTTTTAATACAATTTGTTGTTGGAATTGATTTTCTCTCTCTTGATTGGCACCATATGGATTGGTTTGTCATATTTGTGCTTAATGTATCAATTAATTGCAAGTGATTGATTTGAAAAAACCTATATGAAATTAGAAGATGGATTATAGGTTTGGACCTAAATATGATAACATGTGTTGTGTAATTGTTCTTAGGAGTATATGCATGATTTGCTTATAAGATAGACATATACCTATGTGCCGCGTATAGTCAATGTGAGAATATGTACTTAAAAACTCTACTTGTGTTAGTTATCATAGAAATATAGTGAATTATCTTGCTTGGGTTGTTCTTGTCTAAATTCTATCGAATGGGATAAGTTTGGATGGGATATGCTTATTTGACTATCGAAAAATGCCCATAAGTACTATCGTATTCTCGGTTGACAATTCGCCATGACCTTATAATTGAGAGAGAGTTAAGAGATAAAAATGGCATGTTGGGGGACATTACAGACTTAGATTCACTTATCTTAATTGCTTTATAATTTAATTGATTAATTTGCGTTATGTCCATTTAGATTTCCCTTTTTTCCATTCAATCAACTGTTTGAACTAAGATTGGCTCGATGCAATTGGTATTTGGAACTCGTTAGAACTAATTTCTCGTGGGATCGACTTTTACTTTCACTTTATTACTTGTTGACCGTGTATGCTTGCATGTTATGCATTCAAACGAATTCGAGATCGGAATCTAACTAATAAATAAAATATAAATAAATAATTCCGTTTTCAACCAACATACTACAATTTAATATATATAATAGATTTATCAAGAGTAAATTCGAATATATGTACATATGTATATATACATTTTTAACCAATAACACCATCTGTTGTTTACGTAGTCAGTTTGTTAAAGTTAGGCATATTCCAGAGTCTAATTATTCTGACCTTAATCTTCTACGTCTTCTTGACAGGGCTGATGTCATCAACAAATTCGTATCTAATCACCATATATCAGAAGGAGAATAATATTACTATATTGCATAATAGTATAAGAATGAGGGAATTGTGTTACTATAAGAATGAGGGAGTTGTGTGTAGTGTAAGTTATTACGAAAGAGCTGGAATGTATTTGTAAGGAAAATTAGGTTAAGAAATACCAATAAAATTTAGTTTAGATTTGTAATGATAGGAATGAAAATAAGAGTTTTGAAATATAAAAAGATACGTTTAAGTTGATAGTGTTTCAATTTGGATCAGGTTGTATGTGAAACGTAGAGTAATAAATACTAATAAAAATCAGATTAGATTTGCAGTGATCTTAAGTTATACAAATCATCTTTTGGAAATCTGAAAAGATACGTTTAATTTGGCAATGTTTCAATTTGGATATTGAATGAATTTAACATTAGAAAATTTGGTTGCGTTTTTCTTAGTTTTTTTTTTTTTTTGGTTAAAAAAATCAAAATTTTTGAATTTTATGCGTTTATGTTACTGCTTCAAATAGAGTAAAAAAGATGTGTATTTAAAATTAAAATTGAGAATATAAATTTTTGATTTTTATGGATCCAATTGTATTGTTGAGAAATTATTTAAATTTATAAAGTATTTATCATATCAGTAGTTGTAGTGATTATGAGAACAATAAGATAAACATACGTAAAATAATGTTTGTGTTAGTATATGAATAATTTAAAAGTATTAAGTTGTTAAGACCTTTGTTATAGTTAAAAATCCATGATAGTAATCTATTAGAAATCTAGAAAATCGGAGGAAAGGATTGTTCAGTTAGTGTTTGACATTTAATGCGTTAGGCGTCGTGGCGGGATGTGTAAATGACAAGTGTCATGCTATAGTGAATGTACTACAATTTAATATATATAATAGATTTTTCAAGAGTAAATTCAAATATATGTACGTACGTATATATACATTTTCATCCAATAACACCATCTCGATGTTGTTTACGCAGTCAACTTTGTTAAAGCTAGGCGTATTCCAGAGTCTAGTTATTCTGACCTTAATCTTCTACGTCTCTTTGACAGGACTGATGTCATCAACAAATTCATATCTGGTCACCATATATCAGAAGGAGAATAATATTACTATATTGCATAAGCGTATAAGAATGAGGGAATTGTGTTACTATAAGAATGAGAGAATTGTGTGTGGTGTAAGGTATTACGAAAGAGCTGGAATGTATTTGTAAGAAAAAATAGGTTAAGAAATACCAATAAATTCAGTTTAGATTTGTAGTGATAAGTATGAAAATCAGAGTTTTGAAATATAGAAAGATACATTTAATTTGATAGTGTTTCAATTTGGATCAGAATGTATGTGAAACGTAGAGTAATAAATACTAATAAAAATATTTTAGATTTGTAGTGATCTTAAGTTATACAAATCAACTTTTGGAAATATGAAAAGATACATTTAATTTAGCAGTGTTTCAATTTGGATATAATCGTGAGAATGAATTTAACATAAGAAAATTTGGTTGCGTTTTTCTTAAAAAAAAAAATTGTTAAAAAAATAAAAAAAAAATTTGAATTTTATGCGTTTATGTTACTGCTTTGAATAGAATTAAAAAATTTGTATTTAAAATTAAAATTAAGAATATAAATTTTTGATTTTTATGGATCCAATTGTATTATTGAGAAATTATTTAAATTTATTAAATATTTATCAAATTAGTAGTTGTAGTGATTATAGGAATTATAAGATAAACATACGTAAAATAATGTTTGTGTTAATATATAAATAATTTAAAAATATTAAGTTGTGAAAACCTTTGTTATAGTTAAAAAATCATGATAGTAATCTATTAGAAATCTAGAAAACCGGAGGAAATGATTGTTCGGTCAGTGTTTTTAACATTTAAAGCGTTAAGTGTCGTGGCGGAACATGTTATTTAAATAACAAGTGTCATGCTATGATGTTAATGTACTATAATTTAATATATATAAAGATAGATATAAAGATAGATAGTAGATAATAGATTGGGCATAACTATATGGCCATACTTAGCAAGCCAACAACAAAATCCCTCAAACATGAAGATATTTGAGGTGGGACCCACGTTCGTAAGTGTGCCCACAAGGATTTCAATTAGAGATTACGTTTTTTAATATATTAGTATCATATATGACGATGCCTTGTATGAAAGGAGCTAATAAAATTTGGAGCGAGGGATTACGAAAATAACAATTTTCATTGACAATAACTAGAAAAATATACTTCACCTTTTATTTGAATAATTTAATAATAAAGTTTCTACCAATTCTTAATTGATGATTTTGGAAAAAAAAGTAGACCATTTAAATTTGCAAGGGATGTTAATTGTTTTTTTTTTTTAAATAAAGCATTACATATTATATTAAACCATCAAAAACATAACAGCCATAGTCTTGAGTCATAGTACATGATTAAGAGTCACAAAACGAGGGAATATCTTCCCAATAACACCAGAGTGAGTTCAAAAGATTTAGAGCCACGGAAAAGTTTAAATACATAATTTTGGAGGACAATTCCAAAAATTATATGTATTATAATTATTAAAAAATAAAGTCTGGTATAAAAATTATTGTTAGATCTCATTTTTTAATAATTAAAATATATTTAATATTTAAAATAATAATATTTTTTAATAATTATTGTTAGATCTCATGAATTGGCTTCTCTAAAGACTGATTGGACCGTCACGGTCCAGTCCAGTCCAGTCCCTGTCCAAGAGTTTCCTTCGAGAATTAATCACAATAGAGAGTAGGGAATGAACATCTTCTTTTTGGGTTAGAAGAGATATAGCTTGATCGTTATCCGATTCAAGGATAGTATTATTGCATCCAAGTTGGACAGCTAAAGACAGCCCATCAAAGATTGCTGATAATTCAGCCAACAAAACAGTGAGTCCTCTTAGTTTACGAGAGCCTGCAATGAGCCACCCACTCCCCGCATGGTTTCTAAGGACAGCTGCTGCACCAGCTTGATCCTTTGAAACAGAACCATCTGCTGTATCAATTTTAACACGGCCTGGTGGAGGAGGATGCCAACAAACTGCAGTGACCGTATGAGTCCTGCTCTTACCAGGTTTAACATAACCAAGAAAATGGAAGTTCAAAGCCTGCAAATAACTTGTTTTGATTATCCAGGACACTGTTATAGGTTGTGGTTTAAAAATTTTAGAGTTCCTATATAACCATATATTCCATAAAACATAAAGAAAAATTAAAAATCAAGGAATATTAAGATGAGGAACAGTAGTGTGATCAGAGCATCTCTAATAATTAGACTATCTTATAGATTATATTTAGTCTATATGACATCATTAAATATTTTTTAATTTTCAATCTTTTCAGCAGATGGATTATTCTGTGGACTATAATATAAAAAAATTAAAATAATCAATGAATTCAAAAAAACTCCAATCATCTTTCTACTCTCTTATTTAAATATAATAAAAATTATAATCTATGGACTATTAAATTTCTTAATTTAATTTTTTAAATACTTTAAATATAGTTCGATATTATATTTAATTTATTTATTAAAAAAAAATCTTAAATTATATTTAATCTAAGATTCATATGCTGGAGATGTCTTAGTAGCATTGGATTTCAGCCATACCGGAAAAGGGCCATCAAAAGAAGAAGGATTAGCATTTGAGCTTTTTCTGTTCAAGTGATACAACAATAGTGGGGTCGTTTCGGATATTCGGTACAAAAGTTACAGCTTTTTTTTTTTTGCTAAATTAAATTTGTATTAAAAGAAAATGGGACAAAAGCAAAGGGGCATACCCCAGAACCTGCATAACAATCCATCCAAGAGACAGGATGGAAAACTATACAAGGTTATCAATCAACATGTGAACAAGTCCTAACCCAACAGCATTTTTCCTAAATCTATTTGAACTACAAAGCCTACTTTTAATAAGATGGAAGATCATACGAGCAATACATGGAGCAGGTGTGGCATTTTTATTGTACAGTCTTGAATTTCTTTCTCTCCAAATGAAATAAACAACGGCTGTCATTGCAAGAGAAGCAGAATTTTTTTTCAAATTCGGCCCAATTAGACCCCGAATAGCACCTGTAATATTATGCCAGTCCCTACTAAAGCCTCTCCAGCCAAATTGTCTCATCACAATGAAGAAAATCTTGAAAGAGAAATAGCAGTCGAAAAAAAGATGATTAAAGGTTTCATTTTCATTGCAACATAAGACACAGGTGGGATTAATTTCCAATCCATATTGCAACAATTTATCCTTTGTTCGAAGCCCATTATGAAATGCCAGCCAAGTGATAAATGAGTATCTGGGAACATGAATCTTATGCCAGAGTATTTGATGCCAATCAACAACTTGCCCTCTATTTCGAATAGACTCCCAGATAACAAAAGTATTTACCACATCAGAGAAATTCCAAAGGATCTTGTCTTGTTTACTCAGATCAAAATGAAGGTTGAAATCAAAGTTAAGTCTGAAGTTACGAACCTGCATGTGGCGGGAAGGCGGCAAGGATTAACCGCTATCAGTTAAAACGTCAGCAACAGTTGCTCCAGGACCCAGCCCAGAATGTACCACAATGGGGTCATGACTATTAGAAGCTAAAGGCCTATTCAGATACCAAGGGTCAAACCATAGCTTAATGGTTCTGCCATTCCCAATTACATAATTGATATGTCTCAAAGCAATGGGTCTTAGCTTCAATATTTTCCTCCAAATCCAAGAGCAATCATTGGGTATAGGAAGGCTCCAGAAGGGTTTATCATTAATTACAGTGTCACGCACCCATTTTGCCCATAAGGAGTTGCTACATGGATTAACAATCTGCCACAAGTGCCATAGGACAGCTGCTGTGTTCCACTCGTGTAACTGTTTAATGTTGAGACCTCCTTCAGAAAAGGGAAGAGCAACTTTATCCCAGGCAACTTTGGTCCCAAACTTTTGGAGAGTAGAACCCTTCCATAAAAATCTGCTAAGAGTGGTCTTCAAGTCTTTGAGAATGCTGGCAGGAAGGATAAAAAAAAGAGGACCAATAAGCTTGAATAGCAAAAAGGACAGATTTAATTAACTGAAGTCTGCCAGAGAAAGATAACATTTTGTTAACCCAGCTGGAAACTTTAGCTGTAATTCTGTCCAGGAGAGGCTTGCAGTCATTAGCAGAAAGTTTGGAAGATATAAGTGGAACCCCAAGGAATTTGGTAGGAAGCGAGCCTCTAGCAAAATTTGTAGCACTAAGAATCTGATTAGAGACTTCAGTAGAAACACTAGATAAAAAACACAGACTCTTTGCTTCATTAGGAACCAGGTCAGATTTTAGTGAAAAACAATTAACAGCTTTCATAAGCGTAAGAACAGAGTCAAGGTCACCATGGCAAAAATGGTGATTCTATTAATATTAGTCCTCTAATGAAACTTAAAAGGCAGATGTTTGATAAAATCATCAAGAAGCAAGGAAATGACATCCATGATAATAACAAACAGATAAGGCGAAAGAGGGTCCCCCTGTCTCAACCCTTTTGCTCCTTTAAAAACCCCACACAAAGAACCATTAACTTTGACAAAAAACAAGGTAGTTGAGATGCAAGATTTAATCCAATAAATGAATTTTGGGGGAAATTTAAAAAGCTGTAGAACATCAAAAATGAAATCCCACCTAACACTATCAAAGGCTTTTTTAAGATCAATCTTAAGAGTGCATCTCGGAGGACCTGTGTTTCTATGGTAATTTCTCAACAATTCCTGGCCAAGTAAAATATTATCCCCAATTCTTCTTCCATGAACAAAAGCAGCTTGAGAGTGAGAGATAATGGAAGGAAGAGCAATTTTGGTTCTAGAAGCAATGATCTTAGAAATACATTTATACGTAGTATTGCAACAAGAAATTGGCCTAAAATCAGACATAGAGGAGGGATTTGGAACTTTAGGAATTAGAGCAATAGCAGTGGCATTGGTACCTTTTAGAAGGCAGCCCCTATCAAAGAAAGACTTTATAACAGCAAGAAAGTTAGGGCCAACAATCTCCCAATTATGAATGAAAAAATTTACATTGAATCCATCAGGTCCAGGACTTTTGTTTTTCTTCATGGATTTGAGAGTAGCTACAATTTTAGCTTCAGTGACATCCCTGTCCATAAAGTTCACCTGCTCAGGAGATAATGTTCTAGTAAAGATATGATTTAAGTCAGAAAGCCCAGAATAGGGAGTGGAAATAGGAGTGCCCAGATGCTGTCTAAAATGATTAACAGCAATTTCTTTGACCTGATCATGACCTTGAACAAGATTACCATTCTCATCTTCAATGGAAATAATCTTGTTTGTGTTCCAATGGCTTTTGATTTTATTATGAAAAAAAGAAGTGTTCGAATCTCCTTCTCTCAGCCATTTAATTCTAGGTTTCTGCTTCATAAGAGACTCCTCCCTAGTAATGGCATCCCAGAGATTCTGAGAGTGAATCTTTTGCAAGTTAAGTAAGTTCTCCTCAGTTGGATTAGCTTGGAGCTCAATCTGAACAGAGTGGAGCAATTGTCTAGCCAAAGCCACATTATCTGTAACATTCCCAACTTCCTTGTTTAACTCGCAGAGTGCACGTTTTGCCTTTTTGAGTTTTTCAGACAAGATATAAATAGGATCACCACGAATTTGGCAGTTCCAAGCAGAGCAGAGAGCTTCTTTAAAGCCTTTAATGTCCAACACAAAGTTAAAGAATTGAAAAGGCTTAGGAGGTTTTTTAAGAGCAATCCCAGTATACAAAAGAATTGGGCAATGATCAGATAACTCCATAGTACCAAAATGAGCATAGGATGAGTCCAAAGCACTCAGTCAGTAGTTATTCACAAGAGCTCTGTCAAGTTTCTTGTAGATTGGATGAGCAATCCTCGAGTCCCACCAGGTAAGATGAGCTCCCGCAGCCCTAATATCCTCCACTGAAATATGTTCCAGACATGCTTTGAACTCAGCATTACCATAGTCCCAATTACAGTTCCCTCCAATAATTTCATTTGTGAGTAAGGTTTCATTAAAGTCCCCAAGAATGGCCCATGGCCCAACTATAGCATTTGAAATTCTAATAAGGTCATGCCAGAGTTGTCTTCAGGGGTATGAAGGCCATACACAATGGTTACAAAAAATTGAGACTGAGCCTGAGCCTGAACATCTTTTAGCTGGACAAAGCAATGAATCATTTGAGCAAAATTGAAGAGAAAGTCCCAGATTTCGTAGTCCCAATCTATCCATATTCTACCATTCTCATGTGACTCATAATTGAACTCCCATCTCCATCTATTATTTATTTTAAGATGGGATTTGTTTGCACTTGCTTTAATGCAACTTGACCAACTAAACTCGTTGATTTTTTCCGCTATTCATAAAGTGGATTAAATTCCTGATATGAATAATGAGTATAAGCATTAAATGAGTTAAAAGGGTAACAAAAGTCTATAAAAACAGGTGACAAAATGCACGATAAAGTATTATATCATATAACAGATGCGATTTGCAGGAGTTTTGGGAATGGACTGGGGAGTGCCATATCAGTCTACCCTGAAGCCTCTACGGTCATATTTGCTTATAAAATTATGCTCTTGAAATTAAACTATTTATTTTAATATAATTTTAATTCGTACCATTTAATTTTTTGATAAAAAATAATTAGTCTTTTACATTAGAAATTATTAATTTTTACTTTTTAATATTTTTTTTCATTGATTAAAGATCAGATTGTGTTAGTAATGCTAGTTTTAAATATAGGTAACGTAATCTAGCAAAAAGTTAGATAAAAGGGTATTTGGTCATTCCCAAAATTATTTGGCTATCGATTCAAACTTAATTTATTACTGTTTTGATATATTAAAGTTTTCTCTAAAGATAATCAATGAACATGGGTAGTCAGTGCAGGTTGTAAGACATAAGGGAAAGTTTTGGGGAACAGGGAAATGGGGACAGGTCTAGTGATCGTTTATTTTATTTTTTTTATAAATGATTTTTAAAAAATAAGTCTGATTTTTAAAATTAAATTTTTTACATAATACAGTAATTTAGGTGTGATTTAGATGTATATAAATAAATAGTATTGTACAGTTTATAAACACTGTTTGTTTATATGCATCAAAATTACATATAAATTAATGTATTCTGTAAAAAATTTAATTTTAAAAAATCAAACTTATGTTTTTAGAATTATTTAAAAAAAAAAATCAACCGATCGCTAGACCGTTCCCCATTTCCCGGTCTCCCTAGAAGAGTCCAAGACATATGCTACATATCGGAAGTATTCAAAGCAAATTAATATATAAAAGGCTTCTATGGTTATTGTCTTTGCTTCATGTTTTTGCTTTTTATTTTTGCTTTCATAACCATACATACTAATAATTAGCAACAGAGTCCAAAACCTGTATTCAAGCTCGGCCCAACTATAAAATCTTAAATACAAGAGATTGAGAAATAAAGCTCAAACTCAGCCCAGTTCTTGATAAAAATATAAAATAACATTTAATTATCATTCCCTCGCTACTAAACTAAAAATTAAATAAATTTAGGGTAAGAGTTACATAATATTTGTAGATTTGTTAAAATTAATATCAGGTTCTATGTTATTTTATTTATTTATTTGAGAAGGATGTGCTGTATATTTCAATAAATTTATACACACACAAATTACTATGTATAGATATATAATTAATTGTGGTTGCTGCTTTGATGTTTAACATTATTGATTAAAGTGGATCGAAGAAATCTACGCACACAATAATTAAATATTATATTCATTTACACTATTAAAAAATTAAATATGACATTAAAATTTATGTCATATCTCATTTTTTAATAATATAAATAAATATAATATTTAATTATTGTATATTAATACTTATTCTATTAATAATGTATCCCACAATCTTTTAAAAAGGATTACGGGGTCCATTATTAATATTGTCTACAATCTTTAGTCTAGGCAAGAAGAGATTCGTGCATACACGCTGTTCTCTTCTTTTTCGCTAACGTCTAACAAAAATCGATATAGTATGTAACAGGCAAATTGATAAGCAGGAGCTAGCCGTACAGTTTATATGTTAAATGCATCTACCATTTGTATTTTTATTTTTTTTTACGCTTTGCATTTATATCGTTCTCACCGAAGTTTATACTCTCTCAATTCTGAATTATAAAATTATTGTTAATTTTTAATAAGTTAATTTAAAATATTTTAAAAATTAAAATTAACACGATTATTTAAATTTTAAAAATAATAGATCTTATAATTAATACTATTTTTTAAGTAATTTATGACGCACTCATAATTGTATCGTCACAAATTAAAGAAATTTATGTTAATTTTAAACTTAAAAATATTTAAAATTTATTTTTAAAAAAATAATATTAATTTTATAATTCGGTACGAAAGTAGTATGATGTTAGGCCCTCCAACTGTATTGGCAACAATTAAAGATTTTTTCTCCTAGTCTTGTTTTTTCTAAAATGGCAAAGGCTAATGCTCCTCTTTGATTGAAATATTTTTGTTCTTAATGTTTCATCATTAATTGGGTATATTATAAATTTGAACAGCAATGACGATTATTAACTATTTATATGGTTACGTTTATGAGTTAAATAAAATATATTATTTTTAAATAAATAAAAAATTTAAAAGCTTTTAAAACTCGCAAACGTCTCATAAGGTAGATAAAGCAGCAGTACAAATGGATTAATCGTGTAAGTTGCGACGCATATGAAAAAGACGAGATCCAAGAAAAAGCTGGCTGATTTATTAATTTTCAAGTTTGAGATACTTTTGATAAGATTTTGAAATACTAATCATCTTCAGAAGTTCAAATTATGTCCCAAATCATTCATTCCGTACCAAGTTAGTCCACTAATTTCGTAACAGTGAGTCTCACTTAAGGCTCTAAAATAAATCCAACAGTATAGATTTATTTTGTACTCGTTTAATTAAAAATTCGATTCGAATTCGACTTAAAATATAAACGAATTAAATATAAATAAATTTTAAAATTCAATAAATTACTCAAACCTCTTTAAATTATAATTTTCTATTGATACTAATATCATATTCACTCAAAAAATTCAAACTGTTCGGGTTCGATTCAAAATCGTGTCCGACTCGATAGTTAAACGAACCTTAATGAAATCTTATTTTTCACTCGATAAATTTTATGAATAAAATCTGGACAACTCATTATTCTATTCAATTCAATTCGTTTACATTTTAGTCTCACTTCAATTATCCAAAAATACTCATTAGTATATGTTAATAAGGCAATAAAGCTGATTCTCCAAAATACTAAAAGAAACCTATCATTATAGTACTTTCCTTATATAGAAGATCAAAGCTCCTGATAATAACAATTATTAAAGAGCAACACTTTTATCAAATTATACGATTAATTTGCAAATGCCGCTATATTTTATATCTCCCCTATCCGAAATATCGACGAGACCCAACAAAAAAATAAAAAATAAAAAATAAATCAATTCAGTCCCATTTTGGTACATTGCATTCGTACTTAATTTCTCTACTTAATAATTATGTGGGGTGAGCCCTTAACTTTAAAAAGATAAAACAAATGACAAATGCTTTTATCCTCCTGATGCGTACCTCTCTCGTATATTATTCACCGTTAGATTATTGATTGACTACAAAGTATAATTGTTTGACGGTGATGGCTAAGGATGAAATACCCGTGAAAGAAAGGGTGTTGCAGCTGCTGAGCTTGTAATGAAGTGCTGGACCGTTCGGGAAAACCTCACTCAAAGTCACTTCTTTTCAACTCCCGAGGTACATATACAGAGGAGGAGTACTTGTTTTTCTCTGTACAGAACAGTGAATGGTGTTGGTGGTCTCTAAAGAACGCCGGTGTGCACCAACAACCTCCCACTGTGGAAGGAGATTACACACACAGCTTACGGCTTTAGCTTTGCTGTTCTTGACCCCCTACCCCCTTTCTCTCTATACGTACAAGCTTCCTGTCTCTATACATCTCCATTCCGAAGCTTCTTTTTCTCTCATCCGAGCTGAATCCATTAGTGTAAGTTGCTCGCTCTGTCATTGCAAAAGGACTTTTGGAACTGACAATTTGAGCCAGTTTATGATTTTTTGTACCGGTTTGAATTCGGAATTTGGATCGGGTTTGTGATTGGAATGGATCCACCGGCGATTATGAACCACGGGGCGTTTAGGTCAGGCAGTGCGGCGCCGTATAATTTGGCAGAGATCTGGCCTTTTCAGTTCGGGCAGAGTTTGGGGCAGTTCATAGACAATCCTAATCCAGAAGATGATCCGATGGTTCTGGACCAGAGAGGAAAAGGAAAGCGACGTCAGGATGATGACTCAATTATAGGTGTTTCTACAAGCAGTGCTGCCAATGGCACGGTATTGATGGATATACGTACTAATATATAATTTGTATATAAACAACACGTATATAAGCTAGTAAGCTACTATTAATTTTTAGTTTGTTATAATTTTGATGAGTTTCCTGCTAATTTTACGGTGCATAATGTTTATATATATAGGTGTATATATAGTTTATATTTGATTACTGTTTTGGTCTTAATTGAGCAGAGTGATAGTGATAGTAAGCGGCTTAAAGCATCGGGATCTAAGGATGAGAAACTTGAATCTAAAGTTGAGACGGAAGCAAATTCAGGCAAGCAGGTTGAACAATGTACAAAACCAACTGCTGAGCCACCTAAACAAGATTATATCCACGTGCGAGCAAGAAGGGGCCAAGCCACTGATAGTCACAGTCTAGCAGAAAGAGTAATTTGTTTCATTTATCTTCAACTTGTATTTATATTAAAGGATGAGAAATATTTTTTTTCTAATGAAAGCATAAACCTTTAGAACGAGTAAATAATGGTTATAAGGTGATAATATATTTTATTATTCTAACATTGCTCAAGCTCTGCTCATATATAATGAGCCCAAAAATTGTGTTCGAGCTGGGCTGCTTTTGCAAATGAGCAAGTCCTGGTCTAGCCTTGTTACAGGCATGAGTCTAGGTTGAGATGTTCGCAAGCTCTGCTTGGTCCATTTCAATTATTATAATCATTTTTTTAACCTAGATTTCAGTTCCACAAATGCAGACAAAATTATATTAAATGCATACACTATATTAATTTCAATAAAGTTTATGATGATGCTAACTATTTAGCATAAATGCAATAAAAATCATTTTAAAGACATGTTTTATATACTACCTCCATTTCAATATATATGAGCATTTTCTTTTGCATTTTGCACTTTGCAGAACAATTTGCTCTTATGTTATGGAACAAAGGGAGTATTATCTTAGCATACATTTACTATTTTCAAATTTTTTTTTTAATAAAAAAAAAACTATCTCTGTATGATTATTCCAGGAAAAAAAAAAGGAGTCTTAAATATGAAGATTTTTGAAAGGTATTGTAATATATTTATGTATATACTAAAATGAGCCTTCACGAGCCTACTTGAGCTGAGCTTTAGGATGTTCAAATGCCACTCAGTTATTAAATGAACAGGCTCGAGTTGAGCCTTAATCGAGCCGAACTCTGAGCTGTTCATGAACAACTTTGCACAAGTGTCTTATCACAGGTGAGATAGGAAAAGGTCACTTCATTAGTATGTCACAAGTTTACTGTTGTAGCAAATATTTTCTCCTCTGGAACAGGAGTTTGGCTCCATATATCTTGAATTAATATTAAAATGCCAGATGGAAATGAGTTGAGAATCCATAGCTAACTAGCGACAATATAGACTTTTAAAATTTTTGCACCCGATTTGGTGAACAGGCTAGAAGGGAAAGGATAAGTGAGAGGATGAAGATTCTGCAAGATCTGGTCCCAAGTTGTAATAAGGTATACTTTTGGCATTTCCCTTCTCTCACCTAATAGTTCCATTTCTTTATATGAATAGCTTCTGGTGAATTAGGAGCCCTTTCCTCTGTACTTGTTATGTGTACCAATTATCGAATTAGCATATAATCTAACTACTCTGAAAACTAATTGAACTGTTTAGAGTAAGCTTCAATGCCAAGTAAAACAACTAGATAACAAGAGCTGTGTTCCATGTAACTTTTCTTATGGGTTCTGCTTTAATAAGGAAGAGGAATATAATTAGATCCAAAAAATTAAAAGTGTGATGGGGGGTTGTGGAGCAGATGTTGTTTTGGATGGTTTAAGGTGTTCAGGAAGGTGTCAGCTCCCTCATAGGAATCACCTTCTACTCAATCTCTTTAGTATGAGAAGCTGCCCCTCTTTCTATCAGCTGCTGGGATACTTTTTATTAGTTCATTACGGTTTCTGATGAAATTCTTTTGCTGCTGAGATGAGAACTTTTATCTTATGTGTAAACTGGAGCTACCATTTGAGGACACTAGTCAAGTTTTAGTCTTCATCCAGAAGTTTCATCCATTTAGAGTATACGTGCTGAAAGGAGTAGAGTATCTACTTGCTTGTTATGATTTTTCTTTTATTAATTTCCTTACTATATACAGTGGTTTCACTTGTTTCAATCATTTTGTTTAAACTTTCGGGTACATGCTTCTCAATGTAGTATTTTTTCCCCAAAACTATTCTCAAGAAAGCTTCAATTATGGGTTCAGGTTATCAGCAAAGCACTGGTCCTTGATGAGATAATTAATTACATCCAATCACTGCAACAGCAAGTCGAGGTATGTACTGTTTTTGTGTTAGGTTTGTGCACTATGAGATTGGCACATAGTGAACTAGAAATTGAGCCATACGAAATTACTGGTGTTACAGTTCCTGTCCATGAAGCTTGAAGCTGTCAATTCAAGAACGAGCCCTAGCATTGAAGGATTCCCTTCAAAAGATGTAAGTTGTAAATTCATACTCTTTGGTAAAACATTTTCAGATGACCTTACTTTGCATCTGCTGAATTGTTTTATTTTTGAACGCATACCAGGAAAATATTTTTACTACTTGAATTTTGCCAAATTATTTTTTCTGGAATTTGTCTTTCAAAACTGTTTCTTAATTCATTAATGTTTAAGGGGGATGTGACAGCACTCTTCATCCACCCCACCACTTAAAAGCAAATAGAAAATCTGAAGTGCATTAGAAAATTTTCATTATCAGCAACAAGTATCTGATATTTCATAATAATAATAATTAGGTATGTTCTTGTGTCCTTGATTTTCCCCTTGTCTTTCAACTTTTTGGCTTTTATATGGATTTCTTTTCTGCCTAACCCAACTAACTTGGGATTAAGGGTGCTTTTGAGTTGAGAATTAGGTGATGGTTGTCTGCACTGTGTCGTCCTCTTTGGCCTCTGTCATTAGCATTTACTAGCAGTTACCACTACTTTAACTGTTGCATCACATGCTGCTTTGCCTCTGTCATTAGCATTTACTAGCAGTTACCGCTACTTTAACTGTTGCATCACATGCTGCTGTATGATTTGAAGCATAAACATGTATTGATTTCAGTGTTGGCAACAGGTATTTCATTAGCATTCAACAGTTACCTCCACCTCTTCTGCATTAACAATTACTCCTTCCGTCTCAAATTAAAAGCGTCTTTTTGATTTTTTTGGTCACATTGACCATTTTTAGAATTAATAATTAAGCATATATAAATATGTTTTTAAAATTATTAAAATTAAAGTTAGTAGCAAATTGCATATAGTTTTTTATGATTATAATCTCTTAACTTAAACTTTATCAACAATGGTACAAAAATTAGTTTTAAAAATGGTCAATTTAACCAAAAAAGTCAAAAATGATGCTTTTAATTTGAGACGGAGGGAGTGTATCACATGTTGCTTTGTGTTTTTGACATGACTTTCATCATCTTCATGCCTAGCTTGACAATTAAGACATGTTACTGTTCCATGTATAAGATTAAGAGACATTGAAGGCACATTTCGACATTTGCAGTTTCCATCCAAATAAAGGAAATATTACAGTAAATAATGAAACCTGTGAAAGATAGAACTTGCATAGAGTTTGTCATTTACATTATGAATCAGTAGTCAGAGAAATAAATTAAAGATTTGATAATATCTTATGTTGGGTATGTGAGTGTCACCATCTTCATGGTCAAGATCTACATTCTTCAGTGCTAGAGCATATTCTGAAGGGTGGACTGGAAGAGTATCATTATAAAATCTTCAGTTCAACATGGATGGTAATAAAAAGAAGATAAGTTAGTGCTCTATCTCTTCTGTTAACAAGTCAATTTGTTATTGCAGTACGATCAACAAACATTTGATATGGCCGGGGTGACATTTGTTTCACAAGCTCCAAGGGAATTTAGTAGAGGTTCATCACCAGAATGGTTGCATATGCAAATTGGTGGCAATTTTGAGAGGTCAACCTAATTTCAGTATCAACGTCAATTTGTTAGTAAGAGCATTCAAAGGACCATGCAGGGAATCCTGGAAATACCCATTTATTGAATAGGAGGGCCTTATTCCCATTTGTGAAATCAGGCAAGGATCTGTGGTTTCTGTCTTCGAGACTGCTGAATTTCATAACGAACATCTCCAGCTATGTGTGTTAGAAGATGAATCATTTATCTGGATACATTTTGTAGCAGGCTTCGTATTCTGTCCACTACCGAAACAAAATACAAAAGTCTGTATCCCAGTATTATTCTTATGAGGTTGGACTGAATCCATTAAGCTTGCATAATTTGTTTCAAAGTTGTTTTGACATTGAGTGTACTAAGAAGCTGTTCGCAGTAAAAATTGATATTTCCGTATGATTCAATTATTGTTTATGTGAGAGGGACGTGAAATTATTATTTTATTTGTAAAAATGTTATTTTTTAACTTCAATTCTTGTGGAATTATTATTAATGTGAGATTTGTGGGGTTCGAAACTACGCGCACTTTTGATTCTAAAACTAATGTTTAGAAAACGGGTTTTGATTCTAAAACTAATGTTTAGAAAACGGGATCGGTCATCGAACCGGAAAAGTTATCGAGTGAATGGGTCATTAGTCCAATCAGTGGTCGAATCGTTATTGAACCACTGACGTTATAAACACATAAAAAATATATTATTAATAATTAATAAAAATTTAAAATATTTAATTTCTTATAAGTTAAAATATAGTAAAATAATGTTATAATTCTATTAAAAATATTTTTATAAAAAAAAAAAAAAAAAAAACTTGAAAATTGGGTCTACCAATTTTATCGGTGGTCAATCGATTTTTGATCGAGTCGTTTTTTTGATTTTTTGGTCGGATTGAACTGAAAAATCGACCAATTTCAATCGAATTGTCGATTCAGTCCGATCCAATTTTCTAAATATTGTGTAAAACATTCTAGATGCTGTCTAACATTAAATATCAAATGACTACAAAAAACCAATCTAGATGCTATCTAACATTAAATATCAAATGACTACAAAAAACCAATCTAGATGCTATCTAACATTAAATATCAAATGACTGGCGCAAAAAACCAATCTAGATGCTATCTAACATTAAATATCAAATGACTGGCGCAAAAAACCAATCCATAATAACATTCTAGATGCTATTTAGCATTAAATATGAAATGACTGCTGGCTGTGGGGTTCGAACCCACGCGCACTTATGTGCAGAAGATCTTAAGTCTTCCCCCTTAACCACTCGGGCAAACCAGCTACATTGTATAGTTAATCAACAAACTATATAAAAACCAACTAGAGGTGAACAGTTTTAACAAAATTGGTATTTTTCTTTTTTTTTTTTGCTAAATAAAAATTAGTATTTTCATTTTTCTTTTACCTGTTTTTCTGTACAAGAGTTTTTATAGGTTGAAGATTGTTTGAGGAATCTACAACTTTCTCGCGGTTTTTTTTTTGTTGATATTGTTGGAGTACAGATATTTTTATTAGAGCAAAAATATTTTTATTAAAGTAACAAGTATTGGCTAAAATTTTAAATATCACTAAAATAAATGTAATATTGTCGCTAGTCTGACATCATAATTATTGTTCGGCTATATCACTGGCCTTTTTTACTTTGGACTTTTTTTTCCATATGCTCCTGATCTTTTTTTCTCTTTTTCTCTTCTTTAAGAGGTTCAACATTTATTTGCTAGTCTTTATATAATCTAGGGTAGAGAGAGAAAGTAAAAATTATAAATTAATTAGTGAAAAAATAATTTAAAGCTGAAAGATAAAATATGAGATAAAAAATTAAAATTCTTTTTTTTAAATACACGGAATAATAAATATTTTAAGCACCGTGCCATTCAACCAACATCTCATACGCCGCACTATTATGACATTTCTACAAGTTGAATTTGAATAATTTTCAAGATTTGGTTACAAATCTCAATCATGCTCTTGGACATAAGTTATATCGATAATTACTGTTAAAAATATAAGAACGCTGGCGGCCAACCCAAGATGGACCATCTACAATATAATTCAATATTGTAAACCCTTGTGCCATAGTTTGGGTCCAAGTCCACGGTCTACCCTATGTAGATTATATTTGTTGTAATTTGCATTCATTGTCCTTTTTTCTAGATTATTCGGCTAGAAAATAGTAGAACAAAAACAATAAAGAATCCATTGATAAAAACGTTGTTCCGCCGTAAAAGATAGTACTACAAATGAACAATAGCAAGGATAATTTATTAAGCTAAGCCTTGTACCATCATATTGTAATATATATATATATATATATATATATATATATATATATATATATATAACTACTCTTTTTTTTTTTTTTTTGAAACCAATAAATAATCATTCAATTAAAGAGATAACAAATCGAAAGACAAAGCATCCAAAGCTGGTGGAGGAGATTCCTCAATCCAGTACAAATCCTCAACTAAATTGTGTCTAGCATATTGAGCCAACACATGAGCTACTCTATTCCCAACCCTTTTAATACAGCAAATAAAATACCATTGCAAACCCCTTAGCACGTGACGAATATCATCCACCACATTACCAAAGAATGAAGAATTTTTTACAGTTGAAGAGATGGCTTGCATAATCCCGCTATTATCCCCCTCAATAATCAACCTTGAAAAACCAGTATCAACAGCAAATTCTAAAGCTCGACGGCATGCAAGTAACTCAGCTTCCTCACTGTTAAAAACCATCGGTCCACTAGCAGTCATCGCAGCCATAACTTCTCCTTTATCATTGCGAATAATTGCACCATAACCAGTTCTTCCGAAAAAATTGCAGCATCAAAGTTAAGTTTGTACTCCTCAGATGTTGGTGGTCGCCATACCTCTCCATATGATTGCTGTCTCAACGGAACATTCAGCTGATTTTGGGCATCTTTGTAACTTGCAATATATTCCTCAACTCTTTTGTTCAAAATATTTGGATACTTCATGTTTCCTCCATGTAATAAGATGTTTTGCTGATTCCAAATAAACCACGCTTGGATCCAAAACAACTCCATTTCGTCACCAGTCAGACGTTCCATAAAATCCTCCATTAATTCCACAATATCGAGTTGTCCATGTTTACCTTTTTGCAGTTTACGAACACTACTAGCCCATATATCTTGAGCTGCCACACAATCCCATAGAGCATGGATGGTGGATTCCGTTTCACTTTTGCAAATCAAACATTTATCCTCACGGAGAATCTTTCTTCTATTTAGGTTCTTTGTTGTTGGTAAAATGTCATGACAAGCTCGCCATGCAAAAACTTTAATTTTATTAGGGATCCTAAGCTTCCATAATGCAGCCCAAATATTTTTGACAGCACCACCCGTAGATGTTTCTGCCCGATCTACATCAATTATTAGTCTCTTTGCCACCTGATAAGCTGACTTGACAGTAAATATACCCCTTGAGTTATGTAGCCATAAAATCCGATCAGGTACATCTCGTCTACTCAAAGGTATTTGGCAAATTGCATCAGCTTCATCTTTATGAAAAATATTTCTAATATCTTCATATCGCCATATATGCAATTCAGGATTAATCAGCTCACACACCATTAATTCATCCCAACTATGTTGAACTGGATGTATCACTTTGTTATTGGGAAAATTAGGTAACCACCGATCCGTCAAAGCATTGATGGAATTCCCATCCCCAACCCTCCAACAGTACCCAGCTTGAAGGATAGGACGTGCAGCCATCAAACTCCGCCACACGTATGAACAATTAGGCGAGACTTTAGCCTCTAAAAAAGTTGATCTCGGAAAATACCTTACTTTAAAACATTTATAAAGCAGCGAATCATTGTCTTGCACCATCCTCCATCCTTGCTTGGCTAACATAGCTAGATTAAAAGCTCTCAAGTTCCGAAAGCCCATTCCACCAATCTTCTTTGAATCTGTCAGTTTTGCCCAACTCTTCCAATGAATTTTCCTTTCATTTCCCACTTGACCCCACCAGAATTTAGCACATAACGCATCTAGTTCACCACATAGTTTGAAAGGGAGTTGGAACACACTCATAGTATTAGTAGGTATAGATTAAGCAACAGCTTTAATAAGAATTTCTTTACCAGCTTGAGACAGCATCATGCCCTTCCATCCTTGAAGCTTCATCCAGATTTTGTCTTTCAGAAATGCGAAAGTGTGATACTTGGTCTTCCCAATCAAAGTTGGTAGACCAAGGTAATTTTCAAAACGATTAACCTCCTTTACTCCCAACACCTCCAAAAGCTGACACCTCTCATTTTCCGGCGTATTACGACTAAAATAAACGGAAGACTTCTCAAAGTTAATACTTTGTCCGGAGGCTTTTTCATAGGTTTGGAGTATCTTTACTATGGTTTCCCCTTCAGTCCTATTTGCTCGACAGAACAGTAGTGAATCATCTGCAAACATAAGATTAGTGACCTTTGGTGCCCCTCTACAAATAGAAACCCCACTAATTCGGCCTTCTAATTTTGCATTATTTAACAAAGCAGTGAAGCCTTCTGCACACAGTAAAAATAGGTACGGAGATAAAGGATCGCCCTGTCGAATTCCTCTGTATGGAGAAATCATGCCATAGGATCTCCCATTAATCAGAATAGAGAAAGATGGAGTTGTCACACAAGTCATTACTTTTTCAATCCAAACAGCAGGAAACCCCATTTTTTCCATAATCTGTTGAAGAAAATTCCATTCCACTCGATCATAGGCCTTACTAATATCCAACTTCAATGCAAAGGAACCCTGTTTCCCCTTTTTTTGAGACTGCATAGTATGAAGCATCTCATAAGCCACCAATACATTATCAGTAATCAAACGCCCCGGAACAAAAGCGCTTTGAGTGGGTGAAATAATTTGAGGTAGAATCTGCTTCAACCTGTTAGCTAACACTTTTGACATAATTTTGTAAATAATGTTGCACAAGCTTATGGGTCTAAACTCAGACATTCTCTCCGGATATTTAACTTTTGGAATAAGTACAATATTTGTATGATTAATATCAGACAACATATTACCATTATTTAAAAAATCCAACACAGCTAACACCACAAAATCACCCACAACATGCCAGAATTTTTGATAGAAAAGGGCATTCATACCATCAGGTCCTGGAGCTTTTGTTGGTCCCATTTGAAATAAAGCCGCCTTCACCTCTTCAGCAGTGAATTTTGGAGTCAAAAGTTGCCGCATGTCTTCAGTAACCACATTCTGCACCACATTCAAACAATCGTCCATTTGAGCTCCTACTCCAGCCTGAAAAAGATCTTCAAAATAGGCTGAAGCTACCTCAACCACTTCCTTTAAATCGTCCACCCACTGACCTTGATTATTTTGTATACCTTTTATATAATTTTTCCTTCTTCTTTGTGTTGCTTTGGCATGGAAAAATTTTGTGTTCTTATCCCCATGTTTTAACCAGTTTATTCGAGATCGCTGAGCCCAGAAAATTTCTTATTGCTTGAGAAGTTCATCCATCTGTTTGCTCAAACTCAAAAACTCCACTTTTGATGCTTCCGTTAAATCAGCCTCAGCCAATTTGTCCAACTGATGCTGAACATCTTTGATAGTAAGAATATCCGGATCAGTTATAGCAGAACCCCAATTCATGAGTGCCTCTCCACAAATTTTTATTTTTTCCTGAACTGCGGCTAAACCTGTCCATTCTTCCCCTCCCTTCATCCAAGCCTCCTTAATAACCTCCTCATAGTCTGTCCGTAACAGCCATGATTCTTCAAATTTAAAGCTTCTCCCACGTTGTTGCCTTTGTTGGGAAAAGGATTTAACATTCAACAAAATTGGGAGGTGATCCGAAGCATGAGTTGATAACTGCACAATTTTACTAAACTGAAATCTATCAATCCATTCCTTATTTGCAACACCTCTATCAAGATGAATCTTTGTATTAGCCTCTCCAGGTCTCTTATTATTCCAAGTATAGGGATACCCTTTATAACCAAGGTCTTGAAGGTGACACGAATCCAAAGTCTCCCTAAAAGCTTCCATCTGTGAAAACGTAGGCTGCCTTACACTCTTCTTTTCTGAAACATGTAAATAAGCATTAAAATCCCCAATTACCACCCAATGACCCACTACAAAAGTTTGTAAATATTTCAATAATCTCCAAGAGTTGTCTTTTAGCTGTGCTTCCGGCCACCCATAGAAACCAGTCAAATACCATACAAATCCATCTTCCTCCGTGACTCTAGATAAAATATGATTAGCAGTGAAATTAATCACCTCTAATCTTACATCATTCCTCCACAACATAGCTATTCCTCCCCCAAAACCCGGTTGTTTGACAGTAATTTTATTCTGAAATGGTAGATTTCCATATAATTTTTCAAAACCATCCTTATCAAGTCTCGTCTCCATTAGAAAACATACCATGGGAACTTGCTCCTTCACAACCTTGCGAAGGCTTCGCCCTGTCCAAGGGTTCCCAAGCCCTTGGCAGTTCCAGCTTAACAGTCTCATTGCTCCCGGCAAGGGTGACTCATCACCCCCGCCAATCCAAATTCGTTATTTTCCTCATTAAAGTTCAACCTTCCTTTGTTCAAAATCTGCTTTTCATTTTGTCCCCACTGCCCTTGACAGATTTCTCTCTTACCTAAGCCTGATAAATTGACATCTTTAGTTAAAGTTGTAGAGCCAACGTCCATTCTGCTATCCATTATAGACTTTCGGGTCCAAGTACCTTTGGGCTTAATTATGCTAGAGCCATGCACATCCTGATTTGAATTAAAACTACCCAATTCAAAGTTTTTACCGGCTTTTGGTGGACACTCCACTGGACCCTCAATTGTTTTGTAAGTGATAAGTTCCGTAGTGCATTCTCCTTTGCCAACCGTCTGTAGCTTTTCGGTGAGCAGAATTAAAGGACTCGATTCCTGTAAATTAGAGGTTGCACACTTTATGTTTGCACGGCAAGTAGGACTTTCATTTTCACTATGCGTAAAATCAGCACAGACTCCTTCACTCACAGGTCTATCCTTATCTTCATTGGTACCGTTCCCAGATCTGCTCTCCTGCACCTCCATCTGTCCGACCGGACCACCGTTTCCCACCATTGCACAGCCCTTTACTAAAACAGTTGCAGCCCTATCTACGTTGGTAACTTTTCGACCAGTTGCATTACTACCTGAGACCCTGGAACGGATTCCCCCTGCTCTAAGGAAATCTCCATACTGCAAATCAACACAACCTCCTTTCTTTTCCACATCAAAATAGGCAGCACAATGCTTCAAATCATGACCTAAAATTCCACAAAAATGACAGAACATGGGCAACCTTTCATACTTAAATGCCACCCAAGACTTCACACCATCCGATTCGGCAATAAAACCTCCTCTGCGAATAGGTTTTGATATTGGTATAGCCACACGGACGCGCATAAACATACTAATTTCATCTTTCTTTGTCTTCCATTCCACCTCCTCAACCTCCCCCAACCGAAGCCCAACTTCCTTTGCTACTTGGGGAGAAAACATATCAAACGGAGCACCCCAAATTTGAACCCAAAAGGAGGCAAGATCCAGTTGTATATTCTCCACAGTCATACCTTTCGACCACCGTTTCAACAAGAGTAGCTGATTATTAAAAGACCAAGGTCCTCCTTTCAATATCCGATTCAAATCAAAATCTGAGTGGAATTTGAATTGAAAGAGATTTGATCCTACCTCCAGAATCTGCAATGATTCATTTAATCCCCACGCTCGCCTTATTGTAGATTTTGCTGCCAGTTTATTAAAGGATTTGCAGGTAAGGAATTTTCCAATCAAACTCAGATTGCACCCATCAATAGCTTCCTTTCTTCCATCATCCGAAATAGCAATCGTTTCTTTCTCATCCGATGTTAACTTCATCTTGTCAAGGCTATAACACACCGCGTCCTCCATTTTTCTAATCTGTAAATTTTCCCTTCGCCCGCAGCGAAAGGAGGAAGAAAACTCGTATAAGAAACGAGAGAGAGAAACTCGTACCAGAGACGAGAGCCTAATTTTTATCAAGTTTTTTATATATAACTACTTTTAATATCAATCAATTACGATATTTTTAATAAAAAAAAAATTAGACTTACCCACATATAAGATAGATGATTGCAACTCACTCATTTGGGTTAAAGATAAAATAAGGTGGAACCACACTTATTTATCTTATATGCTAGTAAAAAAAGTGAATAAGTGTAGAATGACTCTTTTAATAAAACTCATTATTATTGAGAGCATTTAACTAATTAACTCTATGAATAAATAGAGAAAAATTTAAGATCAACAGTTTTTGAATAAAAAATTTATACGCATAAACGTAAAAAATGTAAAAAAAATATATACATGTGCAAAGTATAACCTAAATTTTGAAAATGCGAGTTATATTTTGGACAAAAAATGTTGAGGTCGACCATATGGTAATGGCCCACTCCTCTTGGTATCCAAGAGGTTGGGGTTTCAATTCTTGTTGTGGACATGTGTATGTGTGTGTGTGTGTGAGTTTAAATTAGCAAAAAAAATAAAATGCTGAGGTCTGTATCCTTAACTTATATTATCATTTCTACTATTAAAGAGGAGGAAAGTGAGACAATTTATTGTATCCTTAACTTATTGTTATTTCTACTATTAAAGAGGAGGAAAGTGAGACAATTTATTCTTTCTGTAAAGTACAAAAGTCTTTTTGGATACCCAAATTATCCTCTAAGCATGAGTAAAGTATCGGTGGTTATTTTTTTTTTTTGAAACTCTACTATAAAATCTTAATAAAACCATTCCATCCATAACTTTTCTTTTATCCCTCCCGACTCCCTCTAAATCTTTAATTTATCTATAATATTTTGTCACATATTCTCTCAAAAATTAAATATATGTATTTTTCATTGCACACTGATGAAATATATATTTTTCTAATTGCTTACAGATGATGTGCTAGTATTAAGAGTCATGCCCCAACTCCTTAATGATGTCTAACTAGTGTAGAGCATAGTGTGGTTTGGTGCAGTTGGAAGTCCAAACCGCACATAAAATAACTTAGGTGTGGTTTGACAAATCCAAAATTGCACATGAAATTGCTTGA
Source organism: Hedera helix (assembly GCA_947179155.2). Classification (NCBI taxonomy): domain Eukaryota; kingdom Viridiplantae; phylum Streptophyta; class Magnoliopsida; order Apiales; family Araliaceae; genus Hedera; species Hedera helix. Next base: position 6,108,060 of record OX359275.1, on the reverse strand, counting down.
AATTGGTGTGGTACGATTTTGAAACGTGCGGTGCGATTTCATTTGATGTGATTCGGATCCAAAACCAATTGAATATATACATACTGAAAAATAAAATAAACTTAAGCCTAGCTCGGAAGCATTTTGCACATAGATTTATCATGTGTCATCTCATCAAACGAATATTCATCTTCTAAATTACTAGTATTACAAATCCAATATGAAGAGTCACCAATGAGTTAAATCATAAATGAATCATTTTTAAATCAATAATATATGAGTTGGTTATAGTGGATATGGGTCTAACTTTGAATTACTGTCACAATATAATCAATTTTAGAAAGGAAAAAATGGGTATGAATGAAATCCACCCTCACTCCCACTCATCTGCCTTTTATTTATACCTTAAACCACAACCTTCTACCCATCTAAATAATTTCAAGTTCATCCTTGGCAATAATTGTATTGCAATACTCATTGCCTTTTGCTAAGCTTGCAACATGTCATAGTATTAAGTTTCATGTCATTAATGCATAAAATCCCTTACTCCATATAACTACCATTACACCAATAATACACAATATAGTCACGATTAATGACATGCAATAGTAGATTTTCAGATATTCATATACTAAAGTGAGATAATACAACCTAGCTTAACTTTCATAATATTTTATAGAATTACATCTCCAACTCTCATTAGGTTACCACACACATGCATAAAAATATGAACATAGTGATGTATCACATAAACACAAAGGAAGGAACGGTAGCAACTCTCTACATTTGATCTGCCACTAAAAAAAATGTATGTATTTTGGGCCCGGATGTGGAACTAAAAAAAAAAGAAAAGAAAGAAACAAAGTAAGATTATTAAAAAAAATTATAGGGCTAACATACCACCCAATTTGAGTCATCAAAAGACTACAATAAAATTATTAAAATACAGTACAACAATACATTACCCAGTAATATACAACTAAGTTTTTATTATTATTGTCACATTATTTTATAATATGGTGAAGACTACTATAACAACTATCTCAGACCATTACTCCATTCCCCTTTTCTCCCGGCTACAGTCTCATTCTCTGAATAATTGAAAAAAATAAAAGGGTGAGCTTAAATAGCCAGTAAAGAATATCATAACTAAAAAAATGACAAATAAATTATCATTAGCCTTTAACAGTTGAGTTCTTGATAGAATAATATAAACAGTAAATTTTAAATCAACAACTGCAATTAAGTTATTAAACAAAGTTTAGATCAACAACTGCAGTAGAATAACAACCATTAGGAGAATCATGTAGATCATAATGTCTACTATCTTCTTTTCTTCAAAAAAATATCATCAAGCTTTATCATCTGAAACACCACTAGTTATGATCATGTCAAGCAATAGTTCTTCTTTGCCTCAGACCAAAGAGAATATTCACCACGTGCCTTAAAAAACACATCACCATTATATCGCTTTTACCCTATCATCTGTGCACTAGGCCATAGATATTTACAACAACTTGATTCTTGATGATTAGTACAAATAACAGTGATATAAATGATGAACAGAAGAAAGAGAATAATAGGATAAACAATAGATATCGAAAGTTTACGATTTTTATTTTGTCCAAAGTCAAATAATGTCTAAATTGTCAACATGATGTAGAGAAAAATATTTTCAAGTCCAAGAATAATGTCCAAGATTCATAGGGAATAAGTTCAACGATAAGGTTTACAGTACAAGGAATATTTAACAGTCCACAAATTCATAGTTTAAGTAAATGTTCATAGGTCAAAAATTCAAGGTCCAATAGTTTATTGTTCAAATATAACAATAAAAATTTAATATAAATGTTTATGTCAAAAGATATTAAATGAAACGCAAACTATTAATCATTTTAGAAATTTTACCGAACAATACTTACCATAGTAAGTTTAAGAGGACGAAAGAAAATGATATCACTTACCTTAACACGTGACTGGATACTATTTCCTATGGAGTTGATCAACATATATATATATATATATATATATATATATATATATATATATCATTTAATCAGTAACTACCACATATAGATTTCATTGTGTATACTAACTCATATGAAATAATCAAAAGTGATATGATATTATAAATTTGAGTATTAGCGTGGAATATACTTCAAAATAGTTTTTGGAGAAGTAAACAATATTTTAAAATAATATCTTTCAAATAAAGTTTTCAAAATAAATTTTCTAAAAAAATAGTCTTCTAAAGAAAAAATTGTAAACAACATGTGACGTGTGTGAGTGTTTATATAACTTTTATAAGAAAAAAACTTAATTGGATAATACTCGTACTTTTACCGATTTTCACCAACACTTAAGATAGTCTTAACTCACTCAGATAAATCTTACACTAAAAATATTTAGAAAGTGAAAGCAATTATAAGTAAGAAAGATATGAAGATTCCTTATACTAAGCCCTCTATTTATAACAAAAAAATTAACCAACTATTCTAAAAATACATTTCACATTTTTTAATCTACACCATTTATTATTTTTTACACTTTAATCTATATTATCCATTAACTAATCACATGATTCATACCCTAATCACATGATTCACACCTTAATCTAACTTAATCTACATCATCCATTAGCAAATAACATGATTCACACGTTTTACTAACTTAATCTACACCATCCATTAACAAATCACATGATTCATACTATCTATCACATGTTTCACTCTTTTAAGCTTCACATTACACATTTAAAGAATATACTATCCATATTTTATATTATTATATTATTGACTTAATATCACAATTATTTAATATATTCAGTGTTATTCAAATAATGAGTCTGTCTAACTGTGATGACCCCGAATCCGGGTCCCTTGAACCTCGAATCCGGTTCAACACTAGTATTACCTTTACCTTATTGTTCATGATTTACAACAATATTATAATTGTTAAATAAGCATTTATTTACAATTCTACAGCATCTCTTTATATTCCAGAATCGCAATCTTTATACATTCCTAGTATGTCTCAATATCATACATGATACGACATTCTATTACAATCAATTTGAGTATTTGACACTCATATTACATACCAACTGATTCTTATACTACACAATCATGTTACCTATCCAATTCGGACTGATATCTACAATGGTCGTGCTAGACCTTCAGTAAATGTAATATGCATTCCTGTTTCTTGATCTTTAACAAAACTTCGAATAACTTCCATTATCTGAAAATGTTGGTTTTAAGCAAAAGTGAGCACAACGGCTCAGCAAGTTTAACAGTTACACATAACACATTACATGCTTCACATATTGTACATGCTCTGCATTTTATTCTTATATCATGCATTTCATGTTTTTCATTTTATGAATGCTTCATACTTCTTATGCATCTCATACAATAAACAACTAGCATCTATCCAACATGCTTTATAGCTGAACATATTTAACATATAACCATATCTCATGTTATGCACATAACACAAATATCATCAATATATCTCCATATCAATAATTTAATAACACATTGTAGCATAGTAATGCACATATGAGCAAGTTCTGAAAAAACTTGTCTAGTTCGCTTCTACCATTTACGCTTATTTGCGTCTTTCGTTCAACCTACAATTTATATATAAAATCGACATAATCATTAGTTACAATAACTATTAATTAGTCTTAACTTAAGACCTTGATTTCAAATTATTAACTCTTAAGATGTCCGACAAACGAACTCTTAAGTTCTGGACAAAAACTCTAGCCCAAACATAGTTAGACATGTCGGGTACGCTTAACCAACTTATGCATTCACTACACGTTCTTCGTACGACTTACTTTTAATAAGTTGTCTAAAATTCGTCACAAACGGACTATTTACTTTGGTTTAATTCAATTAAAACTTTCTTCTTTTACATAACTTAATAATTCGGACATTTAATAATGTACCAAATATTTTAAAATATTATCTACCTTTGATAATATATAACTACATTCAAATATTATTAATCATTTAATAATATTTTAATCACTTATTAATATTATTAACCATTTAATAATATTTTAATCACTTATTAATATCATTAACCATTTAATAATATTAACCATTTAATAATATTTTAATCACATATTAATATTATTAATCATTTAATAATATTTTAATCACTTATTAATATTATTAACCATTTAATAATATTATAATCTCTTACTAATATTATTTATCATTTAATAATATTTTAATCATTTACTAATGTTATTCATCATTTAATAACTTTTTAATCATATACTAATATTATTGATCATTTAATAATATTTTAAATACACATCAAATAATACCAATAGTTAACTTTTTAATTGTGTTAACTTTAGTCTTTATTTTAAACATTTAGTTACCAATTAATCATTAATGGATTTCATATATATTGGTTTAATAACTAAACACATTCATTTTACACTTATTTCAACTTAATTTCTCAAAGAAAACTCGACCCTGACCTACCCGACCCGGAGCACCAATCTGCTTGGCAGATTGTTCTGACGCAGCTGCGTCAGGACATTCTGTCCAGAAGTCCATTTTTTTGACTGCTCGACCCTCCGACGCTTCGACAGCCATAACTTCTTCATTTTAAAATATTTTGGGGTGAGTCTTTAGTCCATTCTCATCAGAATTTTCCCCTCTACAATTTCTCTTTAGATCACAAATCCAAATTCCTAATGGAACTGGACTAAAAATTGCTCATAAGGACAAAGTGAAAACTAAATCACAAATCCTTGGTTTTAATTGTTCAAACTTGAATAAAATAAATTCTACACATCCAAATGACACCAACTTAATGTTGTTGTCTTCCTAACTTCTTGTTTTATAATATTTCATGGTTCGATCACATTTTTGAAAACGTTTTGACAAGAAATTTAAGATCGAACCATCTAGGGTTTTACCGGTAAATCGTTATATGAACTTTCCTTCTAATTCTTTACGTATCACCCATACAAAGACATGTATTAACTATATCAAACCATTAATATACCTATATATCATAGTTTTAGACTTCTAGATTATCAAAATAACTTTTGATCGGTTAAAAATACATTTTAACCGTTCAAATCATATCTAAACTATAAAAATAAACTAAGGAAGAGAGAGAACACTTTTGAACCTCTTGGACATGGATGCTCTTCTTCTTCTTGATATGATATTGCTAAGGACTCCTCATTGACTATTCTCTAGCACTTTTTCTTGGTGGAATCATCAATCATCCAAAGTTTGCTTGCTTTTCTCTAGAATGTTCTCCATTTTCTCTCTAGTTGCTCTAGAAATTGTCTAACCAACACAACACATAGATGAGGCACTTTATTTATAGCACTTCTCTAGACATACTTAACATTTCCTAATCAACTAATGCTAGTCAATTAGGAGCTTAATTCATGCTTACTATAGCAAGGAATGACTAGCTTGATGGACACTTTGATTGACATCTATCAAGATGGTTTACAAGCTACCAATGGAGTGACATTTAAGAAACCAAATGCAACAAGCCCCCATGTGGGCCCTCTAAATCTCAGCAAAATGGGATTAAATCTCCCATTTTTGCTTTATTTTTATAGCTTATATATACATCTATATATATATATATATATATATATATATATATATACTTATATATATAAATGTTGACCAATTTTAACTACCATTTAGGCTCCACATTGGACTCTAGGATTTAAATATATTGGGTTCTTCCATTTAATTTGGTTGAGCTCAATTTAATTATTCTATTGGGCTAACATTAAATAATCTATGTTACATTTAATTAAATCAAGCATTAAGCTTGTTTAATTAATTACATGGACTACTAGGTAAATTAATTTGACCTAGATTAATATCACATTTGGATTTAAAATATACTCCAATTAGACTTGCTATAAATAATTCTACCACATTGGGTTACTCAATTAACTCATCCATAATTAATTCTCATCACTACCTTCATTCCTCTAGCAATTAACCTATGCTTGGTTAATTCTCTATCTTGCCTACCAACTAGGGTTATTCAATTAACCCTACATTAGTTAAGTCTCTACACTCAACCAAATTTCCCAACACTTTGACCATCAATTGACTTTTTAAATGTTTGGGCTACATAGTTTACTTTGCATTGGACTTTCTTATTTAATTATTTGGGCTACCCAACACAACTCACACATCTTGGGCTAGGTAATTTATTTAATTGGACTACCACCCCATTATATATAATACTTGCCAACATTAATTAATTGGACTTATATTAATTACCTCTTGGGCTATTAATCAACATAACACTTGAGTTTATTATTTAATTACCCACCTTTAAGCAAATATTCCCATATTGGGCTTGTTTTAAATCCATTAATGGACTCTATACAATAACTTAATAATTAAGTTAATTATTTAATTAATTACTTCACATTATTGTCATCCAAGACAATCATCCTAAATTTTTCACAACTTTAACTCATACTAATATAATTAACCTAATTAATTATATTTCATGATTTCATATTTAAACTAATTAATTTATTAGTTCAATTGAGTCTTTATTTTACTCATCTTCTTGTTTAGCTAACAAACACACTTTAGGTATATGTGTATATCAATATAACCACCTTCACTTCTCAATTGAATGTATTTCTTTAATAAATTCTCTACATGCATCATTACAATATCCTCACATTTAATTTATAACAAGTAAATCATAAAAAAAATGTTTACCCATTTTCTACACATCTTACTTCTCAAATTCTAGGTTTTAAACAATAACCTTTAATTGATTATTCAAAATCTTATCTACAAAGCTTGTAAATATTTGAGATATTACATTCACCCATTCTTATAAGAATTTCGTCCCCGAAATTTCATCATACTCATTTCTACAAATTTTCAACTCTTAGAATATCTCTTTACTCATCAAATTCTATGACCACCGTTTTCTATGAAGTTCATATCTAACTTACAATTCCAGAACAATGGAATATCTTGCAGAAGAATAAATTGAAAATCAATATCTTACAGAAGAATAAATTGAAAATCAAAATATTCATTAAAACGTTCATAATATGTTGAGGGGTCATCAAGACCGTGAACATCTGAAAGTAATTAACTGAATTTCGAATAAATAGTATTTATCCCTATAAATACTTATAAATAGTCACAAAGACTGAAAATATTCCATAGGTGTACGCTAGGTAATCAGCTTATTGTACCATACGTTGTGCAGAACGTCTTAGTTATTGGGCACCAGTCAGAGCTATATGCCGACGAAAATATATCTGCTTTAGCCGACAGAATATACTTATTTTTTGCACTTGTTCACCTCAGACTTACTACCAAATTTCGTACCAGAAATTTTTTGGATTGAAAATACAACTTGAACAATTTCTGACCAAAAATGTCTTGTCAAAATAAATGACATAGACTCACGTCATTGAACTGTTCGTATATTACGAACTAAAAATCATTTTTAGATTAGTTAAAATAACTGAAATTCATTTTTAGGACTTCGTGATACCGCATCATCTTGACAGTACGTTGAGGATTCCGTCATTAATTTATGACTTCATAATACCGCACATCTTAACAGTACGTTGAGGATTCCGCCCTTTTCATCCCCACACCATGGCTTTAATAGCGTGTGATGATTTCATAAATACATTTTGATATTTTTAAATCAATTTGTCTAGCCGAAACAATTAGCATAGACTCTTCTTTAAACATTTTAAAATACCAAAAAATCATTTTATGACTTTGTCATACTACACCATACCATAGTGGGCTTTAAACATCCAACACTAGGTTACTCTGCATTGATGACTCCGTCGCTTATCATCTCTGCACTAAATACATTAATGATTACTAAAATATATTTTGACATTTTTAAAAGCACAAAAGTGCGAATTTTGGCACGATTTTAAGAATTTCAAAGCCTAGCATAGCTAGAAGATTTAGAATAACCTAAAACCTCAAATTTCTCCTCCATATTTTTTTCCAGCTTAATAACTATATCTAGTATAACTTTAATCTTGCTACTTAACTATACTCATACTCACTGTTTATCAAACTTACCACGTATTTGGGGTCAGGAACTTACAAAATAATGTGCAATACTGTGTGCTATTATGTAATACCGCGTGCTACAGTAAAATACCACGAAATACCATATGCTATTATTCTTTTATCACCGGATATTTTAACAGTTAAAAGTGATAATACCGTTGACTATTTTTATTTAAAAAGGTTACTGTTGTCGTTTTTTATATCCGACAATATTTTACTTTGGGGTCCACTAATGATTGGTTATTTCAGCGCTGTCGTACGAATCGAATATTCTCCAACAAAACGAATATTCTCCAACAAAACGAATATTCACCGACAAACTATAAATTGCATAAAACATCATTAACTTTAATTTTTATCAAATTAATACCTTACTATTTCAGAATAATATATAAAGAAAAATGAAATTTTATTCAATAAAAGTTAGTGACTTAAAAGCAAGGTATAATTCTCACAGAGAATTATTTAATAATTATCAACCAATTACTAAATCTTAACCAAATTAATTTTATTTAAATAATTGATTTAAACTATAAAACAAAAACTATTTAAATTAATTAACTAAACTAAACTATTAACAAGGATTAAAATCAGATTAAAAGAACTTAAGATTATAATTTTTTTCAATGTTTTATTTAAAATTTTTATCTCTTTATTTTATTATACAATCATGATAAATTGTTAATCTGAGAATTCATTAGTATTTATAAGCCTCCCTCAATGATCATATAAATAAATCCTTTCTAAATCCACCATTATAGGAATAGAATCGTAAAAGAACACCTTAGCAAAATAAATCATTATATTCTTATGTGATTTAAATTATACAAGGATTTAAAGATCAGGTTCTCTCAAAGGTTACATAAGATGCATAGGTATATGTCTATCCTTTTATACGAATCATGTTTTCATCCTATGCAGAATACACGAACATATGTTATCATATTCAGATCTAAATCTATAATACATCTATCAAGTTCATATAGATTATCCCAGTAATTGTTGACCAGGAAATTAAACAACGCACAAAATATGATAAATAATTCATATGGTGCCAATCAAATAAGAAGAAATTCAATTTTAACTACATATTGGGTTCAGTTGTAATTTTAATTATAATTTAGTTCATAACTGAAGAAGAAAACAAATCCATAAATTTAAATATCATCATACTCAAGAATACAAAAATTAAAGAGAAAATAGAGATAAAAATCTTATTTTTGTAGCGCAATCCCTAGCTTGGCTTTTAATCTTGAATCTTCCTTCAGATTTGATAAAAGCCTTGCTTCTAATGTATTATATATTCCTAATATACTCTAATTTATGTTAATTCCCCTTCAAAATATGTATCAAGTCATATATGTATAGGTTAACAGTAAATATTCTACAAATTCTTTTATTAAATATAGTATGTATGTTGCGTGCCTTCATAATTATTGTATATTGTTGAAGTTCAAAATGAGTAATTTGTTTTCATTCATGATATATCTTCATTGTTTATTTAAACTTGTTGAGTAAAGTAGTTGCTCACACTTGCTATATTATAAACTATTTTTCAACAATGCTCGAATGTTTTAAAAAGGACAAAGATAAAGAAAAGGCAACTGAGTAGATTGGATAAAAGCAAAATGTATTATTATTATATGTCTTATGTAACTCTTTTATGTATTGAGATGGCGTATATATTTAAGGTTAGTGAAACTTGAGATAATGGTACGTTTTGTAATGAATTTATTTATATTTTTCGCGAGTTATTGGAGGTTAAGTTTATGAATGTTGTATAAGTATTGAATCGTGAGCACTGAACTCGAGGTTCAAGGGACCCGAATTTGGGGCGTCACAATTCCTAATAGGAGTCCTAACCCTAAGGGATCAATCAGATATTATAAATAAATGATGAACAATAGAGGTACACAAGATTACTTTTACCCTACTAAATTCTCTCTGCCTCTATTGTTAACATATCTTGAAATCTATACTTACTCTCACACCGGAGGTATCCCCCGGCGGCCTAAGCCGTCAAACACTTCTAGTGGTTTTCTTTGTGCAGGTTACGTCCAAGCCGATGGTTGAATGTGCGGACAAATTCGAGCATTAACAGTATCGCCTATAATATGCCTGAGTCTTATATGACTTATTATTCGAATCAAGACCTATATGCTATCAAATTTTAGCTCACAAGACAATATCCGCAATTATAAAAACGTTTAGAGATTAGTCTTAACAAAAAAATAGACTCTATCAAAATATATTTAATTATATGAATTTATCGCCAACAAATCACATTCGTAAACGATGAGAACAGACAACCTAAAATATTATAATAAATAATGAAGGATGTGAGTTCATGTATAAAATTAGGGTTTGCATTTAACCTAAAAAATTAAATGAACCAAGACAAAAATAAATGAACGAGACTTGAGAAGGGCCTTTATGAATCCCGGGGTAGAAGGCTTGTGGAGGCAACTCATCTGTTGATTCCCAAAAGGTACATTGGAATGATCTAGAAGGGGGTTGAATAGATCATTATACATTTTTTTGTATAACTTTAACCTTTTATAACAAACTTTACCAAATAGATAAATAGTAATGTTCGGCAGAATTAGAGTATTTGGTAAAATTTCCTTTTGATCATTAAAAAGATATTTACAGTTAGGAGTTGTTTTTGAAAAAATATAACAAGTAAATACATCATACAATCAACATAAAGCAATTTTTTGAATGACCAAGAAGGTGGCAAAGAGACATTAAGTACACATAGATTTTTAAGAGGTTTGGAGTTTGAACTACTTCTATTCCTTTTTTTCGCTTCGTTGTGCAGGGATATTTCATCAAGGATAAATGGACACTAAGTCCTTATAATTTGGACACTAAGTCCAAGACATTAAAGGTCTGATTCACTAAGAATCAGGCGGGTCACTAAGTCCCGTCTTATCTTCTTTAGGACACTAAGTTCTCTTCCCTCAACATAGGCTGATTCACTAAGAATTAGACGAGCCTCACCCGATTTTCACCTCATGACACTAAGTCTTCTTCCCTCAACAGGGGATAGATTCCTCTGAATCTGGTGGGTCACTAAGTTTTGACTTTGCTGATATTGTTACTATTGTTGAAGGGTGTTGTCAAGTTGACGTGTAAGACCCCAAATTTTAATAAATAGATTTCAAAATTTTCTCATAATTTTATATTTAACAGTAATGTGCTAAATTAATAAAAATTAAAGTTAAGGATGTTATGTGCAAAAATTTTATGTCGGACAATATTCGATTGGTCGAGGAATATTCATTCTGTCGAGGAATATTCGTTCTATCGGGTAATATTCGTACGACGGAACCAAAATATTTAGTTATGGGTAGACCCCACAACGAAATATTGTCGGATGTAGAAAACAACAGCAGTAGCCTTTCTAAATAAAAATGGTTAACGGTATTATCACTTTTAACTGTTAAAATACTCAGTGATAAAAGTATGGTAACATATGATATTTTACTATAGCACATGGTATTTTACAGTAGCACATGGTATTGCATAGCAGCACACGGTATTACACAATGTTTAAATTATTGAACTGATAAAGTGTCTATTGCACAGCATTTCATCAATAATTGTTATTACACAGCATTTTACATTATTGAACTAATAATTGTCATTACATATCATTTTACATTATTGAATCAATAATTGTCATTATATAATATTTTACATTATTAATTGCACAGTGTTCCATATTATTGAATCAATAAATGTCATAATGCACGACATCTTGCAATATTGGGCTAATAATTGTTACAGTAGTAGTCATAAGTATTAAACAGTTAAACATATTTATTATTTAAAAAATACTGTATGTTTAATAATTGAGATATTAAATCAATAAAATAATATGAAAATGTGTAAAGCGTGTACGTGTGTAACGCGTGTGTGTAACACGTGTAAATGTGTAGCACGTGTAAGTGTATAACGCGTAAGTGTGTAACACACGTAAATGTGTAACGCGTGTAAATGTGTAACACGTGTAAGCGTGAAACGCGTGTTTGTCAACGAACGGTGCAGATTAAAATGTGAAACGTGTGTTGGTTGATGAATGGTTTAGATTAAAAGATGAGATTAAAATGTATAATGTGTATGTGAAAAAGTTGGTTAGGCTCTGGCTATAAATAGGGGACTTAGTATAAGGAGTTTCATACATTCCTCACTCAATCTTCTTTCCACTCTCTAAATATTTCTTACTATAAGTGTCTCTCTGAGAGTATTAAAATTATCTTAAGCGTTGAAGATCTGAAAGGGTACGAGTATTGTCAAGTAAGTTTTTTATAAAAGTTATATAAACACTCACACACAAATCAGTTTACAATTCTTTTTTTAGAAGACTCTTCTATTAGAAGATTTATTTTAAAAAACTTAATTTGAAAGATTTTACTTTGAAAAATTATTTTATTTAAAAATTATTTTGAAGTATATTTATATAGTCACTTTGATGATTTTATACATAAAATTAGTATGTGTTACTTACTAATAAATTATGAATATACATATATGTTGATCAACCTCATAAAAGTTGTATTTAGTCATGAGATAAGGTAAGGGATATCATTTACTTTCAAACTCTTAAACTTATTACGGTAATGAGTATCATTCTTTTAATCATCATAAATGTATATCATTTTCTTTCTTACTTATAAGGGATATCATCTTTTTCATCTTCCATCACTTAAAGAAAGTATCTCATTTGCACCTATAATATTATTAAACGGTAAAAATTCTTGAAGTAATAATTTATTAATATTCACTTAATAGTTTGCACTTCATCTAATACCCTTTGATAAGAACATTCTTATTAAATTTTCATCGTTATATTTGAACTGTGAACTTATGGACTTTGAACTTTTGAACTGTGGACATTTATTTGGACTGTGAACTTATGGATCTTGAACTTTTGAACTGTGGACATTTGTTTGAACTGTGAACATTTTGTACTAATTCCTTGTACCGTAAACCTTACAATTGAACTGTTTCTCTGTGGATCTTAGACATTACTCTTGGACTTGAACACATTTTTCTATACACCATGTTGATAATTTGGACATTATTTGAATCAGGACAAAGTCAAAATTGTTAACTCCTCATGTTATTGTTTATCTTGTTTCTTCTGTTCATTATTTATATCTCTGTTGTTATTTCAATCATCAATTATCAGGTTGTTCTGTATATCTGTGGCCTAGGACACATATGATATGTTAAATGCGATATAGGTTAAAGGCGATATAGGATAAATGCGATATAATTGTTAGGTGTCTTTGGTCGAATGACAAGGACACGTGATGAATGTTCTCTTTGACCGGGGGCAATGAAGAACTGTTGTTTGGCATGATCATGACCAGTGGTGTTTCAGATGATAAAAGTTGATGATGATTTTCTTAAAAAGATAGGCTAGTATACATTATGATCTACTTGATTATCTTAATGCTGTTATTTCACTGCAGTTGAACTTTGTTTAAGAACTTAACTGTTGTTGTTAATCTTGCTGTTTATGTTATTCTATCAAGAATTCAACTGCAACTGTTGATTTAAAACTTGTTGTCTATTATATTCGATTAAGAATTGGACTATTGAAGGCTAAAAATAATTTATTTTTCATTATCTTAGTCATGATATTTTTTACTGGGCTATTTTAGCTCACCCTTTTCTTTTTGTTCAATTGTTTAGGAAATGAGAGTGTAGCCGGGACTAGTGGGGAGGAAAGGAGAATGGAGTAGCGGTCCGAGATAGTTGTTATAGTAGTCTTCACTGTATTGTAGAATAGTAATAATTATGAAGACTTAGTTGTGTATTATTGGGTACTGAACAGTGTATTGTAATAATTTTGTTGTAGTCTTTTGACGACTCAAATTGGGTGGTGTGGGCCCGATTTGGGGGCATCACATGACGTTAAGCTCATATCAGAAGAACTTGGCAACAGTGTTGTGATCGATCCTCCAAAGTGTAGAGGAACTTTGGGTTTTGAATATATCTTTTGTATTTGATCGATCCCTCTATGGTTTTTATTGGAATGGCTTTTATGTACTTATTCTCCTTCATTGTATGAGTCATTCTATATCTCTGATGTTTGACAATTACTTCTCTACGTTTATCTCTTTTGGTGAGTTTTCTCAGTGGATTTCTTTAATGTTCCTCACCAAGGCTATGCTCCCTTTTTCTTCTTATGATTTCTCTCTTAGACCTGGTATCTTCGTTGGTCTCTTTTTCTTTTTCTTCTAGTGTAAGATAGTCCTTATATACTCAGAGAGATCTCCTTCATTTTCGCCCGTTGAGAATTTTGCTTGTTAGAGATAATTCTATTTGTCGGGAGGTGGCCGTTGCTTCTCACGATTACTGATATTGAGTATCTCTGATGTAAATATTTTTTGTGGAATCATCGAGATTTTTTTTCCTGAGTTATCACATCAGTCAGTTTGCAACGTTATATATTCTTTGAATAAAGCTCATCTTTCTCTTTAAACAATGTATTTTCTTTTCCACTGTAGAAGATGTCGACGTTTTTTCTGCTCTGTCTTCTTATCATATTACCATAAGTGAAAACCTTGTGTCAGCTAAAGTTTGACCTTTGTAGCCGTTAGTCATAGCTTTGTCTGATTCCTCTTCTGAGCTTGACTAATGATTATTTTTTCACTTTCATCCTTTTGGTTATTTCCTAGATCATACTCATTGGTCAGTCATTTGTGAAATCTTTCACACCTTTCCATTTTGCTGATTGTGAAGTACCTCGAGTCTCTTTAGCCTTATGATTCTTCTAATCTACGTTTTACTAACTTGTATTATGATCTTAAAGCAACTATACAATCTCCATCTGTTGTCTTACGATCTACTTTATGATCTAAAGACTTTATGATATTTTAAATGAGCTTAATTCTGTGACGCCCCCAAATTCGGGTCTCAAATACCCGGATCCGGTCATCACGATCCAATACAAACATCCACCTCTAAACAACATACAATAACTAAATGCGGAATAATAAATATATGTTGTTCATTCAAAAGGTGTTACTAGTCCCAAGATACGGTAACCTTACACAAAAGTACATAAATACCCTTAATAAAGTACTTATGGTTTACATCACAAAACAAGTAATTTTAGCTAGACGAATAAACTAAAGACTTTTTTTTGAAGTCTATCACTTCATCTTTCTCTTATCCTTGTTCTTTTCAGAAGTCTAAGGTTCCACTGCAATGATATAGCAAGGGTGAGCAACTAGTTTGCTCAACAAGTTTAAATAACAAAAGAAACAATATATCATGAATGAAAGGGAATAGCTGAAACAATTCAACAATATGAATAACATAAGTAGGAATAATGATTTGCTTTTAGAAACAAGATAGTCAAATAGATTACGAACTATAAACATCCACTGGAGTCAATAGCAGGTTGACCCAATGGTTACTACCAGAAATATGTACCCGATGGGATCAGCCTCAATACAATATGTATATGCATAACATTTAATTTCCATGTTTTTGTACCTGATAATAGATACAAGGTACTCCCCTATAATAGAGGGGTGTTTATAATAATCTAAGAATCCGCATCTTCAATGATTTGGATAGCTTTTAAAATCTTTAACATAAACTTTGAACATATCTTTAAACAATAGAACAATAAATAAGGTACTGTAATATCCCAGATATTTTCAAGATTTTAAATAATATCTTAATTGATTTTATTAAAGGTTAATGTTTAAAACCTAGAATGTGAGAAGTAAGATGTGTAGAAAATGGGTAAACATTTTTTTTAACATAATGTATTTGTTAGAAATTAAATGTGAAAATATTTTATGATGCATATAAAGAATTTATTAAGGAAATAAATTCATTTGAGAAGTGAAGACGGTTATAAGGATATATATATACATAGTTATATATTCCTAGAGTTGTGTTTGTTAGCCAAACAAGAAGATGAGTAAATTAATACTCAATAAAACTAATAAATAAATTAGTTTAAATATGAAGTAAGAATGAAAGTCATGAAATATAATTAATTATGTTAATTATATTAGTTATGAGTTAAAGTTATATAAAAACTAGAAAGTTTGTCTAGAATGACAATATTAAGAAGTTAATTAATTAAGTAATTAACTTGATTATTAAGTTGTGGTATAGAGTTCAAGTAATTTAATTACTACTAGTGGACTAGCCCAAAAGGATTATAGATGTTAGCCCAATATGAAAATATTGGTATGAAGTGGGTAATTAAATAATAAGCCTAAATGATATGTTGATTAATAGTCCAAGAGGTAATTAATATAAGTCCAATTAAATTAATTACCTAACCCAAGTTATAAAGATGTGTGAGTTGTGTTGGGTAGCCCAAATAATTAAATAAAGGAGCCCAATGCAAAATAAACTAGTAGCCCAAATATTGAGTCCAAATTTAAAAGTCAAATGTTGGTCAATATGTTGAAAAATTTCAAGTATTGATTGAGTGTAGAGAATTAACTAGTGTAGGGTTAATTGAATAACCCTAGTTAGTAGACATAAGAGAGCATTAACCAAACATTGGTTAATTGCTAGAGGAAGGACGGTAGTGTTGAGAATTAACTATGGAAGAGTTAATTATGTAACCCAATGTAGTAGAATAATTAAAAGTAAGTCTAATTGAATTATATTATAAGTCCAATTGATGTATTAAACTAAGTTAAATAAATTAACCTAGTAGTCCATGTAAATAATTAAACCTTGATTCAAGTTATAATTAATCAAGTCCAATGCTTGTTTTAATTAAATGTAATATAGGGTATTTAATGTTAGCCCAATAGAATAATTAAATTGAGCCCAACCAAATTAAATGAATGAGCCCAATATATTTAAATCCTAGAGTCCAATGTGGAGCCCAAATAGTAGTCAAAATTGGTCAACATTTATATATATAAGTATATATATATATATATATATATATATATATATATATATATATATATATATATATATATATATATATATATATATATGTATATATAAGCTATAAAAATAAATGGGGGATTAAATTCCATTTTGCTGAGATTTAAGAGACCCACAAGTGGGTGGCTTGATTTCTCATGTTGCTTTACTTGTACACAATGTTGTGGTGGTTGAACCAACCCTAGTCAATCACAAGTCATTCAACAAATCAATCCATCCAATAGTAATCTCAATTAAGCCTTAATTTGACTATGTTGGTGGATTAGGAGAGTTAATGAGGGTTTAGCAAATGGCTATATATAGAGTGCTCCACACAAGTCTTATGTTGGTTAGTTCATTTCCTAGCATTTCTAGAGAGAAAAAGTGAGAGCATTTGAGAGAGAAAAGTGAATATACACTTGTGAGTTGAAGATCCACCAAGGAGATTGCTAGAGGATAGTCAATGAAGAGTCTCAAGCCAAGATCATAACAAGAGAAAGAAGAGCATCCATGTCCAAGACGTTAAAAAGTGTTCTAAACTTTCTTTAGTTCATTTTTATAGTCTATATATGTTTTAATAGTCAAAAAGTATTTTTAACCGATCAAAAATTATTTTGATACTCTAGAAGTCTAAATCTATGAGATATAGGTAGATTCATGGTTTAGTATATTTAAAACAAGTATTGGTATGTGTGTTATGCAAATAAATGGAAGAAAATTCCATATTGCGATTTTTATCGGTAAACCCTAGTTGGGGTTGTGATTTATAGCCTTTCATTTTGAAAGCTAGAGGTTGTGTATGATATTTTCTTCATTGATATGGTAAATATATAAGTTAAGAACAAAACCTAGTTGGTATAATGTTCATGTGAGTTGTTATGGTTAAGATATGATTTTTAAAACTAAGGATTGTGAAGTTAGTTTTCACTTTTTTCTTGTGAGCCATTTTGAGTATATTTCCGTTTGGAATTTGGATTTGTGATCTAAAGAGAAGTTGTAGATCTTGAAATTCTACACAATTTAGACTCAAGAATCACTCAAAAATAGTTCCGTATGAAAACGTTATGGTAATTTTAGTAAAGGAGGTCCGGACAGCCAAAATGAGCGCCGCCAGCGCTCGGACATTCTGTTTTGAGCACTGGCAGCTCTCAATTAACACTATGACCAGCGCTGCCAGCACTGGTACAGTGTAAAAAAATTCTAAATTTTGATATTTTAAAGTTTTATCAAGTCGGAACTCCGGTTTAACTTGTCGGTTAATGAAAAGTCTAAACGAAACGTCGTTAGAGACTTAAAACCTAAGATAAACTTGTAAAATGAATGTGTTTGAATATTAAACCAATATATATAAAGTCTATTAGTGACTCATTGGTAGTTAAATGTATAAAATAAAGACTAAGGTTAACATTATTAAAAAGTTAACTATATGTATGGTTTAAAGAGTATTAAAATATGGTTAAAGCATTAAATATGTAAGTAACTAAAATGTTATGAAATGATTAATAGCATTAGTATAAGATTAAAAAGGCTATTAAATAATTAATGACATTAATAAATGATTAAAATATTATTAAGTGGTTAATAATATTAAGAAGTGAAATGATTAATAGCATTAGTATAAGATTAAAAAGGCTATTAAATAATTAATGACATTAATAAATGATTAAAATATTATTAAATGGTTAATAATATTAAGAAGTGATTAAAATATTATTAAATGGTTAATAATATTAATAAGAGATTAAAATATTATTAAATGATTAATAATATTAATATGTGATTAAAATATTATTAAATGGTTAATATTATTAATATGTGAGTAAAATGTTATTAAATGGTTAATAATATTAATAAGTGATTACAATATTATTAAATGGTTAATAATATTAAGAAGTGATTAAAATATTATTAAATGGTTAATAATATTAATAAGTGATTAAAATATTATTAAATGGTTAATAATATTAAGAAGTGATTAAAATATTATTAAATGGTTAATAATATTAATGAGAGATTAAAATATTATTAAATGGTTAATAATGTTAATAAATGATTAAAATATTATTAAACGGTTAATAATATTAATGAGAGATTATAATATTATTAAATAGTTAATAATATTAATAAGTGATTAAAATATTATTAAATGGTTAATAATATTTGAAGGTAGTTGTATATTATCAAAGGTAGATAATATTTTGAGATATTTGGTACATTATTAAATGTCCGAATCATTAAGTTATGTAAAAGAAGAAAGTTTAATTGAATTAAAACAATGTAAATAGTCCATTTGTGACTAATTTAGACAGCTTATTAAAAGTGGGTCATACGAAACATGTGTAGTGAATGCGTAAGTTGGTTAAGTGTACCCGACATGTCCAACTAGATTTGGGCTAGGGTTTTTGTCCGGAACGTATAGGTTCATTTGTCGGACAACTAAAGAGTTAATACTTTGAAGTTAAGGTCTTAAGTTAGGACTAAGTAATAGTCATTATATCTAATGATTATTTCAATTTTCCTATATAAATTGTAGGTTGAACGAGAGACGCAAATAAGCGTAACTGGTAGAAGCAAACCAGGCAAGTTTTTCAGAACGTGTTGCATTATGTGCATAATATATAAGTTTGTTATTAAACCGTGATGTGCTCATACGTGGTTATGTGCAAAGATGTTTTAATGTGCCTTTGTGCAATAAGTTGATTTGAACTGTTGATATGCAATAGTTGATTTAAGACAATTGTTCTGCATTGAACTATATGTCATGATAGAGGCTAGACATGAATCACATATTAAATGTGAGGCATGATATGCATGAGCAGTATGTCATAAACTGAAATGCATGAAAAACATGATGTTAGTATAAATTGCAGATTTTATGTGAAGCATGTAATGTGTTATGTGTAGCTGTTGAACTTACTGAGCCGTCGTGCTCACTCTTGCCTAAACTAACATTTTCAGATAAGGATAGTTACCTGAAGTTCTCGGTAAAGAACAAGGAACAGAAAAATATATTATTTCCATTGAAGATCTAAATATCTATTGTAGATATCAGTCCGAATTGGACAGGTAAATGATTGTGTAGCATAAAACCTAGTTGGTATGTTATATGAGTATTAAATACTCAAATTGATTGTAATAGAATGTCGTATCAAGTATGATATTAAGACAGACTAAGAATGTATAAAGATTGCGATTCTGGAATGGAAAGAGATGTTATAAAATTGTACTTAAATGGTTATATATCAATTATAATATTGTTATAAGTCATGAACGATAAGGAAAATGTAGTACTCGTGTTGAACCGGATCCGAGGTTCGGGGGACCCGGATTCGGGGTCGTCACAGGTACAAGTCAAAGATTGTACAAGATCAAGTGCACCAAGTGCGACTAACAACAACATCGATGTGGAATAATTGTAAAGTAATTTAAACCACTCAAAGTATACTTGGAATTACAGTTCAAACTTAAATAAATACTTGCTCAATGAAATGAGTTTAGAGATAAGGAACTTGCATGTCTTCTCAGCTACAACAAACTAGCTTTAATTAAATGACTTTGAAGGACCTAACCTTAATCAAGTCGGTCTAACAATTAGTACGACGTATACTGGCACGTTTGTACGCTTACTACAAACTTATCTAACAAATAAGTCTAACACATAATTCACATCATTTGACATGCTAACATTAACCCTATAGACGTGTAATCACACTTAGGTTAATGATTTAATAATGTAGGAGTATTCATCCTAGGTGTTAAACACTTAAGAAAACTTTAAACAATTTAATATAATTGTTTAATTGGTGAATATTAAATAATCTATATTTAATTAACTCTTTCTTTAATTAATTATTATTTTTATTAGTTAAATAGTAATTAATTAACTATCTTTAGTTATTATTTAATTATAAATAATAACTAATTAATCTTACTTAATAATTAGTTTATTTATTTTAATGCTTCTTAATTAATACATAAGATTAATTAGATAATAATTAATTATTTTACTTTATTATAATCTTATGTAATTATTATTTAATCTTAATTAAATAATAATAATTAAGTAATTAATTAATCTTACATTTCTTTAATTATTATTTGATAATAATTAATTTCTTAATTATCCTTATTTATTATTTAATATAATAAATAATTAAATTATTAACTTTATTTATCTTTAATTATTATTTATTAATTAAATAATAATTAATGACTTCTAAAATCTTATAAATCAACTAACAATTAACTAAGTAATTATCCACACTTATTATTTAATTTAAAGAAATTATATAATAGTTTATTAATTTTAATCCTCTTTAATTATTATTTAATATCAATTAAATTAATAATTAATTATTTATCTAATTTAATTATTATTTAATATTAAATAATAATCAATTTATTTATCCTTATTTATTATTTAATTTTTTTAATTAAATAATAAATAATTAATGAAATTTGTATTTATGTAACTTAACCATAAATTTAGCTAACTAGATTAATATTTAAATATTAATCAAAATGAAAAATATGATCTTAAATATCACTTTTGTATTATTATTATTTTTATTAAAATTTTAAATTAATTTTTAAACATTTAAATTAAGTAAAAATATGCAGAATGACAAACTTGTAAATAGGCTGAAAAACTGATCCGAGGGTAATTTTGTAATTATCCAAAAAACCAGACGGAGGGGCAATTGGGTAATTTTGCCGAAAAATTTACTACCGCACATTGCGCATGATTAACAAAATCACGGCCCAAAACGGTGCCGTTTTGGAGAAACAAAAACGACTTTCGCGCATTGCGCGCGGGTTATCTTTTTATACGCTAAACGACGTCATTTGGCTCCGCGTCTGGTAGGAAAAATGCTGGCGCGCTATGCGCGACCAACCCCCCCCTTTTTTTTTTCTTTTAAAAGATTGTCCACAGTGTTCGAAAAATACCACCCTAATGAAAATTATACCTTCAAGTAAGCTTTAACTCCTCAATAAAAATCCAAAAAAATTACCCATAACTTAATATCAATTTATAACATGAAAATTTAATTTCTCAAGATTTAATTCCATTTTTTTCCATAAAAAATATTTTACCACATAAACTACTACAAATTATAACTTTTTATGTATAACTCCATTTTGAGTGATTCAAACTTTATTTTTCTCATGATTTAATGTTCTATAATATTAGAACATTAAATCTAAATATTATAAAAATATTTTTGGTCATTATTTTGAGACTTGTTTACACACCACCAAACACATGTTTTTCATCATTAAAGCTTATATAACATAAGTTAAATTCATGATAAACTATATAAACATACATAGCATGATTTTAACCATAAAAATTATTACATTAATATTTATATCATAAACTTGAAAGAAAAATAAGATTAGGGTTTAAAAAAATAACTACCTTGTTTTGATAGCTATTCTCCTCTTCTTTTCAAAATATGTAATATAAGAAGATGACATGAACTAGCTTAGAAATCCTCCTCCTTCTCTTGGTATTTTTGCTCTCAAATATTTTCTTACCCTCTCAAATGCTCTCTAGCTCTCTTTAGCTTGAAAAAAAATGAAAGATGATAAACGATTAACTCTTTTAGCCTCCAAATGCAAGTATTCTTGGACTTCTATAAAATATATCTATCTATTCTAGCCATCAAGAGCCTAGCAAGGATACTAGCACAAGAAAAACTTTAAGGACACATTAGGTGAAAAGAGGGATGATCCATGTATTACAAAAATCATACAAGCAACCATAATTTAATAAATGCAAATAAAAAATAAAAAAAATTATCACCTCACTCTCTCTTTCTCCTCTTGCCGGCAACATAAGGAATTGTCCAAAAAAAAATGTCACATGTGCTTACTTTAATAAATAATAGTTACACAATTTGATTCCAAGTGGGTTCATGCTTTTGGGCTTTATTTAAAATACCAATTGGGCTCCTATTAAATGACTTGGACTATTATTTAGTCAAGTCCATTTAATTTAACATTGGACTAATTAATATAACCAAAAAGATTGGTTATTAATTTTGTTACACATTAATTATTCAATCCATATTTAAATAATAATTGAATTGATTAATTAATTAAATACTCTAACACATTAGTGTTAAATTACTAAATGGACTAGTAAATATTATTATTAATATTTCACATTGTTCACATTAATTAATAATCATATTAATTAATTTACCAAATTTAATTAACTCATTATATTCAATTTAATTGAATATTTAATTAATAGAAAACTTGACAATTATTTTGATATTAAAACTTTAGGGTTTGTTCACTAATTTAATTAACATATTAGTGACCCTTTTTATTAACTCTAGCAATTAATCACATAATCATTTAATCACGTAATTAATTAATCACATAAAAAGATTTAAATAATCTTGTAAAACTAACTCGTTAGAAATTAAATTAATATTTTAATTAATAATGACGTGAAAATTCTAGGACATTACAAGTTCACTTCTTGAGAACTAAGACTTTTCTTTTTATGATTGACTCCCCCTTACTTGAGCATCTCTTTCTTATGTAGGATTATGTTATCCACTTTACATCATTTTAGCATACTTTGATGACAGTGGATACCAAATGCTCTATTTTCCCTAGAAGCAAATAACTTCTTCTGAAGGGCTAACCTTAACACTTCTTCTTGACTTCTTTGGCTAGATTATCATGTGCAACTTTTTGTTGGAGAATTCTTTTGTAAGATCATCCCAATTATATGTCGTAATGAGTTTATTTTCTCAATGCCATTCGCCTTATGAATTTTGATAAATGGAGCAATGAGACATCTCATTATTGTTGTAGCTTTGGTTCTTGAGGTAGCTCAACGAAATCTGTAACTCAATAATTTAAGGATATTTAGTTTAACTTCATTCTTCGATCTTGAGTACATTTGTCTTTTTAGCATATTGTGAACTTCCATTTTTACTTTTTCAACTAGAGCCTTTTGGTCTTTACTGTGCTGTAATAAGTCTGCTTAGTAGATCTCTACTAACTCTTTTTTTACATTGATCTTGTGGGATGACTTTTGTATCTTGATAGTCCTTTCTCCTTGATACATTTTTCTGCTTCAATAATCTTCTTCTTCTTTGCTTAAGGCCCTCTTCATTTGTTTTGTTCAATTTTATCCTTAGTGGTCTTGATAAGTCTTTTGCTTTTTATTCTCCATTCCATTTTCTTCTTGAATATCCTCCTTCTACACTTCTCTTGATGATTGAGATTTTGCTGATCTTGCCATACGATCTAGCAGTTACCATACGATCCATTCTTATAATACGATCTTCGTCTTTCAATACGATCTTGTATAAGTTAACTTCCTTTATACCATATGACATGTTTTCTTTAATACGATCTTGTCTTTTGAACCCTTCCATACAATCTTATCTTTGCAATATGATCTGACAATGCAATCTTGATCTTGCAGCTGCGTTCAACTTGTTCAATACGATTTAGCTGCTACTATACGATCTGATCGTGTTATATAATTTGGTATTGTATCATCCTTGTCGTACAACTTGTTCTTGCAATACGATCTGAGTCTTTCACTACGATATATTATTGATAGGTAATCAACACTTGTAATAAAATCTTGAACTTGTGAACAGTCTTTGATGTAGCAATATGAATTTGAGCTTGTAATACGATCTTGATGTAGCAGTACGATTCTGAACTTGTAATACGATCTTGAAGCCTTTCGATCCTAATTTATTATATCTTTAGATATCACTCAGTATCTGGATTCAACCCAACACTTTTGATCCCTAATGTCCTTTTACATATCATCATTCTTTTGAGGACAATACATGGTTTATCTTAACTTTTTGGACCAATCTAACAAGTTTAATCCTCTAACCCTAATTTAGCTTTTTAGAGGTGGATTAACGTAACAAATTTGATCATCTAAGTCTTTTTACATTATAAAAAATTGTAACAAATATTTATAACTTTACATTTGTCTGGTTTCTCTTTTTCTTTCTTTTCTTTTAAACATAATCAGTAAATAGCTTTGATTGTGACAGTGAAGCACGTACTAATTCTAAGAAGTCACAATATTACATTAAAGATTATATTAACTAACACATTATTATAAACAATTATAAATCAATTATTATTTTGTCTAAATGAGTTTTCCTAGCAATTTCCTAGTTATCATCACATCGAACAGTTATCAGATATTGTTTTGTTGTCATTAAATCCAAATAAGCGTGTACATAAATTTGTCTAACATCATATTTTTGGGAATTGATTAAGAGATTGAATTTGTGGTTAGAAGAATTGGACATTTCGGGCATTACCCGGGTAACTAGAGGTATTTCAGTTATTTCCCTATCATTAAGGGTATTCTTGGAATTTTCCCTAGAGTCACATATTTGACATATGACCCTAGTCAGGAACTCTATAAATACCCTTTTACTTGACAAGAGAAGGGATTTTTGGGAGCTTTGGCCACTTGGAGGATTCTCATTGTGGTAGTAAGGGAGTTTAAAGGATTTTCTAGAGGTGCAAACGACATCGAATCAAGTTTTAGTTTAGGACACTTGTGATTACACTTGGACCCCTGAGCCTAACTTGGATTCATTCGAGATCCCCAAATATCTGACACGGCTCTTGGACACTAGTGGCTACGCTAGGACCCCGAGAGTTATGCCACGTGTTACTCGAATAGTTGCTCACCGGTTCTTATCCCCTCTTCAATCCGTTGATCAATTCCATACACTTTGTGAATTTCTTGTATCCACTATTATTACGAACCTTAACTCTAGGAAGGTACGAGATTTCCTTACCTACAAGGGACATCTGGTATGTATATACTCTCAGAGGCGGATCTAAGGACGCCCCATTTGCGCATTCGTTATTTTCAAGTCATTTAGAGCACCAAGCATCCAATGGTGAAGTCGACGAAAATCAGTTTCATCGATCATTGGACCCAAGAAGGAGGGTTGATTCTAAGATTTGATCAATGAACACATTTGCTTAGTGTTTTAATGGACTGGATGTAAGCTGACTTCCCCTTTACCCATTTACTACCTCCACATCAAATATCGGAAAGTCCATTGGCTAAAGTTCCAAATAAGCTAAAATATACCTAGCATCTTCAATGAATGATTATTGAAAAGGAGAAGTTGTTACCAGATCTCATAAAGGAGAACATAGCTTTAGCTAACCCATTGATCATCATCACATTTCAGTATATGCATATATTCTCCTTTTGGTACAGATGCTTACACATTATCTTTCTAGTATACATACATAATAATTTACATATATTACAACATGATGCATACATGTGTACACGAGATTTCAAATCTGTAGAGTGAGTACCTTGATTTATTTGTTGAAAGTATAAACACATGTGTTGGGATTGACTCATACTTATGTGAGTTCGACTAATGACCACTACGACAGGGTGGTCGGGGGTGAGCGAGCGGTTGCCCAGCTAGTCAGCTCGCTGGCGGGGGTTGCAAGGGCCAGCGTCCCTGAGAGCCAAGCGCAAAGATGTAATTGAGCTTGTGAATTTATTAGTAGTCCAGTTTTTGGTTTACTAATATATTGGACTTGGACCAATGTTATAGCAGCTAAAGTTTTCTAGTTACTATAAAATCAATTATTTGGTGTGTGAATCATTGTAGAGCGTGTGATGCATCTAATGAATACGTCAGACAAACAAGACTAGCCAAATTAGTGAACTTGGGTATATGACGTGTTCTTACTTTTCTGTTATTCATCTAATATTATATGTGATTGTGTTATTATTCGATCTTAAATTCTAACAACATATAAGTAGGAGCAATAAATAATAATAATAATAAAACTCTTAAAACTCACATAAAGTCTCTATCCCTAAAATGGAAACTGAAAATTGCTTTAAATGTGATAATATATATATATATTCATGATCCTGTGATTCAAAAAAATGCAAGAATGGTGCGTAAACTCCACTGTGATCAATAGGCTGAGAGGGGTCGAGGTATGCTGACTAGTTTGAAAGCCTACAATCCGAATCACCTATAGGATAAATAGCTTATTTACTTTGGACAACTATTGATACTTACTCTCGAACCATATTACAAATAGGATTTCGGGGGTGGGGACTTATTAAGGAGCCATGACCCAAATACTTAATGATGTTTTCACTCTTGATCTCAATGTGGTAGTCGAACCATTCTTGAGCATGGGAAGAATGTATTGTGTTGGAATTCTACATGTGACATGTTCCTGAACCTATGTTCGGTAAAGTTCAATGCATAATTTCATGCATGGTGCTTAAGCCTGTATGACTATGGCGCCTCTACACGTAATGCTTGAGCCTCATGGTGATATGGTACCTGCCTATGACATGCTCGAGTCTTATATGATCCATTATTCGAACTGGATATGGTACCCAATCTTATACGATTACTAGGAGATCGTTAGTTCTGACGAAAATGAATTCTTATTCAAATATATTTAATTATATTTGAACTTATCATTAACAAATCACGTTCATAAAACGACGAAAATAAGTGACCTAAAATATCATTATATAACGAAGGACCTTTAGTACATGTTTTTAACACATTCTCAAAATTTTTAAACCTTTATATTGATATTCACTTACTTTATCATCAGCGTCGAATCTAAAAAAACCTCTATACACATCCGTTTATTTCAAATTACCCCAAACACTCGAGCTAGTAGTAAAAGTCGTAAAATTCAACATCAATAGCCAAAATATTAATTACAAATAACGAATGCAAAAGGACCCCTCTATATAGGACACAACCTAGCTATGCAATGATGATAAAAAATAGACTGAAAAATGAATACAATGCAATGTATTGAAATATAGTTAATTGATGTTACATTATATATAGATAAATTTATTAATTATAATGAATTATTATCATATATATTATTTTATTTTATATCATATTTTTGGGTATCCGATCTTTTGTCAAGTTACAATTTGACACAAGTTGTTGAATCGTTACGAGGTTTAGGGGCTTCTCTGGGGTCAGTCTTAATAATATAAAAATCCAATTTGACATAAGTTGTTGAATCGTTATGAGGTTGAGGGACTTCACTGGGGTCAGTCTTAATAATATAAAAATCCAAAAGTCATCGGAATTCAGAAGCCCCGATAAAATTAGTCATCGGAATCGAATATATGTATCTTGCCTTTAACCGCAATTCCTACGTTATTTATTATACAAACAAAAAACTGATACTCCCTATTATTACTATTAGCCCCAGCTTCCCCAAAACGACATCGTCCCAATCCCCTGCTTCCTTCAACACCCATTTGCTACGACGCTCCTTCTCTGCGCGTGAATTCAGAGTGAAGCATATTTTATGTAATTTCACGCGCACCGGCTGCTGGTGATGTAATTTCCAAATTGAGGGCAATACGAAGACTTTTAACGCGGCCTAAAAAGGTTGGAAGGCCTTCTCCAATATTTTTATTTAGCAAAAAAAATTATTTGCTTAATTTATTTCGATTCAAACATTTTACCACTAAAAAATAAATTAAAAAGGAAAGGGGAAAACAAGAGAGAGAAGGAGATCGGCTGAAGAATAAGATTATCATTCTCTGCAAATCGTTTAGTTTTGTATATTCGTTCCGGCGATCGGACGAATTGCAGAGAAGATGGCTGGATGGAGGGGGAGGGGTTCTAGATTAAGGTCTGGTGGCGTTGATGGCGGTTTGACGTCGTCTCGAACCATTCAACTCGGCCGTGTTACGCCTCAGGCTCCTGGTAACCGCACAGTCTTCTGCAATGATCGTGAAGCCAACGCCCTCGCTAATTTCAAGGTCCCCTCCCTTTCCCTCCCCTCCCTATCGTGTTATTTCTTCTATTCCTTTGAAATTTGTACGAGTGTTATTAGGTTCGGCATTGTTTAACCAAATTGAATTGCATATTAACTTTCTTTTTGTTATGTTACTACTTGAAAAGAACTAGAGAAAGGAAAAATGAAGTAAAAACAGTAATAAACGTAAAAAAGGAAGAAGAGAAAAACTCTTTTAATGAACACAATAACAAATGCCTGATATTAAGTTTAATACTTTAATTATGTGTAATCGGTCTTAACAGAGCCTTGTTATTATTATTTTTAAAATTTTCAATCTCCTTATTTAGATGGTACCTATGAAAACCTTAAGCTGTGGGTTTAGTTCAAGTGATATGCATCGGCATGAAAGTCTAGGGAGTTTAACTTATTAAAAAAAAACTTTGATTTTAGGGCGTTGAATGGTTGGATGCTTGTACTCGGAAGAAATAAAATTATATAAGGAGGAGGACAAGTAGATGAATAACAACAGAGAAAAGTTAAGGTAATTTTGTTGATAAGTAAAATATAAAAGTATAAGTAATTTCTTCTGGATGATCTTGTGTGCTTGAAGAATCAATTTGATTGGAAGGATTCAAATTCAGTCCTTTACATGCATTCCCTTTTGTGTTTGAAACCCAGCTGAACCCAATAAATCTGAATGCTAGCAATGTAGGTCTAGTATGGTTCTGCATGGGATTGTGACTTTTGTGTTTTTCATACGTTGTTGATATTTGATTTAAGATGATTTTGGCAGTAAATGATGAATTTATTTAAACAGTAGTATGCATACATGCTTTCATACTCTCCCCCTCCCCACCAAAAAAAACACTTGGGATAAAAGGAAAAATATTTTATAGTAAAGGGGAGCTACAAGTAGGAGAGGAAGTAGTTTCTTAAAAGGGTTGTAGTTGCACTGTGAAATTGAAAGCAAAGATGGAGATGAGGGCTATTGAGGGGGAAGAATTTCCGTTTATGTTGATGGCAATAGTGGAGGCTTGTTCCATTGATTGACCATCTTTCAACCATAGTCATGTCAAGACTAATGAGTTCATTTCTCATTATAGCCTATACGGATGCTCATGTCTTTCATCATCCTCAGTTCTTCACTCGTTCCATCATTTTCAAGCATGCATGCATGAAAATAAAGGTTGGAAACAACAAGAAAATTAAAATATGACAAGTTGACTTCTCAAAAAAAAATAAAAAAATTATAGATGACAGCTCGACAATCATGAACAAGTGTCTAATTAATTATTACCATAAATATGTGCACATCCTTTAGCTACTAATTGTGGTTTAAGCCTAGGTGTTCATAAGGATTGTCGTCAATAGCAGACAACATGGTTCCATTTAATTGTTTTTCCACACCATCATTTCCCCTTTTGAAGGTTGTGCTTAGCGCGATGGTTAAAGGTGCACTTGTTGAAAGTTTGGTCAAAGGTTGAAGTCTTTGAAATAGTCTTTGTAAGTTGAGGTATGACTACGTGTAAATGACTCTTCCAGACCCTGCTATATTGGGAGTCTTGTGCATTTGAGTATGGCCTTTATCATTTCCTCTTCCATAGCTTTATTGGAGTGAGATAATTTCATAGAAAGACTTTGAAATCATTAGAATCTAAATCAATAGTATAGAAACAGAATGTTGGAGAAAGATCATTATATGTGAGAAAAGTAGAAATAGGAAAATCTAAATTTGATTAAGGAAGGGGAGACTAATTTGCCTAAGGATGGTCAAAGAGGGGCAAATTTTAATGGAGGAGCTGAACCAGGCACGGTGCTGGGAGATTTGGAAGGATGAATATTTTTTTGATAAGTAATTTGTAAGTATTTGTATAAACATGATGAGTTTGAAGATCTAATCTCTGTTGAGAGAAGTTGAAGAGTTCTGGAATATTGTGATGAATAAAAACATAACAAGAATTTTGTAATCCAAGTATGCCCTATGTTTGTCCTGCATTCCTCATTGTCTAGCCCAGTTGCTTTCTTATCGATGAGTGTGCTCTAGTCTTCATGTCAATTTTGATGACACTCAATAATTGTCACCTCCGCCTTGTAGATGCGTTCCTTCGTTTAGTTCTTATTTTAGAAATGAAGGCTCATTTCTTACTTTAGACGTCTTGAAGAGATATTGAACTCAAGTTTTATACTATGACTTTTGTGTTTTCATTTGATTATTCGGATTTGAAGCTTTGGTAGTCCTTGAAGTGGTTGAATGGGTTTAGCTTTAGGTTTTTATGGAATAGAATGTTGTAGGCTTATAGTAAATTGCTTGGTTACAAAAATATTAGAGAAGTAGTTGCTCAACGTTTTGGATTATTATGCTTGCGTTTTTATTATTTATATATATATTTTAATTTAGTTAATGAAGGCTAGGAAGAGAAGAACCATTCTTTATTTTATCTTAGAAAAAGGAGAAGAATCATCTTTAGTTTTGCAAATCATGCGCATGCTGACATATTTTTGTGTTTAAGAGCTTCATCAAATAAAAGTTTCATTAAGCTATTTATAGAGTCAATCTGAAATCCTTCTATATTATCTTGCCATTCTACAGTATGTAAATTTTACTGGTTTTTACAGAGGCCTTCTATGAACTTGGTGAGGTCATAGAACTTGGCTCTTCCTGAATTTGTAATTTATTCGTTAACTTTTTTGGTCCTTAATATGCAAATTTTTTTATATCCACCTATATTGTTCTACCTGGCAGGCATAGACTTTCCCTTATTGAATTTATCTTAATTGGTATGGAACAATTGTTTCAGGGGAATTCTATATCGACGACAAAGTACAACATTTTGACGTTTCTTCCGAAGGGTTTGTATGAACAGGTATGTTTATTTTATGCATCCTAACAATGAAGTAATCGTAATACTAGAATATGGTTTTGCTGTCATGACTGAGACTGAGGACTGCTTCCATCTTTTACCTGGCTGTAGCCTGACCTGAGTCCATAATGTTAGCTTAGTTATAAGTAGACCTAGCATATTATTGGGAGTTGTGGCAGTCTGTCATGGGGTGTGGGCTGGAAATGGGGGCAGGCCTTATACGGGTGTTATATGGGGAGGCCTTATATGGTTTTTATACGGGGAGGGCTTATTCAAGCTGGGCCAGTCAATATACTCATATCTAGAGTAGTAAATTGACCAAGATCAGTTTGTTGGTTTGTATAGGCATATTGTTTCTTGTTTGTTTGCTGAACATGGATAACATTAAAAAGTCCTGAGGAGCATTGGTGCAATGTGGTTAGTAGTGGGCTCATTGGTACAACTTTGTGGTGTTCGCATAATAAAATGTGAATCCATTTACTTCGATATTAAAATTTTGGTTTTACTTTTTTGGCTTATTATACACAGACCCGTGCAGACTGCAGCCCATCTATTTACACCCCCCTCTCTCTATCTGCATATATCTCTACATATATCAAATTACATATTTTACTAAGCTGTTTTACTTATCAAAAAGCTCGGCATATTTCTGCTCTGCTACACATATTGGTAGCTATGGTTTACTTCGGGTTTTTTTTAATATAAGTGATAAAAAGGAATTATGTTTTTCTATTTCTTTTTTCTTTTCTTTTCTTTTCTTCTACCCTTCTACCGTTTTCTTTTGTTTATGTGGGGGTGAAATTGCTTCTATCTTTTAAATTTCTTATTTTGTGCATGTAGACTTTGCAGACCTTTTTTTCTTTCTTTTTTCTTTTGGATGCTGATAGATGTAATAAGTTAATTCTAGAGCAACTTATTAAGTTTTATATTGATTTAACAGTAACAGATTTTCTCTGAAGATAACATTTTTTTTTTTTGGGTTTGGTAAGAGTACATTATATACTTGATTTGACGTGTACTTTTGAAATAAATTGAAACTAAAGATTATATATTTACTTTTTTAAAAGAAATTCTTAGTGACCAAATTGTTTGTTTTTCCTAATCCATTTTAAATCTTTCTTCTCGTTTGTTTATCTGTCAAATATATCTGTATGATGAATTTCTATCACGTGTTTGGGTTACCCAAACAGTTGTTTACCCATATGTGGGCTCAGCATGACATGTTGACACCACTACCTGACTGAAAACTTAGTCAAGTCAATATTCCTCCTAACTTGTCTTTAACCATTTCCTAAAAGTATTTTTATTTTTACAATGCAGTTCAGGCGGCTGGCTAACTGCTACTTTCTTATGATCTCCTTATTATCATTTACACCTGTCAGGTATGCAAACATAAGCCAGAGATGTATGATTAGTTTTTAGGGAGTGACTTTAGCAGTACTGCATGGCATGTGATCAGTCTATGCATATTAAGGTGGCAGTTGGAAAATACTCGACCAGATGAGTAATGGCTTTTTGTGGGTCAAGTTTTACGGCTAAATCTTATTGCTTAAATTTAAAAATAATTCTTGGTTGTGATTCAGTGGGCTGTAAAGGAGGGTTTGGTGTTTAGGTAGAACCTTTGGAGAATACTCGACCAGATGAGTAATGGCCTTTTGTGGGTCAAGTTTTACGGCTAAATCTTATTGCTTAAATTTAAAAATAATTCTTGGTTGTGATACAATGGGCTGTAAAGGAGGGTTTGGTGTTTAGGTAGAACCTTTCCCTTGTGCTGCTTACGCGCTCTGAATTATTGTCATTAATCTTTAGAAACAATATCATATTTGCTTATATAAACAAATTAGGTTACATAGTTGCATTGTAGTACGTGTTTTGTTGTCTACATATCTTGTTTGAATCCTGTCTTAATTAGTAGTTAGTTTCTGATATATTTTCTATCGTGGACAAAGTGTAATTTTGAATTAATAAGAAATTAAGAATTTCCATTGCTTTGACAGGCAGTTACTAATTCTCGCTGATGAGTATGATTTTAGTGATGTTTTTCCCTTTCTAAAACATGTTTTTTCCTGACACTTAACAATGTGTCACTTCTGCTTCTTTTTTGTCTTACTGTTTTTTGCTAACTTCCTGCTCAAACTATGGGTTTCCATGTCAGCTTTTCTTGTTTGCTTCTTGCACTTCATTTTAAAACTATGTTTTGTAGAAATTAGCATTAATCAAGAGGGTATTCATCTTAAACTCTTACAGACTACTTTTGTAATTTTCATGTGTCGACTCCTGAATAAGTCTTTGTTTATTGCAGTCCTGTAAGTCCTTATACCAATGTCGCCCCACTGGCAATTGTGCTTATTGTCTCTCTTATAAAGGAAGCATTTGAAGACTGGGTGAGTAGTACTATACATATATTTTCAGCTTGATATATATATATATATATATATATGTATGTATGTATGTATGTATGTATGTATATTATTCCCCCCTGGTGTAATTTTTCAAAAGACGAGTCTATATAATTCTGGGTTAGTTAATATCTGGAAGTGCTTTTGACCTTATTGCGCCATTGCAGCTAATATTTTTTCAGTTTGTGGAAAAATTACTTAACTCCTTTTATTGGTTGTCTTTGTCCCCATAATTATGTAACAGAAACGTCTTCAAAATGATAAAGCAATAAATAATTCTTCTATAGATGTGTTGCAAGATCAAAAGTGGGAATCCATTCCTTGGAAGAAGCTGCAAGTTGGAGACATAGTGAGAGTAAGTATGCCGCAATTGTAGAATTCTTTTTTCTTTGCATCTTCATGTTGTATGATCAGGTTTTTGATACTTGAATGTTTCCAAGTGCCTCTATTATGTTCTTTGGGCCTTATAGCTATGGTATTTTTTTGCCAATGCTCTCTTATCTGCTTCAATAATAGTTGTTGCATGTGTACGACCCATGGTAATTAGTGTTCTTTTATTAATTAGTTGGAGTCACGTATGATCAAAGCATTATGTGTTTGATTTAATACTTAGTCGAGGTGCCTAATTTGATATTTCAATTATATTACTTTTGGTGGCATTAGTCAAGTGGCTTCTCTAACTGAACATTCTACTATGCCCAATTTGCAATTTGTTTAGTGCATACCATGTTGTGTGTCAGTCTTTCATCCACTTTGGGAATCCGCGTAGAAGCTACTACTTTAAAGATAGGTTCTATAATTATTTTAGTATAAAATAAGTTTATCTGGTTCTAATCACCATACTTGGGGCAAAAAATTTCCTATGAATAAAATATCAAGTAATATGAGGTGACCAATATTTTTCAATATATCTTGTATGAGTGTCACATGTGTAGACCAGTTTGTCTAATAGCTTAACATTAAGTCGCTAACTGAAGATTTGTTGGTCTAGGGACAACAATAGAGATAGTTAAGACATCAAATGGTGCTGATGGCTTTTATTTTTTGATTATTTGAATAAATAAAAAATGGGTACTAAGGACTAACTTTGTTGGCTTCTGAAGAATCCTGGCAAGACTCTGTGATTATATGCATTTACATGCTTATGATGGAAGAGAGTAGATGAACGAAGACCAACTTTTTGAAAGTTTAATCATTGTAATTATTATTTTCCAAGCTTGTGAAGAATTAGCAATTTGGCATTGTGGTGAATTTTAATATCTTTGTAAATGATTTATGTTTTTTAAAACTTAGTCGTAAATGAGTTACCTATATTCTTTCTTTATTTGTTAGTGTTAAAGTTCATATCTTCATTTATTTATTAGTGGTTTCTTTTTCCTGTAGCGGAGAGTTGGCAGATTTCGTCTATATTGTTGAATGTTTCTCTTGTCGCAGGTTAAGCAAGACGGGTTCTTTCCTGCCGATTTGCTATTCCTTGCTACTACAAACCCAGATGGTGTTTGCTACACAGAGGTTTCTCATTTGTACTCTGTAACTCATAAATATTTTTTATGAAGTCTACTATTGATTTATCTAGACTATGTTTGAGACTTCATTATGTCTTCCATGTTTCCATTTCTCTTAACTTTGAATTTCTTCATATTGTTACTTGATTTACAGACTGCAAATTTGGACGGCGAAACAAATTTAAAGATCAGAAAAGCTTTGGAGAAGACATGGGACTTTGTGACTCCTGAGAAAGCCTCTGAATTTAAAGGTTTTCGGTTTCTTTTATTGTGATGACTAACTCTGTTTTTTTTGTTGTACAGTTTAATCTATATCTTGGGCATTTTAGAGCAGTGAATATATTGACCTAGTACTGTTTTGAACTCGATGAATGTAACTGAGTGATCTATCTGTACAGTATCTTTAAAATAATCAATTGTTGTGATCTATAAGTTACCACTGTCATTAAGGACTTGTACTGTTCTTCTTTCTTTTAATCTCTCAGTGGACTCCTTGTCCTCAGCTGATGTACCTCCCTTCTTTCAAATAGAAGTTATTTTATAACCAAAAAAATAAGGTAGAAATTGTAAAATGGAAAAGTTAAGTGAAGGAAGGATTTACTTTTTTTCTTCTCTGGATTTTATTATTATTTTATTATTTATTATTTTTCATTTTTAAGTATCTCCAGCAATAGTGCATTCCTTTTCTTGTCTCATTTTGGGTCTTAAATAACTTGTGAAGCTAGTTTTTATTCTTAACTGTACAATTTTAAGAGTGTTGGTCCTTAGAGCAAAGTTTTGTTTTGATCAGATTTATTTGTCAATCGTTATTGATACGAAATATCGAATGTATTCCATGGAAATTCAATTGTAATAAATGGAAATATAATGATATGAAATTATGATGTAGGCAAATTCATATCGTTACTTGTTTTCTCATTCTACAATCCTTAGGTTTTTTTCTATTAATTGCAGGCGAAGTACAGTGTGAGCAACCAAACAACTCGCTATATACTTTCACTGGCAATCTGATAATCCAAAAGCAAACTTTACCCCTCAGTCCAAATCAGATTCTATTGCGGGTAAGATATCTCAATACCTTCTTCTCACTTAGTAGAGCATATCAGTTTGGTTAGTGTTTCTTATTTCTGGTTGGAGTTTAAGTTGGAGTACTAGATAAAGCCCACTCTCGCTCTAGGAACCCAAAAAAGAAAGTCCACCCCCTTCTGTTCTCTAGGAACTCCAAAAGAAAAATCAAGCAAGCCAAACAAATAATATATGATACAGACATATTTTGATTATTATTCTTTCTTTCCCTTACCTGTAGCGTCTACTGATTTTCTGTTATCTTAATTTTATTTTGAACTTATTATACAAATTTTCTTTATTTCTTCGAACAATTTTTTTAGACATGCTAAAATATTATTCTCACTCCGTTCCAAAATATAATATCAAGTTTGACTTTTCAAAGTTAATATGAGACATTTTTAAACTCAAAATTGAGACAATTCATTAAAAATTATGATACAATAAATCTTAGGATGAGTAGTTTTTTTGATAGTTTAAAATAGTCATCATTCTATTGATTAAAATTAAAAAATCTATGTCAATTTCGAGTTTAAAAATATCTTAAGTTGATTTCAAAAAGTCAATAATGATCTTACAATTTGAAACAGAGGGAGTATTATTTAGATAATTTACAATTTTCTTAAACAAAATTCATTCTTATCAATTTTGAATTTGAATATACCTTAAATTGACTTCTAAAAGTCAATATTGATCCTATATTTTGGAATAGAAGAGTATTTCAGAGTTTTTTTACATGTTGGGATAAGTATTCAAAATGTTCAGGCAGGTTCTTGAAACAAAGATCTTTTAGTTACCAAAAAAGAAACAAAGAACTTTTCTTCAAAAGAAATATGGACATGTAACACATTGACCTTGTGGAAGTGTCTGTGCTTCTACTTATATTTTCAACTACTTTTTTCTTTCTTTCTATGTGTATTTTATGTATGTATATATATATATATATATATATATATATATATTTTATTTTCTTCTGGTCCTTGAGGTCTTTAACACACACACACACACACACACACACACACACACTAACTAGCATTATTTCACTTACTGTTGCTCTACATGGTTTCAGGGATGCAGTTTAAGGAACACACAGAACATTGTTGGGGCTGTTATTTTTACTGGGCAAGAGACAAAGGTGTCATATTATGTAGAACAGTTCAAATTTGTTCTGTCCTTTTCTTGTATTCCCCTTTTGCATTTTGTTTTGGGTATGCATGACATAGCAAAGATGAGAATGATTGTTTTATGTATGTGAAGTACCACCTCTATTTACACTTGCATCGCCAAAAAATCGATTCTAGTGACATGCGCCGGTGTCAGGAATGGATTCTGATTTTTCCTAGTATTAGATTCTAAAAATGTTATGTCTAATATTGTAAGTTAAGCTGTTTGCCTTCTGTTTATAGCTCTGTTTTATGCTAGTTGCTTTCTTTTATCTTCAGCTTATTTCTTTAACATTAGAAACTTTGTGGTTACCATTATTGCATGCAGGTTATGATGAATTCCATGAATGTTCCTTCTAAAAGAAGTACACTAGAAAAGAAACTTGACAAAGTTATTCTCGCTCTTTTTTGCCTTCTCTTCTGTATGTGTCTCATTGGGGCCATAGGCAGGTTTGATGTTCGCTAGTCTGTTGTCCAACTTTTGTTATTAGCATTTTGGGAGTTACACATTTCTTTTTGAATTTTCATATTTATGCCATTTGTTTCGCTTCATTAAATGCTGCAGTGCTGTATTTGTGAGTTATGATTATTACTACTTGGATCTTAAGGATAAAAACCCTAGCGAATTGGATCAGTTCAACCCTGATCAGAGGCTTAAGGTAATATTTTATTGTTAATATGATGGGGATTTCTTAGTGTTATATTTTTGTTTTGTTTCCAGTTTTTCCTTTCACCTATATTTTATTGCACTATAGGTTGCTGCATTGGGTATCTTTACTCTGATTACTCTTTATTCACCAATCATCCCTATTTCGCTTTATGTTACTGTTGAGGTATGGGTCATGACTGTTCTAATCTTGAGTTGTGAAGGTCTGCATGATGTTTTGGTTCATCCACTCATTGTCTGTTTTCATTTTTCAGACCATCAAATTTATCCAGTCCTCCAAATTTATAAACAATGACTTGCATATGTACCATGCCGCAACCAATACACCAGCATTGGCACGTACATCCAATCTTAACGAGGAACTTGGACAGGTAATGAATTCCCTTTTAAACTTGTTACTTCTTCTCTCTTTGTCCTCTGGTTCTTTGATTATGTTTGGGATTGTATCTGTTAGAAACTTAAATTGCTGTGGATAACCATGGCAATCTTATTTTTCAGATAAGAACATTCAAAGTCTTAATTGAATCTTCATCTTTACTATTCTCAAAGTTTGCTATTAAATCACAAGAAATTGCTTGTTTTGCCAGGTGGAATACATATTCTCTGATAAAACGGGAACACTGACGAGAAATATGATGGAGTTCTTCAAGTGTTCTATTGGAGGGGAGTCTTATGGAACTGGTGTCACTGAAATTGAGATGGGAGGAGCACAGCGGAATGGTGTAAATGTTAGGGAGGTATAAAAGGCTGTTTAAGTGGATCAATCTAATTTTTTGATATGTAATTATGAGTAAGCTTAATGTCACCACAGGGTCAGAAATCATCAAGTGCAATACGTGACAAGGGTTTCAATTTTGATGATGTGAGGCTTATGCGAGGTGCTTGGAGGAATGAACCTAATCCTGATGCTTGCAAGGTAGATTACTTTTATTTTTTTGGATAATGGCCATTGAGTGACATCAAATTGTAAAAGAGCTTTTACATGTGAATATGTGATAAAGCATTATTTTTTCAGATTGTATACCCTGTTCATAGACTCCACATATTTTTGGCCTAGGAGCTTTTCATACGATCTTAAAGAAAATATTCCAGACTACTTTTGGGTTCAAATCCTATACATTACTGTGCCTTTTGTTTTAACTTAAGTAAGCCTGTTGGCATTCAATTGTCTAAAGATCTCTTATAAGCTATGGATGTTGTCACATGACCGAATCACTTTTAAAGTCTTTTTTAAGTTTTGAGTTACATAAAGGCTTTCTTCAATTGTGTGTTTGTACTAGAACTTGTTAGGCAAATCTCATGATGAAGAAAGGTTGCCCTTGAATAGCATGCTCATTTCAAGTTCTTAACAACTGTTGGGTGTCACCTTCCTTTTTGGTTGCCATTCTTACTTGAGCATAATTTTGGCGAGGTTAGTCTGAGTTGTAAATTAAAGATGAAAAGTGGATGGTCATTCAAATTTGGAATTGGGTTTATTTTACGCTCATCTTTGATTAAGATTTCTTTATATCCTATTTTCCACCGGTGTCATCGGTCAATAGTCTTTTAATTTTTTTTTAACTTTGAGCATCTTATGATTTTATAATTTTTTATACTGTATTCAAGCATTATTTGTAATGTTTTCAATAATTGTTCATTTTCAACTTTCTTATGAATCTAACCCCAAGTAAATTGAATTTGTATACCTTTGAAAAAATAATATATTACATAGTGTTGTAAAAATCCCTGCCTAGGCGCTAGGGCCTCCCTTGGCGTCCAGCTTAGGCGCTAGGGCCTCCCTTGGCGTCCCGCTTAGGCGCTAGGCCCCTCCTGGCGCTTCGTCTAGGCCCAAGGTGGCGGGACTAGGTGGGTAAGGTGGAGAAATTAGGCGGGGCCTAGGCGGAGAAATTATGGCTGCAATTGTTTGTTTTTTTAATAACTAAGTTACAAAATGACGTCGTGGGAGTGGATGATGAAGTTGAGGGCTGTTCGGGCTTTACTTGGGAGGCGGTTGGTGACGCATCCAGAGCAAATAACGTTCTAGAGTCTAGTAGAAGTAGAAAAGTTGGAGTAAGAGAATTCCATTAAGAATATTTTTTGTCTGATAATGATACGGAATAAGAGAGAGATGATGAGTATGAGTGCGAGTCAATGAGAACATTATCTTGGAGGGATATGGAGATGATAACTATTAGTTTGTATTTTTTTTAATTTTTTTTTTGTATTTGAACTTTGAACAATTGCATGTTTGTGTTTGAACTTTGACATTGACAATATGGATATGTGTTTAAACTTTAAGCAAATGCCTTTATTATCTTTATTATAGATTGTTTTGTTTTATATTATAGTTTTATTTGGATAAATGTAAAAGATAAAATATTAAAATTGGCCTAAAATAAAAAATCTCGCATAGGCCTTTTAGAACATTGATATTACATGGAGATTATGTAAGGATCTGTAGTTGAGATTCCTTACGTGGCTGCAGTTATGGAGTGTAGTTCAGTTGATTATGGAGTTCAAAGGAAGATGGTGAAGATATGGAATGAAGCGAGCTGAATTATAGAGAGGGAAAATAGAGAGAACTCAAAAATTGGAGAGGGAAAACAGAATCACATTTCTCATACCTTTCAGTTCAACGAATTACAGCATATATCAGGCTAACATCCTTCTAACTGAATTACAGACCAAGGACCATTATACCCTGCCTTAACTATGAGTTGGACTATTATAACCTTGCTTAACTAATTATTGGACAAAAGACATTAATAACCTCAATTGATTTAACTAACTACTAAAACTAACAACAACTGCCAGGGATCCAATCTCAGTTCTTACAATCCATCCCCCATTAAAACAACCTTGACCTCAAGGTTGAAATTGAGGAAATCTCTTGTGGAGCTACTCCCAGTCCTCCCAAGTAGCATCATCAGACAAAGTATTGGACCACTAGACAAGGACCTCCACAGCTGCAACATTATGCTTCTTAATCATCATTCTGTCTAACACAGCCATTGGCTCCACCAAGAATCAACCTTGATCATCCATGTGAGGCAATTGTGTAGAACTAGAGCAATCATTTCCAATTTTCTTTTTGAGTAAAGAAACATGAAACACAGGGTGAACTTTGGAATCTCCCGGAAGCTTGAGTCTGTAAGTCACTTGTCCAATTTTCTGCTCAATAGGAAAGGGTCCAAAATATTTTGGAGTGAGTTTCCCAAACTTAGGATAAGCCAATGTAATCTGTCTATGAGGCTTAATTCTCAGATATACCAAGTCACCACAAGAAAAGATCGCTCACTCCTAGCTTTGTCAGCATAATGTTTCATTCGAGCTTGAGCAGCTACCAAATTTTGTTTCAGTAATTGCATGAAGATATTCCTATCTTGACAGAATTGTTTAGTAACTGTGTCCTGCACTCTTCCATATTGATGAAAGTTTAAGTGTGGAGAATAACTATACAATGCTTCAAAAGTGTAGTTTTCAATCCACTATGGTAATGGGTGTTGTACTACTATTCAGCAAGGGGTAACCAACTGGTCCAGGTATTAGGCCTTTGAGCCACTAGGCATCTGAGATAGCATTCCAACAGCTGATTAAGTCGCTCAATTTGGCCATCAGACTGAGGA
Source organism: Hedera helix (assembly GCA_947179155.2). Classification (NCBI taxonomy): domain Eukaryota; kingdom Viridiplantae; phylum Streptophyta; class Magnoliopsida; order Apiales; family Araliaceae; genus Hedera; species Hedera helix. The sequence continues at coordinate 6,065,993 of OX359275.1, read as the reverse complement.
TGGTAAGCTAGCTGAGCTGTAACTTAGTGCCCACTAATTTAAAGACAGACTGCCAAAACAAACTAATGAAAATTCTGTCTCTGTCAGAAACAATGGTAGAAGAAAAACCATGCAATTTGTAAACCTGATCAATGAACACTTTAGCTAACTCTGCAGCAGTAAAAGGATGTTTGAGAGGGATAAAGTGACCATATTTAGTCAATCGATCCACTATGACCCAGATAACTGTGATCCCATTTGATTTAGGCAAACCCTCAATAAAATCCATTGAAATATCTGTCCATGGAGTGTTAGGTATAGGAAGTGGTTGTAATAACCCAGGCATAGCTACAGTTTCATGATTTTGTTGTTGACAGATTCCACATTCCTTAACAAATTTGACTACATCATTCTTTATAGTAGGCCAGTTAAAATACTTACGGATTCGTTCATAGGTCCCTTGGATTCCAGAGTGTCCACCCACAGGTGAGGCATGAAATTCTTGTAGCAGCTTAGTCTTTAAGGACTGATCTGGTCCAACCACTAATCTGTCTTGGAATTTCAGTCTTCCATTTTTGAAAGAATAATATGGTCTAGACTGGGGATCTACCTGGAGCTGAGCAATAAGCTCCTTTATTTCTGCATCAGCCTCCCAAGTTAAAGCTAAGTCCTAAATCCATTTGGAGATAGTAGTAGATAAAGCTAGACAGCTAGGAGTCGGCTCCTGAAAATCCTTGTCTGGACAAACAATCAGCTGCAATATTTTCTTTGTCTTTCTTATATTCGATCTCATAGTCCAGGACCAAAAGCTTAGTGATCCATTTATGCTGATTAGTAGTAGTAACCCTTTGATCTAATAAGTACTTCAAGCTATGATGGTCAGTTCAGATGATTACCTTATTCCCTAACAAATAATGCCTCCATTTGTTGACAACATGCACCACATCCATCAGCTCTTTCTCATAGGTAGACCACCCAAGATGTTTTGGAGATATTGCTTTACTCAGATATGAAATTGGCCTTCCTTGTTGCATTAAGACTGCACCTATGCCATAATATGAATTATCTGGTTCTAGAATGAATGGCATATCAAAATTAGGCAAAGCTAATACTGGAGCCCTGACCATTGCATTCTTAAGAGCTAAAAAGGCATTTGTAGCTTCTTCACTCCATTGGAACCTATATTTCTTAAAGTAACTCAGTGAGAGGCCTGCTGATAAGTCCATAATTTTGGATAAATTTTCTGTAATAGCTTGTTAATCCCAGAAAGCCCCTTAAGTTTTTAATATTGCATGGAATTGGCCATTCAATCATACATTTTACCTTATCTGGATCAGTGGACACACCATGTTGATCAATAATATTTGCTTAGTACCAAACATACACTTAGTCTTCTTAGCAAATAAAACATTATTTTGCAGCAACTGTAAAGTCAATCTTAAGTGTTCCAAATGTTCTTCATAGCTCCGGCTAAACACCAATATATCATCGAAGAAGACCGGTACAAATTTTCTAAGAAAAGGCTTAAAGACTTCATTCATTAGAGATTGGAAGGTAGCTGGTGCATTGGTGAGCCCAAATGACATTACCAAAAATTCAAAATGGCCATTGTGAGTTCTAAATGCAGTTTTAGAAACATCAGATGCATGAACTTTGATTTGATGGTAACCATATCTAAGGTCTAATTTAGAAAACCACTTTGTTCCATGTAATTCATCAATTGCAGGTATAGGAAACTTATCTTTGATAGACATTTCATTGAGGGATATAGTCCACACATATCCTCCAAGTACCATCATGTTTCTTAACTAATAAAACTGGAAAGACATAAGGACTTTGGCTAGGCTGAATTACCCAAGTAGTTAACAACTCAATCATAATTTTCTCAATCTTCTCTTTCTGGACATGTGGGTATCTGTAAGGCCTGAGACTAACTGGTTGGCTTCCTTCCTTCAGTCTGATGTGATGATTGTGAGATCTGTCTGGAGATAAACTTTTGGGTTCCTGAAACACCTCTGAAAAACTCTCTAATAAGGCCTTCAACTGCACTTGCTGCTTTTCCTTCATGTTTTGATCTATACATGCTTCCTCCCTTGTCTTACTAAATTTTTCTTTACTGTCCAAATTTTCAAGGTTGTTGAAATCCTGAAACATGCCAAAGAGGTAGCCAAAATAACCATGGGTGGCTGCATTGAGAGTCTTTTTGAAATCACTAGAAGACATAATCTGTACACTTGGTGTCACCATGTCAGATTCCCCTTGTAGCATTACCATTCTGTCTCTTTTAGCAAATGATAGTTGCAATTGATTGAAGTCAAAAGTCACAGGATTAAAGTGCTCAAGCCACTGCACACCTAGAACATCATCAATTCCTCCTAAAAGAAAAATTCTAAAATCAGTGAAAAATGATTCTCCTTGAACTGTCCAATTAAGTGCAACACATTCCTGATAACTAGTAACATTGAAACCATCTGCTACAGACATTGAGATAGGTTGTGTCCTGAACCAAAGCCTTGATTCTCCTGGCAGCTTGTGAATCGAAGAAATTATTGGTGCTTCCACTGTCAATTAAAACTCTCAAGACCTTTCCATTTGCCATTTCCAGAATTCTTAGTCTTGTTAGCACTATGTCCAGATAAAGCATGCAGTGTAATGTGAGCTTCCTGTTGCTCCTTGGTATGCTCAGTCAATATTAGCTCTTCCTCCTCACATCCTTCAGCATTTTCACAGTCACGCTTACTATCTTCACTGGAAGGTAACATGAAAAACACCTGAGGTTTCCTGCATTGATGTTCCATAGTGTATGGTTCATCACAAGAGAAACATAATTTTTTTCTCCTTTTCTCTGCAATCTGCTCCCTTGTTAAACCTCTAATTGGCATAGTCCGTCCAGCTTCCAAGTTAGGAATCCCAACATTCTGTACAACAGCAAAACCCCCATCTGTCAATTTGGCTTGAATGACAGCAAAACTCCCCTCACCTGATTTAGTTCCATACATGTAACTAGTCTTCTGAGAAGTTCCTAACAAGGTATTAATTCCCAGCCTACTCCTCCTTATCCATACTTCTAACTTGGCTTCTTCCACTATGGCCATTCTAATTAATTCCTTAAGAGAGGTAATTTTTAGCTCTTGAATACCCAGCCTTATTTCCTCCTTCAACCCACCAATGAAACAGTCCATAAAAGACTCATTTAACACTGGATTCTTTACTAAGGACCATCCTTTCAACTTTTCAACTTTTTAACTATATTCATCCGCAGAACCAGTCTGTTGCAAATTTTTTAACTCTCCTAGTCTCAAGGCTGAATCTAGCCACAATTTCTTCAATGAACCCTTCCCAAGTTATTTCTAAACCTCCTTTGATAAAACTTGAAAACCATTACCTTCTAAATTCATAGTATCCAGATATAATTTCTGACTATTAGCAACAACATGATGAGCAAACAACTTATTACATTTCCTAATTCATGACCTAGGGTTATAGCCATCAAGTTTAGGAAATTCAAACTTAATGGATCTGAATATACTACTATCGAATTTTTCATTGGATGATCCATTATCATTGAATCCTAAGACAGAACCTATTGTTTGCATCTTCTGCTCCATCTTCTGTTCATAATCCTGTTTGAGGCTTTCAATTGATTCCTGAAGCTGCGACTTCAATTGCTGCATAGAATTTGAGTGCTCACCCATATGAGATTCTAGGTTACTGATGTGCTGATTATTTGTTGTCATGATTGGATCGAGTGGCTCTGATACCAATTGTAAGGATCTATAGTTGAGATTCCTTACGCGGTTGCAGTTATGGAGTGTAGTTCAGCTGGTAATGGAGTTCAAAGGAAGATGGTGAATATATGGAATGAAACGAGCTGAATTATAGAGAGGGCAAATAGAGAGAACTCAGAAATTGGAGAGGGAAAACAAAATCACATTTCTCATACCTTTCAGTTCAACGAATTACAGCATATATCAGGCTAACATCCTTCTAACTGAATTACAGACCAAGGACCATTATACCCTGCCTTAACTATGAGCTGGACTATTATAACCTTGCTTAACTAATTACTGGACAAAAGACATTAATAACCTCGACTGATTTAACTAACTACTAATACTAACAACAACTGCCAGGGATCCAATCCCAGTTCTTACAGATTACCCTGTATTTTTTTATTTTATAAATTAGTTCTACAATTCTTGATTTTTTTAATTGGTATTTGAAAATGATGGTAGCTGTTTGTTGACTCTGTTGAAGAAGTTGAAGGGTCCTTAGTTAATTGTGCACATTGGTTGGCTACAGGCCTATGTTTGATATGCTGATGGGATAATGTATCTATTCAGTATATTTCTATTTTTTAACCATGACATTTTTGGTGAAAGATTTGTTGTTTGTGTAGGAATTTTTCAGATGCCTCGCCATATGTCATACTGTACTTCCTGAAGGTGAAGAGTCCCCCGAAAGAATTCGATATCAAGCTGCATCGCCTGATGAGGCTGCTTTGGTTTCTGCAGCAAAGAACTTTGGCTTCTTTTTTTACAGGTGATTTATGCTATTCTTTTCTATGCTTGTATCCTTTTTGGGAATTTTGTACTTGTCTCATACTTCCCTTTCTACGTAGTTTGTGGCAGCATTGTGATATTTACTTCTTACCATAACACTTGAAATTGCAAAATTACAGAAGCTTCTGGAAGAATATTTCTTGTTTCGTTTAGATAAAGATTATGGTTGAATTTTGTCTTTACAAATATTATTTGGAGGTGTCTTTTTTCTTTTTCATTAGAATGATTTCTATTATCCAGAGGTAAAGTTGGTTTGAATATATGCATATGTTTTTCTCAGGCGTACACCTACTAAGATCTTTGTTCGCGAATCACATGTTGAAAAAATGGGAAAGATTCAAGATGTTTCATATGAGATTCTGAATGTCCTTGAGTTCAATAGGTGGGTACTTTCTTCTGACTCAGTTTGTTACTTGCATGTTCTTGCTTAATTCTTAAATTGATTAGAACTTTCTTTTATGTTTCAGTACGAGGAAGCGGCAGTCAGTTATATGCCGTTACCCGGATGGCAGGCTTGTATTGTACTGCAAAGTAAATAGCTCTACGAGACCCCTAATTTGGCTTGAAATTTGCTTATATTTGTCGCATGACTCTTATATTTTCGAGTGCCAGAACAAAATCTGTTCTTACCACAAGCTTTCAATAATATGGCTGTGATATGAGGCATTACTCGTCTTTCACAGGGTGCTGATACTGTAATCTATGAGCGGTTGGCTGGTGGAAATGATGCTATAAAGAAAACGACCAGGGACCACATGGAACAATATGGTTCTGCAGGATTGCGGACCCTTTGCCTGGCCTACAGAGATTTAAGTCCGGATGTATACGAAAGTTGGAACGAGAAATTTATTCAAGCAAAATCTTCCCTAAGAGATCGTGAGAAGAAATTGGATGAGGTCGGTGCTGCTTTGAATAATTGATATTATTTTATTTTTATAATGCTTTCATTTTTTATTTCTAAGTGAAAAAAATTTCTCTCTTTTTCTCTCTTTTCAAATTCGCATTTAAATTGAAGACTAGCTACTAACAAAATTATGGAAACAGCAGTTTTTAGTTGGGAAATTTTCTTTTCTGTGACTTTCTCAATTATCTACGTCAAATACTAGAATCTTTCTCCTAGGTTCTTTCTTGTCAAGTAATTCTAATAGCATAAAAATGGCTAAAATTGAAGAATAGAGTATGACAAAATTGTTGCTTTACTTCTGGTGCTAAATCATATATTCTGAATGATAATGTATTATTGGCTATTAAGAATTTCATGTACATTTATGTTTTGGTTGCATACTACATTGATCTTTTGTACTTAAGTGAAAAATGCACCCCAATTGTCTGCAGCTAATTTACAGTTTGCTGCTGAAGTTTATTAGTAATGATTTCGTTTGGATATCCGAGTTTAACCAGTTTTTTTGTTAGCAGTAATTGTTGAGACGTTACTCTATGTAGGGAATGCATCTGATTCTGCTCCACTGATATACCTCATCAACTGAAATCAATATAATCAATTCATTGAATAAACTTGTAGGAATTAGAAGAAGACTTATATAGATAACCTAATACTCGGCAGCCAAGTAAAACTCTAAAAGCTAGGTAAGCTAATTTGGAAGTAAACAAAATCTCTAATAATTATCTATTCTATAATAAAAGATAATTAATAATTATAATTACTTATCTCTAAATAGTAATATAACATATTTAGCAATAATAATAATAGTAAATCTCTTGGCTTGCTCTGCACCACCTGGTTACATATGAGGTAGCCCAAGTAACGAAAGCTCGGTTAACCTTTTCCTGATTGTTTAGCTGCTAAAATATTCCTCTAATAGAATGTTGAGAGCCTCCATCATCACCCATTTGTTCATTGAAAGGGGACAGGATACGAGTGATGAATTGATGCACTAGAATTTTCTTATATTTAATGTCTATATATTCACTATAGCTTGTGAAGTACAGTAAATTGACTTTGTCGGAAGGCAGTTGATACAATGACATTCCTTGATTGGCTCTTGGTGCGTGTATTAAAAAGTAGATCTGAAAATTTCTTATGACGGTTTTTGGATACTTGCAGGATGTGGTTTGGGTTTCTGGCATAACAATCCATTTGATTGGTGATTTATCTTAGCCTCAATTGTTATTTTAACTAGGACTTGTTTTTGAAGATTTGACCTGTAGACTATAACAAATTGTACTTTATAAAAGATGGTTAGTAATGCAACTGCGGCCTATTTAGATCTGGAAGGTTGATAAACTTCCTAGTATTATCTGTAAAACTAATTTGTATGTAGTATAACAGATCTTTGAGGGAAGAAAGCTTCTTTACCAGTTCACCTTTTGAAATAACTGGTTTTAGTGCGGTTTTTCTGGTTAGTAACTTTAAAACATGGTATAACTATGCAGGTGGGGGAAATTATTGAGAAAGATCTCATTTTGATTGGATGCTCTGCAATAGAAGACAAGCTTCAAGAAGGAGTACCTTCTTGTATAGAAACTCTTTCTAAGGCTGGAATCAAGATTTGGGTGCTAACTGGGGACAAGATGGAAACAGCAATAAATATAGCTTATGGTTAGTTTATATGTAATCTGGTGCTTCCATGTGCTAAAAATTCTTTATTCATGTGATATTTTATGCAATTTCTTAAATCTTGTAGCTGTGTTCTACTTGTTTCAGCATGCAAGTTGATTAATAATGACATGAAACAGTTTGTAATCAGTTCAGAAACTGATGCAATCAGAGAAATTGAGAGCAAAGTAAGTAGTACTTTTTAGATAAGTATTTTGTTTCCATGTAGAATCAATTTTTTTTAGGCTTCAGATTATCTGTTTACCTGTACACTTTATACTGTCAGGGTGATCAAGTGGAGATTGCACGTTTTATCAGAGATGCAGTGAAAAATGATCTCAAAAAATTCCACGATGAGGCCAAACACTACCTTCATGCAGCATCTGGACCAAAATTAGCTCTTCTGATTGATGGAAAATGTCTGATGTATGCCTTAGACCCAAGTTTGCGATCAACGCTACTAAATTTGAGCTTGAATTGTAGCGCAGTAGTTTGCTGTCGTGTTTCACCGCTGCAGAAAGCACAGGTCAGTTTACCATCTGTGAGCTTCTTCGATGTATACATAACTGACTTTTAGCTCCTTCCTAATATAGTAGCTTTTAACTCCATGATAGAAATAGATGCTGTACCGTTTCTTATTATGGCAGTATTATACCTATTTGCAATAATATTTGTTTGAATTTCTAATGAATAGCATTTTACTCTGGAGACGACCAAAACCAACGGGAGAACTTTTTCATTTCTAAACTTATAAAAGCAACAAATCTTAAGTGTAGTTTTGACCTTTGCATGTCATGATCAAAATTCATTACTTTGCATATGATATTTTTTGTTTATTTTTTGTCCCATTTAAAACTTCTGTGTCAATCCTACTCCAGCTATTTAACTTCATGATTAATAATGCTCTTCTATCTTTTTACCTTTTTTTATTGGCTAAGAAAATGATATTCTATCTGAATATATTCATTTGGAATAACAATATATATGCTTGTCAGTGTTGTGCTTGAATAGAAGCTGAAAATTTGTTTAACAATCCAACATTTTTTTTAATGTAATATACCTTTAGCTTTGATAGATAAGAGTTTGTAGGAAGTCAGCCTGTTTTGATTGAACCAAATCTGGAACTTTAAAAAGGCTGTTTGGAAAATTTTAAATTTGGATTGTTCCGAGATCACACATTTTAATGTATGTTATATTGAGAAACCAACTCAACGTTTTTTTAAAAAAAAATATTTATAATATTTGCACTCCTTTTAGGAAGATTTTGATGCACAATCCTTCTTTATTCATGCTAGCGAACATGTGATGAATTCTAAGCTGGTTATAGAACACTCAAAACTAACTTAATGCACTTTTTAAGCAGCTGCCACCTGGAAATTATTGGTTGGCCATCAGCCCATCACTCTTGAGACGCTATGTTTAGGTGATAAATGAACTCATTGGCTTCTGCAGGTGACAAGACTGGTCAAGAAAGGTGCACAGAGAATAACACTTAGTATTGGTGATGGTGCCAATGATGTTGGGATGATTCAAGCTGCTCATGTTGGCGTTGGAATTAGTGGAATGGAAGGTATGCAAGCGGTGATGGCAAGCGATTTTGCAATTGCTCAGTTCCGCTTTCTGACAGATTTACTTCTTGTGCACGGACGATGGTCATATCTTAGAATATGCAAGGTAATGTTTTTTACCTTCTTCTGACCTGCAAAACACTTGGTTACTTTTGATTGTTTTCATCGTTGAAAATTTTCACTGCAGGTTGTGTCTTACTTCTTTTACAAGAATCTCACATTCACATTGACTCAATTTTATTTCACCTTCCAAACTGGGTATTCTGGTCAAAGATTTTATGACGATTGGTTTCAGACTCTGTATAATGTTATTTTCACATCCCTTCCTGTTATCTTTGTTGGACTTCTAGACAAGGTAAATTCCCACTTCCCCCACCCCCCCCCCCCCCCCCCCTTCCCGCCGCTCTGCTTTTCATTCTAACGTTGATTTACCAATCATTGATGCACCTACTCTTTTTAGTTCAGCTAGTTCCTTAAATTTTTGCTACTCTTAAATATTTAAGGTATTTGAAAGTTCAATTTTGTGAATTATACTTTGCAACTTGTATACTGTGTGTTTTTGTTTGATTCTTTAAATATTTTTCTTCTAGGATGTCAGTGCATCCCTTTCAAAGAAGTACCCTGAATTATACAAGGAGGGAATTAAGAATACTTTCTTCAAGTTCAGAATTCTGGGAATTGTTGCTTTCTTCTCAGTTTACCAATCAATAGTTGTGTACTACTTTGTGACTGCCTCCAGTTCTGATGGTTTAAATTCATCTGGCAAGATGCTTGGCCTCTGGGATGTCAGCACTATGGCCTTTACATGTCTTGTGATTACTGTCAACTTGCGTCTTCTTATGATGTGCAACACAATTACAAAGTGGCATCATATAAGTGTTGGAGGAAGCATTTTACTGTGGTTTATATTTATATTTATATATTCATATTTTTTTACTGATAAGGTAAGTCAGTCTTTTAAGTACGTGGACTTATTCGAGCTAGTTTTTATTTAGATTAATTTTATTATTCAGCATACTTATATATGTTAACTTTCTCATTTTGCCATTTCTTGTAGGGTATCTTTTACGCCATTTATGTCTTGATGAGTACATTCTATTTCTATCTCACGCTTCTTCTTGTTCCAATTGCTGCACTTCTTGGCGACTTCTTATACCAAGGGTGAGATTTTGAATCTTAAATTTCTTGCACTGTAACTTTTAGGTATGGACAGGTGGCATAGTCCTTCTGCATACCAAGCTATTTTAATGATATGTCTTTTGGAGCAAGGTAGTCCAATCCTGGATGGTTACTCGTTTTAAAAGGTGCCTATATTATAATGGGCCTGGTGGTGAAATTTTTGGTGCCTAACCCATGCTAAAAAGATTAGTGAAGGATTTTTTTTTTGTTTTCATAAAGAAGGAAATGCACGTCTTACCAGCTGTTTTTAGTTGGAGCTCATTCCTGTTGTTGCTTCCATACCAATTGACAAAGCTTGTCTATTTTGCGACTACTTGCCTCTATCTTTGATATTAAGATAATTTTGGCTAGTGGGCAATTCTGTTTTGTTTTTTTGGGAATTAATAACTGATGATTTATTAATCATTTAGTCTTTTACTTGTTTATTAATACATGTAGTTGTTTTGCTCGGTTCCAGGGTTCAAAGATGGTTTTTTCCCTATGATTATCAGATTGTTCAGGAAATCCACAGGCATGAGCCCGATAATGCTGGGTCAGCATTGTTGGAGGTTGGTAGTACACAGCTCACGCCAGAGGAAGCAAGGAGCTTTGCCATTGCCCAACTACCAGGACAGAGCTCTAGGCACACTGGTTTTGCCTTTGACTCACCCGGATACGAGTCATTTTTTGCTTCACAACAAGGTGTGACTGCCCCTCACAAGGCGTGGGATGTGGTTCGAAGAGCAAGCATGAAGCCGCGACAGTCACCTCAAGATAGTTGAGTTAGTAGAACAAGTTTGTACAAAGGTTATTTTTTTTGACAGTTTTAGACTTTGATGAATAATCTCTATAATCAGCCAAACCACATCCTAGTTTTGATTCTTTGATTTGTGTTTCCACCTTTTTCCGCTTCCACTTTAAGTTGTCTGATACCATAGTGGTTAGGAGTTGTCTGTTGTAACAACTATAGTACATGATTGAACAGAGATGGACATACTTTAAATATTTGTACAATATGATTATGACCTGTAACTTATAGCAACTGACTTCCAGTTTTTTGAGCATGTTGATTTTTGATAGTTCAGATGGTCATCATGCCCTGCTTATAAAGTTTGGAAATCGTGTTTGAACCTCCTTCATATGAGAGCAAAGAGAATGGGCATCGTTATATGGGATGCTGTTTGGATTGCTCGTTGTACACTTATATGAGAAGCGTGATTAGACAAGACTGCTGGCCTGCCTTTGGGCGCAACTATAAAACTATATATTGGGTGTCAAGGCAGGCATAGAATCAACCTACTTTTTTCTGTCTAGATGTTCCGTTAATCGTAGCGTTAAAATTATATTTTTGAGCCAACAGTACGAAATCACTTGAGAATTGAGGGGACATTAATGCACAAAGTGTTCGTGTACGAATCCAAAACGATAAGATTTGTAAGCGGAAAGCCAGTACTCCACCATGCATGTTTGATTCCAAATAGTTCAAGAAAATAAATTAGTGTTCCGTTGAAGTAACAGAAGGCGATTATATAATTAAACCAAAGGCTACGAGGATCGAGAATAAGAACAACAAGATTGTTTACATATAATACCTCTATAATTTTTTCTTTCTAAATTTCTTTGATTGGTTGGAAAATCAAAATCTTGGATTATACAAAAAATTCAAAGTGAAATGAAAATACTCTATTTGTTTCAAAGTGAAGATACATTTTGATTTTATACGTCCATTCCCAAAATCATAGAAGTTGGATGAAATATCGACAAAGATTCGTTATAATTTAAATTTTATTATTCACGGAAAATTTTAGTATTTTTGAGTTCGTCTAAGTTTTAGGCTTATTTTTAATTTTTTTGGACTTTATTTCTTTGTAGGGTTTAGGTAGTATGGGTTATTATTTTGGAAAATCTTTGATCATTATGTGCTTAATGTACTTTGGCTATTCAACAGTTTTTTGTTATATCTTTGTTGTTGATTGAATTTAAGTGATCATTTTTGTGTTGACATGTCTTTCACTGTGTCAGCATTAGAGCGGGAGCTATTGGAACCCCCAACTCTTTCTAATTGTTTGAGAATTGGATTTGAGTGATTTTTTCTATGTTAACGCGCCTTTCGCTGTTGGGAACCCCTACCTCTTTCTAACTGCTTGAGGAATAACTTCCCGTTGTACTAGCTTTTGCTAGTTATTTATAATTTTTTGTTTAATTTTTTTTTTTTTTGGTTTAAGCAGGAAATTAGCGGCCACACCATTGAAACACAGTTGCTACATATTAAGGGCATGTTCGGGAATGATTTTTTTAAAATTAATTTAAAGTTAAAATTTTAATTGATTTGTAAGTAAAAGTGTTTGACATCAATTTTACTTATAAGTCAAAAAAAGTATTTAAAATAATTGTGAATGTGTTCGGCTAATAATAACTTATAAGTTAAAATAAAATATAAGATTACTAAAAAGGACATGAATAAGAATATTAAAAAAATAAAAGAGGGCAAAAATGTCATTTCATAGTGTTTGACCAAATTATAAAAAATGACTTATTATAAGTTCCAAAAGGTGGTATTTTTTTGATTAATAAGTCAACTTATAAATAATAAAAAAAAGTCATTTTTGGACACTTTTTTTAACTTAATAACTTATAACTTGGATTGACTAACTTATAATGAGTTGTCGAACAGGCTTTAAACTGCCTGAGAAAAGGTGTCGACTTAGTTGAGATTGTGTGGGAGGATAAAATTTTCGCCACTTCTTTATGAATAACAGAGTTGTTGCCATTGTTTTACAGGAGAAGCTACCGCTGCGAATCAAGCAATTTGGTGCTTGAAATTCAAAGGCCCTGCTACTGAGATCTCCAATCCTTACCGTCAAGTTCGTTGCCCATCACGTCTTGTTTGCATCTTTGCTGTAACAAAGGCAATCAGCGCAATTGTGTTGGGTTACTTTGGAAAATTACCTGTTGATTCCTCTAGTTTAATTACTTCATCCATTTGGGTCCTTGAAGTTTGGGTATCTTTGCATAGAGACTCCTATTGTTATAAATCGTACAATTCTGCCACTATACTATAAACCTTTGACAGGACAGGCATAAGACATTTCATTATTGAGAGGTTAGTCCTGCGTCATTATATTAAAAAATGTCTCAAGCTACAAAAGCCAGTATTGCATAAGTTAAGGATGAAATTAATTATCTTAATGACAGTAGTGACTTGATGTTTTATCGAATTTATGTTTGTGGTCATAAACACTTGTTAGTCGATTATGCAATGCTTCAAAGGAAATTGGATTACACTTGTTACAAACTTGAGAAATTGCAACATCATTACCAAGCTGAGAGGATAAGAGCTAGTAAAGACTGTACAGAAGATACTTCTTTTCTGATTGATAGTTTTAATAAATGCTGTATGATGTTGGCAAATTGCGTCAAAAATATTCAAGACAATTGTCGCCAAATATCATGTTTCTTATCAATTATATGACATGAAAATAATCGATGAGAGCGAAAATTTAAATGAAGAAGTCAAAGAAGGTAATATAGTTGAAGAAACGCCAAATTTGGAGGTTAAAGGGGGTGATATTTTGGAGAATACTTCATCAGCAGTTAGGATTAATCACGAGATTGTTGTTCATATTCTTGTGTACGAGACATTGAATATTTTTGATTTTATCATTTCTAATCATTTATTGGAAATGCAGGCTAATATGACGGCTTTGGTCAATTCAAATTTATTTTCAAAATTTTTCTTAGAGGAACAAAGTCACACTTACTTGATCCAAAGAAGATTGCGGATTTCTATCTTTTGTTGCTTTGATAGTTCTTCATTTTAAAATTCGCGATTGAATTTTTTTCCAAGAAAAGGGGATTGGCGCGGGATGAAATATCAAGAAAGATTCGTTATAATTTAAGTTTTATTATTCATGAACAATTTCAGTATTTGATATATTTTTATTTATTAATTAGGTTAACCCAGTAGCTTTAATTATTTTTGAGTCCGTTTATGTTTTGGGCTTATTTTTAATTTTATTGGACTTTATTTCTTTTAGAGTTTAGGTAATATAAATAGTTTACTAGAGTTATTATTTTGGAAAAACTTTGATCATTGCTTAATATACTTTGACTATTCAATAGCCTTTTGTTATATTTTTGTTGCTGATTGGATTTGAATGATCCTTTCTTTGTTAACACGCCTTTGGCTTTGTCAATTATTGTTATGAATATATTTGATGTTAGTACAAATATTTGTTACTCTCAAAATACAAATCTATTTTTATTTTTTTTAGAATTTTTAAAATTAAGTTAAAAAGTCTCTCTAATTTCGGAATCAAAGTTAGTATGATTACAAGGGCATGACCGTTTGAGGAGTTGTTTTGATGTGCCATATGATTCCGTTTTAAGTGAGCTTTTTTGGAAGCTTTAAAGTCGAATTAAGACTGGTTGATAGCCGCCGGTATCAAATATAAAATTAAATAGTCATGACAAGTTGGAACATGCAGTAAAAATGATGTCAAAGAATTACGAAGAGGTAGACAACACAATGTACAGGCATACTATCTTCTTACATTTGATTTGCTTAGATCATCCTCCCCCCCCCCCCCCCCCCCCCCCCCCCGGGGGGTGGTTTACAAGTCCTACACATCGTTTATACCATAAATGGTGGTTTTCCTCTGCCCTGTTTCCCAATTGCTGGACAACGCATTAAATGATTCCATCCAACTTCGGAAGGAAGGATGCTAATATAATTGATGATGGAAATTGTATTAGGCTTGTATTTATGCTAGGGTGTCGTGTTTAATCTTGCCTGTAATGCAATCCTTTGTGTCTTATCCAAAACTTTTGGATTCGCGACGTCTGTATTATCTTAGAATTTGATAAAATTTATTTTCGCTGATTAAAAAAATATACTATTTTTTTGAATCAACGAAAACTAAAAAATTAAAATCTACTGTCTCAACTCACGTCTTATCTTCTATATCATTATTATGACTCAAATAATCTTTATCCCTTCATAGAGTAAGCTATAAAAAGATAAAAATAAATGACGTCTAACAACAATACATTATCGACTGAGGTATGTTAATCGTCTTTGCGTTTGTGCATGGCGGCCGTCTATGCTCGGTCACATCTAAGGCTTTGCACCGCCAGCCTATGCTCAGTCACATCAAGGCTTTGTGTTACCCTGAGGCTTTGCACGTTTTAACGCAGTGATTCAAAAATCAAATTAAATATATTGGTTGCACCCGACAAATTTTCTGGCTTGTATATATAATTTAGATAGGGGTGAAGTACATATATACAAAAAGAAGCATTCGATCCCTCTAGCATTGTGTTTTTGATGATTGTGCAGTGAGATAATTCATATGTTATGGATAGGATAAGATGTGCCATATGCTCTAGTCATATTAATGAAGTAGGACGTGGTGCGCTATACAGTATACATATTCCCTTGTCAAACTTATCCTCTGTTCCAAAGAACCAGCTTCTATGTAGGCAATACTGCTATTTAATGTACTACGTGTTTGCTTATTAATTTACAAACATATTCCATCACATGCACAAGATCATAAATCTTTGTTCTAATAACACCTTTATTATAACATAATTTGCAGTCCCAACTAAGAGTGATTCAACTGATTAGGGCATCTACATGTGGACAATGGCCAACCGTGGCCGGAATTAGGGTAAAGTAAATTCGGGATTTAAGATTTATTAAAGTGAAAGTATGGTGGGAAACAGCAAGAAGAATTAAAGCTCCCTACTGTGGATCTGAGAAGACAAATTATATAGTATACAAAATGTGTAAATAGAGGAACATTGAACTGACTTTATTCCCAACGGAGAGGATCTATTCTCCTACCCCATATCGGTTTTAAAATAAAATATAAGATCCATATTTACTCGGACATACTTAAATTTAAAATTGAAATGAGTCAATAAAGTTTTTGTAAATAATATAGTATCTCATAATTAGTAGTAATTTTTTAATTATTCATAGTATTTGTAATTATATTGATAAAAAAATTAAATATATTCATATTAATTTTGAAAATACGTTTGAAATTAATTTTTAAAAAGGAAATATCGATCTTAAACAAGTATTTGTTAAATCCGGATAGCTTATGTGATTTCTTAATTAAATTGAGATGAAAATTGGGAAGGGAGAATAGCGAGAGCTATGTTGCCATGAATTTATCACCAAAATTTGTGATTTTAAAGTTGTACCAAGTTAGAGGACGGATTGTAGTTCAGCTGATAAAAAGACTTTTGTTGACGTGATAACAAAATTAAAGGTTTTAGTAGCCCTAATAAGTAGTACCTATACCATAATCCCTCCTAATAAAATTGTAGTTTAAGTAATTGAGAAAGAAATCCCTCAAGGAGAATGGTGTTGCTTTGTCATAATCGTCATTAAAAGATTTGTAACCATCGAGGCTCAAAAAAAGATGAGGATAGATAAGTTTATGCATAAAGAGAATAGTGTATTGGTCTATTGTCTAATTTATTATAAAGTTAATTTCATGTTAACCGGACACACTCGGCCTTCGTGTCAATACTATATTGATCAATTGTTCAACTTACTATGAAGTTAACTTCATGCTAATTGGATAGCTTTAAAATCCCTTTTCCCAATAGGCTCCCAACTTTAGTACGTACCTGTGCGTAACCCTTTACGTTGTCATGATGCATCTTTATGCGCTTTGTATTTGAAGCTTCGCATCTATCAAGTAATGTGCCTGTCCGCCTTTATATATAGATTATAGATACCATCTCCATATATATATAATATCTTCAAGCCACAGAAGTTTAATTAGCCACAACAACCTCGAGCACAGAAATGGAAATGTACATCAGTTTTCTGGGGGTACGCAAGGAATTGACAGAAAGAAAATATTTTAGTTTCTTTTTATAAGGAAATTAAAAAGGCAAATTTTCTGTGGAGTTATGCATGGTGATAAGAGGCTGGTATATATTAGCATGTGAGTAGTTAATATATATATATACTAGGGATCATTCACTAACTCCACCCAAAATTATTTATATATATTCCAGATGAATTTTTAGTAGGACCTGCATGTTTACTACATTGTCTAAGGTGGTAGCGTGGTCGCATAACATGTTCTTTGTAGGTCTCTAGCCTTAGTTTTAGCCCGTATAACAAGAAGAATTATAGAATATATCTAGAAAAAGTCACCTGAAATCTTGTGTAAAGAAATACATATAGTGTATATTATGCATAATCTCCTCTTCCTCTCTCTCTCCCTATATATATACATATGCCCTCAC
Organism: Hedera helix; assembly: GCA_947179155.2. Lineage (NCBI taxonomy): Eukaryota > Viridiplantae > Streptophyta > Magnoliopsida > Apiales > Araliaceae > Hedera > Hedera helix. Next base: position 6,048,894 of record OX359275.1, on the reverse strand, counting down.
TCCTTAATTATATATGCATGGGGCTTTTGCGCCTTACATTTATTCTTTGTTCTTTTAAATTTAATCTTGCATAAAAAGGCTTGAAATTAGTTTTCATGTTAAGGGTTGCCTAATTAAGAATCTATCCCTCATTATATATTGTACGTACGGAATTGAGTGATATGATATTAAGTAAGGGGGGCATGCATGTTTTTGTTGGCGTATTGTAGGTGCATGAAAATACACAAAATTAATCAATCAAAGCAAAAGAAGATTGTCGTATTGCCTACTAGCTTGCTTGTATCAGCTGTATAACGCTAATTTATATATATATATAAGACCTTGTTACCACCCTCTCATGTTCGAAACCACCCCACCTATATCCCTCCTTTCTCTCTCATCTCTCTCTAGGTTCGAGAAAGTGAACAAAATCACTCAGTCCTATAAAGAAAATCAACCATTCTTATAACCCATTAAGTGGAAAAACTGGCTAAAAACCAAAAGCAAATATATATACTTGCCTAAGCCTCACTCTTCTTCAATTCCCATCCCCTATATATACCTGTGTTTTTTTTTTTTTTAATTTATTTCTTTTTAAAACATCTATATGATCTAGAAAAGTACAAAGCATCTATAGATATATAGATTATTAAATATAGGGGAGTACGTAGAAGAGAGAAATGGGCAGCCGCGGCAGGTTTGTTAAGGTCTTGTTTGGGATACTCGTGTTGATCGGGTTTATTTCATTTTTTTTGGCTGGGGTACTACAAAGTGGAGAATCACAAACAAAAACCCGGCCAGCAGCTGGAAGTTTATGGCATATGAAGGTGGCGATGGGAGAAGAGAAGGTTGGTGAACTTCCACGGTCGGATGTTAACTACATGATCAAAAGAAGAGTCCCTAGTGGATCTGACCCCATACATAACAGGTATATATCTTTTCTGTTCTGAATTGTTAGATTAATTTTAAAAATTAATTTAAAATTTAAAATTGACATAAATGCGTATAATTTATATCATTACAATTATGAATATCATAAATTACTTAAAAAAATACTATTAATTATAATATTTATTGCTTTTAAAGTTTAAATGAATTATGTTAATTTTGAGTTTGAAAATGTTTGAAATTGACAAAAGTCAATATTGATTTTATAAATTAAAACGAAGAAAGTACATATTATTTGAGAATCAAACAATTTTTATAATATCCAAAGCTAGCTAGATAATAATCCATCCATTTCTTAATTTACTTTATAATTAAAAAAAGTCTCATTTGATTTTAATCCTAGTTAATTTGTAAAATTAATTCTAAAATTCGAATTGTGATGAAAATTTGTTTAAAATTTTGAAATAAAAATTTTACACTTCAAAATAATTTTTAAGTAGTTTACGATAGTAACTATTATACTAATCAAAATCATATAAATTTGCATCAATTTGGCACATATTTTATAAATTAACTAGGAAAAAAATTATTTTTAAAATTTGGTACTTTAAAAAATGAATAGTGATCTTATAATTTGGAATAGAAAAATAATTTAATAGATATTGTCTTAGTTTTAAAATATTTTCAATTGAATTTTAAAAATATTTTCAAATTCAAAATTGATATGAATTCTTTTCAGTTATAATCAATATAATAATGAGTATTATAAATTATTTAAAAAGTATTACTCATTGTAAAATTTATTATTTCATACTTTTTAATGAATTATCTTAATTTTAAATTTTAAAATATTTTAAACTTATTTTAAAAAAATTAATAATAATTTTATAATAATTTAAAACAGAGATAATATATACTACACAAAAGTAAAAGTAAGTTCCTCCTAAACCAGTAGAAGGACGGACGTTCTCAAAAACCTGTTGAGCTCGATTTTTTTTAGGCTATATTTATTTATAAAAAATATATTTAGGATTTAATTATTTATATTAATTTAATATTATTTTGGATTATTTTATCTCATAATGAGAGATTAATAGCTCTTTAAATAGTTCTATAGACTTTTTTTATTTTTTTATTTTTTTTATCATTTCTAAGGCTATTTATAAGAAATTATATAATTCCATGATAAATTTGTGATTAATAGTCCTCATTTTAAACTATTAAATGATTTTATAGGACTAATAGTCTAATATTAAAAAATTAATAATCCTTTATTATGAGATAAAATAATCCGAGATAGTGTTAAATTAATAGAAATAATTTAATTTTAAATATATTTTTTATAAATAAATATAACCTTAATTCTAAAAAAGTACAAATATTTCTCTCATTTGTTTTGGGAACAGACTATTCGTATATTAACCATGGATATATATATATATACAAAATAAGAAGCAACATGCATATATAGTGAATCAATAATTTGATGTACTTTGCGGTGCAATAATTGGGGCAATCCTATTATTGAAATGCCTAGAAATGACAAGAGAAAAAAAGTAAAGTTGGGCCCACCCTTAAATTCTACGCAATTGATCAGAAAATAACCTGCTAGAGAAATTGAAAAAAGTATCCAGAGAATAGATCATTAGTTGAATCAGTAATTGAATCGTTTTTGAATCAGTGACGTCATAAATATATAAAAATATATATTATTAATAATTAATAAAATTTTAAAATATTTAATTTTTTGTAAGTTAAAATATAATAAAATTATGTTATATTATTAGTAAAAATATTTTTAGAAAAAAAAAAACTTCCAAACCAGTTCAATCGGGTCAATTAACCGGTTTTACCGATTGAATCGGTGGTCGACCGGTTATTGCCCAAATTTGGTTACCCAGTTTTAATCGGACGAAAAAAGAACCGATTTCCGGTTTAACCGATCGGACTGCTGATTCCGAACCGATTTTCATAACATCAGTGAAATCTAATTCCTCAGTTCTCTCCCTCGCCAAAAATTAATGAAAAATTACAGAGAGACCATACCATTATCATCTCATAATCATCCTGTTTCCCCGACTTTCATAAAATCAACAATATTTTCAAACAGTGAATATTATATGCTATCCAACAAGGCCCAACACTTGTACCAAGTGGCAATTTTGTCAAACAACAGGCTCACCAAAATATATATTGAATTTCAAGTGCTTTATTTTTTCTTTTACATATGTGTGTGGAATTAGTTATTGGGAGTACTATTTCAACAATCACATCTTAAATCGTCTATCATAATAATGGATGGCGTGGATTAAAATTAAAATCGACCCTGCTGCTCGAACCTCTAGCTGCAATGATTTCTTTAAAAGAGTCACCGCCTCTATGGATGGATTCCATATATATATATATATATATATATATATATATATATATATTCTTCAAAACATAGCATGCAGCTTGAAGTTTTATTATTCTGCTTTGATCTCCTTTTGTCATATATATTCAGCAATAAGAGTTTTTGTGTTGCTAAAAAGATCAAGTCTTCGACTCAAGTTATGAAGGCCTCATCACCCGTGTTTACAGCTCCATATATACCCATGTACTTGGCTAATTAAGAAAAAGTAAAAGCTTTTTTCCATCACTTGATGATCATGTTTAGTAACTAGCTAGGGTGAACATTTATTTTATTCTCTACATTTAGGAGGCCTTCACTTAAAACTTTTCCTTTCTTTCTAATCGGCTTTACCATGAGGCATATATAATTAAGCACCTAAATTACAAAATTCACAATTCTTACTTTTTCCTAACATGCATGGTAATAATCGATGGCCGCATATTAATATTACGTCAGCATTTTATTATTATTATTATTTTAAAACTACTTTTTATATTAATTAAACATCCGAATTATTAACAGGAAAGTTGGAAATTCCGGAAGACCGCCTGGTCGAGCTTAGTGATCAAGCAGAGTTTGATGAAGACTTGGACAGAAAAGTTTAAGGCAGAACGAGATATCTGCCATCTTGTATGTATTTTTTAGCAAATAAACCTATAGAATATGCTGACAGCATTTCAGGAATCCCCTCTTCTGAGTTTAATTTCAACTCACAAAATTTGTTTATGGTTGTTTAATTTTTCTTTTTCTTTTCCTTTTCCTTTTTGGGAGGTAGAGAAAGGTGGAAACCCCCAACTCTATTAGTTAGGTTGATCATGTGATCTATCACAGCTGCTTCACAAATTCCCGAGCCTTGAGGCATCAAGTTGCAGCTTGGTACAATAGTACATGACTATTATTGTAATTAGCTGATTATTTATAAGGACGTTATAGTCTTTTGCATCTAGTTGGTTAGTACAAATATAGTAGCTTAGTAAGTAAGCTAGTTAGTTAGTTAGTTAACTGTATAATTTTCTTATTAGCTGTAATAACGTTTAAAGTTGATGTATGAATGAGAAAAATGGGTTTTCAAATCCACAAATTCTTTGTTCTTGTGACGGTATATTTCTCCCTACTGCTTCGATACTTTGTTCTAAATCTGATTTGTGCCTTCATCATTGATTCTATTAAGGAAATAACCTCCATACCAGATGCCAGCAAGACTAATTCACCATATGACAACAAAATTGCTTATGCTCCATAATTTGAGGATTGTCGAATATTATGTATTCATTGCAAGATTGTTATTCCATGCATTACGGAAGTCTCCCGCATCTTTGTTATCCCATGCATTACGGTAGTTCCTGTAATTACTCTAGGACATATGATCTGTAACAACAATCTGTAACAAATTGTATATAAATAGATATCCTCTCTACAGCAAAAGTACAGAGAGTTTTCCCATTCTAAAAAGCTTATTCTTTCAGATTCTAATTTTGTTATAACCCAAATTGCATTGGAATAATTTTTATTTTGTGTTTGTTATGAATTTCGGAGATTGATCTTAGATGATTTTGAATTTTTAGTTCATCTATTGCTGATTAGCTCGTTAATAACTGTTTTATTCATCAAATTGTTGTGGTGTGATTCATCTCTTCTAGTGATATTTTTGTTGAATTTTTTCTATAAAAATCATATTTATCTAATGTTTATTAATGTTGAACATTTATGATTAATAAAAGTACATCATTCGTCATTCATTAAATTGTTATTTATTATGTTTAATATAAATCTCCAAATTTATATATATTATAATTTATGTATATAAATAAGTATTATACACATAAGATATAAATTATATGTAATATATATAAATAAAGATATAATAGTTTATAACCTATAATAATTTGGAGATATTATCATGTAGATTATTGTGCTTTAATATAGATAATTTATCTTGATCATGGAATTTGAACTTTTAATTAAAGTATCAGTGCATTAACGGTGTGCATTAAACAGATCATGTGATAATATTTTATTTATAAAATATTTTCACATAAATACTAATTTATTAATATTTCTTAATTTTAAAATAATAATGGACTTAATATTGTTAAATATATTAATTTAATATTTCTGTAACGACCTCGAAATTTACATAAACTTATCCCTAATTTCGGTTCGTTAATAAACCTTTAATCACCTTATTTAATCTGTTAATTGACTTTACAATATCAATAACCAAATTTTTCGGTATAATTTTTTTTATTATCATTCTATTAAAATATTTTGGCATTTAAAATCTTTACATCTCGATCCTAGTCCTTGGATCGCAACCTTTACTTTTTACTTTTACTGTCAATCTCAGTTATTATCTGGTTTGACTCATCACCCCAATTGTAAACGTATGATAGTTCAAAATTTATAATTTAATATTACATTGGACTTCAGTTGTTATCTGCTTAGAATTTTTGGCATAATTCAATCAATACCATAATTATACACCTATATAATCAAAATGCTTAAGTAACCCTTTAACAGTCCGATCAGGACTCATAACACCGTTGACATATTAATAATTACCATAAGCCTTAATAATTTCAACCACAACGAATCATTATATCAGAAATATAAAATAATTACATTATAATCTCAGTCGATGTTGTAACATAACTCTATTATATTCTGATATTCTAGGATTTTTATTTTCACCGGAAAATGTTAATATTGGGCAAGGATGAGTACAATGGCTCAACAAGTTCAACAGTTTACACATTCCATACTTCATGTAGCATATAACAATTAACATGCTATGTGTGTGCCATGCTTAACGTGTTGTGTAACTATTTTTACAAATTATCTTATATATACCATATTCATTACGATTTAACGACTATACAGATCAAACATTGAACATCTTCAGAGGTACTCATATAACTGCACCAAGTGCACACATTGATCAAATTATCAAGTAATCACATAAAATGTAATTTCATATACATTTGATCAATTTAATCATACATCAACAAATAAGCAAGTAGCAACAAGTACTGAAGAATTTGTCTCTGTCCGTAGTTCACCGATTAGTATAACTCGACCAAAATTGTCATCGTACAACTTATATTTAATATATTAATTAAATATAGTCAATTATAAATCTAACATGTTAGTTTAGTTTAATAACATAACCGTATATGTCACTTAACATGTCGGATATAATCTGGCATGCTCGTTCGCCCGTACTTATTTTCTGGTAATTTATCTTAATTCTTACATTAATGAATTAATATTAAAAGAGTTACATATTAACCCAACCTCACACTAGTGCAATCATCATCTTAAAGTCTCTAGAATATCATTCAAGATTTTTCGACTAATTTTTAAAATTTCTGGATTATCCGACAAATTTCTGTAAATATTTATATATATAAAAACTATTATTTAATAGCTTTTAATATATATATATATAATTACTCAACATACTTTTGTATCCCCCAAACATGATCAATATTTATTTTATATTATTATAAAAAATTTCACCAAGTTTCGTAATTTTTCAACATTCATAGAATTTTTCATGAATTTTAACTTAATTTTTACATTAACTTTTAAATAGGCATAAAATACAATAAATAACCATGCTCCACAATAATTTACCAAAATTTTTAAAAAAATCAGAAATAATATTTCTGTCCAGAAATTTTTCCAGCACAAAAATATTTTTAATAATTAAATTTTAATTTTTAATGCGCTAAAACTTCCAAAATTCATAGAAATTAGCTCGTTTATTAGAAAATTATGAAATTTAAGTCCATTCCACACAAAATTTAATTCTCTAAAACTTTTTAGAAGGAAATATTTTCAGATTCTGCACCTAAATGGACAGGATCTGAACAGATCCGATTTTTACCATGCTGAATTTTCCAAAATTCATAGTAATTAGCACGTTTATCCGTAAATTACAAATCTTAACTCCATTCCACACAAAATTTAATTCTCTACAATTTTGTAGAAGGAAAAAGTTTCAGATTATGCACCAAACAACACAGATCTAATAGTTTATACAACCTGTACAGAGAATAAAATTTTTTGGACAGTCACACCAAATAAATTCTTTCAAAAATGTTATGCTCCATAAAATGGTTAACTATTTTGGGTACTTCTATATCTACAACTTTATAGTTTACACCAACTTCAAATTCCAAACACACGATTTTATATGATTTTTGAAAGCACAAAAATCGCTGCAGATTCTGGGCAGACCATTTTTTCGTCCGACCCAGTCTGCTACAAACGATCACTACACACAAACCACAAAGAATTTCTGTGATCTAAAAATTTCTACAAAAAACTTACTTCCGTAGCTTTAATTTGATATATTACCCACTCTCTAACTCCAAAAACTCAATTTTTTAAAAATCCTCAATCGACAGCCACAAAAACTCATTTTCTGCGAATTTTATGTTCTTCAACTTTCTTTATTTTACATTAATTCGTGAATCATCTCGTAGATTCAATTAAATCTATGGTTAGACCATTACCCACAAGATTAATCATGATTTACTATTATTAATCTCAATAAAAATTAACATATACCCAAGAGAACAAAAATTAATCAAGAGTTTAGGATAGTACCTTCATGGCTTCTATATTTCTTCCCTTTCTTGCTTCCTCTTTTTTTTTTCCTTATCACAACCATGAGTCTCTCTCTCTTCTATTGTTGGAATGAAGAGGATTTAATCCATTAAGTGATATATCAAATATGGAGATAATATGTGAGTTTTGATTGGTTGAAATGAGATTTCATTGGATGAAATAATGAAATGAGTGGCTAAAATTAATTCCCACCATAAAATGCTGAGATTCCAGCTGGCCCACTCCAAAATTTGTAGATTTAACTTATCTTTTGGGTCTCACTTTTAATTATCTGACCCGCTCTTTGACTTTTTGACCCGAAAATCAAATTTTCAATATTACAGTTGATTTCTATTAATTTGGTTGTTTCCGTCGTCATGGTGACATCCATTTCTTTAAATTAACTTCCAAACTTCAAGTTTGACCTTTTTCCATAAAAAGTCAAACGGTCAATTTTGACCAAAAAATCAACCGAAACACGTATCGTGTTTACAGTCCATACCTACTAAATTCGACATTCCCGTCGCAACGATGAAGTCCGTTTCTCAAAATTCTTCTCCACACTCAAATTTTGACTTTTCAACTTTACAAGTCAAATAGTTGACTTTGACCAAAAATCAACTCCGACATCAAATTGTGTTTACTATCTCTCTTTGTTAAATTTAACGTTCTGAACTCAACGGTGCAGTCCGCATCTTCAAATTTTCTTCCGAACTCTAAATTGGGGTTTTAACTTGATTTTCTTCTCTTTTCTTTAGTCATACTTTGACTATTTGACCACTTTGGTCATTTCTTGGCATTTCTATTTATTACCTTGCCTTCACATATGCAAGCATGTTAGTTTTATCCGGTATACAATTATCTCATTCTCTTCACACCGCTATTCCAAGTATTCACGACCACACAAAGTTCATTCTTAACTTAGACTGTCACATTAAAAACTTGGCCACACATACAAGTTTTACACTTATTAAATGTTTAAGCTTGTTCACTATATTCATATGGCTTGACGTATATAACAATTTGACCCCCCTTAATCTTAATCCATTTTGGACTATTATTCAATTTTCAACACTTGGCCACTAAATTGGGTTTAAACTTAATTACCAACATACTACCCATCTTGTTTATTCTCAATTTACTAATTTGGGCTACCTTAAATTACCATTCAAGGTTTAACTTCCATAAGTTTGCTTAATTAATATATTAAGCTTCACCTTATTCTTTATGATTGATTCCATTAATCATTTACCACGCTCGGCTAAAATATAATTAGTGCACCTCCAAGTATATATGTATCTCCATATTTACACCTTAACTTAAACTTATAAATATCTCAATAATTGAAATTTATTTCCCTAATAAATTTTCACATACCTCATATAAAAATTTCTTACAATATATCTTTTAGTCAAATACATTCATCGAACTTTAAAGGTATTATATTACCTTATTATTAATATACCTCAAAGCATACACAATCAAATCCCAGGTTTTTAAAAATTTAAAACCTACATTCACTTACAGTTAAATCTTAACACAAAGATTAGGGAAAATGTTTACTCATTTCTACACATTTTTCTTCCAAATCTAGGTTTTAAACTTAAACTTTTATCTAATCATTAGGGGTGTAAACGGATATATACGGATATAGCAGTATCCGTATCCGTATCCGAAAAATTAATTCGCTATCCGTATCCGTACACGTATTCGGTATCCGGCGAATTTTAAAAATCATATCCGTATCCTACCCATGACTTGGAATTGGCAGCGGTAGTGTTTGCCCTTAAAATTTGGAGGCATTACTTATATGGAGAGAAATGTGAGATATTCACAGACCATAAGAGTCTAAAGTATATCTTCACACAGAAGGAGTTGAATATGAGGCAACGGAGATTGTTGGAATTGATCAAAGATTATGATTGTGAAATTCTATATCATCCCGGCAAGGCCAACGTAGTAGCGGATGCTCTGAGTAGAAAGAGCAGGGAGAAATTGTTCATATTGACAGATCAAGAACAATTAGTTCAAGAAATAGCTCGAATGGAGTTGGAAGTGAGAAGTCCAAACGAGTCAATAGAAGTCGAGGCGAGCCCAACTTTGTTAGATATGGTGAAAGAGGCTCAAGACAAAAATGAGGAATGTGACAGAATCCGGAAGAGGATGACTGTAAGACCCCAAATTTTATGAAATATAAAATTTAATTTTTCTTCATATATATTTTTCTGAAACAGTAAGTGGTTAAATCGATAAAGTTAAAAGTTAAGGATGTTATGTGCAAATTTTATTTTGTCGGACAATATTCGCTTTGTCGGGGAATATTCGTTTGGTCGGGGAATATTCGTGCCGTACGACGGCGCCGAAATAAAAAATTATTGGTGGACCCCACAACGGAATATTTGTCGGATATAGAAAACGACAGAAATAACCTTTTTATATAAAAATAGTCAACGGTGTTAACTGTTAAAATACCGGTGATAAAAGAATAGTAGCATACGGTAATTTATGGTATTTTTCTGTAGCACACGGTACTCTACAGTAGCACACGGTATTGCACAGTGTCTCATATTATTGGTTTGATAATTGACACCGTAACTGTTACGCATCATTTCATCGATGATTGTCACTGCATAATATTTTATATTATCAATTCAATAATTGTTGTTACACAGTATTTTGCATTATTGATTTAATAATTGTCATTACACTGTATTTCATATCATTGACTCAATAATTGTTAGTGCACTATAGTTTAAAATTATTGAACCTAATAATTGACACAATAGTTGTTGCATTATTATGAATTATTACTATGGTAGTATTATTTGGTAATTTGATTATTATATTATATTCATAAAGTTGTTTGTTTTATTAGACAATATAATAATAAAAAGTTATTTGTTTTATTAGAAAAATATTATTATATTCAGATGTTACTATGCAAGTTACTGTGCCAAATTTAAAAATTCGCTGAGTTCGTCTACGCAGAGGTTGCGCAGCCTCTCCTGCCAATTTCAGCATTGGCGTGCAGCCAACAACCATGCATAGTACCCTCATTCCTCCTATAAATAGCTTGCTCAGCTGAATAGAAAAATCACACCTAAAATATAAAATTTTTCTATAAGAATTTTATGAGCTTTCTCTGAGAATAGTAAGGCTATTTTGAGAATTTGAAAGCCAAAAGGAGTGCAGAAAATTTTCAAGTAAGTCTTTTATTAAAGAGTAGTAATTTTATAAATTCCTTTTTTTCACGGTATTCACAAATCTTCCTTTAGAAGACTCTTCTTTGAGAAGATTCATTTTTAAAAGCTTTCTTTGGAAGATTTATTTTAGAATATTATTTTAAAAACTATTTTAAAGTAGTTATATTATACTACAAAAATTATGTTAAATATATATAATTTTGATAGTTCATATTATACGAGTTATCATACACTTTGAAAGTTATATATTGTAATTACTAATTTTATTATAAATATATAGGTTGATCAACCTCATTTAAATCAATATCCAGTCACGTGTTAAGGTAAGGGGTATCATTCTTTTCATCATCATAAATGTATATTATTTCTTTCTTACTGGAAGGGATTATCACTCTTTGATTCTCGAAAATAATATCGTTTCTTTCTCGTGCCATTTATTTTCATGTATTAAATTGTGGGAATAATGTTACAGCGCGGAATACCGCCTGTTGGTAAATAACCTTTTGTATTCATTCCTTAATAATATCTGAGAATAACCTTACGGCGCGGATTACCGCCTGTTTGGTGAATAACTCTTCGTATTCAAATTGATGGGAATAACTTTACGGCGCGGATTACCGCCTGTTGGTGAATAACCCTTTTTATTTGTCTCGTGTGAAAATAATTTGTCTACACGAATTATCACATGACACTTTTATTCCATATTCGTAAGTGATATCATTTTCCTTTATACTCATAAGGGATACCATCTTTTTCATCTTCCATTATTCAAACTTACTATGGTAAGGAATATTAATTTCCTTCACCTTTTGTTAATCAAACTTGCTATGGTAAGGGATATTATTTTCTTTCATACACCTAAATCGAAACTTATTATGGAACTATTGCTTCTATAATTCCTGAAAATATTATATGTTCCATAATAGTTGAATTTCATTATTTCAACTGAACCTTCCTATTTTTTGAACATTTCTATTGAACTGTAATCGTTATTCTGAACTGTGGATCTTGAATATCATTTTTAAATTTCACTCCACATCATGTTGGCAATTTGGACATTATTTGAATCTGCACAAAGTAAACTTCCGATACTTATTGTTTATCCTGTTCTTCTGTTCATCATTTGTATCACTGTTATTTGTATTAATCATCAATAATCAAGCTGTTTTGAATATCTGTGGCCGGGGGCACAAATGTGATATAATTGTTGAACAGATGATAGGTTAAAGGCGATATACTAGGTTAAAGGCGACACATCTGTTCGGTGTCTTTTATGGCACGTGGTGAATGTTCTCTTTGGCCCGTAGTGCAAAGATGAACTGTTGGTTGGTATGATTATGACCAAAGGCTGAATCTGGTATAATCATGACCGTTGGTGTTTGTCTTGGGCCCGTAGTGCAAATATGAACTGTTGATCTGCATGATTATGACCAGGAACTGTGAAGTTGTATTATCTTGACTAATGGTATTTCAGATGATAAAAGTTGATGATATTTTTACAAAAAAGAGAAGCGAGTGGACATTATAGTCTGCATTATTCTTCTAATAGATTGCTCATTCCGCTGCTATTATTGATCTGAACATTGTTTAAGAATTTAACTACAGTTTTTGATATAAACCTTGTAGTCTATTGTATTCAGAACTCAACTGTTGAAGGCTAATGATAATTTATTCGTCATTATTTTAGTCATGATATTGCTTACTGGGCTATTTGAGCTCACCCTTTCTTTTGTTCCATTGTTTTTCAACAGGAGATGAAAACGTAACAGGGTCTAGCCGGGGGATGGAGTGAGAGTCCGAGGAATAGCTGTCGTAGTCTTCACGTGTTGTAAAATAGTGTGGCAATAATAGTGAAGACTTAGTTGTGTATTATTATACACTGTATTGTTGTACGTTGTGCTTTGTTGTAATAATTTTGTTGTAGTCTTTTGACGACTGAAGTTTGGGCTATGTGGGCTCAGATTTGGGGGCGTCACAATGACCGATGGAGAAGAGGTCAAGTTTAAAATTGATAGCATGGGATTGCTGAGATTTGAAAATCGTGTTTGGGTACCGCTAGTGCCTGAATTACGAGAGGAAATTTTACAAGAGGCCCACAGTACGAGATACTCGATACATCCGGGGAGTACGAAGATGTATCAAGATCTACGTCAGCATTTTTGGTGGCCGAATTTAAAGAGGGAGGTTGCAGAATGTGTCAGCCGATGCCTAACTTGTCAAAAGGTAAAGACCGAACATCAGAGACCAAGTGGATTGTTACAGCCGTTAGAAATTCCTGGGTGGAAATGGGAGCATATCACAATAGATTTTATGGTAGGACTTCCAGCAACACAGAAGGAATAAGACGCAATTTGGGTGATTGTGGATCGATTAACAAAGTCAGCGTACTTTTTGCCGATCAAGATTAGGTTCAGTTTGGATCAGTTGGCCAAATTGTACATCAAAGAGATAGTTTCAAGACATGGGGTGCCGGTATCGATTGTGTCAGACAGAGATCCGCGCTTCACGTCAAAATTTTGGAGAAGTCTTCAGGAAAAATTGGGGACACAGTTGAGAATGAGTACATCGTATTATCCGCAGACCGATGGGCAAAGTGAGAGAACAATTCAGACATTGGAAGATATGCTCAGGGCCTGCGTGATGGATTTCAAGGGCAGTTGGGAAATCCATCTACCACTAGTTGAGTTTGCATACAACAACAGTTATCATGCGAGCATAGGTATGACGCCTTACGAAGCTTTATATGGCAGAAAATGCAGAACACCTCTATGTTGGGATGAGGTAGGAGAACGCCGACTGTTGGGGTCAGAATTGGTTCAACAGACGGTAAAAATTATCAAGGTAATAAGAGCTTGGCTAGTAGCAGCTTAAGACCGTCAAAAGAAATACGCCGATTTACATCGACATAAATGAGACTTCGAAGTGGGAAGTTTTGTGTTCATAAAGGTATCTCCCTGGAAAGGGAAGATCAGATTTGGAAAGAAGGGGAAACTGAGTCCAAGGTTCATAGGACCGTTCAAAATATTGAGGAGAGTGGGTGAAGTAGCATACGAGGTAGCTTTACCTCCTGAATTGGAACATATTCACAATGTGTTTCACGTGTCAGTATTGCGGCCATACAAATCAGACTACAAGCACGTTATCTTTTATGAACCAATTCAAGTCGGGAATGACTTATCATATGAAGAAGTTCATGTTCAGATACTCGATAGGAAGGAACAGAAACTGAGAAATAAGATAATTCATTCTGTCAAAGTACTTTTGTAAGACCCCGAATTTTATGAAATATAAAATTTAATTTTTCTTCATATATTTTTCTGAAACAGTAAGTGTTTAAATCGATAAATTTAAAAGTTCAGGATGTTATGTGCAAATTTTATTTTGTCGGAGAATATTCGTTTTGTCGAGGAATATTCGGGCCGTACGACGGCGCCGAATTAACTAATTATTGGTGGACCCCACAACGGAATATTTGTCGGATATAGAAAACGACAGAAATAACCTTTTTAAATAAAAATAGTCAACGGAACTGTTAAAATACCGGTGATAAAAGAATAGTAGCATACGGTAAATTATTGTATTTTCTGTAGCACACGGTACTCTACAGTAGCACACGGTATTGCACAGTGTCTCATATTATTGATCTGATAATTGACACCATAACTGTTGCGCATCATTTCATCAATAATTGTCACTGCATAATATTTTATATTATCAATTCAATAATTGTTGTTATACAGTATTTTGTATTATTGATTCAATAATTGTCATTACACTGTATTTCATATCATTGACTCAATAATTGTTGCTGCACTGTTTTAAAATTATTGAACCTAATAATTGTCATGATTGCAAATATACTATAATTTATATTATTAAATTACTAATAATCTGTAACGTGTTTATTACATTATTGTTGAATTATTGTTGTAGCATTATTTTATTTTATATGTTGGACCCACAGGAAGAATAAATAAATAAATAAAAAGTAAAAAAAAATAATTAATTTTACTATTTGAAATAGTAACGTGAATAGTGACGTGAATAGTAAGAAACATGTGAGACCCACTGTGGGGCCCACATGAAATGTGAGAAATGTGTTTTGGGAAAATGGTTGGTGAAGGTTGCTACGCAGCCTTTGCTGAAAAAATAAATAAATTCAGTTCACCTACCACGCATAGTAACTTCTTTTCTCCTATAAATAGCTTGCTCAACTGAATAGAAAAATCACACCTAAAACATAAAATTTTTCTATAAGAATTTTATGAGTTTTCTCTGAGAATAGTAAGGTTATCTTGAGTGTTTGAAAGCCAAAAAGAGTGAAAGAATTTTTCAAGTAAGTCTTTTATTAAAGAGTAGTTATTTCATAAATTCCTATTTTTCACGGTATTCACAAATCTTCCTTTAGAAGACTCTTTCTTTAAAGAATTTATGTTGAAAAATTTTATTTGGAAGACTTTATTTTGAAAAATTATATTTTTTTTATACTGTGAATAATAACGCCGTGAATGAATAGTAACCTCGGGATGAATAGTAACTCCGGGATGAATAGTAACCCGCGAGTGAACAGTAACCCCTGAATAGTAACTTCGAGAATAGTAATTTAATTTTAAGTTTTTATTATTTTGTTATTATATTATACTATTTGATCAAATCACTTTTAACAAATTTATAATATATGAGTTAGTGCGCACCATGAATTTTTATATGTGATATTTACTGATTATATTATAAATATAAGTTGATCAACCTCATTTTTATCAATATCCAGTCACCAGATAAGGTAAGGAATATCATTCTTTTCACACTCTTAAACTTACTACGGTAAGGAATACCATTCATTTCAAACTCTTAAATTTACTGTGGTAAGGGATGTCATTTTCTTTCATACTCTTAAACTTACTACTGTAAGGAATATTATTTTTTCACACTCTTAAATTTATTATGGTAAGGGATGTCATTTTCTTTCATACTCTTAAATCGAAACTTATTATGGAACTATTGCTTCTATAATTCCTGAAAATATTATATGTTCCATAATAGTTGAACTTCATTATTTCAACTGAACCTTCCTATTTTCTGAACCTTTCTATTGAACTGTAACCGTTATTCTGAACTGTGGATCTTGAATATCATTTTTAAATTTCACTCCACATCATGTTGACAATTTGGACATTGTTTGAATCTGCACAAAGTAAACTTCCGATACTTATTGTTTATCTTGTTTCTTCTGTTCATCATTTGTATCACTGTTATTTGTATTAACCATCAAGAATCAAGCTGTTGTGAATATCTGTGGCCGGGGGCACAGATGTGATATAATTGTTGAACAGATGATAGGTTAAAGGCGATATACTAGGTTAAAGGCGATACATCTGTTCGGTGTCTTTTATGACACGTGGTGAATGTTCTCTTTGGCCCGTAGTGCAAAGATGAACTATTGATTGGTATGATTATGACCAAAGACTGAATCTGGTATAATCATGACCGTTGGTATTATATTGAAAGTTCTCTTTGGCTCGTAGTGCATAGATGAACTGTTGTTTGGTATGATTATGACCAAAGGCTGAATCTGGTATAATCATGACCGCTGGTACTTTATTGAATATCTTTGGCCCGTAGTGCAAAGATGAACTGTTGATTTGCATGATTATGACCAGGAACTGTGAATTTTTATTATCATGACTAATAGTATTTCAGATGATAAAAGTTGATGATGTTTTTACTAAAAAGAGAAGTGAGTGGACATTATGGTCTGCATTATTCTTCTAATAGATTGCTCATTCCGCTGCTATTATTGATCTGAACATTGTTTAAGAATTTAACTACAGTTTTTGATATAAACCTTGTAGTCTATTGTATTCTATCAAGAACTCAACTGTTGAAAACTAATGATAATTTATTCGTCATTATCTTAGTCATGATATTTCTTACTGGGCTATTTGAGCTCACCCTTTCTTTTGTTCCATTGTTTTTCAACAGGAGATGAGAACGTAGCTGGGTCTAGCCGGGGAATGGAGTGAGAGTCCGAGGGATAGCTATCGTAGTCTTCACGTGTTGAAAAATAGTGTGACAATAATAGTGAAGACTTAGTTGTGTATTATTATACACTGTATTGTTAAACGTTGTAATAAGTTTGTTGTAGTCTTTTGACAACTCAAGTTTGGGCTGTGTGGGCCTAGATTTGGGGGCGTCACAACTTTGGAGGAATCATGCCATTGAAGAAGCTACGTGTGAATTAGAGGAGGAAATGAGGGCAAATTACCCGTTTTTATTTGAGTAACCTTATTTTACAATTTCGAGGACGAAATTTTTATAAGGAGGGGAAAATGTAATGTCCTAGAATTTTCACGTCTTTATTAATTAAATTATTAATTTAATTTCCAACGATTTAGTTTTACGAGATTATTTAAATCTTTTTATGTGATTAATTAATTATGTGATTAAATAATTATGTAATTAATTACTAAAATTAATTAAAGGGGGTCACTAATATGTTATTAAATTAGTGAACAAACCCTAAAGTTTTAATATCAAAATAATTGATAAGTTTCCTATTAATTAAATATTCAATTAAATTGAATATAATGAGTGAATTAAATATAATAAATTAATTAATATGATTATTAATTAATGTAAATAATGTGAAATATTAATAATAATATTTATTAGTCCATTTAGTAATTTAATACTTATGGGTTAGAATATTTAATTATTTATTCAATCTAATTATTTATTTAATCATGGATTGAATAATTAATGTGTAAATTATTAAATTAGCCCA
This sequence comes from Hedera helix, assembly GCA_947179155.2. Classification (NCBI taxonomy): domain Eukaryota; kingdom Viridiplantae; phylum Streptophyta; class Magnoliopsida; order Apiales; family Araliaceae; genus Hedera; species Hedera helix. The sequence goes on along the minus strand of OX359275.1, from coordinate 6,031,034 downwards.
ACATGGGTCAATTAGTAGCTCAAGTGGAGAATAATAAAATTTGACAAATTTGTAGCCCAAACAATTTAATAGAAGCCCAATTGGTATTTTAAATTAAAGCCCAATGATTGACCCATTTGAAAAATACTTAATTAAACTATTTATTTATTAAAGTAAGCAAAATGACTATCATTTTGGGACAATAAGAAGAGCTATCAGTCGAATCATGCTAGGAGAGGAGAGAGAAAAAGTGATGTTTTGATTTTTTTTATTTTTCATTTATTTAATAAATGGTTGCTTGTTTTATTTTTTCAAGTACACGGACCATTCCTCTTTTCACCTAATGTGTCATTTAGCCATTCCTTGTGTAAGTTGTCATCTAGGGGCATGGGCTAAATTATTAGATATATTATGTGTATCTAATAATTTTGCAAGTATACTTGAAATTGGTAGATTGTATTTCATTATTTTCTCCAAGTCCAAAAAAGAGAGCTAGAGAGCATTTGAGAGTGTGAGAAAATATTGAGAGCAAAATACTAAGAGAGGAGAAGGAGTTCTTGGTTTATGTCTTCAAGATTCACCACCTATTTTAGAAGAAAAAGGAGAATAGCCATTAAATCAAGGTAATGGTTTTTCTAAATCTAATCTTTGTTTTTAAATTAAATAAATTATCATGTTAGTACAAATATGTTAATATAGTTAATAATGTGTAGTGGTAATATTTATGCCATACTTGAGTTTAATATGCTTGGGTTGTATTTTGGTATATTTTGTATGCTAAAATATGTGTTTAATAGTGTATAATCAAGTATTGAAATTTATGACCAAAAATATTTTTATAAAACTTAGGTTTGATGTTATAATATTATAGAACATTAAATCATGAGAAAAACAAAGTTTGAATCACTCAAAATGGAGTTATACACAAAAAGTTATGATTTGTGGTAGTTTATGTGGTGTAAAATTTTTTATAAAAAAATAATGATTTTAAATCATGAAAAATTAAATTTTCATGTTATAAATTAATATTAAGTGATTGGTAATTTTTTGAATTTTTATTGAGGATTTAAAGCGTACTTGATGGTATATTTTTATTTAAAATGGGTATTGCCGGAACACTGTTCACATTTTGCAAAGGGAAAAAAAATTAAAGGTTTCCGCGCAAACGACGTCGTTTGGCGTCTGTAGAACGTTACTCCGCGCGTACGCGCGGAAGCCGTTTCCGGCTTCTCAAAACGACACCGTTTTGGGCCGTTCTGTATGTTGCACGCGCAATGCGGGGAAGACGAATTTTGCGAAAATTACAATTCTGCCCCTCCGTGTTTTTCTTGGCAAAATTACCATTCTGCCCTCGGATCAGTTTTCAACTTATTTACGGAAATGCCATTCGGGTTAATTTTAATTAATTTAAATATTTGAAAATTAATTTAAAATTATAACAAAAATAATAATAATACAAAAATAATATTGGGAAGGATATTTTTCATTAAGTTTAATATTTAAATATTTTAAATATTAATCTAGTTAGCTAAATCATGGTTAAGTTAAATAAATTTATTATTTTAAATGTTAATAATAAATAAATGTGATAAATTAGCAATTATTATTTAATTTCTATTAAATAATAATTAAAGAGAGATACAATTTATAAATTAATGATTTATTATTTAAATATTATTAAATAATAAATAAGGATAATTAAGTAATTAATTATTATTTAATTAGCATTAAATAACGATTAATGGAAATTAAGTTATTAGATTTAATAATTTATTATTTAATTTAAATAATAAATAAGAATGAATTGATTATTATTTAACCTTAAATAATAATTAAAATTAATTAAAAAATTAATTATTATTTAATTGACATTAAATAATAATTAAAGAGGATTAAAATTAGTAAAATATTATTTAATTTCCTTAAATTAAATAATAAGTAAGTACAATTAGTTTTTTTTTATTTTAAATAATAACTAGAGTTAATTAATTAATTTCTATTTAATCAAGATTAAATAGTAATTAAATAGAGATTGAGTTAATAAAATAAATTGAATTTAATTATGATTTAATTAAACAATTGTAATAAGTTGTTTAAGGGTTTAATAAGTGTCCAACACTTAAGAAAAATATTTTCTAACTTATTAAATTATTAACCTAAAATGATTAAGGGTCTATAAGGTTAATAATATTGTTTTGACTAATGTAAATTATGTGTTAGTACTTATGTGTGGTAAATAAGTTCACTATTAAGCGTATAGTTATGTAAATACGCCGTACTAATTATTAGACCGACTTTATTAATGTTAGGTCTTTCAAAGCAAGTTAGTTAAAGCTAGACATTTATTGTAGCTGAGCAGACAGGCAAGTTCTCTAACCCTACTCATTTATTGTTGAACAAGTTTCTATACTTGTATTTATTGTCAAAGCTTGAAGTGGTTTAATTATTTAAAATTATCCCACATCCATATTGTTTATAAAATTGCACTTAGTGCACTTGAAGTTTATTAGTTCTTGATTCATGAACTGTATTAAAAATGTCAAAAGCTAATAGTTCAGCTAGACATTATATTTATAAATTCAATACTTGAATACTTTTAAAAGCTTATCCAAACCATTGTTGGGTGCGGATTTCTTATATTAAGTCTGAGAATTGAACAACCCTAAATTAGGGAATTTTGTGTCGGGAAACCGACTTTGGGCGCCAGTGACTAAATGTAATGCATATACAGCGAGTTGAATAGGCTGTGTTTGGAATATACATGTGAAATGATATTTCTCAATTACAAGATTTGATGATGTGTTTTAAAAGATAAATGAATTAATATGCAAATATGTTTGCATTGATGAAAGATGTAAAGTCCTTAATAGTTAATAGACATTATGTTCTAAGGACTTAGATTGTCAAGATCAAAACTGTTAAGTTGATCTCATATGAGTTAATAGCATTGTACAGTCCTTCAAAAGATCACTATATACAAGGACTATATATAGAAAGATCAAACTTGTTAGGTTGATCTTAAATTGTAATAGATAGGCCTGATCGTCAAAAGTACAACAGTCTGGCAAGAGAGTTAAAGCAAGAATCGCAGACTACACTCACGATCGTAGAGTCTGCAAGCCATCAGTATAACCAGTCACACGCTCACATTTCCAAAGCAGAATCATAGAGCGTCTATTCAAAAGATCATCAGTATGAAGACCCTGAATGACCGACAAGCAAACAGAAGATCCAAGCACCAACTCCATCAACAAGACTGATTGAGAAGTGAAGTGTCATTCAGATAGAAGTCTTATGAAATCACTCATAGGAAGATCGTAGAGTCTGCCTGGTAAACGCAGAATAAGGCTCGAAAAATCGTAGAGTCCTCTCGGCAGATCGTAGAGTTGTCTCAGCATCGTAGAGCTAACTCTCGGGATCGTAGAATCCATATAGACAGTCACTCTACGATTCTCCTAATCTTGTCTACGAGCCAAGTAGAGTCAAAATTCAGAATCATGACAGCAATCCTCATAAAGAGTATTCAGTAGGCTGTCCTTGGGCTGTTAAACAAACTGAATGAAGATCTCATACATCTACAGCATCTGGTCTGAACTAAGATCGTAGAACAGTTTAAATCATAACTCTACGATTGCACTACGACTTACACCATAGGCAAGATCGTAAAGTAGCAAAGCTAAGTCGTAGAGTGAAAAAGGCAAACGCAGAAGTACAACGTTCAAGCAATCGTTAAGTGAAGTTGAAGTTCGTAGAGCAGTCCTCTATGTTAAAAGATTTGACAACTGAAGCTCGTAAAGCAGTCATCAATGATAGAAGATCTAGCGCCTAAAGAATCATAGAGCAGTCCTCTATGACATATAAGCCAAGCAGGGCTAGCAACTGGAAATCGTAGAGCTACATAGCAGAACCAGCAGATGACTCAACGATCAGAAACAAGAAGCTACAACTGGATTAATAGTCGAGTACTAAAGTGCCAACAAGGATTGAAGACATCTAAGCACTTAAGTCAGTAATCTCAAAATGAGTTGTTAATTACTTCAGAAACATCCACAACAACACTTTATGGCATCTACTATAGAAGAAGTCAGAAATGACAGAATACTGACTTTTGCGTGCTGGGTGTCAGAGCAAAGATTTTCTAGTATCATGTATCAGGCTCAAGAAATCAGAAGACTATGTCCCAACGATCATATTCTCTAAAAGACCTGTTCATTCCAAAGACTGGGAAGAACACGAGACTGACATCTCTACAGTGTTAAAGAAGACAAATCAACAAGCCAGAGCCTGCAGAGCAGATGATTCTTAAAAGCCAAGGAAAACATTTATTGATAAATCAGAAGATTAACTAGCAAAGAATATAATAATCTTTGATGAACAACTCTGAGAGATCAACGGCTAAATTCAGAGAAAGCAGAGCTACAGGTTAATATATCTGAACATGTCAGAAAAGGGAAAAGCACTGACACAAGTGGCAAGCAAGTCAAACATCGAAGATATTTAAGATCTGCACAAAGCCAAAGGAAACCAACGGGATTTATCTCAACGGTAAAAATATGCTCAGAGATATAAAGGCATACATAACAAACAAAAAAAAGAAGTGTGGGTGGTAGTTGCGATTGTTGAAAAATATACACGAGAGAGATGATGGTAGAAAACAACCGATCGTAGAGTGAAACAGAAAATGGACATACTAAAGGACTCTACGATCCATCAGAACACTAACACTGAATTGAGAGAAACATAGAGATGTATAACTCTATTACAAGAGAAGTGTTCAGAGCTACTAGGCACATGGAAGAGAGAAGCTTAAATGCCAACTTGATACATACATGGTAGCAACTGAGTACTAAAAGGAAGGATCATCACAGTCATCTCAGAAGCCCATCTCGAGAAGCAATAAATTGTCTATGATAAGAAGGAACAACTGAGTATCAAAAAGAAGAAGCATCACAGTCATCTCAGGAGTTCATCTCGAGGAGCTATCAAGTACCAAACGAGTTGAAGTACAAAAGCCTAGCAAAACATTTGGTGATCTTGAGTAGTTGCTGAATATCAGAAAGAAGGAGAATATCAACGACAAACATCAGCAGCATTCAATGATGGATCATAAGCAGCTGCTAAGTACCAGAAGATAAAGAATATCAAAGTTCATCTTAGCAGCACAACCCAACGAACATCCAACACACAAAAGAGGGTCAAAGGATCCTTGCCCGTATGGCTAAAAAGAAATCAAGTCTGCTGGACTTGTTGAGTACCGAAGGGTACAAGAGATTCTAAGTCTGCTGGACTTAGTCTACAATCCAAAGCTGCTAACTTTGATGAGGGCAAGAGTGTCCTAGTCTTAATGTGACTAAAGGAACCAAAGCTGCTAGCTTTGATGAGGGCGAGAGTGTCCTAGTCCAGAGGACTAAATCTTAGTGGATTTCCTACTGTCAAGTAGAAGAGTGGAGTAGGAGTTATTCAGTCTCCGAACCACTATAAATCTCTTGTGTCATTTACTTTATGTCTTTTATATATATTCTGCACAACATCTGCTTTCACCCATACTAGATTAACACACTAAAATGAAATGACTCATATTTCTTTAAGGGGTTTATTAAAAGTAAAATCCGTTGTGCTTGAATTGATTATATCATTCATAACTAATATGCTTTCGTTACAAAAGTAAAAAGTTTTTAAGAGATCTATTCAACCCCCCCCTTCTAGATCTCTATTGTGTCCACGGGAACTAACAATTGGTATCAGAGCAGGTTCTCACAAATATGTTAAAGCCTACGCTTTGAGTTGATCCATGACACAAATTTAAATTAGTGTTAAATCTCGGTAATGGGTATAAAAGACAAAATGAATTTAATCTCACCAGTTGAAAATTGTTTGTACAGGGAATCCAATGAAGAAGCTGCCTAAGGCCATCCATGCTTAACCATGTGCTTAAAAGAATTATCTTCTTCAGTCAAATTGAGCTAAGGGAAATCAGTAGGGACATTCACTCCTTCATCAACCGTCAACGACTAAATCTATAGACTTCTCAACTATGTGTGTCATTGCCCTTCTCAACAACCAGAACCTGAGCTATATGAAGAAATCTATAGTGTCACAAATGAAAACCGGAAGGACTGCAAATCATTGTAATAACAACTATGCTTCATCAAAATCAGATCCACTGGTTGTCAAGTAATTGACAACAGTGAGGTATGTTATCCTATCTCCTCCAAGTACTGAAGTTATCAATTATTGTATTGCATGACAAGTTATTTTTCTATCCTCATTTCTCAGAATCTTGTAAAAGGATCATTATCCTTCTAAATACTCTCGTTAAACCATGACATATCTTTTAATTAAATATTACTTGTACTCATGTAAGAGCGTTCTCAATTGATAAAGAAAAATGAGTATTAAGATTGAATTTAACCTTCTAAATTGAGGAAAACTTGAAAATTTATTTTTAGCTACTCACTTCCTTACATTAACTCTGTTTCTCTCAAAATCCAAAGAGGTAGCCTTGATTGGTATTTATCCTACCTTAACTTTCTTTAGAGTTACTTTCGATTTGGTTTTAATCTGAGTTCTTGATAAATCGTAGAGTATGATCATATCTATTGTTGCACTCTGAAGGATCGTAGAGACTGATCAACTCTACGAGCCATTGAAGCACAACACATAGAACTGATCATCACTCCACTAAAGTTCAAAAATTCAGTACTTCATGAAAAGTGATTTATCAATCTTAAACTTCTCACACACATACTCATTTAGCATAAAATAACTGGCATCATTCATTCACTACTATGCACATTGAGTTTTCAAAATATGACAATGTTAGATACTTAAAATTACTAACCTCTCAGGACCCAAATAAGTGTGGGTACCAAATTAGAAAATTTAACCTGCAGGTGTCTTGACTGATCCAAAGACCACTCAAAAAGGAACTAGATTAAAGAGAAATTCAAGATCAAGGGTCTCATCAAAGTGCAAGTCAGCTCTACTATCACCGTAAGCTGAGAATACAAAGCCTACGATCATAGTGTCAGAAAAAGGGATTTTAGCAAAGCCATATTTGAGGAAAACTCTTTATAAATCCATTGATGGAGAATCAAATCATAAGGAGGCAGTATCAAGTATGAAGAAGCAACATTCTGTCAAGCTTAGCAATGCACAGGGAAAAGTCTAACAATGTCAGACCAACTCTACGATCACAGCACCAGTCAAAGAATCGTAGAATAGACAGTACTAAGGAAAATACTCTACGAACCTAAGATAAAGAGTCACTGAAAGACAAGTTATCTCAGAGATGGAAGTTGACTGTGGGGGAGCGATAATTAGCTAAGTTCAACAAAGTAAAGAAGTTATCAGAACCTATTAAATCTTCATCTCCAAATCGAAGAGTCTCTAAACTCTATGTTTGATAACCTGTTCAGCCATAATTACTCCAAGTCATAGAGTCACTATGATCAACGACTAGATCGTAGAATATAATGTGTCTACAATCACACTCCACATAAACCATCCTTTCATTAAACCTTTCACATCCTCTTACCAGCTCACAGTTCATGTCATATAGTGATTAACATTCCCTCTTTCATATCAAAACAGTCTTTTCTCAGATAAAGCACCTCAGAGACAAACCAAGTCCTAAGTTTCAAACTTAGAGGCATGCCCTCTCTGAGCTTCCTGAACTCTGCCAAAAGACTGAGCGTTTTACATCACCTGTATTCCTTCTGAGCTCCAGGTGTAAAGGGAAAAAGGAATTTTCTCCAACCAAAGTCGTTATTCGTCAAGGAATGATCCACCTGCTGTTTGTACAAAAGAAGAAAACTGTGCAAAGAAATCTCAAGCATTCTGCATTGGTGGCCAAAAGTCTTTTCTAAGGATAATCGTAGAGTGAAGAGCAAGTCACTCTACGAACTGACCAAGGTGTCTGTCAAACAGGGAAGTAAGGTTCACGCTCTCCAAACTCAAGTGAGTCAGTTATGCATCAGTTACATTAAATGCAAAAGTGAAGGCCACGTCCTGCAAATGAATATCCTACACGTGTCTTCTACAAAACTTACGAGGGAACTGACTTAAGCCAAAATTTTCAAACTGACGATTGTCCTTTCCCATCAGTTATCAGTATCCATTTCTCAAAACCGTGAAAATTCATCCTGTACCAAAACCATTGTTGAAACCCAGCAAATCTTCAAACCCTAAACACAAAAGACTCTTGATATCTATACATCTCGATCACACCCTTGTCATTTTCTGAAATCGTCATTTAACCAAACACTCTTTTTACAAAACCATTGTTATGGAAAACTGTCAAGTTGTTTCTGGCATCCAACTCGGCTTTGATAAGTTTGAGTCCTCTGAAAAGAAATTCAAGGATATTCTTACAATAGTGCAGGAAGCTGGTTTCTCAGACTGTTTGGGGACAAACACCAAGGTCTACTCTGTTCTGGTAAAAGAGTTCTATCGGAACGCAGTTGTAAACAATGATGAGTTAGTGTCAAGAGTTAGAGGAGAAAGACTCAAAATAGATGATACCGAAATCAACAAGTGTCTGGGAATTACTGTTGGAGATCTATCATCACTTGAAGACATAGATACAGTTGAAGGAATGAGGAGGATGGGTTATGTAAAGAAAACTCAACTAAAGGGTATGAAGAAAAATGAGTTTCCAGAAGAGTTCGAGTTCCTGGCAGAGATAGTGGGCAAATGTATCCTATGCAAAGACACCGCTCATGACACTGTAAGTGATCCTCAACTAAGAATCATGTCTGCTATTGTCATGAGGAAGAACATAAACTTTGGTGCCATACTATTTGACTTGTTAGTCAAGGAGGTTGAGAAAATAAAGGCTCCTGGGAAGCCAATCTCAAAAGTATTCTATGGACGATTCTTAAGTATCATACTGAAGCGGAAACTGCAAGATAAGATTAGGGATGATGAGGGGGAGGCTTTGAATGTCCACAAAGTTATGTCTCCTAAACTGTTTGACAACTGGAAGAAGAATCCCATGGAAAATAAGAGGTTAAGGATGACTAGCAGCAGCAAGAAAGATTCGAAGGAAAGCAAAGGAAAAAGGAAAGCATGTTCAAGTAAAGATTATTCATCTGATGAGTCTCTATCATTTGGATTCATCTCACCAAAATCATCCCTCAAGAAGTTGAAAACTGAAAAGATCAAGCCTGCAAAAAGACAAAGTGCTCGTCTTCAACAAATGATGAAATCTCTGGGGAATAAAAAGGCAGGAGATGGTTCACCTAACTTCATTGATCTCAGTAATGAAAGTAAGGAGGTACCTGTTGAAGAAAATGTTACTCCAAGTGAGTCAAAATCTGGAAGTGAAGAAATGTTTACTGCAGAAACAGTTGATGAAGTAAGAGAAGACGATGTCAGTGGAACATTGAGAAATAAAGAACAGTTAGAAGAAACAACTGCTGAACCTATCAAAGCTTCAAAGGAATCAATTTCTAAAGCTAAAGAATCTGACAAAGGGAAAGGAAAGGAAACAACATTCGGAGATAAAGATCAAGAAGACTCGAGCTCTGAAAATGCTGAGTCAGAAAGTCTTAATCATCATGTTCCAGCAGCCTCACCATCAAGTATTCGAAGAAGGATTATATTGGAAGCAGTTGAAAAGCCAGGAGCCATGTTGCCAAACAAATGGATTGATCACGGCAATGGTCAAATCAGAGTAGCTTCAATAACCATGGAAGATTTACTAAGCAAGTTTGAAGACATCGAGCTCGATCGAACCACAGTTTTATATGATCATAAGGGTCAGGAGTTAAGGAGGTTCTACCCTTGGATGCCCTGGTTAAAAGCTATCTGTTTCAGAGATACGAGCTTCATCAGTTGGTGTTATACTTACTTTCCTAATCTAAAGTTGGTTTCTCAAAACTTCCCAAGAGTTCAATCATTTCCAACTCTGTTGATCAAAAATGTATAGCACTTCAAAACCTACCTTCATGCAGAAAGTATATTCATTCCTTATTCACTGTTGATCAATCAAGATGAAAGTCAGAAGAAAAATAGACTCGTAGAGTCAAGGGCTGTAAAGCATCCTGTCTCTATGACTGCAACAAACCAGTCTCAGCCAAATATTCCCAGCAAATCACCCTCTGATATTCCTTCATCATCAAAAAATGACTTCTTTGATACAATCACCGCTCTTGAGAACATCTTCAAGAATTCTACCACAGCAGAGGCTATATCTGGAGCAGAAGAATTCTACAAAGAAGTGCAAGCATCTTTTTCAAACATATCTTTCAAGCTTCTTCAACAAGATCAGTTAAATCAGAAGTCATCAGAAAATCAGCAGAAAGAAATTCTGAAACTTCGGAAGAACAATGAAGAATCTATTGCATCTCTTTCGAAAAAGATAGAGAATTTAAATCAATCTCTGTCTCAGACCATTGAGCTCACTCAGCAGGATCTAAAGATTGAAATTGGAAACACATCCTACCTGGTAGAACAGCTCATGGTAAATTTTCAGCAGCTCTCTCAGACTATTGATGACAAAAAAAGGGGGAGAAAAAGAGAAAGAGGATCAGGATGAAACGACTAAAGTAGAAGAGCAAGAAGAAGCAGAAAAGAAAACAGGCAAAGGAAGCCTTGAAGGCAAGAACTGAGGGGGAGCCAGACGAAGACATGAATTCATCAGCTGAGGGGGAGCAGAACTAACAGATAAGCAGCAATAACATGTAGATCATTCAGAAGACATACAAATACAAAGGAAGATACATCTCAAACTGAAATAGTATGATCTGGATCCAGTGGTTAGGATGTTGTGTAATCTGTATTCAAGTATTCAATCAATGACATTCATATTTTCTGCTCTAGTTATACAGTAGCTCATTGTATAGTAAGATTCATTCATCAATTGCATAAGCATCTAGTATTATTGTTTTGTCATCATCAAATAGGGGGAGATTGTTTGGAATATACATGTGAAATGATATTTCTCAATTACAAGATTTGATGATGTGTTTTAAAAGATAAATGAATTAATATGCAAATATGTCTGCATTGATGAAAGATGTAAAGTCCTTAATAGTTAATAGACATTATGTTCTAAGGACTTAGATTGTCAAGATCAAAACTGTTAAGTTGATCTCATATGAGTTAATAGCATTGTACAGTCCTTCAAAAGATCACTATGTACAAGGACTATATATAGAAAGATCAAACTTGTTAGGTTGATCTTAAATTGTAATAGATAGGCCTGATCGTCAAAAGTACAACAGTCTGGCAAGAGAGTTAAAGCAAGAATCGCAGACTACACTCACGATCGTAGAGTCTGCAAGCCATCAGTATAACCAGTCACACGCTCACATTTTCAAAGCAGAATCATAGAGCGTCTATTCAAAAGATCATCAGTATGAAGACCCTGAATAACCGACAAGCAAACAGAAGATCCAAGCACCAACTCCATCAACAAGACTGATTGAGAAGTGAAGTGTCATTCAGATAGAAGTCTTATGAAATCACTCATAGGAAGATCGTAGAGTCTGCCTAGTAAACGCAGAATAAGGCTCGAAAAATCGTAGAGTCCTCTCGGCAGATCGTAGAGTTGTCTCAGCATCGTAGAGCTAACTCTCGGGATCGTAGAGTCCATATAGACAGTCACTCTACGATTCTCCTAATCTTGTCTACGAGCCAAGTAGAGTCAAAATTCAGAATCATGACAGCAATCCTCATAAAGAGTATTCAGTAGGCTGTCCTTGGGCTGTTAAACAAACTGAATGAAGATCTCATACATCTACAGCATCTGGTCTGAACTAAGATCGTAGAACAGTTTAAATCGTAACTCTACGATTGCACTACGACTTATACCATAGGCAAGATCGTAAAGTAGCAAAGCTAAGTCGTAGAGTGAAAAAGGCAAACGCAGAAGTACAACGTTCAAGCAATCGTTAAGTGAAGCTGAAGTTCGTAGAGCAGTCCTCTATGTTAAAAGATTTGACAACTGAAGCTCGTAAAGCAGTCATCAATGATAGAAGATCTAGCGCCTAAAGAATCATAGAGCAGTCCTCTATGACATATAAGCCAAGCAGGGCTAGCAACTGGAAATCGTAGAGCTACATAGCAGAACCAGCAGATGACTCAACGATCAGAAACAAGAAGCTACAACTGGATTAATAGTCGAGTACTTAAGTGCCAACAAGGATTGAAGACATCTAAGCACTTAAGTCAGTAATCTCAAAATGAGTTGTTAATTACTTCAGAAACATCCACAACAATACTTTATGGCATCTACTATAGAAGAAGTCAGAAATGACAGAATACTGACTTTTGCGTGCTGGGTGTCAGAGCAAAGATTTTCTAGTATCATGTATCAGGCTCAAGAAATCAGAAGACTATGTCCCAACGATCATATTCTCTAAAAGACCTGTTCATTCCAAAGACTGGGAAGAACACGAGACTGACATCTCTACAGTGTTAAAGAAGACAAATCAACAAGCCAGAGCCTGCAGAGCAGATGATTCTTAAAAGCCAAGGAAAACATTTATTGATAAATCAGAAGATTAACTAGCAAAGAATATAATAATCTTTGATGAACAACTCTGAGAGATCAACGGCTAAATTCAGAGAAAGCAGAGCTACAGGTTAATATATCTGAACATGTCAGAAAAGGGAAAAGCACTGACACAAGTGGCAAGAAAGTCAAACATCGAAGATATTTAAGATCTGCACAAAGCCAAAGGAAACCAACGGGATTTATCTCAACGGTAAAAATATGCTCAGAGATATAAAGGCATACATAACAAACAAAAAAAGAAGTGTGGGTGGTAGTTGCGATTGTTGAAAAATATACACGAGAGAGATGATGGTAGAAAACAACCGATCGTAGAGTGAAACAGAAAATGGACATACTAAAGGACTCTACGATCCATCAGAACACTAACACTGAATTGAGAGAAACATAGAGATGTATAACTCTATTACAAGAGAAGTGTTCAGAGCTACTAGGCACATGGAAGAGAGAAGCTTAAATGCCAACTTGATACATACATGGTAGCAACTGAGTACTAAAAGGAAGGATCATCACAGTCATCTCAGAAGCCCATCTCGAGAAGCAATAAATTGTCTATGATAAGAAGGAACAACTGAGTATCAAAAAGAAGAAGCATCACAGTCATCTCAGGAGTTCATCTCGAGGAGCTATCAAGTACCAAACGAGTTGAAGTACAAAAGCCTAGCAAAACATTTGGTGATCTTGAGTAGTTGCTGAATATCAGAAAGAAGGAGAATATCAACGACAAACATCAGCAGCATTCAATGATGGATCATAAGCAGCTGCTAAGTACCAGAAGATAAAGAATATCAAAGTTCATCTTAGCAGCACAACCCAACGAACATCCAACACACAAAAGAGGGTCAAAGGATCCTTGCCCGTATGGCTAAAAAGAAATCAAGTCTGCTGGACTTGTTGAGTACCGAAGGGTACAAGAGATTCTAAGTCTGCTGGACTTAGTCTACAATCCAAAGCTGCTAACTTTGATGAGGGCAAGAGTGTCCTAGTCTTAATGTGACTAAAGGAACCAAAGCTGCTAGCTTTGATGAGGGCGAGAGTGTCCTAGTCCAGAGGACTAAATCTTAGTGGATTTCCTACTGTCAAGTAGAAGAGTGGAGTAGGAGTTATTCAGTCTCCGAACCACTATAAATCTCTTGTGTCATTTACTTTATGTCTTTTATATATATTCTGCACAACATCTGCTTTCACCCATACTAGATTAACACACTAAAATGAAATGACTCATATTTCTTTAAGGGGTTTATTAAAAGTAAAATCCGCTGTGCTTGAATTGATTCTATCATTCATAACTAATATGCTTTCGTTACAAAAGTAAAAAGTTTTTAAGAGATCTATTCAACCCCCCCCCCCCCTTCTAGATCTCTATTGTGTCCACGGGAACTAACAATTGGTATCAGAGCAGGTTCTCACAAATATGTTAAAGCCTACGCTTTGAGTTGATCCATGACACAAATTTAAATTAGTGTTAAATCTCGGTAATGGGTATAAAAGACAAAATGAATTTAATCTCACCAGTTGAAAATTGTTTGTACAGGGAATCCAATGAAGAAGCTGCCTAAGGCCATCCATGCTTAACCATGTGCTTAAAAGAATTATCTTCTTCAGTCAAATTGAGCTAAGGGAAATCAGTAGGGACATTCACTCCTTCATCAACCGTCAACGACTAAATCTATAGACTTCTCAACTATGTGTGTCATTGCCCTTCTCAACAACCAGAACCTGAGCTATATGAAGAAATCTATAGTGTCACAAATGAAAACCGGAAGGACTGCAAATCATTGTAATAACAACTATGCTTCATCAAAATCAGATCCACTGGTTGTCAAGTAATTGACAACAGTGAGGTATGTTATCCTATCTCCTCCAAGTACTGAAGTTATCAATTAATGAATGAATGTTAATTTATTTATTTTTAATAAATACAATAATCAATGCTCTAAATTATAATTTAAATAAGTTTTTATTATTTTTGAAATCCTAAATTCAAATTGAATGCTCTACTTATTAATGTTTAGATACCCATTAATAAATAAAT